>CM036759.1:34228812-35428812 GCA_020796225.1 Arion vulgaris
TACATTCTGCGGCTAGTAAATGTTGTCAACGTCTTTGAACACATTAGTTTTGTTGTGATGTGTTTTCCAAATAAATTTGAACGATTGTTAATAGTATTTCTCTAATTGATTTATTTATTTTTGGCTTTAGTATAATGATTCATTACTACATGAAATGTGTCCTAAACGTGTAGAAGTCTATGTGTTTAGGAGCCTACCAAACCAATGTGCAACGTATACACGTTCTTGGCAAAGATCAAACATATCACAAAGAGTGATTAAAATTGGTTGTATAGAACGAACGTAAAAAAGAAGAAGAAGAAGATTACTACAACAATTCTAATGTTTAACAGAAGGGAACACTTCCATCAGAGATGAACCTGTCCGTGTCTGGTCCTGTCTCCAGGCTATCAGCTTGCTATATTTAGGTCAGTGGTACAAGTGTCTGTGGCTATTGTTTATTCATGTTTGGGTCTCTATTGTTACGATGACATACTGTAACGTCAACTGCTTTCGCCTCACTGACCCAAACTCACATAAAGAGCCTAGGATAGAATTATGACAGGTGGAAGGGATGACCTGGTCGAGAATTAAAACCGGAAGTTCCAGCTACATTTCAAAGTGATGAGTACTCATCATCCTTCAGGGCATCTGATGTCGAATGCGAAACAGGAGACGCTGTGGTTTCCGTGAAAGAGCAGGACACCCAATTTTGGGGTCCAATCTTTCAAAGGCAATCTATACCATTTCCAGGCAGTGTCAGACATGAGTGGACGTTGCTCTTTGTGTGTTACGTTAGGACAAAAGACCTGACAATCTGTCCCCAAGGCGAGACCCTACAAGAAGTGAAATGTCGAATGTTTCCATGTGTTGACAACATGAAACAAAAAAAAGCCAAAGATCAGGCAATGGGATGACAAAAGTAGGTCATAGTTTTGGTCAACAGTAACGAACTGAGCGAGAACAATGTTCTGATTTAAAACTTTCCCAAGTTACCATCTGTAACAATTATTGTTGTCAAATTATTCCGTTTCCGATCTACGCTAAAACTGTTAATCTGGCATCTAAAACAATTTGATTTATAGAAACCTTAGACATGTATTTATTTTGTTTGCTTTATTTGTTTTGTTTTAAGCTCTACAAGTAACGTTCAGATCCATATTTTTAATATTACTGCTTCGTATATTCTTTCTATCGACTCTTATCTTGCAATGTCACAATAAATATAAAAATGGAAAAGCTTAGATTTACTGTCCCCAAGATCCATAAAGCATTAATTGTTTGTTGTCCAATAATTAATTTCATTTCTGTGTCTACAATGTTTGATAAGCGCTCGTGTGTTGCTGAGGCTCGAAAGGGGAGGAAAGAATATGCAGTAATGTCTACCTGCCAGTCATGCCGTAAGATGCGACTGAGGAGGGTTGGTTGTGGGCCTCACCGAAATATTTGGACTGTACCTACCTATATTTGACTCCTCACCCCGTAGAAAAATTAGTTGTGGGACTGGCTACCTCACCCCGTGAAACTTGTTGGACTGCTACCACCTGTAAAATTAGTTGTGGGACTGGCTACCTCACCCCGTAGAAAAATTAGTTGTGGGACTGGCTACCTCACCCCGTAGAAACATTAGTTGTGGGACTGGCTACCTCACCCTAAAAGTGTGGCTGTATAACTGTAAACATTAGTTGTGGGACTGGCTACCTCACCCGTAGAAAAATTAGTTGTGGGACTGGTACCCCCGTAGAAAAATTGTTGTGGACTCTACCTCACCCCGTAGAAAAATTAGTTGTGGGACTGGCTACCTCACCCCGTAGAAAAATTAGTTGTGGGGACTGGCTACCTCAACCCTGTAGAAACATTAGTTGTGGGACTGGCTACCTCACCCCGTAGAAAAATTAGTTGTGGGACTGGCTACCTCACCCCGTAGAAAAATTAGTTGGTGGACGACTATGGCTACCTCACCCCGTAGAAAAATTAGTTGTGGGGCTGGCTACCTCACCCCGTAGAAAAATTAGTTGTGGGACTGGCTACCTCACCCCGTAGAAAAATTAGTTGTGGGACTGGCTACCTCACCCCGTAGAAAAACTAGTTGTGGGACTGGCTACCTCACCCCGTAGAAAAATTAGTTGTGGGACTGGCTACCTCACCCCGTAGAAACATTAGTTGTGGGGCTGGCTACCTCACCTCGTAGAAACATTAGTTGTGGGACTGGCTACCTCACCCCGTAGAAAAATTAGTTGTGGGGCTGGCTACCTCACCCCGTAGAAAAATTAGTTGTGGGACTGGCTACCTCACCCCGTAGAAAAATTAGTTGTGGGACTGGCTACCTCACCCCGTAGAAAAATTAGTTGTGGGGCTGGCTACCTCACCCCGTAGAAAAATTAGTTGTGGGACTGGCTACCTCACCCGCGGACCTTAGAAAAATTAGTTGTGGGACTGGCTACCTCACCCCGTAGAAACATTAGTTGTGGGACTGGCTACCTCACCCCGTAGAAACATTAAGTCAACATCTTCAACAAACATGGAAAGTACAAATAAAAGAAATAACCTATAACCATCCGAACCAGGGAAGTTCCCAACAGAGAAATGAAGTATCGCCCGGAAAGCCGAAAGGATCCGGTGATGCCGACTAACCTTCTTTCCTGTTGGAAAACGGCCATAATTTGTTGTTGGACGGGGGAAAGTTGCTTGAGCAGGGAAAAATAGCCCAGCTTGCAACAGAGATGAGGAACTACAGGATAGACATTCTGAAATCTCGAAACAAGATGGAAAGGAATAGACAAAATGAAACTACACACAAGCAAAATGCTGTTGTCCTCATGGTAAAAAGTAGAAAACACGCGCCATAGTAAAGGAGTTGTCCTCATGTTTCCAAAGAAGCACAAAAAGCACTAATAGAATGGAGAAGACCAACTGGAAGCATTGCAAGACAGGTACTGTTTTGGAACCCGCAGGGAAAGAGGAGTAGGGGAAGACCTAGACAGACATGGAGAAGAGAGCTGGAGGTTGATTTTAAAAGGATAGGTAAAACATGGAAAGAATTAAAAAGGATAGCAGGAGAGAGGAAGAGCTGAAAGAAGTTTGTTGAAGACCTGTGCTCCGTTGGGAGTTGAAAGAAGTTTGTTGAAGACCTGTGCTCCGTTGGGAGCTGAAAGAAGTTTGTTGAAGACCTGTGCTCCGTTGGGAGCTGAAAGATGAAGAAGAAGAAAAATGTTTGATAAAACTTGAATGAAACGGTCTAAAACTTCCCAAAAATCGCTTTATTTGGTTTTCTGACCTCGAAAAGATAGCTAGCCAACGTATTGACAAATCAGAATGTCCTTGAATATGATAATAACTTGAAATATTTTGAAGAGAAAAAAACTGAAATAACACTTCATATTCTGTTATCTGATTCTCAAATGTCAACACTTGAATAGGAACTTCTCCTATTGATTTCATTGCTTTCATCCCTGATTACTCAAATTTTTCTATACGCTGTACTTGAATTTCTCAGTTGTATTGCTTGGTCTAGTTTAACAGTTTGAACTTTCAATATGAGACTTGGTACTGTTAGGTTCTAACATGAACTTATATGAAGGACTTGAGTACTGTTAGGCTTCTAACTGTGAACTTTAATTGAGACTTGTACTGTTAGGTTTCTAAAGTGAACTTTAATATGAGACTTGTACTGTTAGTTCTAACAGTGAACTTATATGAGACTTGTACTGTTAGGTTCTAACAGTGAACTTTAATATGAGACTTGGTACTGTTAGGTTTCTAACAGTGAACTTTAATATGAGACTTGGTACTGTTAGGTTTCTAACAGTGAACTTTAATATGAGACTTGGTACTGTTAGGTTTCTAACAGTGAACTTTAATATGAGACTTGGTACTGTTAGGTTTCTAACAGTGAACTTTAATATGAGACTTGGTACTGTTAGGTTTCTAACAGTGAACTTTAATATAGACTTGGTACTGTTAGGTTTCCCTGCGAACGTATCAGACTTCTAAAGTTCTAATGTTAGACTTGTACTGTTGTCAGTGTCTTCTTAACAGTGAACTATAGACTTGACTGTTAGGCTTCTAACAGTGAACTTAATATGAGACTTGTCTGTGGCTTCAACAGTTACATATGAGACTTGGTACTGTCAGGTTTCAACAGTGACTATAGAGACTTGTACTGTCAGGTTTAACAGTAACTTTAATGAGCTTGACTTTAGGTTTCAAGGAACTTTAATGAACTGTACTTTAGATTTCTAACAGTGAACTTTAATGAGACTTGGTACTGTTAGGTTCTAACAGTGAACTTTAATAGAGACTGGCTTTGGTTTCTAACAGTGAACTATGAGACTGTACTGTGTTTCAACAGTGAACTTTAATATGAGACTGGTACTTAGTTTCTAACAGTGAACATATGAGACTTGACTGTTAGCTTCAACAGTAATTTATTGAGACTTGACTGTGCTTCTAAATGAACTTTAATATGAGACTTGGTACTGTTAGGTTTCTAACAGTGACTTTAATAGAGACTTGGACTGTTAGGTTTCTAACAGTGAACTTTAATATGAGACTTGTACTGTTGTTTCAACATGAACTAATATGAGACTTGTACTGTTAGGCTCTAACAGTAACTAATATGAGACTTGGTACTGTGGTTTCAACAGTGAACTTTCATATTTTTCAGTATCATGTCCTTTGCCGAATTCTGTCATTACAGAATGTGACAAATCCGCCTTACAGACTGTCTAAGGCTGATCTCTAGTCAGTTCTCCGTCTCTCCATCGTCTGTTCAATTTCTTAGTTGTTGTTGTCACCACTCTTAGTGTAGGCATGTCTTCTTCTACACCTTTCATCTCCCAACGAAGCACATGTCTACGATAAACGTTTTATATTTGTTGAGGTTTTTTTAGATGATCTTTTCTACGGGGTTAGGTAGCCAGCCCCATACCCTCCTTTCTTATCGTCTGTGACACCATGCTTGGAGATTCTTGCACTCGTGGATGAGCACTCCCATACAGATGATATCCTTATCTACACCGATGGCTCTGTCAGACTCGGAACCAGATCATCGTGGGCTTATTCAGCACAACGAAATGGTCGCACACTTCATGAGGACTGCGGCGCTTTCGAGACAACGACATCGAGCATAACTATGGAGATCACTGCTGCCTCAGGGCTCTGTCATGGGTGGCTGAGCAACAGGTTACCCATACGATCATCATATCAGACTCGATGAATACGCTTCAACTGATTGAATCTGGAAGTATGGGTGTGGAATGGGTGGACAGCATTCGGAGATCACATCTCAAGAAAATGACTTGGCTGTACACACCTGGACATGCTGGAGTGCAGGGTTACGAGCGTGCGGATTTTCTTGCAAACAATGCCCCGACTCAAACGGGCAGAAGTATGGACAGAGCCGATATCATCAATGCGGTACGCTCTCAATTATGTGACATGGACACGTCTCAGACACTGGAACGAGTTCGAGAATCAGGCGTTAAGTGTGGACATGCCAGACAGTGTCGTCTTCGTGGTAGAGAGAAGATATAGTAATCAACTTCTCATGGGTACGGTGAGCAAATGGACTTTAGGATGCTGCTGCAGCGGAGGACAGAGCATGCATGGGAATGCCCAATGTGCCGTGACGTCGATCGCATAACATAACATAACATGCTTGGCAGGTACACATTGCTGCGTATTATTTCCTCACTTTTCGAGCCCCGGCGGCACACGAGCGGGCCCCTACCTTATTCGTCTCTTACGACATGCCTTGTAGGTCGTAGTGTTACTTTTTGTTACTTCCTTGCGGCCCCAACAACATACGGGCGGGTGTAGGTATGTTATCAATTAATTTTTTCTTTCCGATCCAGAAACATTTTCAGCTCTTCGGTTCGGTGCCATGGACATCGTAACCCTTCGGTTCGTGCCACAAACACCGTAAATCTGGGAATCTGTGGCTTTTTCTGCCATCCAGCGGAATTGAACCCGCACATACAGAGGGATAGTCACCCGTAGTCCAACGCGTTACGAACACGCTGGGCAGACGGGCGTATGTTATCAATCTAAATCGGAGCACATATGGAACTGTCCAGAGTGCAATGATGATTATCTCCCCTAATCACCTGTAATATAACCTAGTAGATGTGTTGACCTGTAGACAAGTTGCACCAGTACATGTGTATGAATGTAGACAATCTAAAACATGAAATATATGATGTAAACGTGGTTGATGGCTATGTCCTTTGGGATATGCCACGATTTTCATATTTCAAAAATCTACATCGGTAGATAATATGTCTGCAGACAATGTTTTTTCTTTCCGATCCAGAAGCACTTGAGCTTTCATCTCTTCGGCTCGGTGCCATGGACATCGTAACCCTTCGGTTCGGTGCCACGAACACCATAAATCTGGAGAGCCTGTGGCTTTTCTGCCAGCCCGCGGTGTTGAATCGCACTCACAGGGAACTTGTCGCCCGTCGTCCAACGCGCTACGAACACGTTGGGCAGGCGAGCGCAGACAAAATACAAGATATATATCTACACGTGTAAACAATTACCACGTACACCATATTAATAAGTGCAAACAATTATTGAACTTACATTTTTATTTTACCAACTTAAATTTAGCCATTTTTTATTATTATTTATTATTATTACTATTATTATACACGAAACTAACAGAACGGCCGGCTCCACCTTCCTGACCGATCACTTGTGAAGTCTGTATTCTTTATGTAGGTCATCTAAAAAGCATAACGGCTATTTCTAACGAGCATTCTATACGAAAGAAGAAACAAACAGCTAACTATCGAAACTGGCCAATCATTATATGTCGAGTACATTTTTGTGTAGATATAATGTCAAAAGTAGAATATATTTATACAACAATCGATATTATCTAATACACATGTATTCGATATGTCATAGAGATAACATTACACAGAGCTTTTATCATCTGATTATTTCTCACGCACCTTTCATTGATCTGGACAAAACAAGGTGCGATCTCTCTCTCTCTCTCTCTCTCTCTATCTCTATCTATCTCTCTCGTAATGTGTGTCATTGTCTAACTTTAGAATTATGGTATGCGATTTCAAAATCTCAAATGATAGCAGATTTTGATAATAATTTTTTGGTTGGTGTGAAGACGTTTATTGATTGTTGTGTAGGCGAGTGATCAAGCTTTGTAAACTTGTAAAGATTCAATTATATCTCTCTCTTATAGTTCTATTTTTACTTGATATATGTTCCACACCTTCTTATTACTTGTTACACAACAGTTTGCCCTTCCTTTCTTGTTAGTGTGTCAGCTGCTCATTTTAAAATATCTATTTATTACCGTTTTTTTAACGTCTTTCTGTCCTTCACCTTAATTGGTTAACCTTCCTATTAATTTGCTTAGTACTTGTTCTAAATAATAATGTCATCAAATGAAGATTGGAATTCTTCTCATCCCATTCATTGAACTTTCATAACTATGAGTTCTACATGATGTGGTACTTGTAACTATGAGATCTACATGATGTGGTACTTGTAACTATGAGATCTACATGATGTGGTACTTGTAACTATGAGATCTACATGATGTGGTACTTGTAACTATGAGTTCTACATGATGTGGTACTTGTAACTATGAGATCTACATGATGTGGTACTTGTAACTATGAGTTTTACATGATGTGGTACTTGTAACTATGAGATCTACATGATGTGGTACTTGTAACTATGAGTTCTACATGATGTGGTACTTGTAACTATGAGATCTACATGATGTGGTACTTGTAACTATGAGATCTACATGATGTGGTACTTGTATATGGTTTTACAGTTATGGTTTATGTGACAAATATGGTGCTGTTGTGTATCTTATGTTTGTTGATTTTATCCTTATTCATATTTCCCTACATGCTTGGAAGGGGTGCAGTTGCCCTAGTTCTTTGCTCCCAGTACCACACCTGTGATTACACCTACCTATCACACCTAGTTATCACACCTAGCTATCACAACTACCTATCACACCTAGTTATCACACCTAATTATCGCACCTATTTATCACACCTACCTATCAAACCTAGTTATCACACCTAGTAATAAAATGAACTGCATATTAAGGAACTACAAATATAAACATGGGAAGTATTAAAGTCATATATGCAATTCAATTATGAACAGTGGCGGCTCGTCATTAAGGGCCTACAGGGCGGGGCCCCCAAAATTAATATGTAATGTGTATTTTTTAAAATAAATTTCAATATAACCTAACACAAAACCATGATTTTTCCGAAAATGTTTGTCTGGCCCCAAAAACAAAAATGATCACGAGCCGCCACTGATTATGAATACTACCAAAATATTGAGAAAACAAAGGTAATGAAGATAAACAAACCAAGAGAGAAAAATGCGTTGACTGTAATGGTGAAAATGAATAAAGACTGGAACAAGTTGAGACACAGCAACATAGTTAACACACAACAACATAGTTGACACACAGCAACATAGTTGACACACAGCAACATAGTTGACACACAGCAACATAGTTACACACACAACATAGTTGACACACAACAACATAGTTGACACACAACAACATAGTTGACATCAGCAACATAGTTAACACACAACAACATAGTTAACACACAACAACATAGTTGACACACAACAACATAGTTGACACACAGCAACATAGTTGACACACAACAACATAGTTGACACACAACAACATAGTTGACACACAGCAACATAGTTGACACACAACAACATAGTTGACACACAACAACATAGTTGACACACAGCAACATAGTTGACACACAACAACATAGTTAACACACAACAACATAGTTAACACACAACAACATAGTTGACACACAGCAACATAGTTGACACACAACAACATAGTTGACACACAACAACATAGTTGACACACAGCAACATAGTTGACACACAACAACATAGTTAACACACAACAACATAGTTAACACACAACAACATAGTTGACACACAACAACATAGTTGACACACAGCAACATAGTTGACACACAACAACATAGTTGACACACAACAACATAGTTGACACACAGCAACATAGTTAACACACAACAACATAGTTAACACACAACAACATAGTTGACACACAACAACATAGTTGACACACAGCAACATAGTTGACACACAACAACATAGTTGACACACAACAACATAGTTGACACACAGCAACATAGTTGACACACAGTAACAATACTACCCAAGCACCTGTTAGTTACACCAAAAAACAGTTATTTGGCAACATAAACACATGCTAGTTACACCGACATACATCAACATAGCAACATAATCACATGCTAGTTACACCGACACACATCAACATTGCCACATAAACACATGCTAGTTACACCGACACACATCAACATAGTCACATAAACACATGCTAGTTACACCGACAAACATCAACATAGCTACATAAACACATGCTATAGTCTGTTCATTAATTCGTGAGCACGTTTGAAATTGATTTTCTCGAAAACTACCTGTTGGATCTCAGTGATTTTTGCATGCAGCCTTAGAATATCCATGACGCTAAAATAAAGCTAACCAGTAGTCCATAGATGCTACGGATTTTGCACATCGGCGAATTCCTTTGATCTTTTATGACAATTGCAAATACGGGGGCTCAAATTTTAGATTTTACAGTATACCTAGAATTTGTCCATGTTAATTCTATTCATAGGTGTATCTCCATATTAACTTGATAGGTCAAGTAATTAAGTGTGTTGCCCTTTATGTGCAATCGTGAACTTGGATACAATATGCAACAGTTAGTCCTCCCTTCGGTCACCATTAGACCCCAGGGTGTCTTAACTTCACCACAAATTGTATGATGGTAGACGCATTTGGATATGGAAATGTATACGTTGCTATTTCTCAGTCTGTAATTAAAATATGATTTGTATCATCCCGAATCTGATGATTCCATGAGGTTGATAATTGTTACTGGCTGGACAAATTGTAATCCATCTCGGTGCCAGTATTCGTCTTCCTCTCGGAGCACATGTTCAACACACTTCTTCCAGAACTGCATGTCTATCATTGAGAGGGACTCACGTGTCAGAACTTCAACATCACACATTTTAAACGTCCTGTTCTGTTCGGCAACTTGTCCTTTTACTTTAACCCAGACAAGCTCTATCGGATTGAGGTGAGCATGATATGGAGGTAGTCGCAAAGACGTGTGGCCGTATTCCGCAATGATTTTGTCAATATGAAACACCTTTGTCTTATTTGTCATCCTCACCAGGTGCAACAACTCGGTTTCAAATATGTATCATCGAAGCTGACATTTTCCTTAGCAAGCCAAGTCCTAATTTGATCTTTTGTATTTGATGCAGTTGGTACTTTGTCTTCCGCTGATACTGCGTTGTGATAGGATGCATTATCCATTACCAAGCATGATGGTCTGTTTAGAATTGGAAGTAGATCTTTCTCCATCCAGTGCCTGAAAATATGTCCATTCATTTCTGTGTGGTAGTCCCTACCGTCGGTACTTTTTATTGGAAAATAAGTCCAGCGTCATGGACAAGACCTTCTTCACTGCTTCCTGCATGTGTTAGTATAATACGCTGGCCTTTGCTGCTTGGTATTTTCTTTTCTGTTCACCGTCTACTGATTGTCATTCTTTAGCATTGGTGTGGTGAGCATTGACGCAGGATTCGTCCAAATATACAATATCATAGCCTTGCCTCCGCCGCTCACGGATCTGCCTCCGGTATTTACTTCGCGCAGCAATTAAATGTGGTTTTTCACAAATAATTTTCCTGCCGCCTATAGTTTTCTGAAGGTGAAGCCGGCGGCTCTTACAATTTTCCATAGAGTACTTTTAGAAATGTCTATGCTGCAATCTGATTGCAGTTTTAATTTCAGTTTCCTGAGAGTAACAAGTTGATTTGTCGCAAACATTTTCAAGAGCTCCGTCTTATGACATCTATGTCAAAGTCGTCAATTGTTCTTTTCCTTCCTTGCTTGACATTAGTGCACTTTGTGTCCTGTTTAATCCATCGGAAAAGGATTCTCTATTCATACCAAGCGCCAGTTGCGTTCGTTTCTCAGGGTTATGAATATCGCAATATAGATGACCTCTCTTAGATTTCCTACGGAAGTGTTGGTATAGTAAAACTGTAACCTTCTGCATTGTTATAAATGTGCACTTCAGACTCATTATGAATGTGATATCAATGTCAGTTTTGATAAGCCAACAAATATGATACAATAGCTTCATACAAATAGCGAGATACACATATAACTATACAACGGTATCCCAATTATAACGTCATATGCTTTCTGCTTTCAAAGTCGACTGGGTTAGGTGCACGGAAATTCGTGAAATTGTTGTTTACTCACGATATTTCAATGTTACCATAATGTATTTTTAGAACAACGCGTCTGTGTACCGTAGATCTGTTACTATTGTGTTCAATCCGGTGAGGTTGATTTTAATATAACCTGAAAAAGAAATATTTCAAACTACATCAAATTTTCTTGGAAAAAATATTTCTCTAGCGTATGGATATTCTAAGGCTGCTTGCAAAATATCACTGAGATCCAACAGGTAGTTTTCGAGAAAATCAATTTCAAACGTGCTCACGAATTAATGGACAGACTATAGTTACACCGACACACGGCTATTTAGCTACTTAAGCAACGGTTAGTTACACGTACACATCTACCTAAAATTGCTGATAAAGAAAAAATACACAAGTAAATAATTATCCTCAGCCGGAAACCAAAAATATCAGTTTCTAAAATAATTCAACCGTCATGTAGCAATGTTGCCAGGCCAGTGTGTCAAGGATGGACAAAGTATGCAGGGGATAACACTATGTCTATGAAGATTTACAATAATGAGGATATCATGAGAGAATTCAATACAAATATAAATCTTATTTCTCAAATCAATCAGAAGCAGTCCAGGAATGTATGTGATAAAAGGAAACTTAGAATACAGCCTGACAGCGAGAACAATTAACATTTAACCGTATATAGAAGATTCCATGGACACTTACTTCAGTACCGAAAAACTTGGATTATGCAGACTATATTAGTCTTTTGGTCAGCCGATACGAGAACGTTCAAACCAAAATAGATACACTTTCCAGAACAGTTCAAACAATAGGACTTAAAGTTAATATAGCGAATACGAAAAGTAATGAGAAATAACCAAACAATAAGAAACCCCAATTATATTACAAAATGAAATCATAGAGGAAGACAGCGAGGAAGAAGACAACGAGGAAAAAAACAACGAGGAAAAAAACAACGAGGAAGAAAAAGAGGAAGAAAACAACGAGGAAGAAAACGAGGAAGAAAAAGAGGAAAAAAAGAGGAAGAAAAAGAGGAAGAAAACAACGAGGAAGAAAAAGAGGAAAAAAACAACGAGGAAGAAAACAACGAGGAAGAAAAAGAGGAAAAAAACAACGAGGAAAAAAACAACGAGGAAGAAAACGAGGAAGAAAACGAGGAAGAAAAAGAGGAAGAAAACAACGAGGAAGAAAAATAGGAAAAAACAAGAGGAAAAAACAACGAGGAAGAAAACAACGAGGAAGAAGACAACGAGGAAGAAGACAACGAGGAAGAAAACAACGAGGAAGAAGACAACGAGGAAGAAAACAACGAGGAAGAAAACAACGAGGAAGAAAACAACGAGGAAGAAGACAACGAGGAAGAAAACAACGAGGATGAAAACAACGAGGAAGAAAACAACGAGGAAGAAAACAACGAGGAAGAAAACAACGAGGAAGAAAACAACGAGGAAGAAAACAACGAGGAAGAAAACAACGAGGAATAAAACGAGGAAGAAAACAACGAGGAAGAAGACAACAAAAAAGAACATAAGAAGACAACGAGAAAGAAAACAACGAGGAAGAAGACAACGAGGAAGAAGACAACGAGGAAGAAGATAAGAAAACAACGAGAAAGAAAACAACGAGGAAGAAGACAACGAGGAAGAAGACAACGAGGAAGAAGACAACGAGGAAGAAGACAACGAGGAAGAAAACAACGAGAAAGAAAACAACGAGGAAGAAGACAACGAGGAAGAAAACAACGAGGAAGAAAACAACGAGGAAGAAGACAACGAGGAAGAAGACAAGAAGACGAGGAAGAAAACAACGAAGAAGAAGACAAGAAGACGAGGAAGAAGACAACGAGGAAGAAGACAACGAGGAAGAAAACAACGAGGAAGAAGACAACGAGGAAGAAAACAACGAGGAAGAAAACGAGGAAGAAGACAACGAGGAAGAAGACAACGAGGAAGAAGATAAGAAGACAACGAAGAAGAAGATAAGAAGACGAGGAAGAAGACGAGGAAGAAGATAAGAAGACGAGGAAGAAGACAACGATGAAGAAAACCACGAGGAAGAAGACAACGAGGAAGAAGACAAGGAAGAAGACAAGGAAGAAGACAAGGAAGAAGACAAGGAAGAAGACAACGAGGAAGAAAATAAGAAGACAACGAGGAAGAAGATAAGAAGACAACGAGGAAGAAGATAAGAAGACGAGGAAGAAAATAAGAAGACAACGAGGAAGAAGATAAGAAAACAACGAGGAAGAAGATAAGAAAACAACGAGGAAGAAGACAACGAGGAAGAAGACAAGGAAGAAGAAGATAAGAAGACGAGGAAGAAGACAACGAGGAAGAAAACAACGAGGAAGAAGACAACGAGGAAGAAGACAACGAGGAAGAAGACAACGAAGAAGAACATAAGAAGACAACGAGGAAGAACATAAGAAGACAACGAGGAAGAAGACAACGAAGAAGAACATAAGAAGACAACAAGGAAGAACATAAGAAGACAAGAGAAGAAAACAACGACGAAGAAGACAACGAAGAAGAAGATAAGAAGACAACGAGGAAGAAGATAAGAAGACAACGAGAAAGAAAAAAATGAGGAAGAAGACAACGAGGAAGAAGACAACGAGGAAGAAGATAAGAAAACAACGAGGAAGAAAACAACGAAGAAGAAGACAACGAGGAAGAAGATAAGAAGACGAGGAAGAAGACAACGAGGAAGAAGACAACGAGGAAGAAAACAACGAGGAAGAAGACAACGAGGAAGAAAACAACGAGGAAGAAGACAACGAGGAAGAAGACAACGAGGAAGAAAACAACGAGGAAGAAGACAACGAGGAAGAAAACAACGAGGAAGAAGACAACGAGGAAGAAGACAAGGAAGAAGACAACGAGGAAGGAAGAAAATAAGAAGACAACGAGGAAGAAGATAAGAAGACAACGAGGAAGAAGATAAGAAGACGAGGAAGAAGATAAGAAAACAACGAGGAAGAAGATAAGAAAACAACGAGGAAGAAGACAACGAGGAAGAAAACAACGAGGAAGAAAACAACGAGGAAGAAAACAACGAGGAAGAAAACAACGAGGAAGAAGACAACGAGGAAGAAGACAACGAGGAAGAAGACAACGAGGAAGAAGACAACGAGGAAGAAGACAACGAGGAAGAAAACAACGAGGAAGAAGACAACGAGGAAGAAGACAACGAGGAAGAAGACAACGAGGAAGAAAACAACGAGGAAGAAGACAACGAGGAAGAAGACAACGAGGAAGAAAACAACGAGGAAGAAGACAACGAGGAAGAAAACAACGAGGAAGAAGACAAGGAGGAAGAAGACAACGAGGAAGAAAATAAGAGGAAGAAGACAACGAGGAAGAAGACAACGAGGAAGAAAACAACGAGGAAGAAAACAACGAGGAAGAAAACAACGAGGAAGAAAACAACGAGGAAGAAGACAACGAGGAAGAAAACAACGAGGAAGAAAACAACGAGGAAGAAAACAACGAGGAAGAAAACAACGAGGAAGAAAACAACGAGGAAGAAGACAAGAAGACAACGAGGAAGAAAACAACGAGGAAGAAGACAAGAAGACAACGAGGAAGAAAACAACGAGGAAGAAGATCACGTAAAACACACGGAACCCGAATGATTGCGAAACTGCAGACAAGAGAATCTATACAGAGGGTCAACATTCTATATCGACAGGAAAATAATGTTTTGTAGGTTATCTTATTTATATATAGATATATATATCTATACAAATGCAAAGAATACAATGTGGTTTGAAATCATTCTAAAACAAGAACACTACATGATGAAATTAAATTGAGGACAATGATATGACATGAAAGTAAGTAGGTCAAGATTGATTGTAGTAATATCTATTAGTAAGTAGGTCAAGATTGACTGTACTAATATCTATTAGTAAGTTCCTACATTCTGGTAGACTGCTATTTATCCACGTCATGATATTTCTCTCTCTCTCTCTCTCTCTCTCTCTCTGTTGCATTTTTAACCCGATTTGAACATAGACCTTCAACCAACTCATGCTAAGATTTCCTATAGCTTGCTATCTCTTGTAACTCCTTTCAGCTCTTCTGTGTATCGTTAATCGCTGTCCCCAAATCTCATCTCCGTGTATTTCTATTCTTTCTCCCTCTCTTTCGCTTTTCCTACGGTTTCCTTGAAAGGGCGCTTCTTGCTAAATTTTGCGTGGGATTTTTCTCAAAATGTGTCATATCCAGTGCCAGTCTTTTATTCACCTATTGGTCCACTAGTATATGTCTCTTTAAGCTCCTCATTTGTGCAGCTATCATACCATCTCAGTCCCTCTATTCTTGCGTATATACCAATTGATTGTTTGTAATGTATTCATGATTTTTTTAGTGTTTCTGATCAAACATGAGAACTTCTTCTTCTTCTCTTCCACCATTTACTTCTTTATAGAAGTGTTGGGGTGAAACGTAGTGATCTTGTGTGTGCTTGTTCTTCTCTTCCACCATTTACTTCTTTATAGAAGTGTTGTAGGTGAAACGTAGTGATCTTCTGTGTGCTTGTTCTTCTCTTCCACCATTTACTTTTTATAGAAGTGTTGGGGGTGAGACGTAGTGATCTTGTGTGTGCTTGTTTTAAGGCACTTTGTAAGCTGGTATTCATGTTCGTAAGGCTGTTCATGAGAACTGCTTTAATATAATATTCTCACTCACTCTTACCATCTTCCTTTCTACTGCTTGCCTCATCGTTTTCTTGACGTACTATATAGCCGTCCATCGCAAACGATGATGACAACAAAGACGTGTGCTGCTGCACCTCTCTGGTGTGTGCGGAGGTGATTGTAGAGTCCAATCCTAGAACAGAATCCCCTACCACAGGTGGAGCATACATGATCAAGGTTAGACATGTGCGTGTTGTGTGCTCTGTCTTTTCGCGCTGCTCGTTTTCTCTGTGACTCAACAATACGATGATTCTCAGCTATTCGGGTTCCTCTTTTGTTGTTACAGCGCCACATTTGGCGATCTTGCGCAAGAGATTCCCAGCACGTATTGTCTATATCGAAGCATTTCAGAGACACTTTAAGAGTGTCTTTAAAGCGTTTTTCTGTCCACCAGCTAAACGTCTGCCCCTTCAAGTTCGCCATACATCAGCTGTTTTGGGATGCGTTTATCAGGCATTCGAGCAACATGACCGACCTATCTCATTTAGGCCTTCTGCAACAGGGTATTGATACTTGGGATCTTTGCTCTTGTGAGGACTTCGCTGTCTGGAATTTTGTCCTGCCATTTTATTTTTAGTATTCTGCGTAGATAGCTTGTGTGGAAATGGTTTAATTTTTTTGCGTGTCTGCTATACACTGTCCATGTCTCGCTTGCGTACAGCAGCGTGGTTAGCACTATGGCCTGGTAAACTTTCAGCTTTGTCGCTATGCTTATCCCCTTCCGCTCCCACACAGTGACACGTAACCTTCCGAACGCAGCACTGGCTTTGGATATCCTATTGTTGACCTCAGAATCTATGTTTGCCGATCAGGATAGGAGGCTGCCAAGATAAGCAAAGTTGTCCGTTGGCAGGAGACGCTGGTTTTTAATGTTGATGACTGGATCGTAGTACTGCTCTCTAGGGGCGGGCTGAAACATGACCTCTGTATATTTTCAGAGTTGCACTCATTTCTCTCTCTCTCTTTGCCTTTTACCCGGGTTGGGCATAGGCCCTCAACCAACTCATGCCAAGTCTTCCTATCTCTAGCTATCTCCTGCAGCTCCCTCCAGCTCTTCTTTATATTGTTGATCTTCGGCACTCATTTTGGTTAGTATATATATGCTGCATAATACTCGTAACAAAGACGTATACAGGGTGTTCAAGATAAAGGTAGCCCGATTGACAGATCAAAGCTTGTCAATCGGGCTACTTTATCTTGAACACCTGTATTTGGTCAAGACTAGGCTAGTGTCAGTAGTGAGAATTAACATCGCGTAAACTGTACACTTTAACAGAAGCTGGCTCTAGCAGCAATTCTAACAAATGATATAGATTGTTCTTGTCTCCAGCAAAAGACAAGCTAAGTACGAAATCGAAATGTTAAACGAGTACACAAAATTGTACAGCTTCGATTCAAGCAAGACTGTGTAAGCAACACTTCGAAATGACTAAGTTCATGTTAAAGCAAATTGATGGCAAGAAGAAACTCAAATAGAATGCAATATCTACAAAACTTGCACGCCGTGCACATTATGCTAAACAAGAGCACGGCATGCAAGTTTTGTAGATTATCTATACTAGATTATCTTCTTTTTCTTCTTCTTCAATGATCACTCATTTTAGACAGGAATTCTGGATTCTCTGACATAGTCTACTGTCTGTTTTGCATGATGATTAGTCGCCTCTTGCGACATGCATGGCAGGTAACAGTGGTTCTATTCTTTACACCCCAAATTTGGGCACCGGTAACCACTCGGGCGGGAAAAGATTACATTAGACCAGCACTATCCAACGTGGAGCCCGCGGGCGCCATAGCGCATTGTCATACATTTATGGCGCCCTATTTTACTCCCCAGATTTCTTCACGCGTGAAACGAACCGAATAGTCTTCGACCAATAGGTGAGCACTGTACATATCACGTGACAGATTACCCATTGTTCGCTTGTTCCATTTCAATAGTGTTGACTTTATGTGTTGCCCGTGTATTTACAGGACTCGCAAGGAGAGCAAAGAATAGTAACACTGCGACCTACAAGGCATATCGTAAGAGGCGACTGAGGTAGGGGCTTAGGGAAGCTACCATAGTAAATAAAAAGCTTCTCAGAAATCGGATGTGCTGACCTACTTATAGGCTTATAACTGGCACAACGTACAATCGCTCTTAGTCTCAGATCACATACAAATCACAAAGAGTAGTTAACAAGTAATCGATATGGAGCGTTCACAGAAAAAGGAGAAGTATGTGCTCCAAACGTGCTCGAAAATTGGCTCCAAGACATCGGCAGCCGATGATGGATCTGTCTTGAATAGCTTTATATTTAGTCTGTTATGACTCGGCGTTTTTCGATTCTTCGGTCCTTTGATGACCTTAATGATTTCTTCTCTGTGTGTAGCGTCTATATTTATGTCAAGATCAATCTCTACTTTAGAGATATTCGACAATATCTGGTGGCTCCTTGCTGAGTGTTTCCCTGGAAGTGCTCGGATAATCTTTCTTGCTGTCCTATATCCGTGATTACCAGAGCTCCTTTTTTAATCTCTTACTTGTGAGATATGTGCACGTCGTCTTCTGCTAATCTTTTGTTATCTTGTATACTGTGCTTTGTTCACTTCTCTGTGCTGTTGCTTCTGCTTATCTTGCAAGGTCATCCATGAATTTTCTTTAATTGTATATCTATTTATACGTTTTATTTCTTTATTAAGCTACCTGTGTTGCTCGCTGTTTATCTCTTTTAGCCTATTAGACTTTCAGTTCATCTTTATCTCTTTAATGTGTTTTCTCTTCTGTGTGGTCTTGAATGTCTCACGTGCATAGTAAGCAACGTAAATTGAAGCCTGTAAGCCGATAACGTAAAAAAAAAGTAAATGAACCCTTTTATACCTCGTGGTATATAGGTCAATACAGTATTTTTCATTGACCATCGGCACACGATGGGTGATGTGGTCAGCATCACGCCGGCCGCCTTTACTTTCCCAGAGCATGTCTGGTACCCAGTTGAGGCTGGGTCGACCTGAGAGCCGTCGCGGTCGGGAAAAATTCCACGCGCATTGCGGAGCTGAACCCAGACCACCAGCCTTGAGAAGCGAGTTCACTAACAACTACGCTACATTTTGCTCTCAAGCCGATAACTTAATCTTTGTTTTGGGGGGTTTTGTTATAATAGGACCCAACCCGAAAGCGCCACAACTGGTGGACCCAGTACTAGTCAACGTGAACACATCTAAAGCTACGAGCATCATCAATCTTTCCAATGAGACGTTCCAAGTTTCAGGTCAATGGCTTTAGTTCAGCAACTTGGATAGTGGACGGTATTTGTTCAACTTCCTTACAGACCTTCACCTCATATATATCTACATATATAACATATAACTGTAGCAAATGATATGTTTCTTCATACATATACACACACACGTTGGAATTTATTAGTGTTCTTTATAAACTACACCACGACGAATGACGAAATTAAGCATAATAAAGTTATTATAAACAATATAATTCTACAGTGTACATAAAATTGCGCGACATAGGGCCGAAGGGAGATAACCCGGAATATACATCTTGAATCCATGGTGCATGGGAGAGAAATGAGCTTTTCCCCCTCTCAAATCCAACATTCCTGTTTATTGTAGAAACTACCTCATGCCAACGAACATTCACACTCTATTTACCGTTAACCATACATATAATCCTTACAGATATCCCTTTTGCCCTTCCGAACAGATATATCGGCTCGCAACAAATTTTTAAGATAACGTACTGGCTAATTCAGTTGACATTGCAATGTAAATGCGTCCAGAGGTCACAACAAATTGTACTTACGTTACTTTACTGTTTACGAAACTATCGCCTTGCCATATCTGTACTGAGATTGAGTGTCATGAAAATTATAACATATAGTTCTTGCTAAATTGGGACTTTTGTCTCTACAAGCATCCCTAGCAGCTTACGCGAAATGCATGACATCAAGGCCATAATATTTATCATTGTTGTTTGATTAGATTCCATCATCTTTAGAAACAACTTCTTTCTGAATCTTTGTTTCATACATTATGCAAACATTCACTTATGCATGCATAGCGACTCTATGTGCATAATACAGTAGATCAAGACAGGTTATGTACGATAGCAGTGGATGCAATTAATACAAAATGCGACAATCCACCTTATCTTTGTCCCAGGTCATGCTGGGGTGAAGGGCAATGGTGCGATATTTTTATTTTTTTCCGACTTGAGCTTTTCAGCTCTTCGGCTCGGTGTCATGGACATTGTTCGGTGCCACGAACACCGTAAATCTGGGGAATCTGTGGTTGTTTCTGCCATCCCGCGGAATCGAACCCGCACGCACAGAGGGATAGTCACCGGTAGTCCAACGCGCTACGAACACGCTGGGCAGACCGGCAATGGTGCGATATAGAATTGGTCTTATATAGACAACAGCGATATCAAAGCTCTAACACATACGCTCTAAAGATTTCAATGAAGATAATGGATATGCTCTATCTTGGTTGTGCAAAGTTATGCATACCGATAGTTGCGACAAAACCATGAGAGAAACCCCAGTAGATACATCAACCAGTACAGAAAGGGAGCTGTTAGTCTCAACACATTGAAATACAGTACATGCTTGGGAGGAGATCGAAGCAATTATGGACATATGTGATGAAGATGTATGAACCTCAAATGAACGTTTTATACATTTCATAATACATTGGGTCCAGTAGTTAAATTTAACTTGCGCAGTTAACCGGAAAGAGTAGTACTTCTGTATTTCGCGCGTAAATAAGATGCGTCTTTAGGATGCACTGCGCACTCATCAATAAACAACATGATCTTTCTGTTCCCATCATTCAATCTCATTTCTCAGATACGTAAGAAGTTATCAATTTGATGTATATTTGCATAGAAATGTTTGCACATTTCTAAAACATCGGACTATGATTTTCCAAGTATCAGTGGTAGCCAACTTGTTTGTCCCACTTTCATTGAAGAGTAATGGAACAAGAATTAGATCATGCCTTATTTAATTTTCCACCTTTAACGATGACATTTGCAGTATTGTCACCATATTCAAACGTAATAAGCGGGAAGCAATTTCTCTATCTCTCTCGATCCCCAGGATGTAATTTCTCTATCTCTCTCGATCCCCAGGATGTAATTTCTTTCTCGATCCCCAGGATGTAATTTAAGGATTATCCTTACAACACTCCGGAATGGTCCATAGTTGCTTTGATTTCCCCACACTCATTTTAAAAAAGTGTATAACGATTGATGACACCCGTTCTGTGTTGATTAATCAAATATCTAGTGTAGTACTTTGAATACATTTGACCAGATGATCCACACAAACAGAGTACTACAGCTAAAAGCAGAAAACACAACAGAAATGTCTGGTTTGAAGTGCTTTAATATTGCAGAAAACAAATCATTCTACATTAACATTCATATTTCAAATACCTCATTGAACAAACATGTTCACATATATCATTTATGATTTCAAACTTGCAGATAGTTTTGGTAAAACATGGTTGAAGACTGAAAACAAAAATTGAGAGATCATTTGTTACATTGTTCACTGCCAACAAGTTATAACAATGTATCAGACAAATAATCAAAGAATTCTTCAGTGAAAATGATTTTTTTTTTGTTGCAAAATGAAGTATCATTTAATAATCATTGCTTAAGAAAGCAAAGACAAAGTACTGAATGTATAAGTGGTGTCTAGAAAATCAACGACTTCTTTGCTGTGGTTGATGGTAAAGGATATGCCACGATTTTCCTTTTTTCATCATTTAATTAATAGCGGTGAATCTCTCGAGATAACATGTAATCTGCCATATGTATGAGCGTGGCATTCTTAACGCATTGAGAGAATATTTCCAAACAGATGAGTGTCAGGGTTGTCCAGATTGAGAGAGATGGATGTCGATATTGTTGCAGTCGGAAAAGGAGGCCAGAGAATAAATAGCTATATATAAATACATTTATAATTCTGCTGCTATCAGTTTTGATTAACAACAAAAAATCTACATCATCACACCTACTTCCTGAATCAGGGAAAACAGCTTTGGCCTCGACAAATAAAGTGGGCACTTTACTCTGATCTTAACCAAAAGGCAGAGAAGCAAAAAAGTATGTTTTAGATGGGAGGCAGAATTTTTCTTCTTCTTCACACGCTCCATATCAACCACTTGTTAACCACTCTTTGTGATTTGTATGTGATCCGAGCCTAGGAGCAATTGTACATTGTGATAGTTATGCGTCTACAAGTAGGCCAGCACATCCGATTTCTGCGACGCATTTTAGTTACTAGGGTAGTTTCTATAGGCCCCCACCTCAGTCACCTTTTACAACATGCCTTATAGGCTGCAGTATTACTATTCGTTGTTCCCCTTGAGGGCCCCGCAACACACGGGTGAGATGGAGGCAGATAAGAATTGCCATTTCTGATAAACCTGAATTAGGATTCCACATCACATTGTGAAATATCACATACTGCCATGTTGAATGTTTGATCTATGACTGAAAGGAATCACAAATCAATGGGTTAAATGTTCCAAGATAACAACAAGTTCAATGCTTGATACAGTATAGTCAGAACTCATAGAAAACTCTTTTGTCTAATATATTACCCAGTAATAAACACACTAATCTCTACACATCAAGGTCAGATAACAATCTCCTGTAGTAACTAGAAACATGTAGAAAACAAACATTGGATTACCACCCTTTACGGTTTTAAAAAACAACGGGTCATAAATTGACCACAAACAAAATAAATTAAATACCAATAGAAGATAACCATAAATTTTAATTAAGACATATATTTTGAAATAAAAAATTTGGTGTTTAACAAACATCAAATCCAAAATCTCAAATTAATTGATTCATCAACGTTTAAAAGCATCAAATCCTAATCCCCAAACAAAAATTCTCTTCCTGAAATAAATATCACAAAGAAATGAGAATCCAACAAGTTGTTAACAGAAAAATGAGACAGCCAAACCCTTAAACTTGGTTAGAATACAGCTAAATCATACAAAATGAGGTTCTAGACTATAGTTCTACTGTATAGTAACCCTTTTCATACCATAATGTATATTGGGGAATTTGCTGTTAGTATTAATTTAACCAACAACAAAGGATGTGTGATGTAATTGACATTAATACAATACAGACTTCATGTCTGAATATAGAATACCCCAGCATACTTTCAGAAAATAAGAAAGAATATAGAATACCCCAGCATACTTTCAGAAAATAAGAACAAAGCGATATTAGAAAGTTGTAGACTTCAGTAAGGAATATAAACATACTTTAGAAAAACAATATTCACATTTATTATTAATATTTGAGATGATAAAATTCACATACTTTCAGAAATAATAACAGAATATAGAATACCAAGCATATTTTCAGAAAATAGAACAGTATAGAATACCTTACATACTTTTAGAAATAAGAAACGCATAAAAACCATATTCAACATAGATCTATGAATATTAGCATCTTTCGATACATAAGACTGAATTGAATACCCTGCAGATTACTTTAGAAAATAACAACAGCAATATAGAATACCGCATACTTTCAAAAAAGACAGAATACAATACCCAGCACTTCAAAATAGACGAATATAGAATACCCCCAGCATACTTTCAGAAAATAAGAACAGAATATAGAATACCACCATACTTTCAGAAAATAAGAACAAAGCGATTAAGAAAGTTTGTAGATTCATGTCAAGGAATATATTCATATCTTTAGGAGCCACATTTTCTTATCTATTTACTTTATTTATATTTTGAGCTGTATACAAATTTACAACTAGCTTACACAGTATGTAAGTTATTTTGATCTTCATCTTTCCTTCTTTTGGAGGTGAAACGCAACCATTTCAACCATGTAGTCCTTTCAATCAAATTACATTTTTTATTGTTACTAGCTTTGTTATTCTACCCACTGGCCAAATATTACTCTTAAGAGAAACTACCTATCCACTGGCCAAATATTACTCTAAGAGAAACTACCTACCCACTGGCCAAATATTACTCTTAAGAGAAACTACCTATCCACTGGCCAAATATTACTCTTAAGAAAAACTATCTACCCACTGGCCAAATATTACTCTTAAGAGAAACTACCTATCCACTGGCCAAATATTACTCTAAGAGAAAATATCTACCCACTGGCCAAATATTACTCTGAGAGAAACTACCTATCCACTGGCCAAATATTACTCTTAAGAGAAACTACCTACCCACTGGCCAAATATTACTCTTAAGAAAAACTATCTACTCACTGGCCAAATATTACTCTTAGAGAAAATATCTACCCACTGGCCAAATATTACTTTAAGAGAAAATATCTACCCACTGGCCAAATATTACTCTAAGAGAAACTACCTATCCACTGGCCAAATATTACTCTTAAGAGAAACTACCTATCCACTGGCCAAATATTACTCTTAAGAGAAACTACCTATCCACTGGCCAAATATTACTCTAAGAGAAACTACCTATCCACTGGCCAAATATTACTCTTAAGAGAAACTACCTATCCACTGGCCAAATA
Organism: Arion vulgaris; assembly: GCA_020796225.1. Taxonomy (NCBI): domain Eukaryota; kingdom Metazoa; phylum Mollusca; class Gastropoda; order Stylommatophora; family Arionidae; genus Arion; species Arion vulgaris. Next base: position 34,253,381 of record CM036759.1, read on the forward strand.
TTACTCTTAAGAGAAACTACCTATCCACTGGCCAAATATTACTCTTAAGAGAAACTACCTACCAACTGGCCAAATATTACTCTGAGAGGAACTATTTCGTTGTTTAGTTTAGAACAACAATTGCTTCAACTCTTGAGCAATGCATGTAGTTATGTAGCTTAGAAAAAATCCCCATTTTTTCATGAAGTGGTGATAATTGGTGGCGTCTGTGGCGTGGGGATAGTGACTCGGTCTATTAATGCCGAGCGTTCTGAGTTCAAATCACGCTGCGGACAGTTTGGTTGCAAATTGTTCGCGTGGATTTTACAAAGGATGATGGCACCACCCGTTCAGAAAGCAATGGCAAACTACTGAACGTAAAAATGCCTAGAAAAATCACAAATAGCGTTAAAAGCTGGGGTTGATTTGCAAAGTCCTGTAAAGTATATATAACTTTTTTTGAGGTGATAATTACACATTTTTGGTTCTCAGAGTGTATAACATCTCATAAGAAAACTAAACCACTTCCACACAAGTTATCTACACAGATTACTCAAAATAAAACAGCAGGATAAAATTCCAGATACTAAAGTCCTCATAAGAGTCAATATCCCAAGCATCAACATCCTGTTACAGAAGGCCCAAGTGAAATGGCCTAATCACATTGCATGGATCCCTGATAAAAACACTCCAAAAACAGTTGATGTATGGGAGCTTAAAGGGACAGACAACCAGTTGGTGACAAAAAAATGCTTTAGAGACACTGTTGAAGTGTCTCTAAAATGCTTTGATATAGACACCACATGCTCGAAACCCCTTGAGCAAGATTAGGAAATGTGACACTGCAACAACACAAGAGTAAGTTGCATAGCTGAGAATCATTGTACTACTGAGACACAGAGAAAAACGAGTTACGCTGAAACAACAGAACACACAACACCCGCATGTCCAAGCTTGATCTCTTGTATACCCCACATGCTGTAGGGATTGTGTTCTAGGATAGCAATCCACGGTCATACCAGCACACACTAGAAATATGTAACAACACATTTCTGAAGCTGTTGTCATAATCGCTTGCGATGGATGGCTATTATTATTGGTTGTCAACTTGCCGCAAGGAGGAAAATGTGCTTCTTGGCTCGCATAGCAGTCATATTTCAAAACACTATTTAGCAATTCCTCATCCGTATCCTGATGTGATAACTCTGCCAATGCTGGTTCCAAGCCCGGATGAAAAAGGAGGAGGACTTGTGCGTGAGGCCAGCTACCTCACCACAAGAAATAGAAAGAGCTACGGAAACTTGCAAGAAAGGACGCCATAACAGTAAACCGACCAGCCAGGTGGTGTGCAGTGCACCTAGCGCATCAATGACGGTTGCTGATGAAAGTCAGCTGGAAATCAGCAACCCGACTAGTACATTACTTGGCTCAAAAACACACACTAAAATTGGATTTTGGAATGTGAGAACGATGGCCACGGCTACAAAATCAGCCCAAATTGCAGAAGAAATGAAGAGATACTGGACATACTGGGGTTAAGTGAGGTGAGATGGCCTGGAACAGATAGAAGAGTAGTTAGTGGATTAACCTTCATATATTCAATGAGAGAGGATGGTAAGCATTTTGAAGGAGTGGGTATAATGATGACACCTAGAGTAGCAAAGAGCATGTTAGAATGGGAACCCATCTCGAGTCGGATAATTAGAGCCGCTTCAGTACCAGGCATGTCAATATGACAATACTACAGTGTTATGCACCAACAAATGAGGTCAACGATGATAAGAAAGACACATTTTATGAGCAACTACAAGATCAAATTAGCAAGACCCAAAAACATGACCTGTTATTAGTAATGGGGACTTTAATGCCAAGGTTGGAAGTGATAATGTAGGGGTAGAGAGAGCTATAGGAAAACAAGGAATAAACACAATGAATGAGAATCGAAAAGACTGGCGGAGTTATGTATGCTGTCAAACTTAGTAATTGGAGGTACCATCTTGCACATAAGGAAATTCATAAACTTACTTGGCACTCACCAGATGGAATGACCAGGAATCAGATTGACCATATGCGCATAAATACACAATTTAGAACATCATTGCTGGATGTCCGTGCATACAGAGGGCAGATGTAGGAAGTGATCATAATTTATGCATAGGTAAATTGAAACTGAAATTGAAAATTCACCATACTAAAAAGAACAACTGCGAATAGACTGTCAAAGGCTACAAAATAAAGAAGTAAAAGAGGAATATCAGCTCGAACTTAAGAATAGGTTCGAGTTACTCAATGGAGAAAATGAACAGAACATTGAAGACAAATGGACTAAGATAAAGGACACACTATTGGGGGCAGCAAATAGTAGCGCAGGATTAAAGACAAAAGACAGAAAACCCTGGATAAGCGATGCCACCTGGAAATGTATTCAAGGAAGAAGAAATATGAAACTAGCGATATTTAATACTAAGGATGCAACAGATGAAATCCAAGCTAAAGAGGAATATAGATTAAAAGACAAGGGAGTGAAAAGAGCAGCTAGAAGAGATAAAAGAGCATATGTCAATCGACTGGCCGAAGAAGGGAAAAGGCAGCTAAGACTGGAAACAGTAAAATGCTATACAATACACTAAAACAACTTACTGGAACTTTTGTTTCAAATGGTGGCCCAATCAAGAATAAAGATGGTAAAGTTCTAACATCAGATACCGAGCAGAAGAAAAGATGGGCGGAACATTTTGAAGAAATATTAAATAGACCTGATCCACCAGTACTACTCAAGTTTGTCGAAGAGGCAAGAAACAGCTCTCTACCAATTAACAAAGAAATGATAAGTGTAGCTGAGGTCAAGGAGGTAATCCATTCCTTGATAAACAATAAGGCAGCGAGTGATGACAACATTACTGCAGAAATGCTCAAAGAGGCTGATGATACAACTATTAGCCAGGTGCAAGAACTATTTAATAAAGTATGGGACGAAGAAACTGTCCCAGATCAATGGAAAAGGGAATAATTGTTAAGATCCCCCAAAAGGTGATCTCAAAGATTGCAACAACTGGAGAGGGATCACCCTATTATCAGTAATGACCAAGACTTTCTGCAAAATCATTCCTAATAGGATCAAAGGAGCAGTGGACACAACCCTGAGAGAAGAACAAGCTGGTTTTAGACCTGGGAGAAGCTGCTTAGACCAAATAATTACCCTACGACTAATTTTGGAGGAACATATTGAGAAGCAACAACCATTCATACTAAATTTCATCGATTTTAAAAAGCCTTTGATAGTCTACAGAATCTCCTGTAGAATATTCTGAGATGCTATGGTACCAGACAAAATAATAAACATTATTAAGAGCCTCTATGATGATTCACAGTGTGCAGTTCGCACTGATGGTGGACACAGCGACTGGTTTATGGTTGAAACCGGAGTAAAGCGAGGCTGTATTCTATCTCCGCTATTGTTTGGAGTGGCCATTGACTGAGTGATGCAAAAATGTTGCAGGGGTGAAACTGGCATCGATTGGGTAGAAAATAGTCAACTAGAAGATTTGGATTTTGCAGATGATATTGCCTTGTTAAGTAGAAACAACCAAGATATGCAAGAAAAACAGACAACTTGTCATCTATAGCATCAAAAGTTGGACTGCAGATAAGCTATGAAAAAACAAATATAATGAAGACACCTATGGCAAGTAATGAAGATATCACCCTGGAATCTAAAATGATAAAAATAACAGAGCAGTTCACCTATTTAGGTAGCAATTTCAATTGCACAAAAATGTTAAAAAGAAATTATGATATAGAACTGCAAGTTATATAGTATTAAAACTAAATTACAATTTTCAATTCAAATGTTGTATCAATCCTAACATATGCCAGCGAGAGTTGTGACTAAAGATGTAGAAAGCAAGTTGAATGCATTTGAAAATAGATGTCTACGAAAAATAATGAATATAAAATGGAACAAATTCAGGAGAAGTGATGAAATCAGAGACATGTCTGGTCAACCACTAGTGACAACTGTTATAAGAAAAAGAAGATGGAGATATGTTGGACACACCTTGAGGAGAAATGATCAACAAATATCAAAGCAGGCATTGAAGCGGGATGCAAAGGGTTCAAGAAAGAGAGTCGACCTAAGGAGACCCTGAAACGAACTTTGCTGAGATAGGCAGGAAATATCGGTCTCAGTTCCATGGAGGAGATTGAGCGAGTTGCCCAGGATAGAGTGGTATGGATAAATTTCTTGCATGCCCTATGTAACGTATACGATGCGAGAGGAATTATTACATCATTATTATTATTATTATTATCCTGATGTGATTGCAATCTTATATCTCATTATGAGAGTTCACCAACACTAACAGATAAAACAAGACCATATACAACAAGAAGGATTCTTGTACAACACTGGAGCTTTGTATCATGCTTGTTAGTGCATAGACAAACAAGTCTACGGTTACCATTGAGATACATAATTATTGTGTGCTTTAATCTTTACTGTTCAATATTTATAAGGACAGGACAACATAAGAATTCATTTTGGACCATAAACATATTTACATTTTGCAGTGACGTCAACCACACACAACTGTCAACAAACTGCAAGAACATAAACAATGCTGGAAAGATATTCAAAGAGAATAGTAGAACAAACATGGCAAAGGAAACAAGAGATTACATGCAGTAGCTCAATAAATGACACTGTTGCTTCTGCACTTATAATTTGCAGAGAAATAGTGTTATATTTTAAGTAGTATACATCAACAAATAAAGAAATTTGGCTGAACAGATGGGCCATGGGAAACACAGGAAGAGATGTGTACACCCATATGGCCAGCCCTAACCTTAATGACAACATCAACCACCTTACAAGAGATCAGAGCACCATTTTAGACTCCAGACCCAACACATAACACTTAATAAACACTTGAACAGAATTCATCCACAACACACTCCAGAGTGCCAACTGTGTGCACATCATCATGAAACCGTTCACCACCACCTCTTCAAGTGTCAAGCACTAGAAGACATCAGAAAGACCCTCCTTCCTCCAAGGCCAGATAAATGGAACACACTATACGGAACAAAAGAACAACTTACAGACACATGCAGATACCACTACATAGCATTGGGCCGAAGGGCAAAGCTCAAGTGCCGCTGGATCATTGAAGAAGAAGAAGTAGTATACATGAAGAGGTGGCGTCTGTGGTTTAGGGGATAGTGACTCTGTCTATTAAACCCGACGTTCTGAGTTCGAATCACACTGCAGACAGTTTGGTTGCAAAATGTTTTGCGTGGATTTTACAAAAGGACGATGGCACCACCGTTCAGAAAGCAATGGCAAACTACTGAGCGTAATAATGCCTAGAAAAATCACAAACAGCATTAAAAACTGGGGTTGATTCACAAAGTCCTGTAAAGGATATGCAATTAACTTTTTTTATGCATAAAGAAGTGAAATCGATGAGCCAAAAATGTCCCAAGTGCAGGATGACGTTTATAAAAATCCTGAAAAGCCAAAAGATGACTAAGTGTATGAAAAATGTCTGCATCTAAGGCATCAGAAATTGATACCAAAGTAAACAATACTTGACAGTAAAACGTTTCAGGGATGTGAGAGAGAGAGAGACAAGTGAGAGAAAGAAGACACATAATCTCAACATTTAGCAACAAGCAAGAAATATTACATCGAGTACCAGTATCATAACAAACTGATCTCTTGAGTTTATATAAACACTGCAGTAGACTGTAAACAAGATGCATTTCTTTCATAACTGGTAACTTACAATTTAAATAGAACAAATCTAATTTTTACTATATACAATATATATAATCAATGTTAGCTGAAGAGTTCCAGTACATACAATTGGTACATGAAATCCTATGTGTTTCTGAAAGTTGTGTCCAGAAAAGGTACTTATATACACATAATGTGTCTGCAGGCCAAATAATCCTTGGACAAACTGTACCATACCGTGTACTGCCCAAGCTCACACACCTCTGGTGTCTGCAATCCGAGACATAGTTAAGACAGGTTCTTCACCATTTACTACTGCCAGTCAGTGAAGATGGTAAAAATGTGAGCCTGCAGCTGAACACCATTATCATCTTGTATGGCACATCTTGTAAAAAAAAGTTTCTTATAGGAAATTGTGTTCTCATATCAGTCAAAGTTCAAGGGTTCTTCCATGAGACTGGGATCACTAGGTGGTCGCGGTCTTGACATGAGTGGTGATCTTGACCTTGGTACTAATGAGCGAGGAATTCGTGAACGATAAGCAGCTGGTGGCATCCTAGACAAAATAATAAAAACTGACTTCAATATGAGCATGAGATAATATTTAGCATTCTTCATTATTTTTCCTGAAATGGGTATTTGTAACATTATGCTGCCTCAAGGCTGCGATATCTGAGCCTTTCATCATGACACATCTGTTTTCTGCATTTAATTATTTTTATCTATCAATAAATCAATCACTTGGTTTGCCTTTCCTCTGCGGTCCTTATTCACTTAGCCAGACTGCAGTGATACAAGGCCTTAGTTGGCTCTGTTTGGCTGATATTAACTTCTTGCAAGGTCATAGTCATCTCTGGTTGGCTGACATTAACTTCTTGCAAGACATTCATCTCTGGTTAGCTGACATTAACCTCTTGCAAGACATTCATCTCTGGTTGGCTGACATTAACTTCTTGCAAGACATTAGTCATCTCTGGTTGGCTGACATTAACTTCTTGCAAGCATAGTCATCTCTGGTTGGCTGACATTAACTTCTTCAAGATAGTCATCTCTGGTTGGCTGACATTTAACTTCTTCAAGGTCATAGTCATCTCTGGTTGGCTGACATTAACTTCTTAGCACTTCTTCCAAGGTCATAGTCATCTCTGGTTGGCTGACATTAACTTCTTGCAAGACATTAGTCATCTCTGGTTGGCTGACATTAACTTCTTGCAAGTCAGTAGTGTCAGTCTCTGGTTGGCTGACATTAACTTCTTGCAAGTCGTAGTCAGCTCTGGTTGCATGACATTAATTTCTATCATTTTGTTCATTTCATCTTAGGTTCAGACATATTTCATAATCAGACCTCATGAAAATAATATTTGGTTTCTGTAGTTGTGGTAAACAGACAATTATTTTCAAACAGCACTAGGTAGTTTAACTTGGTGTGAAACGGAAGGGGGAAGGCCAGATGATTGGAAGAAAGGCATCCTCGTAAAACTGCCAAATAATGGAGACTTATCCAAATGTGGCAAGTGGAGAGGGATAATGCTGCTTTTCATTCCCAATAAAATCCTCACTAGGATTGTCCTGGACAGAATGAAAGAGACCAATGACCAGAGGCTTAGAGGAACAGGCTAGATTCCAGAAAGATAAATCTTGCAATGACCAGATAGCCACTCTGAGAATCATTGTAGAACAGACAATGGAGTGGTAGACTTCATTCTGCATGTGCTTTGTTGCTTTTGAGAAGGAATTTGACAGCATAGATAGCAAATAAATGTGGAACATCCTGAGAAACTATGGGTGGCGAGAAGACTTTGACATCATCCAGCAACTGTATGAGATATTTGCCTGCCAGGTTATCCATGATGGAAGACTATCCGATGAGTCCCAGGTCACTCTGGGTGTTAGACAAGGATGCCTGCTGGTCAGGTCAACTCAGTCTTAATTGGGAAACAGAGAAGCACTTGGGAGTAACGGCAGTTGATGAGATGTTCATGGCATCATCCATTGTGTGCCGTTGGTCCAAGAAAACATGAGTATCTAACAAAATATTTCCCAATAAATCTCATGATATGAAAACAAGTTTTTGACTTTTACTTTATTCTTATGAATAAGTCTGTACATGTGCTTGCTTCTGTGATAAATAGAAGTACTATTCTCATCTGTCAAATCATCAACATGTGTAATGTAAACTAGCTTTACCTGCTATGTCTAGGTCCATCTCCCCAATTTCCAGGTCCTCCCTCATACCTGCTGGGGTCAGGTCCCCAGTTTCTCTTGTAAGGGCCTTCATCATATCGTTGACCAGCAGAATGTGGACCAGGTGGCCCATCCCATCTTCCAGTCTTTGATCCTCTTGGTTTTCCACTTTTGCCATCCTCATCCCACCTGCTATGCTCCCTCCTCCCCTCCCACTCAGGTCTACTGATTTTCTTCTCTCATCTTGAAGATTGGATAGTGGTGTTTGTGAGGATTCTTTCTTTCTTTCATCTTTTCTACTCTCTACAGGTTTTCTTTCCACTTTTCCTTTCTCTTTGACATCTTTCTGTTTCTCTATACTATCGAGAGTGCTTAGTGTGTTTTTAGGGCTGTCACTTTCAGAGCCACTGCTGCTACTGTTGCTACCATCACTGCTTCCACTTTGACTGCCTTTGTCAGAATGCCGATTTTTCCTCCGTGCTCGTCTTTCCTTCTCCTCTTCTTCTCTTTCCCTATGTCTTTTTTCTCTTTCTCGTCTTCGCATCTCAAGTGCCAGCGTTCTGATTTCTTCTTCCCTATCCTGGGTGAAAAATACAAATAAACACATTTAGTATACAACAATGATATTGTGTAAACTAAAACATAGTTAGTATACAACAATGATATTGTGTAACTAAACAACTTCTTACAATGCACAATTTTAGTTGCTCAGTACATTATGAGTGGAATACACAATTTGAGCACTACAAGAGTTGATAAATATATGTATATGATTGAATATTGAACTGACATTCTAGCACTCGGGCAGACCCACAGGTGCTAAGTCTCCCCAGAAAATGTGAAAGTGTATGTATAATGATGGTTCCCATGGCCACTGGTAAATAAACACCTCCTTACTTTGCCCCATGAGGCTCCCAGTTCTGCTTGTACAATGCGCAACTCCAAACTCCTTTAATCCATGGATATATTCAATATCAATTTTAGCGTCTCCATCCAACAGGTAGTCACTGGGAAGCCGAAAGATGTCTCCTCAAGCTATCTGTCACTAGTGACTGATACTGTTGATGCAAGCATGTTCGCTCATTAAGTGCTGGGAACACCCACATGTACTAGGACAGTAGACCCACGTAAGCCTCTGGATGTTGTTAAACTTGACATTAACTCATACCACAACCTGCCATTTTTTTACCTTCCTGGTCAACAGTGTCCATAGTAAATGGAGTATCAAAAAACAACTGGAGAGCAATGGTAATGCCCTCAACCTCCATCAATACTAGAAATAGTTGTTGTGTGTACTCCATTCTGATCTGCAATGACTCTACCATGTATGCAGCTAGAAAACCTCAGTCTGACTCTCACCACAATGCACAGATCCATCCGTATATAGAGCAACATTATCACATGCATTATCTGCTGTCAGCAGCATAATTGCTAGTTTGGCATTCATACTGTTCCAATTTCTTAATTCTCTTCCAAGAGTAATGATAACATTGCAGAAGTTGGAGTCCTTTCGGAAGGGTTGCAACTGTAGTCAACTGGCCAATTGTTCTCTCAACTTGTACCATCCACGACATGCTAGGTTTGATTCTCATGCACTTTCATTAAAATTCTTGTGCAGTGGCTGTCTCTGACCGAGAGTGACCATCATTTATGCTTTCATATGGGCAATAGCATGATGGGAACCTAGTGACAAAGTGTCAAGCATATATTTCCATCTTCACAATGGAATATCTCTAGCACAGTTGAGGAGCATTAGCATGCCTTCAATATGAATATATTCCGAGTCACTCACAGTGTGATCGTTATATAGTGAGGATGCCATGTCCGTAATATACCAAGGACACAACAAACTGATGGAACAGAAAGACAAGTAGTTGCAACTCGAAGTGTGCAGATACCATAACATTACCATCAAGTGTGGTGTAGGGATTCTCACTCCTGGATAAATCCCGAGAAAGTGTGTATGCTGTAATGCTCTTTGAACAATTTCACAGTTGAGGCTGACCTACCTAGTCACCTTTGATGGGAGGCTATCAAGTATCATGATCAGCTATGCTATCTTGGGATAATCTTTGATCGCTGTCTATCTTCTAAACATGAAGTTGAACAAAATACACCAATGTGAGCATGGTCTTGCAGCTCTCACGGTTATGGATGCTGGTGAGATGACATTTAATGCAAAAATCACACAAAGGTCACATATAGTGGTCAACGGGTGGTTGTTCTAGAGCAATCGTGAAAGTAGCTCTTTGGACTATAATTCCATGCAGATTGGTTAGTATGGTCAATGAGTGATGCTTCTATAATGTCTATTGTGCTAGAACGACGGGTACTGCAGTGTACCAATAGACTCACCTGAGTAGGATTTTCTACAAAACTAAGCATAGCACTACACTCCTAGGGTTGTTGGAGTCTTCTGGGTCTGCAAGAGAGCCAGGTACTCTCCCCCACTCAAATATAGGAAAATGGGTGAAACTTCATATTCCTGGTGGTTCGATAACATTTAATGAAATCCTAAAAATAAAAACACTAAAGACCCAATTAAAATACAATCCAGAAAAGCACATACCAATCTTTCTTGTTCCTGTTTAGTAATTTTTGTGATTTCTGCCTTCTTATCAGCTTTAACTGCAAAAACAAAATGTTTAGTTGATATTTATACATGTGTGAAGAGACCAAACTACTATTAAATCTTCCCAGATGCACAAAATACAACCATTATATGCTGCACAAAATACAACCATTGTATGCTGCAATGTTAAACTGTAAAGTCAAGAGCACAAAAACATGGAACTATTCTTTGTATAAACATCGTCAGATCAAGGTGTGTAATCATGCAAGAGTGTGAAATGTTACATGTTGCAATACATGAAAGCGAGGGAACTATTTAGATTTCCTAACCAAAAGTGTGTGGTGCCAGGGGCCCGCAAGGGAAGCAAAGACTAGTACCTCTGCAACCTACAAGGCATGTCGTAAGAGGCAACTGATGTAGGACCTAGTGAAGCTACCTTAGTAAATGAAAAGCATCGCAGAAATCGGATGTGCTGTCTTACTTGTAGGCGCATAACTGGCACAGTGTACAATCGCTCTTAGACTCAGATCACATACAAATCACACGGAGTGTTAATAAGTGGTCGATATGGAGCGTTTGAAGAAGAAGAAAGATTTCCTAACTATTTTACCATACCAAAAATAGTTACCATCTACCACTTCACACTTGCTATATATCCAGATTGAGAAACATGTTACTAAAACAACTTGGCTAATAATCAAAGTACTGCTTTACAAGAATGTTTTAACAATCTTACTTTGCAAATATCCCGAGTATAGCATAAGGTGATGTAAAGAAAACTAAAAGTTAAAAATGAAAGGTAAGAACAGGTTTACGCCTACAAGGTATATTGAGGAATACATTGTTAGGCCTACAATTTCTTTTTTTTTTACCAATGGCACATGAATGGTGATATGATTAACACACTGATGGCTGCCTTTGCTTTCCAGTATTTCTAGGGTACCCAATTTAGACTGGGTAAACCTAAGAGTCATTATGTTCTGAAAAAAATAACACTTCAACTGGGGAATTGGATCTCATAAATAAAAGTCTCCAATATGTTTTGTTATTTCTTGCCAGTTGTCTTTTATGTTTGCTTTGTCCTTTGTTGAACCACCTAGTACTTGAAGATTATTGCTGCAAACTGTTTATTAATCGATTGATTTCTAAGATACTCCATATTAAAACATTTTGTGCGGTTTTTTTGTTGTTGAATAATTTTTAAGTTTCATCTTTATTTTACTTAACAGAATGTGATTTGATGCTCTGATCTGATGCTCCAACTACTTCTCTACATACTCTCACAAGAATTCAAAGTCAAATGTGGTGTAGCTAGAAAAGAACAATATACTGGTAGCCAAAGCAGAATAGTAGACCAACAAAAAACCGGTGTTGTTAGTCGCCACATGCTGAGAGACATACTGAGTGGGAGATCAGAGCACTAATTGGTTCAACATGCAGTGATGATGATCCGACAACTAAACTAAACAACCTGTAGTGACCGATCTAAACCTCTTGTTTATACAAATACAATATGTCATAATACTATATGTTTCTCTAGGTTCCTATGATCACATACAATTTCATATTTGACTGATTATTATTTGTATACACCAGAACTGCAAACCTACAGTCTAACATACAATAACTTATAATGCTTGTACCGCCTGTGTGGTGCGGGCTCAAAGGAAGCAAAGAATAGTACCACTGCAACCTACAAGGCATGTCGTAAGAGGCGACTGATGTAGAACCTAGGGAAGCTACCCAAGTAAATAAAAAACACAGTAGAAATCGGATGTGCTGGCCTATTTGTAGGCGCACAACTGACACAACATACAATCGCTCTTAGGCTCAGATCACATACAAATCACACAAGAGTGGTTAACAAGTGGTCGATATCGAGCGTTCAAAGAAGAAGATATGCTTGTATATGCATACATAACATAAGGAAGACAGTGGCTGAAATGAAATTACTTACATTGTCTACTCAACTGTGCCTGCATTTTTCTCTTAAGGATCTCTTGAGGAGTTTTCTTTGGACCCGATGCACCTGATGAGAAAGGCTGTTGAAAATAAAATATACCAGGTTTACAAGGTATTAATGTAACCGAAGACAACTAAAATAAGTTGTCTTTGGCAAGGAAAAAAATATATTCAACAAAACAAAAATTGAAAAAATATCGCTGAAAACCATATGATTCCTTTCTGTAGGGATATAATAATATACTACAATAGAAATGCTACCAGCAATCACAAAAAAGAAACATGATATAACAATATTGCATGAAGTATTGTCAGTAGTACTAAGAATGTAAGTGGGTTCATTTAGAAATTAGTTGATGATGAAAATATTACTAATGGTACAACCAGTACACTGCCTGATCAATTATTATTAAGCTGCTCTGTGGTGAATTAATTGAGATATTACATTACTCCGCCTGTGTGTTGTCGGGACCCAGAAGGGTAGCAAAGAATAGTAACACTCCAACCTACAAGGCATGTCATATAAGAGACAACTAAGTTAGATTTCAGCTTGGGACTGATGTTACCTGGACTCACAAGAGTAGCAAAGAATAGTAACACTCCAACCTACAAGGCATGTCATATAAGAGACAACTAAGTTAGATTTCAGCTTGGGACTGATGTTACCTGGACTCACAAGAGTAGCAAAGAATAGTAACACTCCAACCTACAAGGCATGTCATATAAGAGACAACTAAGTTAGATTTCAGCTTGGGGCTGATGTTACCTGGACTCACAAGAGTAGCAAAGAATAGTAACAATCCAACCTACAAGGTATGTCATTAGAGGCGACTATGTTAGATTTCAGCTTGGGGCTGGCAACGCCATGCTGTAGACAATTTTATCTGCAAAATCAACCAACCATGAAAAGTCAACTTGGTTATGAGTTGGTTGAGAGCCTATGCCCCAACCTGGGTTAATAAGGCACAAGAGAGAGATTACATTACTTGTACCAGTAATTTATCAAGCTCAGAATATTAATTGCAAGCTGAACATACTGTAATAAGTTTAAAATCTGATGTAAAATAATGTAATCAGTTTGAAAAACAGGATTTGAAAGACAATGGTAGGATGGAGGAAAGACTTGCTGGCATATTTGTTAACGTTAACAAATACATACTACCCAATTTGTCCTTTGTTCTTCTTATCATTAAATGCTATATCAAATGGTATAGGTGAACATGTCTCTCCACTGCTGCCAGTCCCTGGTATTTCTATCAACTTTGTTATTGCTATATTGTGCATTTAAAACTATCCTCTACTGGATCCATACATTTTATTTGAAGGAACATGTTCAAAACACCTCTATTTTCTTCTTCAAATACACAAACACCAAATAACAGAAGATCAGCTTCTTAGTGTGTTTTATTTTCAAAATGCTTCAGCATTTCCACAGATTATAGCAAGTCCTTAGATTGCAGTAACTACTAAATGTTAAAAAAAAAAATTCTTGGGCACTTTTTTTCTCACCATGTAGATGTATGTCCAAATAAAGATGTAATTCTCTTACTTTTGTACACATCAGATGAACTACGTCATTTGATATATAAATTGACTACACAGTTATAACCAGGCAAAAATGAATTCTATATACAGATACTATGGCAGATATCAGAAATACTATAAAGTGATTTAAAGACACACACAAAAAAAATGTATTTTGAAGCAATGTAAATATATAATCACATTCTAATTTTCTGAGACTTTTCTTCCAGTGATTTTTGAGTAGTATATACAATAGCAAGAATATAAATCACAAGACACACACTAAATGAATAAGTATTTATATCATTAGTAACATTTACATCACTTTTAAAAACATCTTCAAAATTCTGGGGAAAAAACAGATAAAACTGGTTAAAAATTTGGGACAAAGTCAATATTAAATGTTTCACCCTCAGTCACTTGATAGCACAGTCCACATATTTCCCTGAATCACCTCAAAGTGGAAACAAACTCAGAAATGTCAGTGTGGAAGCTGAGCAACACCCATTACACACTTCATTTGCATTATTTTCTGTGTTACATGTACCTCTGAGGTCACTGCATTTATTACAAGACATTAAATACCTCCACTATAACCAATTTCCTTTACTATTATCAAAATCCTAGTTTGTATTATTGTCCACTTAGTACATGAAACATAGGAAGCTAAAATTAGCGACAAGAAGGTTCTCCAGCAATTACAGAGCAGAGGCCCTAAAAGCGGCAGCAGAAACCATAGTGTCAGAGGAACGTGTAAAAGAAAACCTAGTATTTCTGACTGAAGCCATGTCAATAATTACTGATTAATCAAAATTAATCAAAAGATCAAGAAGATAACTTGAAGGAACTGCAAGCATCACTACACCAAGTATGCAACATCTTCTCTAGAGTGGTAATACAGTGGATACCATCTCACTGCGGAATACCTGGCAACGAGACTGCAGACATATTGGCAAAAGCAGGCAGCAGGCTACCACAGATAGACACCAGTATGACATATGAGGAAGCAAAGGTACGAATAAAAATGGCCTACAAGAACAAATGGTTGAAAGATCACCCAGGGCATGAAAAGGACGATGCATATAACCAACTAAGTAGAGAAGAACAGATTGTCATTTTTCGTCTACAAACAAGGCACAATAGGCTGAGGTACCATCTGTTTAACAAGTATAAAATAGACCCATCTGACATATGTACATGTGGCACCAGCAAGATGACAGAGACACACATACTGCAAGAATGTCCAACATACACGGAACAGAGAGAAAACACATGGCCAATCGCCATATCAATCCAAGACAAGTTATACGGTGATGTACATGGACTCCGGTTGACCACAAACTACTTTAAAAGTATACAAATCGATGTCTGAAAACATTGGAATAAGAAGAAGTCCACTTAGTTTTTGTTGTCTCATCATTGCTAGACATGTTACACAAAGCTTCCAGCAGCCTAGTTAGTAGTTAGATGATATGTATAAATTTTATTTGGTGACTATTGCTGAGTGCCATGATAAATAAGATCATCTTTCATGGCTAAGTTGAAAAATACCAATATATCACTTTGCAAACTTGACTATGCACAACATTTTGAAAATAATTATTCTGATAGTAAATCAAAACCTTGCACCAGATCTAAAAAGGTTTAGTTACATTGTTTAAACATAATTTTTTTTTAATACACAAAGCTCGATTAACGAGGATCACTGACAGTGAGGATTGTGACAATGCATAGACCGATGATGTAGTGAACAGTTTAGAGCAAGTTATGTGTAATTACAAGGTAGTTTGCTAGTTTATAGAAGAAAACTTTGCTAACAGTAGATGGACCCATGTATACACAGGTGGGTCTGCAACAAATGCAACTGAAAATGGAGGAGGGGCCCACATAGTGCTTAGTGTTGCATGATACATAGGAAGCTAAAATTAGCGACAGGAAGGTTTGATGACTCAAAACCATCAAGGCTTTGAGAAAATGATAATTATAATACTTTGTGCAAACAGACAAAATTGATGGTAAAAGAGACAAAAGGTCAGAAAGAGGAGAAGACACTAGAACTATAATAATGACAAGAATGAGTAGAATTATAGATATTGTAGAGAATGCTTAGAACTGTCAAGACTCATCTATCCAGTCAGCATGGAAATAGCAATATAAATGTGAGAGGGTGTAAGCACACGGACTGTCATGAAGATTTTAGAGGATATGTAAACGTAATTATTGAAGAAGACAATTAAAAGCTTAACTACAAATGACTCACGTACTACATATTGCACAAGTGACCTTGTATACACACAAGTCTCACATAAAAAATTGCTGTTTTAAAAGAGTTACAGTTATGTTCCATTAAAAATAAAAGGCTCTTACTGACTTGAAATTGCTGATGTTTGCTGCTTATTTTACCACTCTTAGTTGATTCCAATCTGGAAAAAATAAACAAGGACATGGAATTACCAATCAGTTTTATCATATTAATCTTTGAACATTTATTCTCAAAATATATAAATATTTTAATTTTAAATGAGAAATATGCCTAATGGATAGAGTATTGTAAACCTAAGAAACAAGAATTCAACTTCAAATAATTTGTTTCTATAATTATAACAAATTTGAGAGCTGTCACAAGTGGTGGTTAGTGCACTTGCATCGTAGGCAAGTGGTTGCAGGATTTTCCAATCATAATGGCTCTCAGGTTGACCCAATTCCATTGGGTACTAACTGGAAATAAAGACACCAGTATAATGTTGGTCAAACATTATGTGCTGTTGGTCAAAGTAATAGACAGTTAGTACCTCTGAAATCAAAGAAGGCACATTCATAGTGGACAAACGCAAGTACAAGAAGAAAATCAGTTAACAGAGCCGGCGTAGCTACACCCAGCGTAGACCCATATGTTTTCAGTCTCTTTCGGCAAATAACAAAGGGTATGCATGCTGATAGTTCCAATATCTCATTAGTTATACACATCTCTCATCTGTATTGCTCACATCTCTCATCTGTATTGCTCAGAGGTCCCTGTCGACTTATGTTACATTTTATATCCCACTCTTCCTGTCTAGATGGCACCCTCATTGATGGCCAAATAATCATCACAGAAATGGGGTCCTGGAGAGACCTTATTAGTCACCCCTATCCAGATCAAATGTGCCCACTATAGGTAGTTTTGTAGTTAATATATCTGCTTGTTCAGCCATTACTGTGACCCTGCATGTCTATGACAATATATCCCCATCCGAAAATGGTGTCTTGAGCTGCAATATACTTATGACGCAGCCAATCTTGATGAACCATGCAAAGATTGGATTGAGAGTTCTCAGCTGACACTCTAGGTGAGAATCCAAAGTATATCATTCCCCTACGTAGCAGAGACCTATTAATTATATATACTTCTTCTTCTTCTTCTTTTGTTGTCACACTGCTACCGGTTGTTGCCCAGTGTGGTGGTTTTCTGTTTTTGTCTTGCGTTGTTCTGGTGGCTTGTGTGATTTTTATTTTTGCTCTTTCACAGGATTCTGCTACGCCATCTAACCATCTTTTCCGTGGTCTTTCTCTTGCCTTCTTTCCCGATGTTCTATTGTAGAAGACTGTATACTGTGGAGTTTGGATGCATTCTTATTAAGTGGCCAAACCACTTCATTCTTTGTTTCTCAATGTAATTCAAGCAAGGTTCTGTGCCAACTTTCTTTTTTATGGTGATGTTGGTGACGTCTTTTCTGGTGTTGGTAACTTTTCGCAGGCAACGCATTTCACATGTAGTCTTTTCTTTTCTTTTGTCCTTCTCTGTTTTTTTGCCGCTAGGCGTAGCAGGTTTAACTGATGATCGGTTTACGAGATAATGCAAGCTCGGTCGCTTGATATGGTGTGGTATTGTGAGTTTTAAGATGTCTGTAACTCCATCAACCCATCTTTTTCTTGGTCTGCCCTTCCTCTTGATGATTCCATTTTCAGGTTGTACGCTCTGCAACTGGTGTATTCGGTTCATTCTGACCAAGTGGCCAAACCATTTGAGTCTCTGTTTTCAATAAATCTAATAGCAGGTGTTGTTCCGACTGTTCTAATTTCCTCATTTCTTATATGGTCTCTTCTTGTTTTATTTACTGCTTTCCTCAGGCATCTCATTTCGCATGTGGTAATTTTCCTTTCTTGTTCTTTTGTCAGTGCCCATGTTTGGCTCTGGTAGCACAGTGTTGGTAGAAAGATTGAATTTATAATCTGTCTTTAGTCACTACTGGAATAGCTGGGTGTTTCAAAATTGGGGTAAGCTTGTATGTAATGTTGTTGGCTTGCTGGATTCTAGCACATGTAGTAATTATATATAAAATTGCATCAAACCTATCCCCAGCATTATCAGATAGCAGTTTCTTAATGGCTAAAATGCATTTTACCTCTGCACCACTCTAAACAATCTCATCCACTGGTAATGATGACTGTCAAGTAATGATTCTTAGAGATACATAAATGAATGGTTGAGTGTTAAAGACGCAGTCTTTCAATGTTAAGAATGTGGGTTTGAGCCCAGAAGGTCGCAGTAAATGACTCCTGGTAACAAATAAATGGCAACCTAACATGCACAATGCATGGTGATGGTACTGACAAGCTGACTTTATCCCTCAACATCTAAATCTCCTTACATAGACTCCCTAACCAGAGAAATTCTACAATGAAAGAAAGTTTATAAATGTATTTAAATTGACTCCAGAAAACTACTAAAAATCAAACTGTACACTTTTCTCCACCGTTTTTCTCTGAGCTGAACATTTGTTCCAAACATGCCTAACCTTTAAGAAATGTCTCCAGTTCTGATAAGCTTTCCAGTACTGTTGAGATATCTGAATAATCATTCTGATATCAACATTGCAACTCTGGACATTCATTAGTAGTAGAGAAACAAATCATTAAACCTTACAGTGCTGTATAACAGATATTAAACTACACAAGTGCAAGTCCACTTACAAATGTATATAAAAATCTATACATATGTTTGAGCACAAATATGAGAACATTATAAATTTGTATAATAAAGATACTAGATAAAGAAATGAAATTCTGCTGTATTAGTGACTATGAAACTATTGTGTTCTTTCTGTGAGAAACATAATCAATGTGAAGTAATCACTGTTAAGTGCTACACAGCAAATACATTTCATGTAAAAACAAACTAACAGAACTAACAGATTTATAATCTGAAGAATCCCTAATACATATCTTTGCTGCATACATCCTATCATCAATCTGTTTCATAATGGCCAAATTTATTTCAGTAATATCAATTTCAAGAATATCTGTAAAGAAACTTAAGTATGGTGAAAGCACCGGAACAATCTAAATACTAAACATTTTCCATTACTGTTACATCACTTTAAACAAATATTTTTAAATAAATCAGTTATTAGTTATATGAGGACTATCATCATAGCACTCCGGACATATCCATAGATGCTCCGATCTCCGTCTCAAAAAATCCAGCAGTGTCCAGTGACTCAACACATCAGATTGATGATTAATCAATCTTTTGCATATTTGATATGCTGTTCTTTTCAGACTGTACATGGAATATAACAATAAAGGTCCTTTTTTGGGAACCCCAGGGAAAGCAAGAGAGAGGGAAGCTTAGAAATGCACAGAGAAGAGATTAATGATTTTAGAATGAGTTGGAAGAAACTGCAAGAGATAGCTGAAGATAAGAAGACTTAACATGAGTTGGTTGAGGGCCTATGTCTCAACCAGGGTTAAGAAGGTACAAGAAAAAGTGGTTGAAAGGCTGTCAACATCGCTATAGAGCATGTCCCATAAATGTACTGGTGATGGCCATGAAAGCATTCTCTTGTCCTCAAGAGGTGGACACTACTGTAACATATATATTCAGCTGCCATCTGTCACTTTATCTAAGCTACACTTGCACATACCAGAAGTTCCTTTCACTTATTTAACATATCTTAAGTGTGGTTTACTCATTATTACACAGCAGCAGTATTGTTTTCATATTGGGTGCTACTTGCTTCTCTGCTTTATATTTGCTATGTCTTTACGCCTGTGTGTTGCTGGGGCTCACAAGGGAGCAAAGAATAGTAACATTGCAACCTACAAGGCATGTCGTAGGGGCGACTGAGGTAGGAGCCTAGGAAGCTACCTAGTAAATAAAAGCGTCGCAGAAATCAGATGTGCTGGCCTACTTGTAGACACATAACTGGCACAACATGCAATCGCTCTTAGACTCAGATCGCACACAGATCACAAAGAGTGGTTTAACAAGGGGTCGATATGGAGCGTTTGAAGTAGAAAAGAATATTCATTTCTGTATTGTAAAAAAAAAAAAACTGATGAGAACACAAATCAATGCACTCATATCTCCTCAACCACACTAGTGGACAATATCTAACAGTTATCTGACAATATCAGTGTAAGATCACTTACACAGTAGTTTTGGAAGATATACCTAATTCCTCCCCAAAAGAGAAATTTCAAATACCCATTTTAAACTGGATAGAATAGAGAATTGACTTTACCAAGAACTAAACTATATACATTTTTGGTTAAATCCAGTACATGTGGACTGTGCTATACAACTATAGACAAAACACTCAAACATTCTAATCATAGTTCAATTCATGCATTTCTTGTTGCTTACATTTTGATTGTGTCATTTTGGACAAAGTCTTAGATTGAGGTGATGATGTTGGAATTGTTCTTCTTTTGTCCTCATCAGATTCCAAGCCACTAAGTTCTGAACCAGAGGACAAACTCTCCCTTCTGTACCGCTTTATTACAGGTTTTTTAACTGGACTTTGAGACCTAGATTTGCAGAAAGCATTAAACTGAATATTATATATTGAAATCAATAAATAACAATATAGAAGAGGAATTACAAAATATGATGCATGCACAGCTATGTACTTTTTCTCAAAATGATTTATGAAAAAAAAATTACCTTTTAAATATGCCACATTTCAATTTGTCAATTTATTACAAATGTTTTTAAGCACAGATTGTTATAGTTTGGTCTATTGTCTTTCCTAGTTGTCTAACAGAAAGAAACTGAAAGTAGTGGACAGATTTACTTATCTTGGAAGCACACTGTCCCAAAATGTCACCATAGATGATGAAATAAATACCAGAATCTCTAAAGGTAGCAGCACTTTTGGCAGACTACATAGGAACGTCTGCACATATGTGGTATTGGCCAAGTCACAAAACTGAAAGTATATCAAGCTGTTGTGCTCCCAGTACTTCTTCACGTGTGAAACTTGGACTGTATATCAGCGACACGCAAGGAAGCTAAACCACTTTCACACAGTCTGTCTCAGAAAAATAATGAATATCAAGTGGCAGGATATGATCCCAGACAGAGGTCCTAAAAAAGAGCTGCTCTTCCCAGCATCTATACAATCTTGATGCAGTCCCAGACACGACGGGTAGGACATGTGGCTCTAATGCCGGACTGCAGAATACCCAAACGACTCTTTTATGGTGAGCTGCATAGCGGTAAACGCTCACAGGGTGGTCAGAATAAGCGATTCAATGATACACTCAAGAACTCGATGAAATCCTTTGGCATAGATGTCGACAACTGGGAGAATGTTGCTCAAGACAGATCAGCCTGGCTCACAAGTTTTCAACACGGTTCTTCTCCTCTGAGGCAGGTACAACAGCACAGATGGAACAAAAACGCCAAAATAGAAAGGCAGTAAAACTCCCCACAAATGCAAGTATACCTTGCCCACACTGTACAAGAAAATTTCAAGCCCGCACTAGGCCTCACTAGTCATACACAGACAAACATAATGCAACTACATTTCCTTGGAGGAAAATTGTATAGTCATAATCACCCGTGATGGATGAGCACCATTGTCTTTCCACTCTTGCCGTTAAGCTTAAGGGTGGAAGCTTTAATTTGAGTTCCAGTCAGATGAGTCACCCTTGTTGATTATATCCGTGTTTATTTAGTGTGGTCTTGATATTGTCTCTCCATCTTTTTCTTAGTCTTCCCTTGGCTCTAGTACTTGATCTCTTTTTATTATATGCTATTGTTGGTGATTGGTTGTATTCCATTCTCGTTAAATGTACAAACCACTGTATTTGTTGTCTTTCAATGTATTCGGTGCATGAAGTTATGCCCATAGTTTGATCACAATATGATAAAATAAATGTACAACAAAAAGGTTGTGAAATGACTTGAGTTATGCAAAAGCAGACATCCTCTGAAACTACAACTGATTCAAGTTTGAACAGTTAATTCAACCAAATAAAAATTCATCTATCTACATTTATGTGAAATGTTTACTCACAAATTAAACAACAGAAATTTATGAATATATAATGCACTCTACCTTTTAAGTGATTTTGTCCTTGAAGATCTTGAACGTGACCTAGATCTGCTCCGCGACATGGATGAACTTGAACTCTGTGACCTATGCTCTCTCTTTGACCTGGCTAGACTACCCCGACCATTGTTGCCCTGCCTGAATGACGATGACTGTCTGTTTTCTGAACGAGACCAAGACCTAGATCGTGACTTGGACCTTGAAAATGACCTGCCAGAAGAAAAACTTGACTTACTGCTACTAACGTGCTTTCTATGAGCAGGTGAATGTGACCTTGATCTAGAACGTGACGATGATCTAAAGGACCTGCTTCGACTTTTTCTGCGACTTGAATTACGCCGTGACAACCTGTAGTGATAAGATACAAAAAGGTATTGCAATAATCTGTATTCACTTCTCAAAATATTTTATACAATCTAGATATACAGAAATTACTGTCACTTCAAATGAATAGTTACAAAGACATTAGCAATATTTTAATAGGCTGCAATTTATAGTACCTAGTTGTGATTTTAAAATAACCATGTATACATTTGTACATACAACTTTCATACAATTTTCCATAACTTTGTTATCTGTTTTAAAGTAACTTACTTAATCCCGGCATGCCTAGTGACACATGGGGCTTCAGAAAGGACTTTCCATGCTCTCCTGTCTCGTGCAACCTTCAGCGCAGAGCCCCACGTCAGAGATGCGGTGTCCAGTTCCTCTTCCATCATGCCCCTCCATGTTGTCCGTGGTCTGCCTTTCTTTCTCTTTCCTCTGGTGTCCAAGTGAGGGCTATCCTTGCAGGCATTTCTTGTCTCATTCTCATAACATGTCCGAGCCATTTCCATCTTCTCTTTTTTGAGTATGTCATTCATTGACTCTTGTCTTGTGTCTTGGAGTAGTTGGTTATTGGATATTTTTACTGGCCAAAAGATTCCCAAGATTCTGCAAGACAAGAGTGGTGGAAAACTGACAGCCTGCTAGTATCTCCTTTGGTCATCCTCCAACACTCCGATCCGTAGAGCAAAACTGGCAAAACAATGCTTTTATAGAGTTTAAGCTTTGTGGTCCTATTGTAGATTTTGGACTTCCATACTGGTTTCATTCTGGCAAAAGCGGTTCTGGCCTTACTCAGACGTGATTTTATATCTTCCTCTGTGCCACCATTTAGTGTCAGTACGCTACCAAGATATGTAAACTGCTCAACCCTTTCCAGTGTTTCATCTTCTAACATTACTGGTTGTTGGATTTCACTGTTTGTCATAATTTTTGTTTTTCCTGTGTTTGTTTTGAGGCCTACTGCCTTTGCCGTGCTGTGAAGTATTGTACTTTTCTCTTGTATATGTTCATATTTGTGTGACACCAAGGCTATATCGTCTGCAAAGTCCAGGTCCTCAAGCATCTCGAAAGGGTCCATCTTATTCCTCTTGGTGCTTGTTGTTTTATGGCATTTTTAGCACCCAGTCAATTGTAATACTAAACAAAAGAGAGGACATTACGCATCCCTGTCTTACACCAGATTTTACTGGGAATGTTTTGTTGGAATTCTTTAGGTTGCAGGAGAAATCTTTATAGAAGAGGGCTATGATGTTGACAAGCTTCTGCGTACGCCGTATTGTCTCAGTATCTTCCATAGGCTGTCTCTGTGGACGCTGTCGAATGCCTTTTCAAAATCTATGAAGTTGATATATATAGTCCTTTGCCACTGCACATTGTTCTAAAATGTTACGGAGGGTAAATATATGTTCATTTGTTCCTCTTCCTTTCCTAAATCCTGCTTGCTCCATTCATAGACACTTATCTATTGCTTCTGTTTTAAAGTAAGGTCCCATTCTTTTCTTCATTTTAGCCTTCAGTTTTATATACCAGAACTTTTTGCTCCATTATTATATTTTTGGTGAATGTTCTCCATTTCTTTGTTCTTAACCCTTTCGCCCTGTATTATTTTTACCTATGGACGCATTTATTTTGCGATTCAAATTTGACATTTAATGTCAATTAGTTTAATAATTTATAACTCTAGTACTGTTTCTCTAAAGTATGACATATTATATATTAAATTGTTGCTAATTCGATGTGGAATACATTAATATAATAATAATTTACATCAGGTGATATACGTTTGAGAAAATTAGATTACTGTAGCGTGACTATTTTGAAAAAACGAAAAATCATAAAAATATTTTTACTCTCCGGTTTGTATTACATCTTAATATTCATAGATGTTTCCAGAAGTAGGAGTTAAATGAAGATAATCCATGTGTGAACATATTCTATGTGTTTCATCTAATTAGGTGCAGTAGTTTTTATAATATTCACTTTTTAGTGCGGACACGTCAATAAATGGAATGTGGAACGTCCATTCTTTAGATGCAATTATTACATTAGACTTACAACTATCGATACTGCATTTTATAAACAATCAATTGTCATTATTACCATCAATAAAATATTCTTCATTACTATTACAAGTTATAATTTGATCTAACAGTACTCAAGATTACACTGTAAACATCGTCGGAAACATTAACGTTTAAAAAACAAAGTCTCATCTTGAACACAATAATACACTGCTTTCCCTCTTTCAAATCTTTGTTGAATGGAGATAGTAATGTACCTACATATATGTACTTTCCGTTTCTGAAGATTTTTTAACTTCAGTAAAGGAGTTCTAAAGATACATTCGTTTCCGTGAACAGACATCCAAAAGCCGATATATCGGTTTTGCAACATCATGAACATTACTCTGAACCGATATATCGGCTCTGCAGTCCCGCTAGGTTAGTCTAATAATGATGTACACTCAACAACAATTCATCCATTTTCATGGATGTCTACTTCTCATTTAAACAAATATATTCTCTGACTTTCTGGTATTATCCCATCTAATTAAGTCCTTAACTGTTGTAAAATGAGTCTGTTTGCAGTATTTCTTAGTAATTATCAACTTGTTTCAATGCTTTAAATATTTTTTCTTTGCTCTTGTCTTATGGTTGATGTCAAATCATTAACATTTATTTATATATTTATCTCTTGCATTGTTCTTTTTAATATTACAAGAGCTTTACTTTGTACCCCAGTTGGGCCCTATGGTATGTACGACATGCACATCCAAAGTTCACCTAAAAGTGACGCATGGGTTTATCTGAGTTAACAGTCCCAGACAGCTTCTGTTCGTTCTGGAACTGAAAGTCATTCACTCTTTATTGATCACTTCTCAGCCACTCGTTACAACTTGCATATAGTCTGAGCCGAAAAGCATGTGCATGCTTTGCAACTTTATCTAATGTGATGAGGTAACTTTTCAATCGCCTTGGAACATGTATTGTTTTGGTCAACCACAAGGAATTTTCAATTTTTAGTCTGTACTTTTATGTCCAGGAAGCAGAAACGGACACAGGACAGATATGTTCATATATATCAGCAATATTGACAGGACAAGTCAGTAGGCTGTATTGTCGTATGTTTTGCTTTCAAGGTAACAGTACAGAAATATCAGCCATTAACAACAGAGTTTTGCAAGAAGCATGAAATTCTGGTATGACCAAACAACTTTGTAGAGCATGACTCCAAGCCACTATGTTCTAAACCAGAGGTGGTTTGTTGGAATCAATACCCGGTCACTTGCACAGCTTCTGTGCCAGTTGCCAATCTCTAGATGTCGGCCAGGAGATTCATTTATATGCAGCCACTCAAAGGTACTAATCGTCTGTTGTGTGAACAAATTTCATAACATTTTACAGCTGCGCTTACACTGTTACTTAGCCTCATGGTAGATGCTGTTCGATCCATGCTCGCTTTTTCAGACTACAGTGTAGTGATCTGTTTCCAGGGCCAACACATAGAGGTAGAGTATGGTCGTGGATCAGTGTCAGTTCACTGACCCTAGTGCTACCTTATTTCATTGCTTCTATAGCCCCATACTCTGTGTAATGTATCTAATAAATAAGCTATGTTCTATATATGTGTACTTAACCTGCACCAATACGTACAGTAAATAAACATAGTAAGTGAAGTAGGTACTTGATGAAAGACTGTTAAGGTAACAAAAGATGATAAGGTCAGAAACCAGAGTATATGTAGGAGAACAGTCTTAATGGTCCATATGGAATATTCTCAACTTCATTTGTTCTGCAATGTCTGCAGAAAGAGATCAAACACTGCAACAAACATAGGAAACCAAGAGGAAAGAGATGACACAAAGGTTGTTTGAAGGATAACATTAGATAGCTAATGAAGGACTAGAGAGTCTTCAACCAGATCAGAATAAAGACAGGCTGATAGAATTATGCTGCATTCTCTATGATCAGCTACAACAGTCCAGGACATTGCTACATTGCATTCTCTATGATTGACCTGTACACGCCAGGACAGAAGAGAACTATACTGCATTCTATCTGATCATCTACAATACCCCAGAACAGAAAAAAAGAAAGTAAGACCTGCACCATGTTGAGTTGTGATTTTGACAATAATATCTCAATTAAGTTCAACAGATCACAATAACAGTCCCAACAATTGAACAAATGTTGCCAAGAGAAAACAAATTTGTTAAAGAACTCCCAAGGAAGTAAAATAGTGAGCTACCCATAACAAGATACTAATTCAAACACCGACCATGGAGTCTCACACTTAGATGGTTCAGGCGGTGATGTCCGTTTTTTAACTGCCAGCCTCGCTTTTGATGGGAAAGATGGTCCTTGAACAACACCACCTTCATCATCACTATCGGCTCCAAAGCTGGTGATAAATTTGACCGGAGCAGCCTCAGATGACCTTGATCTTGATCGTGAACGAGATAATGAGCCCAATCTGAAGACATACAAATTAAATTACAATAATAATCTATTCTCAAATATCTCTAGAACATACAATAATATATATATATATATATATATATATATATATATATATATTCTCAAGATTGATATCAACTAAGAATAAAGTTTTATCCTGCATTGAGTGAAACTGGTTATCACTATAATTTGACATCTTATTATTGTATCAGACTTTTTTAGTCCATGCTTTAGAAGTTTAAACAGTTTAAACATGACTGCGTGTGGTATGAATTAAAGTCATGTATTTTCTACCTATATCCTTTTTGTGTTCCATTTTACACATAAGGCTACCACAAGAGACATCCATTGCTGCCGTTCTAACGTCTTTCTACTAACTATTTCCCAAGTCAAGCTATAATTTTTTTAATTCTCTTTCCACAGTTCTTCTCCATGTTTACTTTGGATGTCCAGGACTTATTTTCCACCTGAGAGCTGTCCTAGATAATGTCTCTACTGGGCAACAACATACATGCCAAAGCCACCTCCATCTTTTAACGATGGTCTCCAGTGATGTGCAGTTTGTTTCATTTTAGGGAAGCTAACCTAGTAAATTAAAAGTGTCGCAGAAATCGTATGTGCCTACAACTCACACATATAAAATATGAGATGCATAAATATGGCACATTAAACACATACCTTTTGTAGGGCTCATATTTTGGGCTCTCTCTTGCGGCATAACTGAAACAGAAGAACACAAAAATAAAATGGATCCTTTATCTGCAAACTATATATATATACAATTTATTGACATGTAGTACAATGTTCACAATATTTCAGAAATAACCTGGGAAATTAACTGGGAACAAAAGTGGCGAGCATGTAAACACATAAGAGCAAAGACACAAAAAATAAAATATACAAAAAGATAGAAATGAAATCAAGTTGAATTAATTAAGAACAATGGACATTACTTTGAATAGATGTGTAGAATGATTTCAGACAAACTAACAAGATGTCAATGTGTTGTAAGACTAGAAACACACGGGAAAACACAAAGTGTGTCAATGTGTTGTAAGACTAGAAACACACGGGAAAACACAAAGTGTCATTTTGTGTCTAACTGCAATGAAAACCTGGTCACCAATGCTCATGGGACTACCAGGAACACCAGTGACATTGGTTACATCAGATCAAGTTTATTGCCAAGACGAAGTAACAGCTTTACTAATGCCCAGGAGTAGCTGCTAGGAGCAACTCAATAACAAAAAATCTGTTTTGTTCAGCTTGAAAAGGAAGTGTTACATTGTGCCACAGTTTACAGAAGATACAGAAATCTATACATGTCAGCCTAACACCTATTTACAGTAAGCCATATTTGGGACCGAGTTGTCTCTTTGATCACACTCAGTTATCCAGACTGGTGCAGCCTGTTACCTGGGTCCCCAATTGAAGATGGGAGTATGGTCTATGGTCAAATATTTTATACAATCTAGATATACAGAAATTACTGTCACTTCAAATGAATAGTTACAAAGACATTAGCAATATTTTAATAGGCTGCAATTTATAGTACCTAGTTGTGATTTTAAAATAACCATGTATACATTTTTTCATACAACTTTCATACAATTTTCCCATAACTTCATTATCTGTTTTAAAGTAAGGTCCCATTCTTTTCTTCATTTCAGCTCTGGTTGGATGACCCTGACTTCTGTCATTTCATTCGCTGTGCCTCAGGCTCCATGATATTTCAGATTATCACATGTCTATATCAGTGCATTTATGAGTGTTTTATCCATGTCCTTGTACTTGTGCTCTACTCTGATTTATCCTACTTTCTGAGCCATAGTTGGTATACTCTGCTTTTGGTAGATACGATAGTGTTTTCTTTCTGGATTGTCTAAAATTTCCACTCACCTTATGTTGTCATCTTTTGACATGTGCTATTTAATTGAATGTTGAACATTTATTGCACCACTTCATGCTGTTTCAAAAGAATACTTGCATGGTCCATAACTGCTTATTTATGCAATATCTTCTTCTTCGAATGCTTCATATCGACCCCTTGTTAACCACTGTGTGATTTGTATGTGGTCTGAGACTAAGAGCGATTGTACATTGTGCCAGTTATGCTCCAAGTAGGCCTGCACATCCGATTTCTGCAACGCTTTTTTATTTACTAGGGTAGCTTCCCTAGGCCCCTACATTAGTCGCCTATTATGACATACCTTGTAGGTCGCAGTGGTCCTACTCTTTGCTTCCCTTGCAGGCTCCAGCATCACACAGGTGATTTATTCGATATGAAACTGACTTAAATTTACAGCTGATAATCAATGTCTGAAGTTCATCCCACTATTTGCAACTTGTGGGGACTGGTCACCCTTTCTGTTCAGCATCCAAAGGATTAACAACAGGATGCATAAACAGCTTTTGTACCTAAGTCATGCACAAAGTATTTCTACCAATTTTAAGTAGAAAGCACTAGAGACTCAAGAGCAAAGTTGCACATGAATCATGTCTTTATATATTTAACCATTAAAAACTAAACACATTTAATAATATTATATGCAAATACACTCTGATCTAATTTTGGACATGAGACAAAGCAAAACACAACAGTTTAGCATAACAGCCATCACAATTCTTCTCTAAATTCATCCTAACTTCAAACATGGCAATCAATAATTGTTAGGAGTGATGTTCATAAACATTATATATATATATATATATATATATATATATATATATATATATATATATATATATATATATATATATATATATATATATATATATATATATAAAATATAGTGGTCATTGGCAGGTTAACATACCTTGGTCTGCTAAACCTTTGAGGATTTTGTCGTTTTTCATTTATGGCTCTTCTTTCTCGTCTTGACTTACGACCCTGATAGACATTTTCACAATAATCAGATTTAAATGATTCAGGGTTTTTTAAAACTTATTATATACATAGAACTAACAGAAGTGGTGTAGAAAACACAAGAATAAACAATCTAGACACTATTTATAAGTTTTAAAAAACCACAAGGATCTAAACAAACAAAACACAAAGGTTAGATGACATAATCTAAATTTACATGTGTACAATATATATACATATATCTACTACTTGGACAGAATTTCAACAATGTATACAACTGTACTTGTCTTGCAAAATAAATATATATATACTTCATACATATTAAATTGTATTCCTGTTGTAAAATGAAGAAATGTTTCTGCACTTACAGAGAACTGAGCTTTAGCTTCCTCTAACTGTTTGGCTGCTTTCAGTGCTTCTAACTCTTCCTTGTCCTTTCTCAGCAATCTTAACATAATGAAAGTAAAAGAAAAGTCATCAGCATCATTGCCTATAATAAATGATGAAAACAGAAAAACTAAAAGCTCCTCACTCAATGGATCAGTGTCGACACCATCACCCAGAAATTAAAACAATAAAACATACAAACAAAATACATCACTGTAAACACGATACAAAATATGTTAAGCACTGTCAGAACATAGAATGGAACTCTCTACTTTACATGAGATGTGCGAGGTATAAATTAGCATTTGACAGATCAGATAGAGAAATAATATGGAAGCTGTATAAACATTATGAAGTTGTCAAGTTCATCAACCTAATACACAGTATCTCATTTAAACTGTTTTAGTTATTTTCACAATGATTTCAAACAAGGTGTGTGTTAGTATATGAATCTTGTGACGGGTAGCCATTTTTTGCCTATGGTCAAGTTGATGAAACTGGCTGAGAATTGAGAAAATAAACATCAGCAGAATATTGTGAGATGAAACAAAATAAATAGGTTTTATAGGGGTAGGGAACTATTCATTAAATGTCTCTCTCTCTCTCGCGATCCCATTCATTAAATCAAGTTACCTGACAAAATCATCATCTTTCATGCCATACTGAGCAGCACAGAAGTTGACATCTTTAATCTGGTCAGGTGTCAATACATCAACATCAATTGTCACATCTAAAAATACATGGCACATATAACTGACATGAAATTGTAACCAAAAGTGTTAAAGGATATAGTAGTCTGTATCCACCACTCCTCTATCAACAAAACTATCACTGTCATTCAATTATTTGATCTTGTAAAAAGTCTTTTCTAACCGAAACTTTTTTAACTTCAGATTTATGACAATCATCTATTTGCAACCTGTCTGGAAATTATGGATATATAAAATTAGAGAAGTCTCTATTATTATTTTGGTGTCAGTTTCAGTTTGGAATATCTTCATTGCACTCCGGACATGTCCATAGGTGCTCCGATCTCCTTCGCAATATCTCCATCAGCGTCCAGCGACTGACCGTACCAGTTTTATTTTGATTGATGAGCCTACTCGTATACCTGTTGTACCGTTCTTTTTGCCACACCAATCTTCAAACCCAGTTCTCGAATCTAGTAGTTGACGTGGATTGGTTTAGATGAAGGTCTTCTCTGCGGCCACGCTCTATGAGGGCGTTCACGATGTCAGCTCTGTCCATTGGCTGGCCGTCTGATATAGCGGCAGAGCCAGCCAGCCTGTCTGCTCTCTCATTGCCAACGACACCCATGTGCCCCGAACAAAGACAAGTGTAATTCTGCAAATTGTTGACGCTTGCAGTGATTCAGTCCATTGCCTGTGCACCGAACCGGCCTCCACCTTTCGGATCATACTCAATGAGTCACTCAAATGCACGCATGAGTGTAGTTTTGTGACTCTAGTCAGAGTAGTGCATTGGTCACCGCCAGTACCTCCATTGTCATGCTGCTTGTTGCATACTGAATGCATCACTGGCTTCCTTGACCATTCTGCCACATGAGCTTGCAGAGAAGGCCCATGCAGACTTTTCGTGACGAACTACCAATCCATCCGTGTAGATCACAACGCGCTCTGCATTGCAATTTTCATCAATGATGGCTTTGACGCCTGCATTCAACGCGCGAATTTCCCTCTGCAACCTTTGTCAAATTTAATGATGGTTAAAAAGTGTTACAGTATATTGAGGCATCGTATCCATTCTTCTCCATAGTCAATATTATTGAGCCCGCATACCAGCTGAACAGTATCTGCGGCACTGCCAACCCATGACTTGCCCCGCTTTAACCGATGTCCACCACTGGCGCTGAGCTGTTCATGCAATGGGTGATCCTTTTGGCACTTATTTTGAGATAGGCATGTGCTCTGGTGTCATGTTGGGCAAGTGTGTTGTCCATATGATTCAGGAGCAGTTGTCTATCATATCAAGTTCCACTAGGTTTTCCTATTTGGGCAGTAACTGGCCACCAACTTTTAGTTGGTGGTTATTTATTATTATATGTTATTCTTCTGCGCAAGACAATGTATGCAATCTTTTAAAGTTAATTTAAGTGTCCAAAATCTGCAGTACACATCTACTCTAGCTAGGGTTATATTTAGCTTGACTTGTACCAGTTTGTTTTATATTTTCTATTGTCCAGATAAGTAGAGTGTCTGCATGAAGAACTTTTGAGTTGTTCACCATAGATGGAAAATCATTTTTAAAGATTAGAAAGATAATACAGCGTTAAAGCCTGTGTTTATCCTTCCTATAATAGTTTTTCAATGACTGTGTCTTCTATCAATGTTTGCATTTATAGTATAATTAAAATTTGCCACAAGGTTTGCAAAGTTCACTAATGTAATGCTTGCAAGATCTTTTAATCTCTACGAAAAGTTGTCAACGTTACACGGCAGATAGAGTGAGAAACGAGAATATCAGAAGCATCGTTGGTACTATACCATGCATACAGTACATCGAGAAGCAAAGACTCAAGTGGTTCGGCCATCTAATGAAAATGGAACCACATTTACTACCATCATGTGCCTATAATAATCAACACTCAGGGCGCAGAGCACGAGGCAGGCCAAGAACACGATGGATAGATAACATCTCAGAAGGCATGGACTAACAACATCAAGCGCAACACACCTGGCACAAGATAGGAAACTAACTCTACCCACGACGCTTCACGGCAAATGTGGTTAAGATAAGATAAGATAAGATAAGATCTTTTAATCACATATCCTTAAATCTAAGTGGTTAACAAGTTACACGCCGGTGCTCACAAGGGGAGCAAAGAATAGTAACACTGAGACCTACAATGCGACTGAGGTAGGGGCCTAGGGAAGCTACCCAAGTAAATAAAAAACATTGCAGAAATCGAATGTACTGGCCTACATGTAAGTGCGTAACTGGCACAACATACAATTGCTCATAGACTCAGATTACAAAGAGTGGTTTAACAGGTGATCGATATGGAGCGTAAGAAGCAGAAGAACAAGAGTTAGAGATAATAATCCTATGCACTGAAAGCAAACTAAGTAAGAATAAATAAATATACAGATGCATAACTCTATCAGGCATGAAAATATCAAATAACATTACAAACTATAATATAACAACAGCAGGGTAGAATTTTGACAGTAAAGGGTATTTAATAACTGTTGAACTTACCCAAGTCTGCAGTTTCTAAATCTTCCTCACTCTCTTCTCCTTCACTTTCTTCATTATCTTGGTCTTTGTCTACTGGAGTACTGCCTTCATACACAAATCCTATAGCAGCCTTCTTGTCCACGTTTCTACAAAACAGTTTGTATAAATTTAATGAACCAATAATTGGTTACTGGTAAATAGAATCAACCTCACTACACCCTAAGTAAACCAATAAGTGCCTAATCTCCCTCTTACAGATACTGAAACTCTCAGAAATATTATGGAACAGTGTTTTGAATGGCAGAGAGAAATATTTACATAAATTGTCTATTTTGAAAAGACATTTGACAGCATACAGACCAAATGTACAAAATTTTGAGAGCCTACGAGTTTTAAACAAAATAATTATAATTAAAAGCATGTATGCCAAACTTACATACAGTGTTGAACAGAGGGGCCGATCATTTGAAGTAAAAATGGGAGTGTGGCAGAGGTGTCCTGTGTCAATGATTCTCTTCTTGATTATTATAGACTGGATGATGAGACACACAACAGAGAATGCTGTTGTTTGCATTGGTTCTTATCAACCAAGTTAACCATTCTTTGTGATCTGTGTGTTTTGCACAAAGAATGCGTTGTGCGATAAAAGATGATACATGTCTTTTTTTAAGGAACCCTTTCATACCTTGGGGTATATAGGCAATACAGTGTTAGGCCTGTATTTTTCATTGACCGTCGGCACGCGATGGGTGATGTGGTCAGCATCACGCCGGGATACATGTCTTGAGTTTTACTAGAAACTCTACAGATAAAATCTTGAATCACAAACATTGACCCTGGGGAGAAATGGATACCAGTGCCTTCAATATTTGGTTTTCGTCAATCAATAAATTTTATAAAGGGTACAGAGAGATGAATCCAGTGGTGATGTATGAGACATCAAGGTAATGGTGGTGACGAGATTTACACGGATGAATCTGTAGTTTGGCAGAAATATCAGGGAAGCCAGCGACGCATTTAGTATGACAACAAATAGCATGACAATGGAAGTATTGGTGGTGATTAAGGCACTGCTCTGGCTTGGGTCACAAAACTACATTCATGGGTAATTTTCTGAGTGATTCATTGAGTATGATCCAGAAGGTGGGGGTTGGTTAGGTGCGCAGACAACGGACTGAATAACTATACACCTCAACAATTCATAGAATTACATTCGTCTATGTTCCAGGGCACATGGGTGTCGATGGCTGAGAAAGCGCAGGTCAGGTTGGCTGACTCTGCCACCATATCAAGTGATCAGCCAATGGATAGAGCTGACATTCTGAATATCCTCATAGAGTGTAGCTGCAAAGAGGACTTTCATCTATATAATAGGTCTCCAAACTTTTCGGCCCAACATAATTTTTGTAGCACCACCACCCCCACCCAATGAACATTTGGCTATTTATTTGTCTGCTAAATAAACTATTTAGAAAACTTACTTTTTCTTTTCTTCTTCATTTCCTTTATTGATGGTGCCAAAGTGTTCATCAAGATAAATCTGATGTAAACACTGTTCTTCACTTACTGAAACCAAATAATTGTATATGTATATTTACAAAAAATATACACTTTCCGATAACATTACAAATTACTATACTTTTGAGGGTCATATGCGAAAGAAGTATCAATTCAGCAACAAGATCGGTGATCCGTCACTAACCAAGACCCTCCTGGGGAACAGCAAACACTGTCCCATCAGTCGTATGTTAAATAATATATATATTGTACACATTATGATGTAATATGGCGATGACAGCCGACTGATTGGTTCTGTCAGTGTGGATGATCCCAACTTATCTACACTGTGTCCACCCTTTCTTTACTCCATACTAATTATATTCTGTGAAAATTGTATACAAATCGCAAGGAATGATTGATAAATGGTTGTTTTGATGCAAACGGGAAGTTGTGATGGCCCGTTGTCAACAACAACAGCTGGCCCCTGTAATCAATGTGGATACTGTCACAGGCTAGGGAGGTACACCCACAAAAATGAATGCTGAAATTGGATGTCGGGCTAAAGTTGCAAAATATTGCAGCTTAACTGATAAAAACTACAGCGCAACGTAGCTACACTCTTTGGCAGAAATCAGATACTGATCGTGTCTGTGCAAATCAGATCATGAAATGTTGTTAACATGTGGTTGGTTAGAGCGAACACTACAAACAAACTATACTTTTACGTTATATTTCAACATGTCCATGATGAAATGCAGCAAACTAATCAGTTGTAACTTTAATCTAGCAGTTACTGATCATCATCAAATAGCTTGTCCTGGGCAGAACTTTGCCACCCCAACAGTCCTCCGGCATTTCTCTCTCTCACAGGTCAGATGTCCTGCCTCTGCAGCCGTCATGTTTAAACCATCAGTTACATCCTGAATCCATCTTCTCCATGGTCTTCCTCTCTTTTCTCTTTGCCGGTATGCCTCCTTCCATGATGGTCTTCTTCAGCTCTTCATGTTGGAGTTCCTGATCACTGAATTATAAACCTTAAATTCTGTATCACTTATGGATAAATAAAATAAATGTTCATTTAACTCTTACACAGTTGTTATGCTTTAATATTAGAGTATGAAGAGGCTATGGAGAACTGTATCTATCTTTTATGAAATGTTATATATAAGAGGAACTTGTTTCATGATCCCTCCATATTAGCCTACCTTATCGTGGTTGGAGGGTTTGTGTGCCTTTAGGATCCTTCAGAGCTATGTCGGGGAGTCTAACTCCTGGCAGGTCTAACAAGCGAACAGACTGAAGGTGAAAGGCCAGACCAAAGGCGGGGAGCAGGATGGGGCCTCATAAGGTGACAGTGCAGAACCCACCGGCGAGTGGTAAATGCTCTGGCTGGAACCAACCCATCCCCCAGCTATGGGACAAATAGCACTTGTCCTCTCTCTCTCTGAGGAGGACATCCTTTTTCTTGTCTTGTCTTCTACTTCTATGACACTTTCCCTTAAGCATAAGGGATTAAACTACAGTGTCCAGGAGCAACCTGCAAAAAGCCTGGGTTGGTGAGCCCGGCAACAGAAAGCTGAAGTCATCTAGAGTAGGACGACTCCAGACAAACCCGGGAAGACAGATCTCGTCAGCAGGGGACTGCAACTGTCTAGAGAACAACCTCAAAAAAAGATGTCCTCAGAAACGGAATGTGTCAGCCATTATTGGCGCGGAGGAATCGACACATACGAACAACTCAAATGGCCATGCGCAAATATTTATATAATTGTGGTGCCACCACCATAGGAAACAGCCAGGTGGTGGTGGGACCGACCCCTGCCTCGAAGGGTCCACCCTTAGCTACTGGCGGCCCTGTTGATTCTTGCAAAGCCAGGGAGGACAGGGTATTACTACTGGCAGCAAGGACAAATTTCACCTCACAATTATGCAATGGAATGCAGAAGGGGTAACCAACAAAAACGAGAGCTAGAGGAACGTCTGCGAGCAGAAAAGATTGACATCTGCTGTATCCAAGAGCGCACCTTAATCCGGAAATAGATTCAGCATTAGAGGATTTGAAACCTTCCGTCAGGATAGAGAAAATAGACATAAGGGTGGAGTAGTAACACTGGTTAATGAATTCCATACCAGCAGTTGAACTTCACAGGTCCAATCAGATGAGCACAGAATTCATAGCTGTTCAACTCCTTATCAACAACACTAAGATGACACTATACAATATATACTCACCACCCTCCATTCAAACTGAGCTGGAAGCTATCAAAGTTCAAGATGACAACTTGCTTATAGTAGGAGACTTCAACAGCCACTCACCAAGCTGGGGCTATGACACGCTAGATCCTCGAGGTGAAAGCCTTGAAGAATGGCTGATCACCAACAGTCTCACCATTCTCAACCACCCAGATGATCCTCACACATGTTACTCACGGCGGTGGCGCACAACAAGCACCCCAGATCTGGCTTTTGCTACAGATGAATTCACAGGATAACCGAAAGGCAAGTCTGGACCAGATTGAGGTAGTGACCATAGACCAGTGAAACTCCTCATAAATAACATTAACAGGAGGAACTTACAAACTCTGCCCCTAGTTGGAATTACAAAAGGCAGACTGGAAGCTATTTCAAGAACTAGCAGACAAGTACTGTAAAGAAATTAATCAATCAGGAAAAGTGGATAGAGATGCACGTTCATTCAATAAAGCCATTTTAGATGCTGCAAAAAGGCTATACCCAGAGGGAGGAGAAAAAACTACAAGCCATATTGGACACCAGAGATGGAAGTTCTCCATAGCTCGCTTTGCAGTGCCAGAAATACAATGGAACTCGCACCAACGGACCAAAATGTAATGCAACACAATAGAGCAAGGGCCCTTTATGTTAGAGAAGAAACCAGCAGTGTAGAAAATCCTGGAAAGAAAAGACAGCCTCTTTGAACATGGAAAAAGATACTCAAAAGTTATGGAGACTTACAAAAGCCCTGAACGATGACAACCCATCTAGAGGAAAACAGTTCTCCAGCAAGGAGAACAACTTCTCACAGGAAGCGAGCAGCCACCCTGATGGCCCAGTGTTACAAGCAAGAAAGCTCATGCTCAATAAGTCAGGAGCAAGGGAAAGAAGTCAGAAGTGAGATAAATGCTACATTCAAAAAAGCACCAAGTGAACCCTGTATGGAGGTAGACATCACACTGACTGAGCTGCAGAGAGCACTGAAAAAGCTCAATCGTAAAAAGGCCCGGGACCAGATGGAGTATCAAACGACATGCTCAAACAAATAGGCCCAATAGCACAGTCTTCTACTCCAGATTTTTAACAATAGTTGGAGACAAGGGAGAGTCCCAGACATCTGGAAAAATGCCACAATCCACCCAATTTTCAAAAGTGGAAAAGACAAAAAGGATCCCATGAGCTACAGACCTATAAGTTTGCTAAGTTGCACTGCAAAACTGCTGGAGAGAGTGATAACCACTAGACTCCAGTGGTTTTAGAATCAACCATAAACTGGATCCAGCCCAGACAGGCTACAGGCAGCATAGAGCACTGATGACCAAGTGGCATACCTTGCACAGGACATAGAAAATGGCTTCCAAGAAAAGAAGAAAACCCTCACTGTGTTCTTCGACATGTCTAAGGCCTTCGACAAAGTCTGGAAAGATGGTTTGCTACTCAAGCTCTTACGCAGTGGAATACGGAGTAGAATGTACTATTGGATAAAAGACTTTCTTACCCATAGACAAGCATCTGTAAAATTGGATGGAGTGCACAGTCCCAGATTCAAATTAAGAGCAGGAGTCCCACAGGGTACTGTCCCCATTGCTTTTCCTGGTATATATTAATGATCTGCCACAAACTCTGCCCAGACATGTATCACACTCTCTCCATGCTGATGATCTAGCTGTGTGGTACACCTTCGAGTTTCTGGGTCCTGCCATCTTTAAACTCCAGGCCAGCCTGAACAGCGTCATAATGTGGGCAAGTAAATGGGGTCTAGAAATAAACGAGACAAAACTATAGCAAGCTTTTCTCATTGTCAACAAAGGAAGAACACTTCAGACTGAAATTTAACGATGATATCGTTCCCGTTCATACTCAACCTTTTTGGGAGTTAAGCTGACAGTCGTCTGACATGGAAACATCACATAATGAAACAAACAGAAAGGCTATGAGGAAACAAAGTGTGATGCGGAAGCTGGCTGGAACTACCTGGGGAGCTGATATTCGAATCCGGAGTCAGGTGTACACTGGTGCAGTTAGACCGACCCTCGAATATGCATCATCGACATGGATATCAGCAGCCCATTCAAACAAATCGATACTGGAAAAACACAAAACAGGTGTCTGCGTACTATTTTAGGAGCCATGAAATCTACACCAATTGTAGAAATGGAAAAGGCAGCCAACATCCAGCCCTTGGAAGACAGAAGAAGGAGAAAAGTGATTCTACAGACTGAAAGGATCAAAGAATGCCTCACCATCCACTGCATGAAAAAATGGCGGCTAGAACAAAGAACAGACTAAAGCGCAAAAGTCTAAACCACAAAGCAAAAGAAATAGGAAAGTCATACTTGGAACTACTAAATCATAATTCCATACCTGAAGAATTGCTTTTTGATCACTGGGAACCAGACTCAGTACCACTAAACTTCTCAACCTCCATCCCTAAATTATTAAGCAAAGATGTCGAGCCTAATCTAGTGAAAAAAGCAATTACAATGGAACATCTCCATTACATGTTTTCAGAAGACAGCTGGATAAGAATTTACACAGATGGATCGGCAATGGAAGCAACCATGAATGGTGGAGCAGGAGTGTACATTAGGCACCCAGATGCTACCACTGTGTCTCTAGCGGCTCCTACTGGAAGAATATGTTCCAACTACAAAGCAGAACTCATAGCCCTTCTGATGGCAGCACAGCACATGAATAAGCTGCAAGCAGCTGCAAGCAAGATGGTATTTCTTACAGACTCTTTGTCAGCTATACAAGCCCTGGAGGCTAAATCCACTGACAGCACAGTACAAAAACTACAAAGAGAACTTGCTCAGCTTTCAGAAAAGGCAGAAATTCACTTGCAGTGGATTCCATCTCACTGTGGCATTGCAGGCAATGAGAGTGCTGATGTCTTAGCTAAGGAGGGCAGTGCCAAAGAGCAAATTTACCAACCCTTGTCTTTTCAAGAGGTCAAAACCCTCATACAGAGAAAATCTGCAGTAGACTGGAAGACAAACACTGGATATGATTATGGAAAAGACTCCTCAAAGACCTAAGCAGAACAGACCAGGTCATTATATTTCGACTACGGACCGGACACTGCAGACTCAACAAACACTTATACAGACTAGGAATAAGTCAAACAGCTCTCTGCCAGTGTCAGCAGGCAGAACAGACACCAGAGCATATCCTGCAAGACTGTCCTCTTCTGTGGGAGCTGAGAAGCAACATGTGGCCACATCCAGTCGACCTGAAAACTAAGCTTTGGGAAACCTGACAGACCTGAAGCTGTCTGCCCAGTTTGTGGTCCACAGTAAATTAAGCGCATGACCAGAGATCGCTGAAGAAGAAGAAGAAGAAGTTTCATGATGAGCATTGAAATCACAATTATAATGTCTTTTAATACTCATCCAGCAGCTTCATTCTCAACCGAGGTGCGATACCGCTCATAGTTAGCCTGTCTCTCATCTTCATCAACGGAGTCAGATCTATGGAAGAGCAGATGTTAGATGTTTAAAAAAAACAATGAAGGTATATCATCAAGATCAAGTACACCATCCTAAACCAATTTATACTATCTTTATGATTATTCATGATCGATTTTTGTAATCCTCTGAAACTTTATCATTATGCATCTTATGAATCAAATACTATCCCCAACATTGAGGTGTGATCTTATATCTTTTCTACCAGTTTATTATTACATTCTCTCTTTTTTAACCTAGTAATAGAAAACTGTCAGTGGTTCTTGTGATGAGCGTACCAGACAGAAAAGTCTTCATGGGTTTCTCCCACTTCTTGTATCAGTTTAGGGGATCGCGAGAGAGAGATTATCAGTTTCATTTTCTATTTATTGTAATATGCGCCCATTATTATAAATTATGTGGGTATATATATCTATATATCAAACCAGATGTGCGTCAATGATTATGTCGATAAAAGGAAACATACAAATTAGCAATGCTATGTTGTAGCACTGTTAACACAGAACTGATTGTTGTTACATTGATCTGTTATATGACTAAACTGCTGTCTTGCGAATAAAACCCCAACCATGAGCGCCAACATGTGGTAGATATGTCATTCAGACATGGAGTGTTAGCTGTGATTTCTTTTTTTTTTTTTCGCTCTACATCAAAGACTTGTTAAACTACTCTTTGTGGTCTGTATGCAATTTGTGCTATAAAGCGTAAATTCATTGTTCCAGTTCAACACCTACAGAACTGTAAGCCAACCCATCCAGTTTCAGCACCCTTTTCATTTGGGTTCACCTCCCTAAGTCACAAACACAAAACAAACCTAACTTTGAGAATCCCATCTCCCTAGGCGAGACAGCGCTCTGTTAGCCTTGGACCTCAGTCTTAAGTTTCCCAGTCTACACCCCTGGGAGGTGGGGTTGACATATCGGCGTATCTACAGGTTATCAGCAGGCTACTAATTTTCACTTTTCGCCCTTGCTAAGAGAGACTAGACAACTAAATCTCTGCTGTATGCAGAGTCAGGCACAGAACACACCTGAAGACCAGCTGTGATCTAAGCCAGCGTCACACTCAACAAATAAGGAGTAACATACCAAATGGTGATTCTTTTCCCAATAGAATGTGGTAGACAACAGGTGCTATTAGACATTCCAACAAAATACCATGTATGTCAAATGATAGTAACATTAAGTTAGCAATGGTTGCTATAAGCTCTAGTCAC
This sequence comes from Arion vulgaris, assembly GCA_020796225.1. Taxonomy (NCBI): domain Eukaryota; kingdom Metazoa; phylum Mollusca; class Gastropoda; order Stylommatophora; family Arionidae; genus Arion; species Arion vulgaris. The sequence continues at coordinate 34,295,310 of CM036759.1, forward strand.
AAAAAGAACATTGGTAAACAAACCAACCTGCTGCAATATAGTCCTCATTGGGAGATGGAAACAACATTGGAAAAAATCAGGACAAAATATTTTGTTTACTGATTTAGAGATGGAGTGTATCACATATTACAAAGAAAACAATATAAAGACACACACAAATGTAGGAATATAAACAATTTAGTCTATTGTCATAGCTTTGTTATCAGTTACAACCAGAGAGGAATGAAGTCTGGAGAGGGCTTGAGGGCTTAAGGGACTCTTAGAACTATGCTAGGGCAGCCGTGCTCCTTGGCAGGTTTGACCAAGTCAGGCAGGTCTCGAGGAGGGAAGACACTAAACTAAATCCTGGTCCTCAGGGTGGGAGTTGAAGCACAGAGTTAAGAAAGCTGTCTAAGCTTTAAAAAAAAAATTTCAGAGACCAGAAAATCACATTTTGTCAAGGGATTGATATTCAGAGCTTGGAGCTTGCATGATTATGAGTGGTGGTAGAGAAGATGCACAGTGTGGGTCAGTCTTGTTGGGGCTCACTGTGAAGGATGGTACTGAGCAAAATAAAAAGATTTTGTTGTTGTCTTACATACTCCACAAGATGTGTCGGCAACTGACTGCTTTGTCAGTCCATGTCCAAGGAAAAGAAGAAGCAATGAAATAAGACAAGCTATGGTCATCAAATACAAGAGAAACTTGCTACTTACTTCTTTTGTCGGTCATGGATATACTCTGGTATTATATCCAAATTTGCTCTAACATCAAACCGATCAATCATATTGTTGATGTCACCTTGCCATGGCATCCTGTATCAAGATAAGAATATAACACTTAGAAAAACAAGAACAGAAAAATAATATGCACTCACATTTATTTAGTACAAGAAGTACTGGATGCCTGAGGGGCAGAATGATGTATATGTTTAATATGCGAGCCACAGGAACCATCAGTATGCATACCCCATGACATCTGCGGGAGAAAACTGAGCAGCACGCCTGGGTTTGCCCAGAGTGCTTATCAAATCCGCAACCAGTAACCAAAAGTTCCTCCTCATTCCACAAGAGTTCCTTCCCATTCAAGCGAGCCTTACTCCAACCTCAGAGTAATATAAGGCACACACACATATACATACACATATATATATATGCTTATTTTGTATCTCTATGTACATTTTTGTGATCTTTTTAGACCAAAAAAACATTTACTTTGTGCATACTACAATGATATCAACAACATACATGCTCTGAGGTCCTTCTGCTGCCAATGCTACTGCTTGATCCAAGTGAATTTTTGTTGGCCGTCCATACATGCGCAGAAACTGTGCTGGGTCTTGTTTCTGACAAAGATTTACAAGATATTCTTTGTAAAAGTTTAACTTACCATATTATGACTTCATAAATGTGTGAACAATTATTTAAGTATGGGATAAATTGAACCGAATCTGTAAAGTTGCTCATTGATTACCTAGATTGCAAACATAAATGCATTTATATTTTCTTCAATACTTACAGATTCCTGCTAAATAATTTTGTCATCACAGATTCAAAATAGTGAAATCAACCCATACTGTAACTAACAATCCTACGCCAGATAGACCTTTCATCTTCTTCTTCAAACGCTCCAAATCGACCACTTGTTAACCACTCTTAGTGATTTGTATGGGATCTGAGCCTAAGAGTGATTGTACGTTGTGCCAGTTATGTGCCTACAAGTAGGCCAGCACATTCGATTTTGCTATACTTTTATATACTAGGTAGCTTCCCTAGGCCCCTACCTCAGTCACCTCTTTCGACATGCCTTGTAGGTCGCAGTGTTATTATTCTTTGCTCCCCTTGAGAGCCCCGGCAACACACTATCGAAATAGACCTTTCAATGTGATATATCATGTGCTTACTGTAGCATTAGCTATGACTTGGTAATACAGAACTGTCACATCTTTTTAGTGACTATACCCATGTACATAAATAACCTGAAGCAAGAAGAAACTGTGGATACAGGAAGGACAGACTTTCATAACAGTTCTTCTTCTTCTTCTTTGCGTTGTTCTTTACAACCAATTTTAATCACTCTTTGTGATATGTTTGATCTATGTCAAGAACATGTAGATGTTGCACATTGGTTTGGTAGGCCCCTAAACGCATAGATTTCTACAAGTTTAGGACATGTGCATCCGATTTCAGCCAAACCTCCTTAGTCGCCTCTTACGACATGCATGGCGGGTAACAGTGGTTCTATTCTTTACACCTCAAATTTGGGCCCGGTAACCACTCGGGCGTCATAACAGTTATAATGTGACTTTCATAAATACTGTATTAAAACATTTCTTATTTGTAACAATCACAAAGCATGGTTGCTCACCACATCTAGATTGTTCTCTTGCGCTTCTGTCTACTTTTTGAACTAGTTTCATCATAAACAAGGCATCTGTTTACGTTTACACATCTTCTCGCTCGCTGATGTTCAATGTCTACACAATGAGTCAGGTGTTTGCACATCTGATTGATAGTGTACTTCAATATGGCAGCTAAGCCTGCTCAATGTTTAATAGCCAGCAAACTGTAGAACTATTCTAAAATTCCTTAGATCATGATTTAAACATGTCAGTGAAATAGAGTGTGAATTACCAGATGAGGAAAACTAGGATTCGGTATCCCAATCTGGTCTAAGTGAATCTTAGAAGTTTTCTCAACCTTTAAGTACTAGTAGTTCAAGTACTTCCCGTAACAGAAAACAAAATACAAACTCTACAGCAGCTAGAGATAATAATCAAAGTAATGTAATATATATGACCACCTATTTTGCTTATCAAAATTAATCAATTCTGCAACACAATTCCTGAACATCAATAAGAGAATTTGTATAGTTGCAACCACTCTCAAATATTGCATATCTGATGTGCAACTCAATCTCATAATATGTGCAGCACTGTTTACACTACTTCCATGCCCGCCTGCCCTGCATGTTCGTAGTGTGTTGGACTACGGCGACTAGCCCTCTGTGAGTGTGGGTTCAATTCGCGGACTGGCAGAAAAGCCACAGGTTCCCCAGATTTACGGTGTTCATGGCACCGAACCGAAGGTTACGATGTCCATGGCACCAAGCCAAAGAGCTGAAAACTCAAGTGCTTCTGGATCGGAAAAAACAAACACTACTAACACCTTGCATGGGTAGCCTTCCTTTCAATCCATGACAGACTACAGCATTGTAATCTGTTTTCTCTCTCTCTCGCTATCGTTCTTTTACTATCATTTTTATCATTCTAGTTGTGATATATAAACAGCATAACACCAAGAACGGGTGTACGTTCACAATCTTCAGTACCATTTGGAGCTCTGGTCCTTATCCCTCGGCGATGTGTTCGATTTCAACCAGCATTTACTGGGTTCGCTCTCCATCAACCTTTCACTGTCCCCAGCGAACCTGCAAAGCAGCAGGTTGCTATTTCCTTTTAGGGTAGCGAACCTTAGACGACCTACCCTCCCGGACTGTTAAGCGTCATCTGCCCAGAAAACCTGTCTTTTCTGGACTACTTGGTTTTCTTGCCGTCCAGTTTTGTGTACGGTTTACTCTGCTAGGATTTTATTGTTCCCAATCAAACTACAATTCAGCAGTAGTTCCCTGTGAGTGGAAACGCGCACTGGATTCAACCTCTGCTAGGCTTTCCAGTTTTTCTGCATATTTGGGTGGTCCGCTCACTATCACGCCTGCCACACCCTTAGCGCTGTGCACGTCTGCCCACTGGTGGGCCCACCCGTGCATCGTCCGCATGCGTGCTCGCTCTACCCTGGTGCCTGCCTCACCATCTCCATTAGTTCTCACCGTGCTCACATTTACCTCTAGGCTGTCGGACCCAGGGCTTAACTCGGGCCCCACCTCAGGGCTCCGATTTTCGCCTATGTGGACCACATGCAACTCATCTCAGGCCCAAGTTTTGCTCCACGCAGGCCGTCTCTTCTCTAGATGCACCCTTCATGGTTATCTGTTCAGCTTTTCTTCCATCAGCTGGGAGAGACAAGCATTAATAGTCACTCTGGGATTCCGCTTACCTGTGTTGTGAGCGGATCCCATCCAACGTGACTATGTCTGCATCTCTACCACCACCAGAGTAGCTCTCCCTCAATCCCTACCCGCTTAGCCAGACAGGAACCTTTGTGTTACCAGGGTCACCATGAGGAGGTGGGGTAGGATCTTGATTAGTGCCAGCTCACTAATCCTGGCAATGTTTGTCCCCTTCTTTATTTTCTTGTTCCTACCGACCCAAAAATGTATTGAAAAAATGCTACATTTTGTAGATTTTATCATATGGATAAATAATTCAATATCAAATTCTACATATTCCGATGGGTTTTATTTCAAAACAGGTGAATTATAATTCTAAATTATGCAGTCTACATATGTAAACACAGTAACTAAAGATACTTATTACTCATGCATTTCTAACATTTTTATGGCAACATAGAAAACTTATTGACCAAATACAAATAGTATTATAATTTATATAGAATATTCTAAAGATTTGGTTATAGCAGCACAGAAAAACCATTAAGGAGACAAAATGTCTAAGTGTCATACAATTTTTTCATAAAATTCCCTCCTGCGATCTGCTCTTCTCTTGTAGTCCACCATGATCCCTCGGATCTTCTTCTCCTGTCGTCTTGCTTCGTGCCACATTTTCTTGCTTGCAAGGCTTCTGTAAACTAATGGACACCTGAAAATAAAATAAATGTGACATTACAAACAAAATTATGGCAATTTAACGAGACATTAAAAATAAAAAATTTGATCAGGATATTGACATGATTATAGTTTCCTTTGCAACAATTCCAATATAAGTTATCTTCCTACTTATAATGATTTCCTCTTGAATGTCTTATACCAAAGCGTTGTACCTTTTTTATACGGCGCATGTATTTTAATTGTCTAGATTTCTTTCTTTCTGTTCGTAATGGCGACAAAGTGCGCCAGGGTCAGTGAGCTGGCCTTTATCAAGGCCCTACCCCACCTCCACGTGGTGACCCTGGAAACAGACAGAGGATCCTACCTGGCCAAGTTGGTAGGGATCGAGGGAGAGCTACTCTGGTATAAGTAGCGGTGCAGACACAGCTACGTTTTATTAGATCTGCTTGCAACACGAAGAGCAGAATCACGGGTGATTGTTTCTGCACGTCTCTACCAGGCGATGGTAAAAGCTGAACAAATAGAAACATACTGTAAAAAATGACAATATACGAGTTGTCAGGAGGCACATATTCATGCCCCCTCGAAACAATGGTCACACCACATTTGCTAGCTCTCTGCAAGAATCGTCAGGAAAGATGCAACATGTGGTGATGGCACAAGAGAAGACTCCAGTAAACTCCGTACCAGAGGCCAAGCCCAGATACGTTGATTGGGTAAGGTTGGCCAAGCGCATATCCTAAAGTTGCGTTCTTGTTTGCGGTCTAGTCGGAAACTGCATTCCCTGGAACAACCGGACGCGTACTGTTGCACTAACATCCCCTGAAGAACTGGGCAGTGTGATGTTGGTAAGCGCAAAATTTAAGTTGTGTTGCTAGCGTCTTATGAAACGACCCTCTGGATTACTTGTGTGTAGGCCCAATCCAGTGTTTCCCGGGGCCTGGAAAAATGCAGCGTAAAAACTGCAAATTGCCAACGTGCCTCTTGAAATGGCGGAGAATGTTCCTTCCGGAATAAACTCACCATGGCTAGAAAAGTGAGGCCCATACTGTAAAGGTTTGACTGGTCGTTCAAACCCAATCATTTGGCGAAGGCTGACACTTTTCGGATGCAATCATCATACACTAGTGTGATGACATCCAAACACTATGGCTCAGATCAAATAAAGTCCAATTAAAAACCCTAAAATTGATCGCTTGTGTGACAAGCCATGCGACAAATGGCGGAGAAATGTTCCTAATCCGGAACGACCTCACAGTCAGAAATGGTGCACAGTGTAGACATACTCTTAGGCGTAGATCATACAGCCCAAATATACTGTGAAAAATGTTCATTAAAGAGTAATGAACACACAAAGCAGCCGGCAAGTGACCGTTCCAGTGACCGTTCCTAGAAGGGTTGTAAACGTTTCTATACCAGAACAACCTCACCCAGTCAGAAAATTTGCAACGTAGCAAATGCTCTTTGGCGTAGATCCAAGCCAAAATATATGGCATTAAAGATCATTAAAGAGTGTTTATCACACGATGCAAAAGGAACACCGAACTCAGAAAGTACAAAAGGCTCTTTGGCATAGATCCTAGTCCAAATATACAGCGTTAATCGAATCATTAAAGAGAACGTGTACAAAGGAAGGGGAAGTGTTGGGGACTGACTGTCAGCGAGACAGACTCAAAACATTTCCCATAGGAGAAAAACGGAAGTCCTGACCTACACATGTATGGTACTATACATATAAGTAGGGACCTGCAACAGGGATTTAACGTTAGTCGTTCTTATCAAAGATCAACTATATATCACAATAAGAATGATACAATTAATCGCAAAGAGTGAACATGAAGAATTACCTTCATATGAATAAACAAAATCGCTTGTGTGGTCCCGGGGCCCACAAGGAAGCAAAAGTAGTACCACTGTGACCTACAAAACATGTCGTAAGAGGTGACTGATGTATGACCTAGGAAGCTACACTAGTAAATAAAAGCATAGCAGAAATCGGATGTGTTGGCCTACTTGTAGGTACATAACTGGCATAACGTAAATCGCTCTTAGGCTCAGGTCACATACAAATCACAAAGAGTGATTAACAAGTGGTCGATATGGAGCATTCAAAGAAGGAGAATAAACAAAATGACTGGTGAGTAAAAAATATTTTTACTTTTCTGCAGTAATTAACAAATTGTATCTCACTATAAATTCAATTTTGTACAAAAACATTTCTCCAAATGGCAAATATAATTTCAGTTTGTACATTCATTTCAGAACAGATTGATATCATATAATACTTTATATGAAATAAAACTACAGATATGTAAGCCTAATGTACTTGAGCTGTATATGGGGAGTTTCACAGTGCTAAAAGTAAAATTGTCTAGAGGTCTATTAACTCTTTCCATGCCCATTTATTTCCTCAATTTTTAAGCAGTTAATTCAAGGAAGTAATAATTTTAAATTTAATTACGATCCCAACTACTTGTCAATATAACATATATATATTATTATATACTAAATTGAGGCGACAACTCAAGAATAACAAGGTTTAAAAACTATAGTAAAATAGTAGAATTTGTATTCGGATCACCATCACTCACGTCGAACAAATAGTCCATGTGCTCCATCTTCCTCATAGTCCATCGCTGTGCGACACGTGGTTCTTTGCTGGTTTCATTTCTTTGTCTGCCAGCATGGTTCTTGTCGAGGCACACTTGCAGTTCTGCAGTCTGTCTATGTTGTGGATTCTACATAGAATCATGTCCGCCCTCTCTCTTAAAATTTATAATATCAGCCTGGTCCATTGTGTCTTGGACAGCAGCCTCTGCAAGCCTATCTGAGTTCATTCTTACACCTGCATGCCTGTCAAAAATAAAACTGATCTTTGTAGTTAGACTCAATTCAACAATGTCCTACCCAATGTATTCAATCTTCTAAAAGTTGAAGTAAAATAGTAGAAGTAAAACTAGAAAGACTTCTTATAAGGAAGCTAACTCTATGGCGCAATGTGCGACTTAAAGCGTCAACGACTTCCGCCATGGCGCAGTGGCGGCTTAAAGCGTGGAAAGAGTTAACTTTACCGATCCAGCGTTTGCCCATTGATTTAGCCAACATGGCGAATCTTCTTGCCTACTGCTAATGTTCCTACACTGCTGTATCGAAAAATGGCGTAGTAATAGCATTTTTTTTGTTAATTTTACCATGTCCTAAGCTGTCTAAAAAATGTCCGATTTTGATGATTCCACCTGTGATTTTGATGTTTAGGAAACATTGTAATTAAGTGATTCTAGCCAGGAGGCATATAATAGACTTAGTAATGTGATAGAACATATAGAAACAATGAAATAACAACAGCTCAAACGTGGTTCAGAGCAGGGTATACCCTCCTGAAAATTATTGGACTGTGTTACATCAATTCTGTGAACTGACTGGCCCAAAACACATGAAGAGACTCTATGACTGCCTGTTATTTGTACATGTTTCTAACTCTTTTATTGACATTGTTTGTACAAGAAACCAATAGATATACCACTCAGTTCATTAAGAACAATGGCAATATCATCAAGAGGAGATCTATTGTTCAAAATTGGAAGTCCACCAATATTCCTAACTGAAAAAGACTATTTAGTTTGTAGTGACCGCTCTCAAAGAGGAGGAAGGAACTGAAGCAGAAACATGTATTCTGCATGTGAAAGAGGTGTACACCACTATTGTTTTGACAAATATCATTGTAAAAGGTCAAGGCACAATAAAAGATATGAAATAACATTATAACTGTATTTGGTTGTATGTATCTTACCTTGAAGTTGTAATTACATGTATTGTCTTTGCTATTTTTAGATATCCAAATGTGCTAATTTGCATATATGTCAATTTTTTACATTTTTGTTGTCAGTAATGTACCTCAATATATACCCTTCCTATAAATATATATATTACATAGTGTCAGAACAACAGAAAGGTGTCTAAAACAAATAACAAAAACACACCCACATTTACTGAATTAATGCTCCGTGTTTTTGGCTAAATGGCCAAAATTCATCCCATGCTAAAAGGGTTAACTATGATAATGCAGGGTGAGAGGGTTCAGTATTTACTAATATAGTTATGCTGTGTTTTTTGCTGTGTAATATTGAAGTTTTTGGTTTTAGTAGTTTTACCATTATAAATTGTTAGCTAATGTTACTTTTTGGTAAGTTACTACTAATACTAATACTACAAACTGTCAAATGTTTTTGGTAAATTATAAAATTTGTACAAATCTTTCATGTAAAGAACAGGCAAATCTTGTTGCAAACAAATACTTTCTTTCTCGAATCCTGTTTGCCTCACAGCGTCAGGTCAGGAAGAGATTTCTAAAACAGGCCCTAGTATGCACTTTGTAAATAGTCTCTTTCATCGCCTCTGTTATCTCTGAGGTCCATCTTTTGCTTTGTACCCATTGTATCGGAGCAGCATTGCTCTTTGAGGTGCACTCTGATGGTAACAAATACTATAAGTAATGATATACAACACTAATAATTGTACTACCATGGAGAGAATTATAAAATATATATGCACTATTCATTCTAGTTCGTAAAAATTACTGTTTACAATCACTGTTGTCAAATGTTGTCACAGTGTGTGTGGACATTGGACTCATCATTGGAGTTTCGGTGTATTTACTATTTTGGTGGGAATTCTTGAGTTGACAATTATAATAAATATTATAATTATGCAAGTAGTGTAACTGTATGAGGAAATGCATTTGGATATGTATGCATTGGTATATTTTATTACATCATCAAAATATTGATAATGATGTGTGAGGAGTGTGTTATGTAACAAACATGTTCTTTAATTATTTTATTATCATCAAGTGGAAGAAGTTCAAGAGGTCCGGTCAAAAAGTTACAAAACTGAAAACATATATGAAATGATTATACAAGCTGAAACTATAATATGTATGTGCAGTCACTGGGCATATAACAAATCAAAGTCAATCATATTTACTTAATCCATCAAATGTGCAAGCAATTATGAAATACCTGTAATGCACAACTGTTTTTAAAGGTCAACTGTTCAGTCACATCGCTGTTGGCTCGCAGAATTATGAGAACATGGCCGGGAATTCGCGCAAAGTAGTCTGGGTAAATCAATATGGATCATAATGCTTTTTCAAAATGAAATTGAAGTTCATATATAGTTTAAGAGTAGTACATGCAAGTAATACTCGTTTAAGTGACTTTCAACTATGTATGACACCCGTTGGCCGTTGCTTTTGCATTAAAATACTCGTTACGTAATTAATACCAAATAGTACCAGTTACTTAATTGTGTTATCTATAAGCTGTCATGGGCCAGTGTGGATAACATTCTATAATGATTAAATCCAGTTTGATATGTCTACTGCCGTCAAACAGTCTATAAAAAAGAAAACATTCAACAAGATAATTCTAAAATAAATAACTATTCCTTACCCGAATACCAAAGTATTGCCTGCATCCTATAGTAATACTAACATCCCTTACAAACCCTGCCAAAGCGGACGAGCAATGGACCAGGCTGATATTATAAATTCCTTAAGGGAGAGAGGACGTGTACATGATTCACGTAATAGCGGCGAATCCACAACACTAACCAGACTGCAAGAACTCAAAGTTAAGTGTGGTGTAGCTCGACAAGAACGCTATGCTGGCAGACAAAGAAGAATTGTAAACCAACAAAGAACCGGTGTCGTTAGTCGCCACACGCTGATGGACATACTGAGGAGAGATCGGAGCACTTATGGACTAATTTGTTCGACGTGCAGTGATGGTGATCCGACGACTAAACTAAAACTAAACTAAACAAACCCTGCCAGAAGTAGTGAAGTGACGAGTTTGAACTAGTTTCAAGAACCCCAGTGAAAGCACCGGAGCCAATGGATATGGTAAATTACTAAATAAATAAACAAGTATTAAGGGCATCCGGAAAAAAAACCAATTGACCAAACACAGGATTTTAACCACAAAGCCTCAGGGGAGCTATGTTCTAAAAAACGCTCGTCTGCATGGCTAGGCAATGGGTGACATAAGAAATAAAGATTTGTGGTTCGAATCCTGTGTTTGAGTAAATTGTTTTTCCGGAGACCCTTAATAGTTGTTTACTGTCTATCTATCAGTACACACGTATGAACTTCCTTTTTCGTTTGGTTGAAAACAGTAGGATCTAGAAAGGGCTTGTGCAAAATGGGCAAGGCACATTCAACATATTAGATGCACAGGCTAAGCAAGAAATATAAATGGAAAGGACACTTTATTCTTGTTTTCGGCTCAGACACAACATGGAAAGCAACAGTCACGGTTTATAAGTTCTCCCAACTAGACGAAAATGTGGGTGCAACGGGTTGTTTTCGACGGTGTGAGTAATTATTCAGCTGCACTGGTGATCTACCGTCCCTCGCCCGAGTGGTTACGGGGCCCAAATTTGGGGTGTAAAGAATAGAACCACTGTTACCTACCACACATGTCGTAAGAGGCGACTAAGGAGGTTTGGCTGAAATCGGATGCACATGTCCTAAATGTGTAGAAGTCTATGTGTTTAGGGCCTACCAAACCAATGTGCAACGTATACACGTTCTTGGCAAAGATCAAACATATCACAAAGAGTGATTAAAATTGGTCGTAAAGAACGAACGCAAAGAAGAAGATCTACCGTCCGCCTCAAACTACTCATCCCCTAGTGAGTAAGGTGCTACTCACAACGCCTGTCTTGTATGGTACACAGGGATAGACCACAAAGCAGATGTAAGACTTTTAATTAGGAAAAAAATGAAATCTATTATATTTGGCACATGAAACGTACGGACCATGTGCGCCGGACTCTACAACATTGACTCGTCATATGCCCGCCTGCCCAGCGTGTTCGTAGCGCGTTGGACTGTGGGTGACTAGTCCTCTGTGTGTGCGGATTCACTTCCGCGGACTGGCAGAAAAGCGACAGGTTCCCCAGATTCACGGTGTTCGTGGCACCGAACCGAAGGGTTACGATGTTCATGGCACCGAGTCGAAGAGCTGAAAGCTCAAGTGCTTCTGGATCGGAAAAATTAAATTTTTAAAATACTGTCATAAACAAGACAAAGGGTCATATATCATCAATCAAGACGCCTGTGTGTTGTCGGGGCTCGCAAGGGGAGCAAAGTATAGTAACACTGCGACCTACAAGGCTTGTCGTAAGAGGCAACTGAGGTAGGAGCATAGGTAAGCTACCCTATTAAATAAACAGCGACGCAAAAATCTGATGTGCCGGCCTACTTGTAGGCGCATAATTGACACAACGCACAATCGCACTTGGGCTCAGATCATTTACAGATCACAAAGAGTGGGTTAGCAAGTGGTTGATATGGAACGTTCGAAGAGGAAGAAGAATCAATCAAGAGGCATGCTTGACGGCGTAGGCGACCATGTCTTTCCACAACTCTCTCCCTGGTGCAGTTAATCAGTTCTGACGTCGATTTTTTTGTCGAACAACGGTGTCAGACCATCCAAAAAAGTGCCAAAGCAAGGACCCAAGGCCACCCGGTCTTAGCAAAGTGTAAACCCAAATTGATACAGGCAACTGATAAGAGCCCGCCGTGGAATATCAATATGCCAGAATTTAAGGAATCAATCCCAGGTATACTTAAGAAAGGGCAGCAAGAAAACTGCGAAAGAAGAGTGGTTACCGAAAAATTCATAGAGACTGAGTATCCTGAAAATGAGTGGACACACGTGTACACCGATGGATCGGCAGTGGGCGCAATCAGAGATGGCGGAGGAGGTATAGTGTTTAAACTCTCAAAGAAAGAGAAGGTCACAAAATCGATTGCCACAGGCAAGTTTTGAAGCAGAAGCGATAAGAACAGCAGCCGAAATGATCCTAGAGAAAAGAAGCGCCTCGCACAACAAAGTCGTGATATTCACCAATGCTCTATCTGTCATCACAGCCCTACAAAGCGCAGCCAAAACAGAACACACTGATCTGAAAGCAACCCTCGGTGTACTAGTAAACTCACTTAAACGCACGATCATACAGTGGATACCATCACACTGCAACATAAGTGGTAACGAAGAAGCCGACAGGCTAGCAAAAGAAGGTGGCGACTACCGCAGACTGATCACGAGATCAGCTATGAAGAGGCAAGAACAACCATCGGCTGGCAGTACAATAAAAAATGGTCAAAAGACCACTCACAAAACAACAGCAGTGATGGGTACTATGGTCTGTTCCGTAGAGAACAAGTTGCCGTATTCCGCCTCCGTACCGGCCATAACAGACTCCGAGCCCACATGTTTAACAAATTCAGAATTGACACAACTAGCCTGTGCCATTGTGAAAAGGCGGACATGACGGCAGAGCACATACTGCAAGACTGCCAGCAGCCCTGAGAAAAGAAACTTGTCCCGATAATACAGAGCTTCGCAAAAAGCTGTACGGAGGGAAGGAGGCCCTAAAAGCAACCGTAAAATTCATGATAAAATTTGGTTCATCAATCTAGACAGGGATCGCGAGAGAGAGAGAGACCATCCAGCATCTCCCTTTGTTTCCCACGATCTCTCCTTCCCTGAATTTTTCCAGTTGACACCAAATTTTCCAGCCCTCATATTCGCATTATATGTCAGAAGAACATTGAATGCCTGATCTTATTCTTTTGATCAGGTATCTTTGTGTGTGTGCCATTTCTTCTTCTTCTTCTTCTTTGTGTTCGTTCTTTACGACCAATTTTAATCACCCTTTGTGATATGTTTGATCTTTGCCAAGAACGTGTATAGTTGCACATTGGTTTGGTAGGCCCCTAAACACATAGACTTCTACACATTTAGGACATGTGCATCCGATTTCAGCCAAACCTCCTTAGTCGCCTCTTACGACATGCGTGGCAGGTAGCAGTGGTACTATTCTTTACACTCCAAATTTGGGTCCCAGTAACCAATCGGGCGCTATTGATTGCAAAAGTGACAAATAGAGAAAATTACTTGAAGGTATCTGAAATGTACATGAAAATCATAAGCATTATATGCAACAAGTCATTGTCAATTGAGATCAGAACGAGAGTTATACAATGCTACATAGAACCAATACTGACATACGGATGCGAGTCATAGACAATAAACAAATAAATCGAGAAATCTCTGAGGGCTACAGAGATATGGTTTTACAGAACAATAATAAGAATCCTATGAACTGTTAAAATTACGAATGTACAGATGGTGAATGAGACCAAGACACAGAAAACTTATTATCAATATAAGAAAGAAGGAATCATCATTTGTCGGGCATGTGACGAGAAAGGGAGGTTTAGAACACATTGCAACAACCGGTAAAATCGAGGGGAGATGAGACAGAGGAAGACAGAGAGAAAAGTTTGGACAGCCTGACTTCATGGCACGGAAGAGCGTCAACATCTGAGATAATGGCAAACACCAGGGACAGAGATCCATGACCGCCTAAGACAGCAGGCACGGCACCTGATGATGATCTGATTAAAAGATGCATGAATATTCGAGTAGCATTTGTTCTACTATTCGAGCACCCTTACATTTAGATTTGATACTTTGAGTGCAATGGCGCCAAATTTTCGAAACCGTCATGCATCGCATCGACCTATCCTAGCCCATTGTTATCTTTTGTCAACAATACTGCAGACGACTCAGACTCAAGTATTGTTTCTCAGTCCACTTAGGTATATAACAATATTATTCAGCAAGTATATTAAGCTTTTGTGGACGATACAACATAATAATACTTTGAAATTAAATATGTTCTCAGTTCTAGTGTTCTTTATTCGTGCGTTTTGTTCCTTTTCCAACATTATGAACATATCTCTTTAAATTGGAACCTGTATATTTACTCTGTCCACAATGAACATGATATTGTTATAAATGCGCAGTATTTATAACAGTAGTCTAATCTAAGTCTCTACTTATAGTGTTCACATGATCCCTTTGTCAATAATTTAAGAATAATATTTACACGTGAGCCTGATGCAAACATTACATTTTCATATGCGCGGTAAAGTGGTTTGTGAGTGCATGTAAGACAACCGTAGCATCGCACAGACGCACCCAGGACACCAGAAAAAGGGTGTATTTTATATTTATGTTACAAGCTCTTCGTATATAAGACAAGATCTTCAGACATCGCACAGGTCACAACTTGAGGTGCAACAACTGAAGTTGGAACTGATGAAGGATGTGACTTTGACAAATACAAAATGTCTGCATATAACGTGAGAACGTTGCGTACCCGTTAGACGTATGGCAGGCATAATCGAATTTCGACCAACGTGTATGCTGCTGCATATTATGCAACAGGACACAAATTTGTATAGACGGGAGCTGTAAGATGTTACATTAAAACCAACGTTAAAGTACTACATTTAAACTTATACTACAGAATTGTATCTGATTGGCTATAGTACTCGTAGGGAGGCCATCAGAGAGGACTCGTGCCAATCCTGTATGAGTAAAAACTAACATATGCCTGTTACAATTGTCTGTTACAATTCCGAGAAATCTGTTTTAAAAGGCTGACAGCCTACCTCTGAAGTCGGAGTAGGCCCGCCTGTATTGCAAGGAAACCAATAAAACTAAGCAGGCTTTCACGCAAAAATCAGAAGCACCATGCCTGCATTTATAGCGGGCGAATGCAGAAGAAGAAGCTGACAGCCTCAAGCTAATTATTGTTTTTTTTTAAAATCCAAGTTTATACCTGAAAGTTTGCAGAGGAATAAGACAAATTGTTTTAAGCACATGCAGAATGTTTTAGACTGACATGAACTAAATGTACAGAGGAGCAATGAGAATCATGGGAAAAAAGTCGTAAGAAAATGGGAAGGAATAATATTATTCTTGAACGCTCCATATCGACTACTTGTCAACCACTCTGTGTGATTTGTATGTGATCTGAGCTAAGAGCGATTGTACGCTGTGCCAGTTATGCACCTACAAGTACGCCAGCACATCTGATTTCTGCGCTGCTTTTTATTTACTAGGGTAGCATCCATAGGGCCTACATCAGTCACCTCTTACGACATGCATTGAAGGTACTATTCTTTGCTTCCTTTGCAGGCCCGGAACCACACGGGCAGGTAGGAATAATATAAGCCAAAAGATCACCTACAAAATAATGGTCAGATATATTTTTTTAAATTCGTTCGACCCCAGTGTTTATAAAAGAGAGCTGCTTGTACATTTTCCTAACAATTTGTGGAAAATGTTTCTCAATATGTAAATAACAGTGTTCTTTCTTTGTGTTTTGCAGGTCACCTGAGGGATCTATTATAAAACAAAATGCAAGGAAATGAGTTTGCCTTCAAGGTACCAAAAGTGAGGAAAAGATGGCAAAGTCTATATTGCACAGAATCCATATCCGATTTGGATGAAATTTGGGAGTCGTCAGATTCAAATAATGATTGCAGAAGATTGAAACCTACAAATTCAGTTGCAGCAAGGAGAAGTAGATCTCAGGTTCCTGATGAGCAGTTCCTCACATCTGCCACAACAGACATTGTTCAGCATGTCACATCTGATTCAAATGACACAACAGAAAAGGTTAAGAGCATCACAGACAATGACACAACTGTTGAGTGTGATTTTTATCCCAACAAAGAGCTCTTTTTAACAATAAGTGAAGATGAACACTGTTTCAGTGTGCCTCAAAATAAATATACTATGGGACTTTTGCAAGAGTTGAGCACGAGTCCACATCCACCAGACAATAAGTCTTTGAGAGAAACTTTTTGCCAAAATGAATCTACCAATATCTTCATGTCTTCTAGAAGTCCATCACCACAAAAACCATGTAACGAAAGCAACCAGCCTTGGTTTAATTGCAACGAAAAAGTCTTCAAGCATGAAAGTGTCAAGACAATGGGTGAATGTGGTTTTTCTTCCCCACAAAGTCCAGATGTTCTTATTGTTCGAGATGAGAGTATGGCCAATGCTGACTCTGAAGAGTCAGATGTTGACTGGGAGTCGTTGACACCTCCAGCTTGTAGGAGTCCACGTGACCATACTGTACCAGATCTTGATGATTTAAGCACAATCACTCCACCGGGTGATTTCCTGATGTATCCTTATGGTCATTTATCATCTGTGCCTCAAATAGAGGATCAAGTTTTAACAGAACAGGATGATATAATGAATGAAGTTTCTATGCATCCTTATTTTTTGTACTCAGCCACAGACCAAGTGTTACCAGATTTGTACTTTTAGTCTGGAATGAAGTCACTCAATTGTTGACTAAAATTTCTCTTTTTCAAGTTTAACATTCATTAATCTGATTCTTGTTAAATTTACAGTTCATTTTTTTGTTAAAGGTTGTTATTTTTGTAAGCAGGTGTGCATACCTGTCTCTTAACAGCAAGGACACAACGGTTAGAATTAAAAATATACATTTTTACGTTTGAAATATAAAAACCTAACCTACACATTGTATTCTTCAGGAAAGCAAAATGTATTACATAACATGCATATCCCCATAATGAACACCCTAAATGATACAATTTCTGTAATAACTTTTTTTTTTGCAGTTTAGTCTTGTCGAATGGATTAGAGTGCAGGCTCCCATTCGCCAGACCCAGCTTCAATCCTTGTACGCTCTGTTTTTTCTGTCTGGGGCATAAAGAAAAATCCTAAACTGAAGTTTTACGGCGACTACACTATCCATGCAGCCATTAAATTCCACAGGCTCATGTCCCCCCCTGTCCTACACTGCCCTAAAAAGCAGTATTACAAGCAGTAAAGACTTTTTTTTAAACAGTCTTAACATTTTTTGTGTTTCACTGGTCAAAAACTGTTATAGTTTTCTATAAATTTAACATGTGTATAATTTCAAGTATGCTTTCAATAACACAATGCAAACATCCATTTTCCCCAAACTAATCATAAATTATTTCATCTGTAATTAGACAAACCTGTAAATACGATCGAGAGAGAGAGAGACAAACCTGTAAATGTGAACAAAATTGTAAAGTCTGTAAATGTGTACATATAATAACAGTGTAAATACCTTGTCATATAATGTACATTACTAACGGATATTTGTAGATAATAACTCTCCGTCCAGAGATGTAAAAACAGCTTATTTATATGTTAGTTGAATCGAACTCATGATTAATGACAAAACAAGCAGTATTTGGAGAGAGTTGAAATCTTGTGAAAATAAACAATTCTAGCGGCAGCATCTCCAGGTTCTTAGAATCAAATAAAAGTTGCACATAGATTATTACTGCTGTTTGAAGCTCTTCTATATCGTTCTATCGAATGTCATGCCTGCCGGCTTAGGCGATCATGTCATCTCTCCACAACTCTCTCTTTCCCTCGTGCAGTTTATCAGTTCTGATGTCAATCTACGATGACAGACCATCCAACATCTTTCTCTCTTGCCTGTATTTTACCTGTTGTCACCAAATGTTCCAATTCTCCTCTTTGCATTATGTGTCAGACAAAAATTGATTACATAATTCTTATTCTTTTGATAAGGTTTTTGTTTAAAACATTTGTTTCACTCTCTATAGTCTTCTGTTTGTATAATGCCCTTGCTATTCTGATCTTTGTTTTCCTATTAGTTCTATTCCTTACTAAACACAGCTAAAAACAGTATGGAATGGAACCGATAGGAAAACAAAGATCAGAATACTAAAAGCATGCATATTCCCAGTGGCAATGTATGCATGTCAAACATGGACATTTAACCGCCCATGTGGTGCTGGGGCCCGCAAGGTAAGCAAAGAATAGTACCACTGCGACCTACAAGACATGTCATAAGAGCCGACATGTAAGACCTAGGCAAGCTACCCTAGTAGATAAAAAGCATCACAGAAATCAAATGTGCTGGCGCCCGAGTGGTTACCGGGCCCAAATTTGGGGTGTAAAGAATAGCACCACTGTTACCTGCCACGCATGTCGTAAAGGCGACTAAGGAGGTTTGGCTGAAATCGGATGCACATGTCCTAAACGTATAGAAGTCTGTGCATTTAGGGGCCTACCAAACCAATGTGCAACGTATACACGTTCTTGGTACAGATCAAACATATCACAAAGAGTGATTAAAATTGGTTGTAAAGAACGAACGCGAAGAAGGAGA
Source organism: Arion vulgaris (assembly GCA_020796225.1). Classification (NCBI taxonomy): domain Eukaryota; kingdom Metazoa; phylum Mollusca; class Gastropoda; order Stylommatophora; family Arionidae; genus Arion; species Arion vulgaris. The sequence continues at coordinate 34,314,054 of CM036759.1, forward strand.
AATGTGCTGGCCTACATGTAGGCGCATAACTGGGACAATGTACAATCGCTCTCTGGCTTGGATGACATACAAATCACAGAGTTGTTAACAAGTGATCGATATGGAGCATTTGAAGAAAAAAATTAATTTTATAAAATATTTGCTTAGTATCACAGGCAAGTTAATTTTGCATACCAAATTTGCCCATTGTAGTTCTGCATCAATGACACCATTAGCTTTATATAGTGCCACATGAATTTGTTCATTTTAAAATTCATAGTTGGCATGAGTACATACATACAAACATTATTCAAGTTATCTTTATGAATGTTGTCTTTTCTTTATATTTATTTTTTTTGGGTTAAAACTGTATGCAAAAACATTGTTATTGTAAATCTAATTTTTTTACAAACATTTGTTAATTGTAAATACTTACCATTTACAAACAATTGTTAATACACACATTCTTACTGTTAATTTTATCTTGTACCCTTGTAGTTCTGGTTATGATAATTTTGTGTTTATTGAAACTGTTGAGATCAAATGTTTTGTAAGTTAGGTTTCGATATGACTAAACTGTTCCTGTTAACATTTGCAAGTTGTGTTTTTCTGTTGTTTTAATTGTTGCTATTTGCATGATTAAACATGCACTTTATAGACTACTATGTTAGTGTTAACTTGCATAATTAAAGCCATGACACTCAATGTTCATGGTTTCATATGTTTGGATTATTGTAGGTTTTTCTTGTGCATTGATACAAAATTGTAGGTGCATTGTGTGTGAAGAGAGAAGTTTTTTAACAATGTTTCTATAGAAAAGATGTACATCCTTAAAAATAATTTTTATTTAGCTCTGTGTACAGCCCCACATTTTATTCAGTCAGTTAAATCTTTGAAGAACTTTTAGTGTTTTCCTTTTAAGTTTCTTCATTGCATCTCTATTGTTGTTGTTAGTAGTGACCCTTTCTATCTATTTTCGAATCCTGTTTTGCCTTTTGGTGTCTGGTTAAAAAAAACACACATGGAGCGAAACTCCTTATGCGCTTTGTACAAGGTGGAATTTAGTGCCTCAGATATTCTGTCGTCCATTGTTTCCATGGTCGTCCTCTTGAGTCTGTTGCCGTTGTATCTGAGTGCTAGTGCTCTTTGTGGGAGACTGTCTTGTGGTAACCTTGATGTGTGTTCGAACAATTTGACCTGTTGTTTCTTTATATATTGTAGCACCAGCAAGGATAACACCCGCTTTTCTTCTTCTTTGCGTTCGTTCTTTACGACAATTTTAATCACTCTTTGTGATATGTTTGATCTTTGCCAAGAACATGTATACGTTGCACATTGGTTTGGTTGGCCCTTAAACGCATAGACTTTACACGTTTAGAACATGTGCATCCGATTTCAGTCAAACCTCCTTGGTCGTCTCTTACGACATGCGTGGCAGGTAACAGCGGTTCTATTCTTTACACCCCAAATTTGGGCCCGGTAACCACTCGGCGACTCTTCTTTTGGTTTAATTGTTTGCTATCTTATCTCTTCTTGTAACATTTAGAATTCGTCGTAAACACTTCATCTCTGTCATTTGGATTCTTTTTTCTCATTTGTTGTCAGTGTCCATGTTGGACAAGGAACTCAAAGCTTTCTATCACTTCCAGTTTTTCATCAACGATATCTATACATATAATTCTCCTTATTGGTTTATTTGAAAAGAAATAATAACACTGTATTAAGTTACTAATTAGGTAGCTCATAGCATTGTATACTTTATGTAGTTGATTATGCTTTCGCTATCAGTTGTTCCTTACATATGTTTCAGTTAGTTATGAAGTGTTGTTTATATTTTTGTTTATAGTTGTTTATTACTTTCGGTCACTTGAAATACTGTACATATTCAATGTTGTATCTTGTATAAACGTCACCCTTGTTTCACTAGGCCAGTGAGTTTGCTCAGTATTGTAGTCTGGGGGTGCTCTCTAACCAAGAATTCTTGGTATATTACTCTTGGATTTTCTCAAGGTGTGTCCTAACCAGCGCCTTTTCCTCACTTCTTGGTTCACTCTGATCTGTTTTGTTCTCTTCATAAGCTTCTCATTTGTGACTATCATACAATGTTAGTCCCTCTATTCTGCAAAGACACCAGTTGATGAATGTTTCCAGTTTATGAGGGATTGTTTTAGTTGCTCTCAATGTTTCCGACTTGTACAACAGAATTACTTGAACATTAGAGTTAAATATTATAATTTTGGTTCAAGACTTCCTTAGGTTTCCTAGTATAATGAAAGCTCCTCTTGCATTCTTACATTTCTATGTTCCTTCCTCTTTGTCTACATTGCTGCCCAACTATGCATATGATTCTACCTCTAAAAATGGGGTTTCGCCCAGGATCGGATTGTCGTTTGCTTGGTTAATTCACACCATCACCCTTATGAATGCTTAGCCCTAGTTGTGTCCTTTGATCAAGTGGGTTTAATTTATCCGGCATCTGGTTACATGCATGGACTATATCATCAGCAAAGTCCAGCATGGAGTCCATTTAATTCCATTTCTGGTGGTAGTTACGGTTGTCTTTATAATCCAGCCTATAGTTGGTAAACAGAATAAAAGGTGATAGATGGCATCTCTGACGGTCCCGCTCTATTCTAATAGTGAACGTTAGGTTCCTCCTCATATGGTCTCACTTAATTTTCTCATGATGGCTAACTTCCTCCTGGCCTTAGCTGCTGTTTTGTTTATATGCTACTTCCAAGTCAATCTATCATGAAATGAACTCCCGAGATTGGTAGCACTGAAAACCTCTGACTTTAGTTACTGACTAGTTAGGTAACCCATAGCACTGTGTACTTTATCAATGCTTAAGCTCATCACTTGATCCTTACATATGTTTCAGTTAGCCATGAAGTGTTGTTTATACCTTTGTTAATTTTTGTTTTTAGTTGTAAATTTATAAACAAAAAAAGCTAAACTTTTACCATCATGTTTTTGGGAATAAAGAATTTGAACTTTCAACAACTTTTCTTCTCTTCACATTGTTGTTAACTACAGTATATGTACAAAGTTTTCCCAAAATAAAAATGTTGGAATAAAAGTTGAGGTAAAAAAAATGGACACAATGGTATATATGGGTAGCAGCTTGATGCATGAATAGGAAGATGGAGTACGAAACAGTTGCTCAGGATTCCTTGGAATCAATGTGGGGATATAAGACACAGTGAATGAAATGACTAATTTAGGGAACCAGAGTTGGTCAGGATCCTACTTTACATTCAAGTGGTATCTCTTGTAACAGCTTTCATCACTGCAGATGGCTAAGCGAGTGGGGATTGAAGAGGGAAGTCAAACACTGAAAAATGGATGTGTCAAGCAGAACAATGCAACTTTAATGTAAACTGTTAAACAAAGTAGCAATGCCCTTTCAAGATAAAAATGAAGAATCTTTAATTTGGAGGTATGGTACTCGATCTGAAGTTAATGTAAAAATAAGGCTGTCGCTCTCCTACTGTTACCTACTAAACCTTCATTCTCCCAATGCAATATAATACTGCAACTGGTGCCTTCTACTACTAAAATTTGTTGGTCCCAGTGAAGAACAAGGCTACAGTTGTTGTTCTACTACTAAACTTTCTTGTTTCCAGAGGAAAATGTGTTTGCAATTGTTACTCCTTCACTGAATTCTATATGCAAGCTGCCAATGTCTTAAACGACTGTAGTAGTGCCCTTAACTCTGGTAGAAATCTTACAATTTGATTGGTGAAACTAATTACCAACTAATAAATGTTTTAAGCAACATTCTGGTTTTTCATAAGCAAAATTTCTCAGACTTGTTTCTAAAGTTCATAAAACTCACCCTTTTAACAGCTACAATAATTTTTGATATATATTACCGCCAGTGTGTAGTCGGGTCTGGCAAAAGTAGCAAATAATAGTAGCAAGGCGACTAAGGTAGGGCTAGAAACTACCCTAGTAAATAAAAAGTGTAATAATCAGATGTGCTGGCCTACTTGTAGACGCATAACTGGCACAATGTACAATCGTTCTGAGACTCAGATCACATACAAATCACAAAGAGTGGTTTAACAAGTGGTCAGTATGGAGCGCCCTCGAAGAAGTCCTGTATACCACGGTAACCAATTATTTGATTGTTCATTATTTATGTTATCTGAGAACACAGTATGCAGTCACAGTTGAGATAAGCTTTGAGGTATTTTCTTCTATTTAGTATAGACATGCCCACTAATTCTTGTCCCTCCTCAACACAAAAGGTTTATCAGATGTACAAAAAATGACAAAATAAGAGACAAATATTATTCAGATTTATTAAATCACAAGACACAAAAAATCATGATAAATATACAATGTTTATAATCTTCAACAACTATTCATCACATATTTCCATTTCATTCTTCATAATTTCTCACTAAAAATTGGAAACAATAAATAGGAAACCAATAGGCAACATTTTTCATCATACATGGAGCAACACAATCTCTGACAAGTAATCTAGAAATTCTGTGCACTCTCCTACATATTCAACAAACTACAAGAAGCTTCAGTCTGGATAATTATGTCTTTGACTCAGTTACAAACGTCTATACTGAAATGAGAGAGCACAAGTTAGAGCTCTTGCTTCCTAGATGGATTGGTCTCAGTCTGATCTTCAGCTGGCATGAGATTTTTTAGACCACAAATGACTCAGTCCAACTGACCACACTACCCATTGTGTGATGAGAGCCAAAGAAAATACAGGACTAAGACCTTACTCCTCAATATACCACATGGTATGAAAACAGGTTTTTTTAATTCAAAAATATATGCTGTAATGAACCTGCACATACACACAGCAGATCATTAAATCAAATCTAATAGTACTACCAAGTGTAAATATGAACTTTCTATAGAATAATGACAATAATTATTGACAACAGATGACAAAACTAGCATGGTAATTGAATGTCCATATACAGTGAAGTATATGCAAAGTTTGTGTATAGATTAGCAAAAGTATACCAAATGTATAGCACATTTTGTGCAATGGAAAACCTGTACAATATGAAGTATAAGTACAACTCATGCACATGTGCTCACAGTTGTACAAGACTAATTACAAGCCAAATTGATGTTTTGGTTACAGCAATGTCATGGTATGAGCAACAGAGAAGATCTTGTAACTTTCTGCATGACCACAGACAAATGTATACAAGTATATATTAGACTGTAGATTAGCATCATTTCAATCAATTATATGCTGTGTGAATGGGCTTTGTACTCCAAGACACAAGACAAGAGGCAATGAATGACATACTCAAAAGAGAAGATGGAAATGGCTCGGGCATGTTATGAGAATGAGACAAGAAATGCCTGCAAGGATAGCCCTCACTTGGACACCAGAGGGAAAGAGAAAGAAAGGCAGACCACGGACAACATGGAGGCGCATGATGGAAGAGGAACTGGACACAGCATCTCTGACGTGGGGCTCTGCGCTGAAGGTTGCACGGACAGGAGAGCATGGAAAGTCCTTTCTGAAGCCCCATGTGTCACTAGGCATGACGGGATTAAGTAAGTAAGTAAATGGGCTTTGTAGTTGGTGTACTATCATTGACATCTGTTCTCAAATTTCTTTTCAAAACAACTAAATCATTCTCCGGTGGATACCAGACAGACTGGCTAAGGTGGGAATATAGAAGATACAGTTCAAACACCCAATGTCAGTACTGGAGATCAAGGCACATATCAAAGAAAAATACAAACCAACATCCACAAACCTCATGAGCAGACTCAGCAATTTTTTGACTCGGAACAGGACATTGCTTGTTCAAATAAAGTCTGCTCAGACTGCACAGTGTGCATTGTCAGACTGAAACACAAGACTCCAGACCACATCTTGCACTTCTCTCCACTATACCTAAACCAGAAACAAAACATGGCCCCAAGAACAAAGCAAGTTATGGAAAACCCTAGAGGTACTCCAACTGATTTGCAGTTTCATAGAGACAACCTATCTCATAGTCTACACGTGAGCATATGAAAAAGATATTCCTTATCGTTTCTACGTTGCATACTTCCAAAATTATTTTTTCTTTGGAACATTGGGTAATCTGCCAGTCTTCTAAATTTGTTACATTGTTTTTCAATCTTGTTGTCTTTCATACCTTCCTTTGGCTTAAGGTATGTGATTCACTTCAGTTCTTTAATATGTGAAGTCTACATGTCCTCTGTTTGTGACTATCACTTTTGATATTTTCATCGCTTATTTTCCAAAAATGTGACTTTGTTGCAGTTGTCCATGCTGCAATGCCTTCATCTAGTAGGACTGGTCTCAGATGTTCAGTATATAGTTCTAACTTACTCGTATCTGTTTCTCAAGATGCTGGCATGTGTTTTCAAGACTGCATGGAATCTACTTTTCACTTTTTGTGACTTGCATGTCATGTTACAATCAAGAGTTACACAATGGTAGTTACATGTTGTCCACCAGCTGTAGATTTCCCTATTTAGGACTGGTTTGTTTGAGGAGAACACTATTCATTGTTTTTATCTTCATTGATTTTCATTAGACACTGCATGGTCCACTCTTCTAGTGCTGATAGTGACTGCTGGATTCTGCTGTTTGATGTGGAGGGTTGTTTGATGTGGAGGTATATTCATCAGAGGTTCACACAGGTTGTTTGCAAAGGAGGTGTGGATTATTTATGGGAGATATTCTCTACATCATTTTATGTTGATGACCTCTTTCAGCATTTTTTGTAAAATCACATCTATGTGGGCCCAAGAGATTTTGTTATTATTCATGACTTGCTTCACTTCATTTAGCACTGATGAGCTCTCTGTATCAATATACAACTTCTTGCATATAATGTCCATCAAAACAAGCAAAACGTTTCTGCTTTGCCAAAAGATGTTGATTTTGTTTGCTGCATTATTTTCTGGTTGAGTCCTTTACCTTTGGTATATAGTTTTACTATAGTCTATCACATCTTGTGAATTACTAGCAGCATTACTGACTGTTCTGACTGAAATCAATCAGTGACAGAAAAGTTGCAATAAAGTTTATTTCAGCTAATCTTTTTTTTGTGTGGTTTTAATATCCAGAAATAGTTTCATGTGAAAACTGTTCCCATAAGTGAAACCTTACAGCTGCCATAAAATAGCAATAAAGTGGTTAGAAAATGTAGGATGAATGCAACTTTGCATAGTTTCCTACACTTAAATGGTTACAAGATGTAGTAAGAAACGGTATGTTTTATGGGGAAAGTTGACATTTTTTTTTTTTACAACCAGGGAGTTTTGATAATAGTTATGAATAATAGTGACATTTGTCATGCTGTAAAAATGTATATGATTTTGTTTTATGTCATATTTAACAATCTATTGAAAGTGGTTAAAAAGAAATGTAATTTCTTCTTCTTCTTCTTTGCAACCAATTTGAATCACTCTTTGTGATATGTTTGATCTATGTCAAGAACATGTAGATGTTGCACATTGGTTTGGTAGGCCCCTAAACGCATAGACTTCTACAAGTTTAGGACATGTGCATCCGATTTCAGCCAAACCTCCTTAGTTGCCTCTTACGGCATGCGTGGTAGGTAACAGTGGTTCTATTCTTTACACCCCAAATTTGGGCCCGGTAACCACTCGGACAAATGTAATTTATATTTGCCAGATTTTTGCTTTAATCTAATGATTCTAATTTTCAATTACATTTGTTCTGCATCAGTATCTTTTAACTGACGCTGAACAACTGTTTTACCCCTGAAGTCAGAGAAGGTATGCATGGATGGAGGGCGAACGCTGATAAGGAAAACAGACCTTCCCGTAAAAATCTGCCAGAAGTGCCATACTAGGCCTGAATTCATAGCGGGCAAACGCAAGAAGACATAACTGTTTTTTGTTACTTTCTTCCCCAAGTATCTAAATTCATCTCCTGAAATAATTTACTCACATGAATCATTTTGTATTATTTGGCCTCTGTATAGACTTAAGGGGGGACTCTGGTCTGGAAACTATTTTCTTTGCTTTGGTATTAATGTAGAATTTGTATAACAATTTTGAAAGATTATGACTTAGAATAGTAGAAAAAAAATTAGAAAAAAAAGTCAACGCGTTGCCATGGAAACAATACAAAATGGCAGCCAAGCACAAAATTTCAAATTCCTAAGGCTCTGAAGTTAATGAATATAAATGAATTCTGTTTTCACTCTAAGGTGAGCAATTGTAATATCTACAAAATTACTGATCCTTTTTAGGATATATTAAATATTACATTTTTATGAATTTTTGTGTAAACACACCCTCCAAAAACAGCTTTTTTGACCACATTTTGAGGGAATTTTTACCAAAAATTTATAAAAATTAAATATTTAATATATCCTAAAAATCATGTGTAATATTTTAGATATTACAATTACACACCTTAGAGTGAAAACAGAATTCATTTACATTTATTAGATTCAGAGCCTTAGGGATTTGAAATTTTGTTTTTAGCGGCCATTTTGTATTGTTTCCATGGCAACACTTTGACATTTTTTTTACTAATTTTTTCTACTATTCTAAGTCATACTCTTTCAAAATGCTTATACAAATTTTATATTAATATGAAAACAACGAAAATAGATTCTTGATTTTCAAGACCGAATCCCCTTAATGTGTACCATTGTTTTATGTCAACAACTTTGTAATTAATGACAACCTGAGAGTGTGAAAACATGAATGATATATCATATGTGACATTGCATAGAGCACAGACAACTAAATACTACAATCATGTTTAGTGTCACAACTAACACAAATTTCAATAACTTTATAGAATGAAAAATCATAGTATAAAATGCTAAATACACATTCAATTCCATCCCAGGTCTGACCTGAAATAATTTGTACAAATTTACATTTAAATAGTTCATAAAACGGTCAAATATATGTTACATGTACAAAATTAGTAATATTCTACATTTGCGCTAGTTTCAAGAATTCTGATCACATTCACTCAAAGATAATGAAATGACGCTGCCGCCAATGAAGACAAATCAGGAAGAAGAATATAAAGAGGTACCCATTGGATTAAAACAGGAAACATACATAACAAAGTGCATATAAAGTTGATGTCTTGAGCAATGCTGTGTGAACACAGTAGAATCTGCACAATGAATGTGGGAACAACAAGAAATCTAGGATTTTGTTGGTAGCTGCTTCCTCTAGTAAATCTTACAATTAATAAAACCAAAACATAATAACTTATCTTATCATAATATTGTTTTATTTGTTCCATGAAGAAATAGAACCACTTTGGCTTTTCTAATTCAAAAATAGATGGCCAAATACTTATTAACTTTGAGGAGACCACACACTCTGCATTGCATTTAATGATCACATAGTCTAGTCACATGAAATAGGTTTTATTTCAGACATATTATTTATAACAACATCTTGATGTTCAACATTTTGTTTTAAAAAAGACTATCTCACAATTTTGGCAATGACCATATCAAAGATATTGAAATACAATTTGATCTTTCAAATGAAACATGGTTAAGTAATTTCCAACGTACATTTTTAAGTTACTACACATATCAGTATGTATACACTCCACCTTCTGCTGAAAGAGACAGCACATATGATGGGTATGCCTAAAGTAGGACCATGTCAGTTCTGTTAACTAACTAAAGTTACAGTGACTATAGCAGTTGGTAAAAATGATATTTTTTTGACACCAACAACGAACGATCTATGAAGATCACTGCAGTGAAGATTGAAGAACACCTAAATGTACCAGTAGTAACAAAATAAGGAAGATGATTGGCCAATTAAAACATGTGAGCAAACTGAAAATACACAAATGAATGTGTCTCACAATATTGTTAAACTGAGAACCTTAAGGCGTGGTGTTGAGTGGTTAATTTCCGCTGCCAATAGTAACTGGTGGATGTGACACTGCTGAGGTGGTTAGTGTTATTAAACCAGTAGGTTCAGACTGTTCTGGCAGTGTTCTGGAAATCAAGTATATCATTAATTCTGATTAAAGGTCCTCACAGTAAATGAGAGTACAAGAAATAACATAGGAAGCATATAATGGATGTGTGCACTTAAAACAACTTTATTTATCCACACTTTTCTGTCCCGTTCAGTATCTTTTAGTCACCCTATAATCTTGTACCAGGAATTCTGTCTATTGCCATGATGTATTCCAAATTTTCTCTGTTCATAACATGTTAAAAATATGTTCCCTGCTTCTTTTTTAAAACATAATAAAATTCTGTTGCTCACTGATTTTCCTCAGCAAATTCTAATTAGTTATTCATAGCATTTTGACATTTCTTTGTAAAACCACATGGTATTCAAATGTTGACTTGTATTATTCCACAAGACATCACTAAATAATTTACTTTCTTGTTACTACTGACAAAGATTTGCTGCATGGATGCTTGTTTTCATTTCTGAAATATAGTTAGATGGCCAGTTGTCTTCCTCACTAACTTGTCCTTAACCTAAATAAGTGAGGTACAAAATTTCAAATATGTAGACTGTAGCTTGACTACACCAGGAAGCAAACAGTGTTATTATGCCAGGGAATGTGTTCTATTGTATCTAAACTACCCATATTTCTACGACTATAAGATATAGTCCTTCCTAATTTCAGGACCACCAACAGCACAAAAAAACTGTTGTATCTGATAAATAAATAAAATACAACACCAAAGTATATCTAACAAATATTTTCATAAAAATATAATTCAATTTTAAAATAACTATAGTTTGTAAATTTTGATACACTCCCAATGGGAGAGATGTCTTTTCTTTTCTACGAACGCTCCATATCGACCACTTGTTAACCACTCTGTGTGATTTGTATGTGATCTGAGCCTAACAGTCATTGTATGTTGTCCAGTTATGCGCCTACAAGTAGGCCAGCACATCCGATTTCTGCAACACTTTTTATTTACTAGGGTAGCTCCCTAGGTCCTATATCAATGGGCCTTTACGACATGCCCTGTAGATCGCAGTGGTACTATTATTTGCTTCCCTTGCGGGCCCCGACATCACACAGGCGGGAGAGATATATACAATTCAGAAGACACAGTTATCCTTCCACATAAGGTCTTTTTTTCTGCGGTGACATGTGGATGTGAATCATGGACCATTACAACAAAAAAATCAGATTTTGAAACAGTGCCACAGAAAAATTCTTAGAATGTCATGGACAGAGAGGACAGATATTCTACAAAACTTGATCATTGACTCATAAACAATATAAAGTTTCAGAAAATGAGATAATTTCATCACAATAAACGACATAGTGGTTTAGAAAAACATATATTGGAGGTCCTGGTACCTGGAAAGAGTCAGGAGATGAAGGTGGCAACAGGACATCAAGGAAAGCTTGAACACAATGACAGAGAAGGCAGGAGAACTGGCTTAAAGTTGAGAGTAAGGCAGACTGTGATAAGAACAACATTCTGGAAACAACTTATTTATCAGTAGGTATGTTATTAATCCCTTCCTTTGGAATTATCCAAGCTGTCGATATCTGCATCTGAGCCTACTTCACATTCAGAGTCTGATCTTCAGAGTTGTTATATTCAATGTCCTACAATATGTTGTTTTATGTGTAAACTCAACATTTTAGCAATTAGTGATCCACTAATCTTTCTGGGATTAGCTTTTAATCTTATTGATACCCATTTTTTACCTGAAGGTATCAGTAAAAGCTAGGATACATATTCATGTCTCAAATAATCCTTATATGATTTGTTGACAGTAATATTGAGTGACTGCAGTTCTCATCCAACATTTACTTGACTAATGTCAAAATGTTGACACAATAACTTTTCATTACAATACAACTTTGTAGTGCAATCTTTTGACATAAAGAACAATTTAAAAAAGACAAGCTTACTTTGAGGCTGTGGCTGATGCCATCTGAGGTATGGAAACATTACTAGATTCTTTAGCTGCTGTATTTAATGGTTTAAGAATACCTGTGGTCTCTACAGGTCTACTATTGTTGAGTGGAGTGCTTGCCTTTCCATTGACTGTAGTCTCTAGCAAGTCTCCATCCAACTAGGTTGAGGACAAAAAGAATACAAAACGTATGAATCACAACGCTAACAACACAACAAGTCTCTTATAAACTTTTAATACATATATATATTGGGAGGCGCCCGGTGTGTTGCAGGGGAGCATAGAATAGTAACACTGCGACCTACAATGCATATTGTAAGAGGCGACTGAGGTAGTGGTCTAGGGTAGCTACCTAGTAAATAAAAAACATCGCAGAAATCAGATGTGCTGGCCTACTTATAGACACATAACTGGCACAAAGTACAATTACTCTTAGGCTAAGATAACACAAATCGCAAAGAGTAGTTTAACAAGTGTCAATATGGAGCGTTCGAAGAAGATATTGGGAGTAAAGTTATATTTATTTACATACAATTAATTGTTCTTGGCATTTTATACAGTTAATAGTATTATTATCAACTTTATAAATATGAAAGAAACAATTAGTTGTATGCAGATAAATAGCTAAAAGTTCACAGTATGTATCAGGCTTCAAATGCTTGTCAAACCTGGAGTGGCAGTGAGGGTGAACTCTCACTTACTATTAAGTGCTTTCACATGGCCATTTCATGGCAGAACTATTTCTAACAGACAGGAAATAGGACGAATGGTGAGCAACTGGCTCCAGAAATTCAGCAGACTCAGATAAATGGGATCTTGTCAACTGTGACAAGTAACTAATATGGAAGGAAAACTCAGATTTCAAACCTCCTCTGCCTTGGGGCTATAACTAACCTTGGATATAGGTTTGGGGAACCCCTAGATCGGATCAAGAGTCCTTAAGGCAGTATGTCACCGTATTTAATGGCATTCTGACAACTCTTGTGACAAGCTGAATCGGCTTTCTCTTGGATTTGTCAGCTGTGTGGAGAAATGAGGAATTGCTGAGAGGCTATTCCAGTTTCACTTCAAGGTTTTGACACAACATGGGAAGCAACTGTTACCGGTAATAAACCACCTGCTCGCCCGAGTGGTTACCGGGGCTAAAATTTGAGGTGTAAAGATTAGAACAACTGTTAACTGTGGCGCATGTCATAAGAGGCGACTAAGGAGGCTTGGCTGAAATCGGATGCATGTGTCCTAAGCGTGTAGAAGTCTATGCATTTCGGGCCTATCAAACCAATGTGCAACGTATACACGTCTTGGCAAAGATCAAACATATCACAAAGAGTGATTTAAATTAGTCGCAAAGAAGAACCACCTGCTCATATTCGCAAAGAGCTGGTGCCAGGAGTTGCTTCAAAAGTGGGAGGAATCGTCTGATTCCGCTGGACATCTACAGCGTGCCTCCAGATGGACAGCTACCAGTCAATAACAGATATGAGTATACGATAAATTTATTGTCATACTGTTCTTCTTTTCAGTTACAATTGCGGATCAGCAAAATCAGGTCTTTACGAAGCTGCTGTCTGAAACTGGAGAAAAGTGTAGACTTCTGGCAACAAATCGAATGACTTAGATTAACAAGTGATCTAACCACAGAAAAAGAAGAACTCTTGAACCCATTTCATTTTGAAACCGTTGACATTTATGCTAAATGGACTTCTACATAGATTGTTTTTGTTAACAACTAAAACATAACCATTTCAAACATACCACTCTGCTATAAAAGGATAAACACTGACAATACTTCAGCACAAGCAATCACTGAATCTGCTACTACTAACCTTAGCTTCAGCTTCTTTGACATTGTCTTCTTCATCTTTCAGTTCAGAATTTGACCATTCTGATTTGCCATGCTCAGCTTCATATTCTCCCAAGACTTCATCCAAATTATAACGGCGGCGAAAGTTAACAAAGAAACTTCGAACATGTGCTTCTGTCTTGTTGCCAATCACCTCCGCAATAGCTTTGAAGTCTTTTCCATACTTGCGAACACCTAAATAAAATTACATATGATTAACTATGTTACTTATTGAAGATAATAAACATCATATCTGCTAAAGAAGAAAAAAAGGAAAATTCCAGAACCTAAATTCCTACTTCCTATGGACAAGTGTGGTGTAGCTCGACAAGAACGCTATGCTGGCAGACAAAGAAGAATTGTAAACCAACTAAGAACCGGTGTCGTTAGTCGCCACACGCTGATGGACATACTGAGGAGAGATCGGAGCACTTATGGACTAATTTGTTCGACGTGCAGTGATGGTGATCCGACGACTAAACTAAACTAAGCACATTTTAAAATCCCAAATTAAACAATCTTAGTATATTAAAGAAAAAAGATACAATATTGCATTAGACCAGCATTTGAATTGGTTATTGGTAACCAGCATTTGAATCAATGCTCCAAGTTTATAGTGCTACAACTACCCCTTTTAGTAGTAGTATCACACTCATCTCTCCCTTCTGAAGGATACTATTTCCTTGGTTTAAACACTGCTAGAACCAACTGCAAGTAATAAATAGGATTTCAGTGCCCTACCAAGAATGTTATAATACTTGGATCTAACAACGTAATTATGTAAAACAAATTGTTCACTTGAGGATTATATGTTTAGATCTCTACCTAAGCATATCTTTCAGTGTGTTTAGACTAACTCCTGTCCTGGTTGATGTCCTGTACTGAGGTTTCTAGGATGGTTTTCCCCATCTTGTCCCACCAGTTAGTATTCCTAGCTTGTACAACCTAGATAGAGAATACCCTTGATCTTCTTTGCCGAAACCCATAGCACAATCTGTTCTATAATTGTTTTTCAACCCAGCACAACCTGGGACAAAGATGAAGGTGATTGTCTGGATTGTCGCATTTTCTATTAGTTATATCCACTGCCTTTGCACATAACCGGTCTTGATCTTCTGTATAATGCTCACAGAATTGCTGAGCATGCATGCATGAGTGAACGTTTTTATCTTTCACCACTTCAGGAATTTTGTCCCCGCCATGACCTCCATAGTCATACTACTGGTAGTCATTGCATATGTGCCGCATGCCTCTTTAATGGCATTTCCTTTAGTTCTAATATTAAAACAAATTTCAACACAATCCACCAATAAAAGAGAATAATGCAATAACTAATGCAGAGAATAAATTCTTATCAGGTAGATCAAATAAAAAGGAGTGTGGAAGCTAAATCAAAGTGATAATAAAACAATAGATAAAGGAAGCATAACTCCTTCCAGGACATCCCCAAAGCTTGTTCTGAGAAAGGGAAGAGGGATATTTTTCGCTAAGGAAGTAGCGAGTAAAACTTCTCCATTATGAATAAAGCACAAAAGTCCACAATTTTTTGTTTACAAATTTGATAACAAGAAATAATAGAAGAGATTTGACCCGTCTAACTATAAGGACAATGAACTGCCTATATCTTTATAGACCTCCCAACCCAGGGTAAAAGTAGAGTGACTAAGTAAGCAATTAAGTATAAAAGGAATCATTAAACAGAATCAAAATCTACAAAACAGAATATCATTGAGCTCAGCAAGAAGGCAACAGATGGGTTGAATATACTTGTTGGAATAATATGGGTTGACTGTTCAAAGAAACTGTCCTAATTTTACACAAACAATGAAAGATCTACCTTGAACAGCAAGAAGTAGCTCCTCATTTGTCCAGCGTGCATTGATCCGAAAACCAGGCTATAGAAAGTAATGAATAGTATACTTTCAATATGAACAGATGAGTCAGCAAATACTATGAAGTAACTGTAACCGCTGCATTTAATCTCATGTATAGAGGGAAAAGCTCATTTTAATACCATGTGGTATATTGGGAAGCAATGGCAAACTACTGAATTTAATAATGCCTAGAAAAATCACAAACAGCGTTAAAAGCTGGGAGTTGATTCGCAAAGTCCTGTAAAGGATATGCAATTAACTTTTTTATATTGGGAAATACGACGTAAGGCCCACATTTTTCTCTCACTAACGGTAGCGATGGCTGATGTGATCAACATCGCGCTGGCTGCCTTTACTTGCCAGTGTTTCTCTGGTACCCAATTGAGGCTGGGTCAACCTGAGAGTTGTACAGTAGGAAAACCCCACTCCTACTGTGGAATTTGATCCTAGGATCATGAGCTAAGAAAGTATACAAACTTCTATGCTGTTGCAGCTATCTAGTCTCAAGTATATGTGCAATCAAATCAATGTATATCTATCTATATTTGACCAAGCTAAATATCTATATAAAATATGCGCAACAACTGCAGGTTCACAATGAAATAATTACTTATACTCAAATTTTCTTTCTATATTCTTTCATTTCTTCATGATAGATAATGATTACAATCAACTCTTCTATCATTAACATCATCATTTACATCCATTATATTTTTCTTTTCCTTGCCACAGACAGATCAAATAGTCAGTGGTACCCCTAATTTTGCAAGGCAACAATGAAATCACACCTTACTCAGGATGTGGTAATTCTTAGCAGGGTACCACACATCTGACCCATGCTGTGCATCCTCACCATCATTTTCTTTGTCAGGTCATCTTTGGTATGTCTCTTTTCCATCTTGTCTCAGAAGTCCACTGTGATGGTTTTTGGATCACTTCTGAGTGTGTCCTTTCAATCCAGCATGCCATTTATCACTATGTGCACTTTCTGTGCAATGTGTATAAAATAATGTTTAAATGTTAAACTTTCTGCAGTTGTCCTGCTGAATTGAATCATACAAAACTAATAAATGTAAACAGCTCTTATAAATTCTTAGTTTGGTTCTCATGTTGTATTGTGAAGATCTCCAAATTTTTAGAATAGCAAAAGGCTGTGGTCATCCTTCTGTTGAAATCCTAGCCAGCTTTCACATCTGGTGTTATTTTGCTTCCTGGGTACGTGATTGTATTTTCCTGTTTATTTATTCTGATCACTGTAAGATGTCTTAAACTTAGCAACATAACTTCTGTCTTTTTGAGGTTATGTTCAATCCAACTTGTTAGCTGTATTTGTGCAGTCTGTCAGTACAAATGCCATTTCAACACAGAAGATTAGCAGGTAGCTACGCCTGAGTGGTTACCGGGCCCAAATTTGGGGTGTAAAGAATAGAACCACTGTTACCTGCCATGCATGTCGTAAGAGGCGACTAAGGAGGTTTGGCTGAAATCGGATGCATGTGTCCTAAACGTGTAGAAGTCTATGCGTTTAGGGGCCTACCAAGCCAATGTGCAATGTATACACGTTATGGCAAAGATCAAACATATCACAAAGAGTGATTAAAATTGGTCGTAAAAGAACGAACGCAAAGAAGAAGAAGCAGGTAGCTAGATGCTTTATGAAACAAATGAAAGTATTACCTCTAGGGGTCTATAGTCATCAATTCCAGAACAGATCTTGTGCTTTTGTTGACTCAACATTTGCTTATTGTTCTGTACCATTCGTTTCAGCGATACAAGTTCTGAATCAAGAGACTTGAGTATAGCCTCTGGTTGATTGGGTGGACCTGAAACCATGGCTAACAAATCATTGTGGTCTAAATACATTCCTTTTGGTGGTTTACGCTTATGCTTGATTGGGTTATGACGGCCTGTGCTCTGAGAATCATGTCGCTTGGGACCTGCTGATCTCATGACTCCAGTTCTCCTGAAGAACAAAAAGTAAGACTTCTGAACTATTTTACTGGTCTAAATAGAAAGAATAATTTTCCTTTGAACATTAACTACTTAGTGCAGTGTCATAAGGTTCATATCTGTAATTAAAAAATAAAAGATAGCTGCAGCAAAATGTTGGGAAATATCCTAAATGAAGAAAAATTAAACGTATGTTGTTTGAAAAAAAACAAAAACCTGCACAATATACAGAATCAGAGGCAAATAGTGATACCGATTCAATCCGAGAAAAAGGTGAAAAGGTGGAATACTGACACTCATGAGGAATAACACCTGTACAGGCCAACTTGAAAAATATATGAAGGGGGTGGAAGACCTGATGCTTCATTTCAGAACACTACACAATTCCACTTGCTCAACTACTATTGTCAGAGTCACCGCAGAATGGCATTAGACTTCAGCAAAAGAAAGACTGATTGTGTGCAGAGATTTGTACAGTCCCTCACAGAACTGTAGCTATGATCACATAGACAAAAGGGAAGAGGGGCTTGAAATCTGGGAGAATGACAATGGACTTATCCTTATTATCCAGCCACTCATTCCATCAACTGTCTACAAAATAATGGTATACCACATCACTATTGATATTCTACTCATCAGGTCTGGAGTGGTACATCACACACGCTATTGGGAAAAATGTGAGGTAGCAACCATTTGGTTCTAACTGTTGAGAATGAATTTGTCAAAGACAGCAGAACTCTGTGAAATTACAAGAAGGCAGACTTGTTGACTATGAATAAACACTGCATCAGTATACTGGTTAGAGATCTAACTGCAGACAAAGACATTAATAAGGTAGTCGATGAACTCAGTACATGCATACTACAGGCAGCCTGTGAAACAATACCTAGAGTGGCTCATAGGGTCTCTATAATGCTGAGGTAGTGCTCGTCTCACGCTACAAAATTACTAGGAGGTAAAGTGATATGATATAATAACATTTTGATGCAACAATTCTATCGCAGATCAAACTGGAAATGTTATATCATCATGATAGCAGAAACAATTGTTATAATTGTTTGCAGTTAGTTGCTTGTGCTGCAAAGGATTAAAAATGGTATGGTAGAGAAACACCAGACAAAGAGATGATATATCATTTTTGTATGATTAGAATACATTGAGAGTGCCAATTACAAGTAAGAATTTTATTCTGGAAATATCTATGGGTCTGTCTGGAGTGATGTGTCAGTTCAGTAATCAATAACTAATAATGAAACCTTCAAGATGGAAAGAGAGAAGGTAGATGAATATATGACATACGTAAATTGGATAGGACAAGACAATTAAAGGTAAGAGAGGTATTTAAAGATACCCAAAACATTTAGTCCTGCAGAGTTCTGTTTGTTTAAAGAAATCAGGCATCAGTTAACAGCTAAAATAAGTCATTGAAATATATATGTTAAAAGTGAGACATATTTCATTACTACACTTCTTCTTTGCATTGACCATAGACCAACAAAACAGTCAATGGTTGACATGCATTGCTGCATCTTGTACGGCTAAAATAAAATCTCTTCATCTTGGTTCAGTCCATGGTCATCTTTAGAAGGGTGCTCCAAGTCTGGCCAACACTAGGAATTTCTACCTCCACTGTTCTCTGCTAGGTTGTATTTGGTTTGCCTGGTTTTAACTTCACTACAAAGTGTGGCAGTTCTTGTGGTTTCTAGATCATCTATGTGACCTATCCAGCTCCAGTGTCTGTCTTTTACCACTATAATGAGGCAGATGCGTTGTTGTAAATAGTAAACCAGTACCTAAACAACTCTCTCTCTCTTTGCCTTTTTACCCGGGTTGGGGCATAGGCCCTCAACCAACTCATGCCAAGTCTTCCTATCTCTAGCTATCTCCTGCAGCTCCCTCCAGCTCTTCTTTATATTGTTGATCTCCGCCTCCAAATCTCGTCTCCATGTATTTCTCGGCCTCCCCTTCTTTCGCTGTTCCTGCGGGTTCAGGCAAGGACCCTTCTTGTTATATTCCCCTCCGGTTTCGCAAAGTGTGTCCTATCCAGCGCCAGCGTCTTTTTAACCTGTTCGTTCACTGGAATCTGTCTTGTTCTCTCCATAAGCTCCTCATTTGTGACCCTATCATACCATCTTATTCCCTCTATTCTGCGCAGACACCAGTTGATGAATGTTTGCAATTTATGCGCTATTGTTTTAGTTGTTCTCCATGTTTCTGACCCATACAGTAGAACTGCTTTAACATTAGAGTTAAATATCCGAATTTGTGTTCTAGATTTGATTTCTTTGGACTTCCAAATGTTTCCCAGTGCAATGAAAGCTCCTCTTGCCTTCTGTATTCTTATTTTAACATCTCTATCTGTTCCACCCTCTTTGTCTACGTTGCTGCCCAAATATGTGTATGATTCTACCTCTTGAAGTGGGATTTCCCCAGGGAGATCGAGTTGTCGTTTGTTTGGTTAATTCTCAATATCTTTGTCTTTCCCTTATGAATGTTCAGCCCTAGTTGCTGGGACCTTTGATTCAATGTGTTTAGCTTATCCTGCATCTGATTTCGTGTATGTGACAGAAGGGCTATATCATCAGCGAAGTTCAGATCATCTAGTTGCTCTGTCAGAGTCCATTGGATTCCATTTCTGGTGTTAGTTACTGTGGTCTTCATAATCCAGTCTATTGTCAGTAAGAACAACAAAGGTGATAGAAGACATTCCTGACGCACTCCTGTTTCTATTCCGAAAGTATCTGTTAGTTTACCTTCATGAAGAACTATACATTTCATATCTGTATATGTTGCTTTTATTAGGTTAATAATTTCTGTGGGATTCCATAATGCCTCATTAATTTCCAAGGGTTTCCCTATCAATACTGTCAAAAGCCTTCTCATAATCAACAAATCCGATATAAAGTGGGGATTTCCATTCAATACTTTGCTCTATTATTATACGTAATGTGGCTATCTGGTCAGCACAGGATCTATTTGGAAGCCTGCCTGTTCATCTCTTAGCTTTATATCGATGGCATCTCTCAGTCTCTCCAGGATGACTCTGCTAGTATTTTCCCAGGTACTGACAACAGCATTATTCCCCTATAGTTTTCACACTTCTGAAGGTCCCCTTCTTTGGTAGCTTCACCAGGTATCCTTCTCTCCAGTTTGCTGGTATTTCTTCGGTCTCCCAGATTCTGCTAAATAATTTATACAGTATTTCTGTGGATGTGTTTATGTTGGCTTTAACCGCCTCCGCTGGAATACCATCTGGACCGCCGCTTTTCCATCTTTAAAAGTTTAATGGCTTTACTAATCTCCTCCTGGATGGTTTCTCACAGTTGATGTCCAAGTCAATTTCTGCCGGTTGGATATCTTGGGGTTTGTAGGTGCTGGTCTGTTCAGGAGTTCCTTGAAGTATTCCATCCATCTTTCCATTTGGTCTCTAACATTAGTGATAGTTTTCCCACTACTATTTTTGATCAACCCATTTGATGGTCTGTATTTTCCTGCTAGCTTTCTAGTGATATTGTAAAGATCCCTAAGGTTTCCTTTTCCTGCAGCTACCTCTGCTTCTCTTGCTAGATCTTCTATGTATTGTCTTTTATCTAACTTTATTTGTTTCTTCACTTTCTTGCTAGCTTCTGTGTACTTTTCCTGGGCTATGGCTTTGGCAGTTCTAGTTTTGCTATTATTTAAATCTGCTTTCCTCTTTTTCCTTTCTTCTATTTCCTTGAGAGTTTCTGGAGTTATCCATGCCTTATGATTCCGCTCCTTCTTTCCTAATACCTCTGTGCATGTTTCATTCCAAATATTTTTGGCTTGCTGCCAGCATTCTCCGCACTCACCTCATCTAATTGCCGCAACACCTCATACTTATTAGAGACTGTGACCATGAACTGTTCCTTTGTTTCTTGACTTCTGAGGTATCCTACATTATATTGGTGTCTATGTTCATGGGATGTTATGTATCGTTTAAGCTTCAGTTTAATTTTACTTATCAGCAAGTGGTGATCCGAATCTACATCTGCCCCCTTAGGACCCTTACATCTTGTAGAGATGACCTGAATTTCTTGTTTATGCATATGTGGTCAATTTGATTTTCTGTTCTGTGATCTGGTGATACCCAGGTTGCTTTATGTATTCTTTTATGTGGAAAGACACTTCCACCTATGACATATTGATTCGCTGCACAGAAATTAGTGAATAGTTCTCCATTTTCGTTCATTATTCCTAGTCCGTGTTTCCCATGATCTCCTCGTAGCCTATGTTGTCCGAACCTATTTTGGCATTGAGGTCACCCATCAAAATTTTGATGTTCCCATTTCTCTGATTACCTATAGTATTTTGAAGTTTTATGTAAAATTCCTCTTTTACTTTTTCCTCTTTATCATTGGTAGGTGCATAACACTGGGTCACATTCAAGAATACTTTCTTTTTGGTGGTTCTGAATGTTGCTGTGATTATCCTAGGACTCATTGCTTCCCATTTTATTAGTGCCTTCTCCGCTTCTTTAGATAGCATTAAAGCCACTCCTTCACTATGGGGGCATTTTCTTCCATATGGCCTGAGAACAGCATTGTTTCTCCTGTGTTTAGACGTTGTTTGCCTGCACCATTCCACCTAGTTTCACATAATCCCAAGATGCCAATCCCCCTGAAATTTCATCTCATTTACAACCTGTGCTGTCTTTCCCATTTGATACATACTTCTAACATTCCAGGTGCCAATTCTGGAGCTTTTCCTAGGTGAAAGGAAGATAATCTGCGGTGTAGACTCCTTGCGGCTTTCTCTGCATCGCTTCATACCTCTTCTAGAAGAGCTTCCTTTCCTCTTGGTTGGCACAGTTTTTATTTTATTTTTATGTGACTTGTTCATGGTTGGTTGGATTTTGTGGCTAAAATTTTCTACTGGATAGGGTAGCCAGCCCTACGCCAAACCCCACCTTAGTCGCCTCTTCGACATGCCTTGTAGGTCGCAGTGCTGCTACTCTTTGCTCTTGCGGGCCCGGCAGCACACGGGCGACCTAAACAACTGAGATACTGAAAATTCAATCAAACATAACTATCCTCATCTCTTTATACAAAGACATTTTATCAATAATGTTACAAGGCAAATGAAATTGAACTAATGACTAATTTCTATTAAAAAAATCTTCGCATATGGTATGGACACACATAACTATGGCTAAATAAATGCCAGTCAGCATTGTGTGTTATGTACTTATTATAGTTGAGGAAACTATATTCACCTCCAATACTGATAGCAGCTATGACACAAGGATCCTTTAGGAGTTACATGTAGCTGAGATGTCACAACTCCACAGTTCACACATCGATTCTTCTCTTTCTGGAATAAGTCAGAAAATAGTAACATAACTACATGCTAACTTGTCAATCTTAAGATGTTCCATATCTTACAAGACTACACATGACGTGTTAGTTTTATCCAAATGGTTGCATACATTGTTACTTGAGATTTCATTCATAATTTTACTAGGTATTATAATGTCAATATAGATGGAGACTGCAGTAAAACTATGTAGAATGGCGAAACACGTAATAACAAAGTACTGTAGTTTTACAAAATACAAAAACTGTGTATTGTCATTGTTTTTGCAAAACTACAGTACTTTGTTATGTGTTTCCTAGGAATATAAAGAGTGTTATCAACCATCTATAATGATGTTACATTTCAGATTACTAACATTGACCTATACAAGTTATAATGATAGAAATAATTACTGAGAACATGCTACAGGGTGTTCAAGATTAAAGCAGCCCCATTGACAAATCGAAAGTTGCCAGATAATCTATCGAGTTATGTTTATGTACTATTTAAACCGGTTCTGACTAGCTCGTTTACGTCACATTTGTTCATCGCCCCTTCCGCACTACAATTACATACCGTCACATAACCTTGACCTATACTACGTCATAACTGAACTTCTCATTTTCATACATATATGCCAGATTCACTCCATTCACAGGCTGCTATTATCTTGAACACCCTGTATAATGATGCTATGAGTCTCAAGATGCAGTGGATGTCTAAATATGTTTAAAGAAAGCTTTAGTATGCCCCATGTTGTTGAGATCTCCAAAGAGTTTGTCCTGCAATGACACTAATGATGGCCACACCAGTCTTCACTGCTCCTCATATGCTGGACATCTTTGTAAAAGGAGTTCTGAAGTAATTTTTTTCTGTGACACAGCACACTCAGCAGAAGTTGTTATCTTTAGCTTGTTGTAAAGATGGTTTCTCAGTCTGTAATGGCCTGTGCAGAGTCTGAATATTACAACTTGCTCCTTTCTGTTGAGCTGGTCTTCTTTGATTTCTTCGAAAGCTTCATATCGACCACTTGTTTGTTAACCACTCTGTGTGATTTGTATGTGATCTGAGCCTAAAAGTGATTGTACATTGTGCCAGTTATACGCCTACAAGTAGGCCAGCACATCCAATTTCTGCAATGTTTTTTATTTACTAGAGTAGCTTCCCTAGGTTTTAGATCAATCGCCTCTTACAACATGATTTGTGGGGGCAAAAATGGTTTTATTCTTAGTTTCCCCCGGGGGGACCAAGCACCACACATGCGTATTGAGCTGGTCATATAAATCGTTTATCTGGTGCCCCTTTTTTCTTTTCCCCCTTTGTTTTTTTTCTTGTGTAAATCTTTTCCCTTTTTCAAATTTATACTGAGGAAAGGGGATACTTGTCTTATATGACAAAAGGGTTTTTTTAAGAAAAATCGTTTTTCTGAAATCCGTTTTAATTAGTACTCACAATTTTCTTTTCCTGTTCCATTTCTCAATCTTTATTTTTATTTCCCTTTAGCATTTTAGATTTTTCCCAGGATACACAAGATATAATGAGCCAAATGCCCCTCCGGGTTGGGAGAGGCCCAAAAAAAAATGATGTGTCTACCCAAAAAGGGGGTGCAGAAATCGCAGTCCCCTGTAAACTGCAAAAAACGAATTATTTTCCCCTTTCAGGCACACAAATGGGGAAGAAAATTTTTTTTCTAAAGCTACTGAAAAAATTGAAAAAGTACTTACATTATCTTTATTCTTGTTTTCTTCGTCAAAATTTTGGGAGGTATTATCGGGGAGCCGTCATCACTGAAAAGATATAAATGTTCGGGAAAACCAAGTACTGCACTTGTAGTTAAGAATGAAAAAATTTTCCCCTTTTTTCTTTTGCCCCCAAATATTTCAAATAAATGAAATTTAATCCTTTTAATTTAGCACTGAATCAAATGGGGGAGAAAAACTTTTTTTTTTTTTAAAAAAATTTTTTTTTAACATCATTTTTTTCTAACTCTTGGCAAGGGATACGGGAAAAAAAGGAATGGGGGGTTTCATGTAAAAATAAAGAAACGCCATACCGGGCCCCCCCTAGCTATGCCAGAATTCGAGGGAACACAAGAAGAAGAAAGCTTTTTTTTGGATCATCGTTCAACCATTCCAAAAAATTCCAGACTTTTTCCCGGTAAAATTTCAACAGCTATCATAAAAAATGTTAGTCCATGAAAATATTATGGATATAAACAGATAAATTAAATATGCCAGGTTCATGGTAAACTGAAACTGGTATATGAATAACCCCCAAAAAAGCAATGGAAGCCCTTTTTGGGAGTTAATAGGAAAACCCTGGGCCAACAAAAATTTTAAAAAATAATTAAAGTGGTTTAAACCATGGAGTTAAGCAACCTAATCATAAAAAATAAATTGAAGTCATAACTAAAAAGAGCAAATCAAGTATCATGCCTGAAAAAGGATCCCATTTTTCCTTATGGAGCAAACTGATGACAAAATAAAAGTAACATTTTTTCTAAAAAGGTTTTTTTTTAAACATTAAAACAATAAATGCACAGAAGTCTTTAATATGCAGAAAAAATACCTAACCCCCCAACTTCCCAATCTTTTGGCTTGTCTGTCCATCACACTGGATCTTGGAATGTTCTTTTCAAAGTAAAAATATTTAAAAAGGGGCCGATATTGGTTTGTCAGGCAACTGCAATATACTTTTTAAAAAATATCATGGTCAGCTGAATTTATTCTTAATCATATTTTATGTACCACTGAATCAAGAAAATATGGTGATTCTATCCATGTTTATGCAGTGCAGAGATGAGAGAACACTTTTTTCTCTGACACTTGATGTAATGGGAAATCAATCTTTACCCCTTCTGCTGTTAAGTGTATATTGTTTGGTATAATTACTACGACATTTTATTATTACATATACTGTATTTCCACAAAACGCATATTTTGTGTTTAATCCAAAACCCCTTTTCTTAATCTTTTTTTTTAAATAGGACATAATTGTGCACATTTTTTTTAAATACACCTTGGAAATGTTTATCACAGTCTCAGTCCAGGGTTTTGGGAAAGATTAAAAAGCGGAACTATTGCATAGGTGCATGATATCTATGAAGGCATCACACCTCCATGGTATAATGTATATCTATTCTGTTGGTCATACAGGAGTTTAAGTAATAAAAGAGCTACAACATATACCCAACCACAAAAAGGAATTTTGGGTTTTTGGGATTTATATTTTCCCCAAAAAAAGCATTAAAAGGGTTTGTGTTGGTGTACCTTTACATACAATAATGCAATAAAACAGCAATAAATCATCACCAATAGAAATATAATTCATTATTTTAAGTTAATTTCCCCCCACACATAAAAAACAAAACAGTTAACATTTGTATCTGGTAAGATAAATAAGATGGTTTCTTGGTCTTTTTTTTACCTTTTATTCAGATAATAGCCCTTGGTGTCTTTTAGAACTGATTTTCTCTCTGGGGGCCATTTGCTCCGATGAATTCAGGCATAGTGAGTGCACCTAATATGGCACCTCGGACTGATTTATGGGGTGATTGCTTTCCTTATCATAAAGTGTCCTTTGCAATTTAGATCACCAAGTAAAGGATCAGGAAGCATGAAGTCTAACCGAAATGCACACTAAAATTGGGGGCCCCGCATGTTGGCCCAAAACCCAAATTAGCACAGCCCCCCAGTTACAAAGGATGCATGTTAGTGACGCTCTATCAGCAACCCCGGGGAACTGATGTTGCAAAATTTGTTTAATTTGACCTAGGTGACACAATTTTGGTTTTATCTAAAAGTGGGTTTGATATTTGTTTTGGCCACTTAAAAACCTTAGATAAACTTTTTATTTCCCTTTTGTATTAAGTACCCATCAATAAAATCCCTTTTAGATCCCACCACCATTTGCTTAATACGGTGAAAACTTTTTCCATGAAAGCCAAAAACCTGTTCAAAAAAGGGACCTTGTTTTTTCAACAGACCACTCATCAGGGAAAAAGGGTTTAAAATTTTGGGGGATCTGATAGGCCCCGTTCAATGTTTTGTTTGTCCAAAAATAACATTTTCCAAAATGCCTGTGGCAGGATGCATTATTTTTTACAGTTAAAAAATCATATTTGCACTAAAAACATCACTTTACATACTAAAAAGGTGGATAAACTGGGTAAAAATTTTTAAAAATCTGATATAAAAGAATGTATTTAGTAGTAGGTCACAAAGCAGGTTATCTACCTTTTTCAAATTATAAACAAAAGAGCTATAGTATTCTATAAATTTTTCTTCCTAGCATGATATGTCACTTGAAAATATACACTTATAGATGTATTAATATACTTTTAATACTACTTCAATGTACCTTCAAATCAGAATGAGTGTATTTCATAAAAAAGGAAAAAGACAACCCCCAGAAATATTTCTAATCAGTCAAGTTGTAATTATCCAGTACTTTTTTTACATGTTCCCAAATTTTTTTTCATTTCCCAAAAGTGATTATAAAGAGACATGTACTAAAAAACCCACCTGTTCCATATTATAATCATGGAGATCTTTGGGAATTCCAATATATTGGCCCCCTGAAAGGGGAAATTTTTGGGTACAAGTGAGGAAGAAAATCAAATTTATACAACAACCCTTTTATTAAAATTTTTACCAGCTTATTCAAACACTGTTTTTTACAAAGGGGAAAGGGGAAATTTTTCTAAAAGGTCAAAAAAAAAAGTTTAGACATTACAAATGAAAAATTTTTAAAAATATATGTATATATTTTAATTTTTTCCTCTTTACAGATGGTTAATTGGCAAAATGTTTTTCCGGGGGGACACCTTCTGGGGTTTTGTGGGTTGTCTCTTTTGCCTTTTTAGCTCACTCCCAAGCCTCTTAAAAATAAATTATGCACCTTTTTGTAATGTTGCTTCTCGTAACTCAGTCCATCAGCTAGTTTTTTCCCCTTTGTTGGGACAGATAGAAAAGTTCTTCATTAAGACCTTGCAGACTCTTTTCCCCTTTAGAAAAACATTTGAATCTTCGCCTGCACTTTTTTTGTGTTGTTCAACATTCTCCTTGATAGTTTTAAAAAACTAGTAGCCACACTACCTATTCAAGCATATTTTTTACCAAAGAAAGGCTGAAGTGACTAGGGGTCAAGATAGCAAATTTTTGGGAAATGGTGTTAGATGGTTACCATTTAAAATGATATTTGGATGCGGGTTTCTTCCCATAAAACCACTGTCTTGGTGACAACAAAGAAAAAGGGGATCCCTGGCCAAATTAATTTATTAGGGGTTGCAGGGTTTGCCTCGGGGTGTGTTTCTGGGGAGCATCATCCGTGAAAAAAAGTTCCTTGAGAAGGAACCAAGAGAAGGTTTTTTTTGTCTTGGCTGTTAAAGGGGCCCAAACCCTCCCAAAACTAGTGCGGGGGAAAAATCGCAATCAGTCTCCCCCAAAAGGGAAAGGTATAGAAGGACACATCCCTGTTTACCTTTTCCCTCTTAACCTCAAAGCTATCAGATGTACTGCCATCTAACTGTTTCTGGGTTTTTTATGCCCTCATGTAAGGAGATGATCAGTTAGAGCAACTTTGTGGGGCAGCCAATATGTTTCAAATTTTAGAAAGTCCCAGTCTGCTGGGCCTGCAAAATACCCTTTACAGATCGACAAAAGCAATGAATAATGACCTTCTTTTTGCATCTCCATTTCTCTTGTAGTTGTAAGAGTGAATATCATATCAGTTGTTGACCCCCCAACTCTAGACCCAGAGAACACACTTGCCAGTTTCTGTTGCTGTTTTAAAAGGACAGTGAAAAGGCCTTGCCTGTGTGATGTATTTTTCTTTGGGATTGCCCAGTGCCAGATCCCCCCAAATTCAAATTTTTTTGCCCAATGGGAAATCTGTTTCCCCCGGCTTAGCATGGGAGGTTCCCCATTTTAAAAGCACTTTGGATCTGGGGTGTTTATCCCCCATTTTCCAGTTTTGCCAGGTTTATGGGTTTCTGTCACCTTTTGGCTGTCCCAGCCGACCTCGGATCAGGTTGTATTGAATTATCTATATACGGGTTGGGGGAAGTGGGGGTTAGTCCCTACAAAAATGACAGCCGTTCCGGGTTGTGTCCATGGATAGTCATGATCCTTTTGGTCCCCACTTCACCTGCTCATGTTTGGCCCATCCACACCCGGGCAACAGTCTGGATCCAAACAACAGAGTGGGGGGGAGTAATCCTGCAAACCCCCCACCCCCCTTTTTCCCCCCCCCTTTTTCCCCTCCGCCCTTTTTCCCCACTTCCTTCCCAGTTGCAAAAGAGGTGATAAGACACGGGCATTGCACTGAGCCAGATGGGGTCCCTGCTTCGGGACCCATGGTGAAGACGGACTCTGGGGGGAAGGAAATGGATGGGGGGAGATGCCAAACCCCCTATGCACATGATGGACACGGCAATGAATAGCCCAAAACCCAGAGCTAGTGAAAAAGGTCAAGAGGGTCCCCCATGACTAGCGATTGGTGAAATTGCCCCCCAAAGTTCGACCCAGTGACACCCTGATCCACATATCCCCCGGGAAAACTACCAGAGGCCCCAGATCAAGGGAAATCTATGTCTGAAAACCTCTTTGGGAGAAATTGTGAAAAAAACCCAGACATAATCCCAAAACCAAACAAATATATTAGATACGAGCTGGGACGTCCCCCTGCAAAAAGGGTCCTGCGCAGTGAACCCTGCTCCTGTAAAAAATATGGGGTCCTTAATATACTCAGATAAAATATAGATCAAAAAAAAAAGATGGGTTTAAAGAACTTTTTGATAATGTCCACATTGTCCTTAACAAGAAACCATTTTCCCTAAAAGAGGAGACATCAATTTTAAAAACAAAGCGGGCAAAGATTCAAGGACTCATGACACTGATAAGAAATGATGTGCAGGCAAAAGTCCAAAGCCCACAAAAAATAAAATTTTAATAAAAGTGGGTTTGAGGGAGTGAGATATATGTAAAAAATTTTGTCCCCAACCCCCCCTTGACCAGCCGCGGAACCCATGCCCCAAGGAAAAATTATTGGGAGACTTTAATACAACCACCCCTAGGTTAAAAAGATTACAAAAAGGGGGAAAATTGAAGACCTTTTAACTCACCCAAACCCTCACAATGCAAGTCGAAACCAAACCAAACTTCTACACAGGCCATGGTAAAAGAGACCAGATCACCATGTATCAGCACTTTAAGATAAAACACATGTTTTGATATAGGGGGAATCTCCCCATATTTTTTCTTTTCCCCAAGCAACTCAAAGCTCAGTTATAAAATAGAAAGTTCGGGAATTTCAGAAAAGCAGACTGGCACTTGAAAACCCGAAACATAGGCATGGACAAAATTTACCTCACTGGAAATATCGAACTGTTTTTTGAAAATATTTGTAAACTGGAAGCTGCGGGGCCATTAAATGGAAACACCAGAAAATAAAAGATACGGGGAAAAAAGATCTAAAAAAAGCAGTGAGGGAAGAAGAAAAGAAAGGAAACAAGCTGAAAAAGAACCTAATGGGTTAATAAACCAATTATAATCGCTTGATCCAAATTCGCTTCTAATTAAAGCAGAAAAAGAAAGAAGTGGCAAGACACGGTCAGAAATTTGTTTCAAATAAAGAGGGGAAAGGCAGGGGGATCTGATAAACAAACTGACGGGACAAAAAAAAACCCCAGACCCATCAAAAAAAAAATGAAACCATCATAGATGCAAAAGAAACTGAAATATTCAAAAAAATTTTCTGGAAAGAAGCATAAGAAGAAAACAGCGGGATAAATTTTATGGAAAATTTTTAAAAAAGAAAAAAAAAATGCACCAGTAGCAAATTATGTGTTTGAACAAGTTTTAGTCAGGGAGGGAAAAACAGAAAAAAAAACTAAAACCCAAAGAGGAGATAAGATTAAGAATGAAATTTACCAAGGGGGGCAAAAAGGGAAAGGGAAGCTTGCAAAATAGAACTTGAGAGAGGCCCCAAAATCCGGCTTGGCGAACGAATACCCCCCATCCTCAAGAAAGGGAAACCAGAGACGACCCCTTTCAATCTCATTTACCTCATGTTTAGGAAAACTAGCGGAAAATGGTTTGATTTTATTTGGGGCGAAAAAACCCCGTCACTTGATAATACCCCGGCAGGGGGTTTTGAAGGGGCTGCAGAATAGAAGACCAACTCTTCAGACTTGTGCAGAATACAATTGATGGTTCCAGAATGAAAAGCACACAAACCGGGTTTTTCATGATTTACAGCAAGCATAGACAGAGTCTGGGGGAAGGGCCCCCTTGATGAAGATGCTCAATATGGGATCCCTGGAAAAATGTTACAATGGAACAAGCTTTTCCAAAACAGGACCATTGGAACATCTTTAGTGGAACAATGTCCTCCCAAAAGAACACTGGGAAGGCCCCCCACAGGGCCCCCAGCTCACCCCCCCTCATTTCATCAATGCCTCCCCCTCCCTTTTTAAACACAAGAAAGCCCTTTTTTTTGTGACCTTTAATATGGACAAAGAAAACCCTGTACTAACCCGGGGGTAAACTTAATAGAACCCTTGCATAATCTGAATATTGCAAACCTATGGAAGCTTAAAATCAATGAACAGAAAACTGTGTATTCATTCTCCCCAGCCCCAAAACAACTCAAAGAACCTTGCACAATAATGGGGCACTGCTAAAAAAGGAAAAACCCGACTTACCTGGGTCAATTAACAAACAACTGAGGATGACAGAACACATTAACAACAAAAAAAAACATCAAAAAACTCAACAGGTTAAAGACTTCAAACCTGGGTTAAAAAAGAGCCCCAGAATATATTTGGGTTTTAAAATTTAAATGGACAACTGTTTCTAAGTATAGAAGTGAGCACTACAAATCCCTGGACAGAGTGCAGAATCAGGTCTCAAAAGGAAAGTGGGGAAAGAGAACACCCCAACTGCTCTTGTAAATTACGCCAACACGAACCCAGATATTAGGAGCAAGGGACCAATAGAAAAAATGGGGGATAAAAAGAAAGAAAAAACCCTCCCCCAAAAAAAACATTGACAGGTGGAAACAATCAAAAAATCCAGCAAAATCATTGCTGGAAGTTTGGGAAAATTTTAAGAAACACCATCTCCCCAAATGACAGAGAACCCATCCAAAAATCCCCGGGCCCCCCACCATGGCTAAACATAAAAAAACCCGTAATCCAAAAAACCCCCTTGACAAAACTATAAAAAAGCAAACGCCCGATCAAAAACCTGGGCCCGGAACTAGACAGTTATCCCAAATTCCCCTATCCATGTCACTGATGGTTCAGCTTTCAAAACCACTACTTTCGCCCCCGCAATACCCAAATATCCCGGATGGAACTACCCATGTTTCTGTGCCTTGTGGGAATATATTTCCCCATGAGGCAGAGATTATGACAAGACCGCTAGAACAGTCCAAGCAGTTTGCTTAAAATTTTTCCCAAAACAGATAAATCATACTCAAGTCCAAATAAACTTTTAAGAAACAGAATCAGTGCGAGATCAGTTTGGATTAGTATCCAAATTGATTTTTTTATAATTTTTTTAAGGGGTTTTGGGAAAAATCCCCCGGAAAGCGGCAGATATCTCCCAAAAGGGGTCTAAAACCACAAAAGACAAACCTGTTACATACAAAGTAAAAAAGATTCTGAAAAAAAACCCAGAGAAGATTGGCTGCCCATGGGGATGGGACATTGGGGCATTTTGCAGAGATGAATAGACCAAACCCCCAAAGGGAAAAATAACCCCGGGAAAAGTCAAAGCACATCTTTCGTTAAAAACGGGGCATGGGACGAATTACCACCTACACAGAATAAAAACCCCACACCCACCCACTGTAAAAAACAGTCACTCATTTAACCAACAGCTCTTCTTGAATGTCCTGGACTAAAAAGAGACAAAAAACCCCCCCACCACACCCCCCGTTCAAAAACCCTTTTTTAAATAGTCTCCCACAACTACAGAACAATGCAGATTCTAAAATGGCATTTGCCCAAGGGAAAAATGCAGCCCTGGTTAAAAAAGAAGAAAAATCTATATAAAACACACTTACCCACAACCAAGAAATAATAATTTTAAAAAATTATTGGGCCCTGGGTTTTAGTTGTGTATGTTGATTTCCCCCCCAAAAAAGGGTGAAAATTCCTTTCTGAGGAATCTTTTTTTTGAGGGTTTTTCTCTAGAAGTTCAGTCCCCCGCTGCAGACTGTCTTCCCGGGGTTTTTCTGGCTCCCCACTCTGTGACTTCACCTCTGTTGCCCGGGGTCACCAACCCAGGCTTTTATGCAGGGGGTCCCCCCTGACACTGTAGTTTAATCCCTTATGTTTGGGTGTCATAAAGTAGAAGACAAGACAAGAAAGGATGTCCTCCTCAAGAGAGAGGGGAAACAAGTGCTATTTGTCCCATAGCTGGGGATGGGTTGGTTGCAGCCAGAGCTTTTACCACTCCCGGTGGGTTCTGCACTGTCACCTTATGAGGCCCCATCCTGTCCCGCTCTTTGGTCGGGCCCTTTTCACCTTCAGTCTGTTCGGCTTGTTAGACCTGCCAGGAGTTAGACTCCGACATAGCCTGAAGGATCCTAAACACACAAACCCCCCAATCACGATAAGGTAGGCTAATATGGAGGGAAAGGGGTTATATTAAGCAATAAAGTACAATGCTACTTCCAAAAAAAGCTTGCAACTAGATACAGCCCTAATATTTAGTCTTCTTTACAATCACTCTACAACAATCTTTTTCTAACCAGTCTTTTGGATCTGTGTGTAATTTGCAACAGACAGTGCAAGTATGCTGTGTCCCTGTTTATGGATGGAAATCTTAGGTTTTAGCACATATATTTTTGGCATGCAAAATATCTAGATTGTCTCCCTAGCATCTGGTAGTCTCTGTGCAGCCACTACATGTACATACAGACAACAATTTCTGTTTGTCCTAGAGTAACCACTATGCAACCATTTCCTGTGACTTGTATGTGACCTGAGCCTAAGAGGTGAGAATGCTGTGCCACTCTTTTGTAGCAGGGAGACTAGTTCTGGATAGAGACACTGTTCTATGTTTTGGGACATATACTTTAAGTTAGTCTAAGGAATTATGAGTTTTCATTTTTGTTTTGTTTTTAGAGTACAAAATTGTGGAGAAAGAAAATAAGCTGGGATCAGCATCAGACAGGATCAGTCAACTTGCAACCTACAAGGCATGTCGTAGAGGCAATTGAGGTAGGGGCCTAGGAAGCTACCTAGTAAATAAAGTGTCGAAATCAGATCGCTGGTCTACTTGGCGCACTTTGATACAATCCATAAAGAGTGGTTTAACAAGTGGTGATAGGAGCATTTAAAGAAGACTGTCAAGGTGAGGTTATTTTTATCAGTAGACCGTGTTTACTAGCTGGCCAGGAAGAAGTCCCAGACACAATTCAAAATTGTTGTGCTGGTACTAGCATCTCTAGGCGTCAGCTAGGAAAATCATAGGCCTAGCACTCTAAAATATTGTTCGTTTAGTCTTCAACTGCACAATACCTCCTACCTCCTCCCATGGGTCCCTGTTCAACTCTACTTACTTTGCCAGACTCGGCATTGTAGTCTGTTTCCAGGACCACCATTAGGAAATGGAGTAGAATCTTGGTCAGTGTCGGATCATTGACCTTAGCACTGAATTGACACCTTATTCACTGTGCCTATGGCCTAGTGCTAATAATATATAAACAATTGAAAGGATCCTTCAGTTCTCTATAAGTTATTTGATACATTTAATTTGTCAAAATATTAATTTACTTGCTAGGTGAGATAAAATCCTCAAATAATTTTGTATGCAGCAGATTTCAGCAGTCACCACTGTATATGCTTCTTAAGCGTCAATGCTTCTTAAACATGCAGACTGTTGCTTATATCCAGTTCTATAAATGTCAGCTGATTATCTTGCAGCATAAAAGCTGACTTCTAATCCCAAATTTTATATTTCTCAAATTAATAATTCAAGTTCAACTCTGTCATCTTTAATGAAGATTGAAATAGACACAATTCCCTTTGGCATCAGACAATTGTGGTGATGGTGCCCATACCAACATTGCCTCTGGTTTTCCATCATACTTGGCATCTGAACAAGTTTGAAAAACAGGATAAAAATGTGTGCAATGCAAAGAAAATACATGTTAATCTTATTAAGGATGGGTTATCATTTAGTTAGTTCATTCTTGTCATGCACTGTGGTCCATGAGACAAAGACTCTCTATCTTTCTCTTTTTTTTGTGCAATCAGAATGAGTGATGAAAAGTGAACAATCTGTGAGCATCCTTCTTGGTCATTCTCCAGCATTCTGATTTATATATATATATATATATATAGTAGAACTGGTTCCATATTATCTTAACTTAGTTTTCTTTGTATATGCTGTATCTCTAGATAACATGCTTACAAAGTTAGTTCTGGTCTTACCCAAACATGCTTCTATATCTTGCTCAGTTCCACTCATGGTGTTATTATACTGCAAAGATATGTAACTGCTCCACATATTAGTGCTTGGTCTCCTAAACCTAGCTGAAAATGTTAATTGTTCTGTCATATTTTTAACTTCCTTGCATTTATTTAGTTCTACTTCTCTTATGTGGTAGTGAGTCGATCACCCAAGCGTACCCTTTCAAACTCTGCAGTTAGTTTGAAGCAATACGTTCCGTGGAATTTTTACAAAGGTAAAAATATGCCTCAACGTTCAGAAAGCAATGGCAAACTCACTGAATGTATAAGTGGTCCTAGAAAATTGATGACTCGTTTACTGTGGTTGATGGCTATGTCCTGTAAAGGATATGCCACGATTTTCATCACTTCTCTTATAGTGTTGCTTAGTCCAGTAGCTATGTCCAAATGGTATTTATATTTATGTGACAGAAGACAATGTTGCAGGCAAAGTCCGGTCTTCAAAGTGGTGAAGTGTGTCCATTGGTCATTTTCTTGTTTAAGTAGGATATCCTTCAATATCCAATCAAATATTATATTAAACAAGAGAGATGACTCACATACACCTGCTGCATCAGATTTCAAAGGGAAATTTCTTAAGGCTACAGTAGTTATTGTAAAAGAGGGCTATAATGTTCTGGGATATTTCATGTTTTTATATCCTGTAGATGCCGTCTGTAATGCTATCAAAACCCT
Source organism: Arion vulgaris (assembly GCA_020796225.1). Classification (NCBI taxonomy): domain Eukaryota; kingdom Metazoa; phylum Mollusca; class Gastropoda; order Stylommatophora; family Arionidae; genus Arion; species Arion vulgaris. The sequence goes on from CM036759.1 coordinate 34,350,061, forward strand.
TCACAAAGTTAATGTATAGCTCTTCTGTCATTTGTTACATTTTCAAAAATATTTAAAAGGGTAAATATTTGTTACTCTTCTTTATTTTCCTCCTTTCCTGTTGTCATTTTCAGCATTCAGATTAGATGAAGAATTCTGGCAAGTGCCTTAGTGTACCTTGTATGTGGTGTTTCCTATAGCCTAATATTTTGTGATCCATTGTTTGCTTGTTAACCTTTGGCCATGAAACCATTGTCTGAATAGTAGTGTTCATTGTGGTGTACTGTTGCATGGTAGTCTTGTTACATGGCCGAACCATTTTGTTTGTTGTTTCTAAATATGATCTAGCACTGGTGTTGTTTATACCAAGTCTTTACTAGTCTTATTTTTTTTATCCTATCTATACTTCCACTATTTTCCACAGACATTTCAGCTTAATTTTCTTTTCACTTGTATTGCTGTTAGTGTCTAATTTTGGCATCTGAGCAATGCTGGGATGATGATAGCATTGTATTAGACTTATTTTGTGGGGTGTTGGGTGAGAAGGTAGGGGTTAGTACCTTATGGAAAATGACAGCCGTATCCTGGTCGTGCCCATGGATAGTCATGATCCTATTTGGTCCCCACTTCTCACCTAGCTCATGTTTGGCTCCACGTGCCACACCCGGGCAACAGTCTCGGCTGACTGGCTAAACAACATGAGTGCGGAGTAATCTGCTTAACCTTCCCAGTCCCCTTCCACCCATACGTCCCGTTGCCCTTCCTTCCCAGTTGCGACAAGAGGTGATAAGACACTGGCATTGCACTGAGCCAGATAGGGTCACACTGCTACAGGGACCCATGGTGAAGACGGACTCTGTGTGTTGAAAGGGAATAGCTGGATGGGTGGAGATGCACAAACACCTATGCACATGACGTGACAGGCCATAGTGAATAGCCCAGAACCAGAGCTAGTGATAAAGGCCTGCAAGCATGGTGCACCTATGACTAGTGGGGATTGTCGGCGGGTGAACTGTGCTCCCAAGTTGATCAGTGACACCTGATACCATATATCTGCCCGGAACTACCAGGGGCCCCAGATCAAGTAAGAGATCCATGTCTGACAACCTCTTTGGGATAAAATTGTTGCAACATAACTCCAGTCATAACGACAGTACAACACAAATATATTAGATACGAGCTCGGATGTCGCCTCGGTCAACAAGGTCTGCGCATACGAGTGAAGCCCCTCGCTCCGTGTGAAAAGTATGCAAAGGGATTCATTAATATACTACAGATAAACATTTCAGGACTGCAGAATAAAAAGATGGAGCTTGAAAAAACTCTACAACAGAGAAATATCCACATTGTCCTTATACAAGAGACTATCCTACCTCAAAGAGGATTTAACATCACTGGTTACACCCAATACAATACGAGTGCTACAGATGTCAAGGGCTCATGACACTGATAAGAAATGATGTGCAGGTAGAAGTCCACAACAGACCACACAACAACATAGACACTCAGACCATCCAAGTGTGGTTTGATGGAGTGAGATATACTGTACATAACATCTATTGTCCACCAACCTGCACCTCTGACCAGCCGTTCAAGGAACCCATGTACACCAGAACAATTGTTGCAGAAGACTTTAATGCACACACCAGCCCTAGGTTACAAAGATTACAACAAAGAGGGAGAGACATTGAAGACCTGTGTAACTCATCCAATCTCACGGTAATGCGGAGCTCAGAAACCAAACCAACACTTCTACACAGAGCCCATGGTACGAATAGCAGACCAGATCTTACCATAGTATCAGCTGACATAGATGCAACAACTATCACTGTCTTGGATGATATAGGGAGTGACCATTTTCCCATACTTATCTCTGTTACCACCAAGCAACTCACTGTATAGAAAGCAGAAAGTTCTGGAATTTCAGAAAAGCAGACTGGCTGCTCTTGAGAACCAGACCAACATAGGCATGGACAAAATTGACCTCACTGGAAATATCGATACTGTCTTTGCTAACATTTGTTGTAAAATACTGGAAGCTGCAAGAAAGGCCATTCCAAATGGAAACACCAGAAAATATAAGCCATACTGGAACAAAGATCTAGAAAAAGCAGTGATGGATAGAAGAAAAGCAAGGAAACAAGCTGAGAAAGAACCTAATCAGTTAATAAAACCAACTATAATAACTTCTGCTAAAGTTAGCCTCCTAATTAAAGCAGCAAAGAAGATGAAGTGGCAAGACACATGTCAGAAACTTGATCTAAATAAAGATGGCAACAAGGCATGGGATCTGATAAACAAACTGACAGGCACTAGAAAGAAAATCCCAGACCCATCAAAAGAAACAATGAAACCATCATAGATGCAAAAAAGCAAGCTGAAATATTCAACAAACACTTTGCTAACATTAACAGAAGCACAAGAAGAAAACAGCTGGATAAAGCTTTATGGAAAATCTTTAAAAGTAAAAAAATGCACCAGTAGCGAACATATGTTGCATTTGAACAAGATTTTAGTCTATGCGAGATGGAAACAGCAATGAAAAACTAAAACCTCGAAAAGCCCCAGATAAGATTAAGAATGAAATGTTATGTCATATGGGCAAGAAGGCTAGGTTGATATTGCTATCCGCTATAAATAGAACTTGGAGAGAGGCCAAGATACCTGCTGTTTGTGGCAACAGCCAATATCACTCCATCCTCAAGAAGGAAACCAGTAGACGACCCCTAAGTTACAGGCCCATCTCATTGACCTCATGTTTAGGAAAGCTGGCGGAGAGAATGGTTAATAATCGACTTTATTGGTGGCTTGAAAAAACACAGTCACTTGATAATACCCAGGCAGGGTTTAGAAAGGGCTGCAGAACAGAAGACCAACTCTTCAGACTTGTGCAGAATACAATTGATGGATTCCAGAATGAAAAGCACACAACCACGGTTTTCATTGATTTAGAACAAGCATATGACAAAGTCTGGAGGAAGGGCCTCTTGATGAAGATGCTCAATATGGGATCCATGGAAAGATGTTACAATGGATACAAGCTTTTCTCCAAACAGGACCATTGGAACATCTTTTAGTGGAACAATGTCCTCCAAGAGAACACTAGGAAGGCCTCCCACAGGGCTCTGCCCTTAGCTGCACCCTTTTCCCCATCTTCATGACCAATGACCTCCCATCCCTCTAAACACACAGAAAGCCCTTTTGCTGATGACCTTGTAATATGGACAAGCGAAAATACCCTGTACTTAACTCGAGTCAAACTTAATGAACCCTTGCCATAATTAAACATTTGCAACCTATGGAAGCTTAAAGTCAATGAACAGAAAACTGTGTATACATTCTCCATGCATCCCAAAACAACTCAAAGAACCTTTGACACAATGAATGAGCATGCTGAAAAAGGAAAACCAGACTTACCTGGGAGTCAAATTAGACAAACAACTGAGGATGACAGAACACATTAACAACATTAAAAAAAAGCATCTAAAAGACTCAACATGGTTAAAAGACTTGCTAGCACCACTTGGGGTGCAGACAAAAGCACCCTTAGGCAACTATATCTTGGCTATGTAAGATCTACAATGGACAACTGCCTTCCTCTCCAAGCTATAGCAAGTGAGCACATCACAACATCCCTGGACAGAGTGCAGAATCAGGGTCTCAGGTTTATATGTGTTGCGAATGAGAAGCGACCCCAACTCTGCTTGTGAAATCGACGCCAACATCGAACCACTAGATATTAGGAAGAGAAGGCACTAATAAACAGTCAAGCGATATAAAAGAATAGAAAAAACCATCCCAACAGACAAACTATTGACAGGTGGAAATCCAATCAAAGAATCCAGCAAAAATCATTGCTGGAAGTTTGGAAAAATCTCGAAGAACATTACCATCTCCCAACTGACAGAGAACCGATCACAAGATGCTCCGGCCCACCACCATGGCTAAACATAAAACAACCAGTAATCCAGAAATACCTTCTTGATAAAACTTATAAACAAAGCAACACTTGCACCGATCTTAAAAACCTGTGCACTGGAGACAATAGACAGTTATTCAACTTCCTCTATCCATGCCTACACTGATGGTTCAGCTTTCAAAGCCACTACTTACGCTGGCTCAGGCATATACCTGAAATATCCAGATGGAACTACCTATAGTTACTGTGCCCCTTGTGGTAATGTATGTTCCAACTATGAGGCAGAGATTATAGCCATAAAGACCGCTGTAGAACTAGTCCACCAGCAGTTTGAGCTTGGAGAGAATATTGTCAAGACATGATAGTATTCACTGACTCACAGTCCACCTACAAGCTTTAGAAGAACAGCACCCCGAGTGGTTACCGCGGGCCCAAATTTGGGGTGTAAAGAATAGAACCACTGTTACCTGCACGCATGTGAAGGCGACTAAGGAGGTTTGGCTGAAATCGGATGCATGTGTCCTAAGCGTGTAAAGTTCTATGCGTTTGGGGCCTGCAAACCAATGTGCAGCTATACGTTCTTGGCAAAGATCAAACATATCACAAAGTTAAAGTGATTAAAATTGAGTGTAAAAACGACATAAAGAAGAAGAAGAACAGCAGAATCAGTCAAGCGAGATCCAGTCATTGGCATCAGTCATCCACAATCTGATTTCCTCCTTTGATATTAATGTCATTCTACAGTGGATTCCTGGGCACACAAATATCCCAGGAAATGACAAGACAGATCATCTGGCCAAACAGGGATCATCAAAACCACAAATAGACAAACCTGTTAGCATACAAAGTATAAAACAGATTCTGAAAAACAACTCCAAGAAGATTGGCTGAACCGATGGTCTATGCAGGCGAGGGTGGGACATGTATGCAGAGATGAATAGACCAAACCCCAAGGACAATATAAATCTGCTACAACGAAAAGATCAAAGCACTATCTTTCAGTTAAGAACAGGACTGAATTACCACCTACAGAATAAATCCACACACCTACCACATTGTAGAAAGTGCAGTCATTCATGTGAGACAATACAGCATATCTTGCTTGAATGTCCTGGACTGCATAAAGCTAGACAAGAACTCCTCCCACCACACCCATCTGTTCATAATACCTTTTACACTAGTCTTCCACAATTATAGAACACATGCATATTCTACAAATTGGCATTGGCTGCCCAGAGTGAAACTATGAGCCTAGTTAGAAGAAGACTTATTTTGTGTGAAAAAGAAAATTGTTTGCAACAAATAGATGTTATTTAGGTGATGATTTGACTTGCTATGTTGCATCTTTGCTGTATTTCAGTATTGTTCCTCTTTCTTTTTTTAAAAATCCACCAGTTTCATACATAGACTTTTATCTATGATCTCATATAATCGCATTATAATTTTGCAGAATACCTGAGAACAGCACAATCCCTCTCAAACTAGTAATCTGCTGAATACCTTTTTTTGGTAATCTTTATTATATTTTGCTTTCTTCCATAATATTGTGAACAAAGGCTCAAATTTTTTTTTTACCATTAGCATTGATAAGTCTGCTGGCAGTTCATCTTTAACTGATAGTTTTATATTTCTTGTATATTTGATGTTTTTAAATCTACTAGAATGTATCTGGAGACTAATTGATATCTTCTTCTTCTTTGCGTTCGTTCTTTATGACCAATTTTAATCACTCTTTGTGATATGTTTGATCTTTACAAGAACATGTATACGTTGCACATTGGTTTGGTAGGCCCTAAACGCATAGACTTCTACACGCTTAGGACACATGCATCCAATTTCAGTCAAACCTCCTTAGTTGCCTCTTACGACATGTGTGGCAGGTAACAGTGGTTATATTCTTTACACCCCAAATTGGGGCCCGTAACCACTTGGCGGCTGGTTTGATATCAAAAGTGTATCCAGGTTTAATATGCCACAAAAATGTGTTAATCTTGTATCTTATTCTGCTGCCAGTAGTTGGCCTTAACTGTCTCTTCTTTTTGTGTTCGTTTTTTTACGACCAATTTTAATCACTCTTTGTGATATCTTTGCCAAGAACGTGTATATGTTGCACATTGGTTTGGTAGGCCCCTAAACGCATAGACTTTACATGTTTAGGACATGTGCATCCGATTTCACCAAACCTCCTTAGTCGCCTCTTACGACATGCGTGGCAGGTAACAGTGATTCTATTCTTTACACCCCAAATTTGGGCCCGTAACCACTCCGGCGTAACTGTCTCTAATATGTGTGTTGTTCAGGCATGCATTCTTCATGCGTGCACCACACCTATGGCAGGCAAGAAAAATAAAATTAAAATAAAGTAATTATTCTGTTAAGTATTCACTGCAATATTTATTTGAAAATATTTATAGATCAGCGATAAGTAGCTGTCTATTGTCGAGAAAACTTCCATTATCTATGGACGTGTTATTACAGGAAATTCCGATGTGTTAGTACTTAGGAGTTATGACCCTTGTTCTCTGAAAATCGCTAGGTGGTTTCCATAATAACGTGTGATGGTCTCTGGTTTCTAATGCTATTACGTTTTGTTAAGCGAGTGAGGGAGGATTGGTGGACATGTTGTGGTTTCTACATAGTGAATGTGTGGGGAAAAAACCAGCACTAACAATAAAAGTACTTGGTGTTTAAAAGACGTTTATGTAGTAATGTTCGACTATGTACGATTGAAAAATTAACTTTATTGTTCAGATGAGTTCTACAATAAGTCAGTTTATGACTTACTGGAGTTTTTAGTTGAAAATGATCTCAGTTCAGGTTTTAAAGAAGTGTTCAAAACTGACAGAATTGATCATGACTATTCCTGCAACCAGTCTGTTGAAAAGTTGTTTTTCAGCATTAAAGCGAATCAACAGTTGCCGCAGATCTACACAAGGTCAAGATAGACTCTCCAGTCTTTGTATTTTCTTCGAACACTCCATAACAACCACTGGTTAACTACTCTGTGCATTTGTATGATCTGAGCCTAAGAGCAATTGTATCGTTGTACCAGTTATGCGCCTACAAGTAGGCCAGCATATTCAATTTATCGATGTCTTTTATTTACTAGGGTAGCTTTCCTAGGTCCTACATCAGTCACCTCTTACGACATGTCTTGTAGGTTGCAGTGGTAATATTCTTTGCTTCCCTTGTGGGCCCTGGCACCACAAAGGCTACCTAGTCTCAAAAACTAGACAAACTCCACACAGAGCTAAGTATCCATAAAAAATTAATTCAACAGATACAAATGTAACCTTGCACAGCAAAGAAAACCACCAAAGAAAGCAGAAAAGTATGAGAGCTGGCATAAAAAAGACTGCCTCACTTAATTGGGAGACACCACAAAACTGGAACCTAACCAAAACCCTAAACTGAGGACAATATTTATTCCCCGTTTTCTCTCCCTTGATAAAAAATATCATTTCTCATGGTTTTTTTTACTGGTGTGATTAATTTGGCTACATTGAGATAAAGATTTTATTTTCACTTTACTCTTGCATTGCCATTAATCATTTTTCAATTTCTTTTTGCGATGATGTATTATCAGAATCAGAATATCTTAGTTCTGATATTTCTTTTCTTCCAGTTACAAAATAATCATTTTGTTTGTATTCACTATCTTTTATAGCATTTCTTATATTTTCAACATATATCATAAGATTAGACGATATATATTATATGTTAAACAGACAATGTGACAGAATGAAACCATAGTCAAATAAATCTGAACTGACATCACATGTTCTTACAGATGTTATCTGATCACTGACACTATAAAACTCTTTTATGGTTTATATTAAATAAATGTAATGGAAATCTAATTTCTTTCACCGTCTTCCACAATTCCTGATCTTCACAATCCAATGTCTTTTTTAAAATTGCTGCATGATAATCAGGAAAAGTTATTAAATTCCCAAAATTATTAGAGATGGATGGTAAATTAATTAGTGAATTTGATGGTAAAGTAAATTTTACTTTTTAAGTTTTGGTTGTGAAACACATTAAATTATTTAAATATTCCATATAATAAATAATAATAGCAGGCAGCTAAAAATGTACCACTCTCTTAGCTTGTGATGACATTACTCTGTAATTACATTAATCAATACTTAATCATGATGGTCTTAATCTTATCTTATCTAATATCTTCAAACAAAATTATATACTTTAAAATCACAATTCAAAATATTGAATTTTGAAAACTAAGGCTTCATCTGACTACCAGAAGAGAAAAGGTGAACAAATAATTTAGCCATATTGTGCTTTTTTCAGTTTGATAGATAATCATGTGTTAAACTAAACTGTATATGTTGTTGTCTATGGATAGCCACTATTAGCAGACAGGTGTCACCAGTTATATCGGTACATCCCACAAATTTAGCCACAGGTGAGACAACACAGAGGAGGCAACTCTTACCTGGAGTGTACTCGGGGATTTGTGCTTGGTACTCTTCCCCAATTCGCATGCCGTTATCTGTAGAGACGAAGAACGGTATCACTACAAAGTGCATTATACGTAAACAACAAGACTTCGCAAACAACCATTTCTATTCATGCTAGAAAAAATATTGTTTTATAATGTATATACAAAAAAATTTTTTGGACTGGTCATATTTACAAGTGAATAACCATTTTCTAGGCGCTGCGACTCGATTGGTAAATTACCGTACATTTTAACAGCCGTTTCCTACTCACCCTGGTCGGATTCATCACTACTATCTTCTGATTGTGAACTAACATCCCTAGACGGGCGTCCGTTCCGAAAACTGTCGCCACTTTTGTCTGTCATGGTAAATTTCGTCTCCTGAATACTTTTTCCTCAGCTGCAAATGCTTCTGCATGAAAATAATAAATAATTCCTTGAGTACAATTTCAACGTGCGAATCTGGTTGCGGTGTCAAAAAAACCTAACTATCACATCACATTAAATCGACCGCGATACAATATAGAACACTACTTGATGTATTGTAAATGTAATTGAAAACTTCTACGGTTGGCAAGCGTAAAGTTTCTTGTCTATTTGGTTTTACGCAATATGAGCACGTTTACTTACTAATTATGTCAATATAATTAATACTTGTGCCTCAATAATTTTTGAAAGTATCAATGCGCGTTTGCCATTGGCACTCATTTCGCAAACTAGATTCCAGCTAAATGAATGCCTCTTTAATGCGACTATTTCATAAGCAATGGCATATTTAGTGCTCACATTTCTCCTTTGCTTAACATACCTAGAAAACTGCAGCATAAAAAGCTAATTGAACGACTCAGAGACAAATATCTATATAAATAAATTGTGATGTATTTCTGACATCAGTTTGTGTTTCTCATGGGTTTCATAACATGTCAATCTTAATTCTAAATCAAGTTTTTACTACAATCTATTCAAACATTTGGTTAATATTCATACCTATTGTTATATTTACATGCAGTTATACATTTAGCAACTGTATTTGGAAATAAACCAAAATTTAAGGAATATTTACACCGCAAACTACACTCATAGCCAAATTGTGTTTCCGTAAGAACATGGCTTCCTTATAATGTACTGATTCAAAATTTGATCTTTTTGTGTTTTAACTACTTAACTGAATACTTATTGCTTATGTACAATTTAGCTGGTCAATATCAGTTTACCTACAAATGTTTTAACTGAATAACGAACGACCGGACAATTATATGTCAAAGACGATGGGCGGTGGGCCGAATTTCATGTTACGTTTATTGGAGAATGTACGGTAAGTTAATGTGTATTTTTTATTATTTTTTTTTTTGCAATGGCTAGGTCGTGCGCGTATTATTGATTTTCTAATTTCTTGAATATTCTTCATCGTCCACGGCAAGCCGAGTATGCTGTATGCAAGACGGTGGAGGAACCATTTTTTATTTAGTCAGACAAAGAAATGAGTGATATAACTCATATGAACATACTGAAAGTATATAATATATACGCACATACATCTTTAATAATGGTGTACACAATCAACTTCAAATTTACCTGAATCAAATGTCTGACAATCAAATAATGTTTTTTCTGAATTTCCATAATACGGATGTTATGTGGACACTGGGGACAACGATCTTGATGTCCGCTATTTCTAGATCTATTCTTTACTGACATTTTTGTCCATTAAGAATAGTTTGAGCAAAGCTCAGAGATATGATTCAAAATGCTTATACATCTGCACTTTTTTTTTTCTCACAGTAGTTCGTGTATGATCCAAGTGTTTCAATTTGATTTATGATTCTTCAATGTAATAACTAAATGCAACCGGCAATACAAATGTGCTGCATGTGGTAGAAAGTAGCTAGATCTTCTTCTTCTCGTTCACCTCTAAGAATTGAGGCGTAGTCAGGGCATCCAGTATGTTGCTTCTGGCTGATTTTTGCAGTGAAGGCTTGTTTTCCCCTATCATCAGTGTCCCTAGATGATTTGCTACAACTGCTGAATGCAAGAACACAGAAGAGACAAATGATAATCTAATTCTAATAAAGATATAACAAATGAAGATATTAAAAGAAAACTGCGAAATCATAATGCAGGGAAACTACCGACTGCGTGCACATATACTGTAAGAGGTAACTTCAAAAAGTTGCAGAATTTGATATTTTGTAGCATTAAGAATACAGTATTTGACTATATTTCCTTAAAAATAGTTATCATTTCGTCAACTACACAAGGGCCTACATGCGCCTATATTGAGATGAAATATTTCAGAATTATGTCATTCACAGTATCCTGGAATGCACCAAAGATAGACTGGGAGTGGCAATGAGATTCCTCCTTGACCCCCAAATATTGCTCATAGAATCGCCTGTGTGTTACCGGGGCCTGCAAGGGAAGCAAAGAATATTACCACTGCGGTCTACAAAGCGTGTCGTAAGAGGCGACTGATGTAGGACCTAGGAAGCTACCCTAGTAAATAAAAAGCATCGCAGAAATCGTATGTGCAGGCCTACTTGTAGGCGCATAAATGGCACAACGTACAATTGCTAGTAGGCTCAGATAACATATAAATCGCACATAGTGGTTAACAGGTGGTCGATGTGAAGCTCATATAATTCAAGCTTGGAGGATTTGTTCATATCTAAAAATCAACGCAAACAAAGAACATTCCACCTCCACTCCTTCCCCATAATGAACTTATTAAAGAGAAAGGGTGTAGACTCAAGAGAGGCAGATCATGGCTACACCAGGGGGAAGATACGCTTGGGAAAATATGTTAACCTTCCGGGATTTAATTGGGAAAGGAATGGATTGCTGTACCACCTCAATTTTAGACTGCTTTCACATTTATTATATCCATTAAGAAAAAGTGAACAAAAGGATTCATTTCTAATTAACGCGGAGGTTGAGGTCCTCTAAAATGTCAACGAAACATACGTAGTTATTTATACTGACGGTTCAGTCATTTGCCAACAACGATGTGCGTGGGCTTTTTCGACACGTTCAGAAGGGAAAATAATAAGAGGAGCCAGTATGGCGTACACGACAACCACAAGTAGTTTGACAATGGGGGTGAGAGTGGTTACAGAGGCTTTGACGTGGTTGGCATCTCATAACTTACTTTAATGTACACATGCCAGTCGTGAGCAGCAAAGATTATAACAAAAGAGGGGAAAACATCAGTGGCGGCTCGTAATTAAGGGCCAGTGGGGCCGGGCCCCACCAAAAATAATGTGTATTTATAAGTTGATAAATTAAAATATAACCTAACCCAAAATCATGATTTTCCCCGAAAATTTGAGTATGGCCCCACCAACAAAAAGGATCACGAGCCGCCACTGGAAGACATTAAAGGCTTGTGTAACTCTTCCAACCTCATAGTAATATAGAACTTGAAAACCAGACCAACACTTCTGAATAGAGCCAATGGTACGGAAAGCCGACCGGATCTCGCTATTGTATTAGCTGATATTACAGAATGTACACTACCCCTGTCTTGGATGAAGTAGGAAATGACCATTTACTCATACGTATTTCTTTTATCACTAAATAACTTGAAAGGTCAAAGTATATGGGAAGAAAATTCTGAAATTTCAGGAAAGCGGACTGGCCACTCTTTGAGAACCTGACCAACTTATGCGTGGACACAATTTACCTGTATGACAATATCGATACTGTCTACGCTAATATATATGATGTAAAAAAAAAAAAAGAAATCTGCGAGAGAAGACATCCCAAGCGGAAAAAAACACAAAAATATACGCCATACTGGAAGAACGATCTAGAAAAAGCAGTAAAGGATAGAAGAAAAGCAAGGACATACGTTGCAAAAGAACCTCGTCGAGGTAATAAAGCCACATATAACCGCTTGACAGCAAAAGTCTGCATCCTAATTAAATCAACAAAGGAGATAAGGTGGCAAGACACGTGCCTGAAACTGAGAAAATGGAATTTAATAACAGATGGTCACACTGTACGGGGTCTACTAAACAAACTGGCAGAAGTGAGAAAGAAAATCAGAGGCCAAGGGAAAAAGAACAACAAACATAGTCATAGTGCATTTTAAAAACATTTTGGTATTCATGAGATGGAAAATGAAATGAAGAAACTAAAGCCTCAAAAATACTCAGGGTAATATAGATTTTAAAACGAAATAGTATGCCATATGGACAATAGGGTCAAGGTAATATTGCTAATTGTTATAAATAGAACTTGAAGACGGGCCAAGATACTTCCTGCTAGGCGTAACGTACAACACCAATATCACTCCCGTCCTCAAGAAAGGGAAACCAGTAGATGATTTCCAAAGCTATAGGCCATTGATTTTGTGCTTAGGGACGCTGACGGAGGGAATGGTTAATAACCGGCTTTATTTGTGGCTTGAAAACCCTCAGTCACTTGATAATATTAAGGAATTAGAAGGGGCTGCAGAACAGAAGACCAACTCTTCAGACTAGTTAGTTAGTTTATTCCTTTCGAGCCAAAGGCGGCACATAGGGCAGATGTTTTAGATCTCCATGGGATGCGGTTCTTTGCTAGCAGTTGGAGATCTTGTATGGTTTTACATCCCAATAGTTTACTTTCTTGTTGGATGGTTCTTCGAAGAGTGGTCTTTGGTCTTCCACGATTTCTTTTCCCAACTGGTGACCACATAAGGACTTGTCGATTTAGTCTCTTTTCGTCTGATCTAAGAACATGACCTAAATATTTCCACCTTTGTTTCCTTATAATATTTGATACGGGTTGTTGGTGTGTTCTATCTCTCACTGTGTTGTTAGAAACGAAATCACTCCATTTTCCATTCACTAGTGCCTTCACTAAATTAACGAATATCTGGCAATCTCAAGACCTTAGTATATGCACAAAAGTTAAATTATTTAGGTCATGTGTGATTCCTGTACTGACCTACGGTTGCGAAAGTTGGAAATCAACAAAGAAAATTGATAAGAAACTGGACAGCTTTGAGAATAAATGTCTACGAAAATTCAGACTAGTACAGAATCCAATTGATGGATTCCAGATTATAATACACACAACCGCGGTTTTCATTGATTTACTAAAAGCATATGCCAAGAGTTGGAATGAAGTGCATCTTAATGAAAACAATAGGAAATCCATGGAAATGTGTTACAATGGATACAAGCTTTTCTCCAAAATAGGAGCATCCAACATGCTTTAGTAGGACAGTGTCATTCAAGAGAACCATAGAGGTAGGCATTACATAGAGCTCAGCCCTTAGCTGCACCATTTTCCTCATCTTCATAAATGACATCATGTCCCTTCCAAACACACATAACGCCCTTTTCGTTGACGAGCTTATCATGTAGAAAAGTGACGATGTGCGGAAACCTACAAATCTAGTCTGGTCAGAGCGGATCAGATCGGGAGGAAACAGAGGGAAGCTGCGGTGATACGTAATAAATTGGCGTTTAAGGACAAAGACACATAAGTAAGCAAAAAGAATAACTAAATGATAAAACTAACACACAAAAAACCCCAACGTTTCGGTCGTAGACCTTTATCAAGGGGACAAATACAGATAAGGAATACTGAGTAAACTAAAGCATAGATTTAAATGAGAAGAATGACTAGAGATACGGTAAATACTCACCTATTCTCGAGCACACCGTGCAAACACTGAAAGTCTATACGAGGCGATGTCGACACATCGAGTAGCAGAGGCGGGTGTGGAGAAGAACGAACGAAATAAACCAAAAAAAAACTAAATTTAAAAAAACCGCGTCTACTAATCTAACTATCACTGACAGGAAAAACGAAGATGAAAATAACATTCCTTCACATTTATAACTATCCCCACAATTACATCGATGTCACGAAGATCTGTACTACAGCTGAGATCTTCTTGTGCAAGAAAATTATCGTAGCACACATGATTATTCACAGAAATGCAATGATGATGGTTCAATCAATTAACATTTCTGGAACTCATTCCTTGACACCTCTCTCAGTTGCTTTGTCATGTTGGTGATAACGTCATCAGCATCCTTAAATCACTGACATTTGAGTGTCAATTTTAATAGAGGGAACAAGAACCAATATAAGCAGTGACAGATTAGGATAATGTTCCAGGGAAGTGACATTATGCGATGTGAGGTAATACTTCACTGGTAGGGATCGATGTGTTGACGCATCGTCATACAGTAAAATCCAATTGTTTATTCTAAACTTTTCAGGGCGTTTCCGTTTGATTGCATCTCTTAAACGACCGAGGATATTGACGTACATTTCCTTGTTAATCGCTCGGCCTTCATGAATGAAATAATTATAAACGGTACCATTAAATTTAAAAAAAAAAAACAACAACAATTGTCAACATAACATTTTTGTTTGGATTGCTCTTGTTCAAATAGGATTTCTCTGTCCGGGAAGATGAGGGTGATTTCCAATCGAAGTGCGCTGAATTTTGTCTGAAAATATATAACATGTTGAGGTACCACATATGCTTTTTTATAACGCAAGATTACTGTCTCTGAGGGCGATATCTCAAGAAAACCACAGCCAAGATTTGACATTTGTACGTTGTTTAATCAAGGATATTTTCAACTCCGACGATGCTACATGCACAAATTGATGTAACTACTGATAGAAGCTGTGTGTGATAGTAACGTGAGTAAGCTGTGTCGTCAAGATTCATATCAGATTATAAAATAACAAAAAATTTCGGAAGCTCTTAATACCTGTACCCTGTTTATTTGTTAAGACATAATCGGGGAGCTTTCGGAAGCTACCTCGTACAGATCACCCCAGCCCCGACTAGTCCTTAAATAAGGGACAATAAAATAATAATAATAACTCCTCTCGTACCGTTATACGTTACATAGGGCCTGCAAGCAATTTTTCCATACCGCTCTATCTTGGGCAACACGCCGAATCACCTCAATGGAGCTGTGACCAATATTTCTTGCCTCTCTCAACAAAGTTCGTTTCAAGGTCTCCTTAGGTCGTCCTATAATAACATACTTCCGTCATTATTTAATATCAACTGGCTTTTATCTACTATGGAGCTCTCCCACATCCTACTGTAGATGAATGTCGTCCTCCAGGTTCCACACTCTAAATGGCCGCTCGTCTATTCTCATTCTATTGGGGACCCTCGTGCTGCTACTGGAGTTAGTGCACTGCAGCGTTACTCACCAAGTGCAATGATGATGGTCCAATCAATCATTCTATATGGGCTCGTTGACATGGGTTTTCATCATCATCTCCCTCAAGACAGGGGCACATAATTTCCACTCAATTCGATTTTACACCTTTTTCTCTACTTTGAACTTATTCAGTTATATGAGGGCTATCCAGCAGCCCAACACGTCAATTCGATGTTGATTAACCAATCTCTTTGCATATTTAGTATTTGAACTTATTATGCATGTAAGAACATGTGATGATACATCAGACTGGTTTGACATAGGGCAGTGAGTCACCTTGTCTGTTTAATATATATGCAGAAAACATCATGAGGAATGTTATAGAAGATAGCGGAAAAGAACAATACGATCCTTTTATAGTCCGAGGCAGAGAAATACCTGAACTACGTATACAGTGTTACTGTCAACATCACAAAAAGGGATTGAGAAATTATTAGGAGTAGTGAAAGATAAAAGCGAAAAACAAAATCTATATCTCAATGTGGCAAAAACAAAAATAATGACAACAGATAAACGAACATGACAAATGATATTTCTATCAATGGAGAGAAAGTAGAAAATGTGAACAGTTTTGAATATCTTGGTTCACTGCTAACAACAAATGGAAATGGGATGAAGGAAATCAAAAGAACAAACTTGGCTTTACAAAAATTAAACAACTCAAAACAGTATGGAATGGAACTGATAAGAAAACAAAGATCAGAATACTAAGAGCATGCATATTCCCAGTGGCAACGTATAGGCGTGAAGCATGGACATTTAATAAAGCAGTGGAAAAACATATATGTGCTTTTGAATATAAGTGTTACAGAAGAGTCCTTCGTATATCTTGGATAGAGAAGAGAACAAACAGATCTATCCAGAAAGAACTCAAAATCTAAAAAACTGGCTGATGCTACAAATAAGAAAGAGATAATTGAGATATTTTGGACATATAAAAAAGACATGAAGGGATGGAGAAGACCATCATGGAAGGAGGCATACCGGCAAAGAGAAGAAGGGAAAGACCACGGAGAAGATGGATTCAGGATGTAACTGGTGGTTTGAACATGATGGCTGCAGAGGCAGGACATCTGGCCTATGAGAGAAATTCCTGAGGACTGTTAGGGTGGCAAAGTTCTGCTCAGGACAAGCTAGCTATTTGATGATGATGATTATGCATGACTGTGAGCTCTGCTTCAAATGTTCGTCTCCATGTTCCACTAGACCTTCCCTTTTTTCTGCCAAGATGTAGACCTCGGTGCTGGGCTCGCCCGTAGGTGTTCACGCACCATGTCCTCATCACTGACAGTTGTCTCCTATCACTATGGCATCCGGCCTGGAACTTCTTCAGCTGTTGTTTGGGTTTTTTCTTTCACTCTAGCTGTTTGTTAGTTTACAGTGTGGGATCGCCAGTACCAAGTCTACCTCCCTTAAATGCCTTTTACGACTTGTGCTAAGAAGAGGCTGTGGTTCTATTTATCACAAACCTCTTGCTCGCCGTCATTCAACTTGACTGTCTAATACAGTTTTGATCAGTGTGTCATGTATCCGACACATTCTTTTTGTTTGATTTTTATTTCCTGTAGTAATTCTTTCTTCATTTCTAGTTTTTATATAAGGTATTTGTCTGTTGATATGGATGGGAACAGATATACGGCTATATTACAAAAGTAAGGAAGGAAGTAATAATAAAATGTGTAAAATGACAACAATCCACGTTTCAACCATAGGTCTTTATCAAGACGGCACACACAAAAAACGAAATAATAAGTGAACTAAAACATAGATCTACAGTTTAACGAAGAGAATAGGATGAACAAGTATAAATTGATATTGTTGGCTACTTGACTTATTCCGCTTCTCATGGAGCATAGGTCTTCAACAGTTGTTCACCGCTTTTCCCGGTCTCTGGATGCTTTCTTTATGGTCTCCCAGGACAGCACAGCAACCATACTC
This sequence comes from Arion vulgaris, assembly GCA_020796225.1. Classification (NCBI taxonomy): domain Eukaryota; kingdom Metazoa; phylum Mollusca; class Gastropoda; order Stylommatophora; family Arionidae; genus Arion; species Arion vulgaris. The sequence goes on from CM036759.1 coordinate 34,367,549, forward strand.
CGTCTCAAGGTTTGCTTAGGGCATCCCCTTTTCAGTTTTACTTACGGGTTCCACTCAAGTGCTTGTCTCGTGACACTTGACTGTGTCTTCAGCAGGGTATGCCCTACCCATCGCTATTTCTCATTTTAACCTGGGTTGTCATGGGTTCCTGTCCTGTTCTTATCCAAAGGTCTGTGTTTACAACTCTGTCATACCATTTCAGTCTGAGAATAAGCTGAAGACATCCGTTGACAAAGGTCTGAATTGTATTTGTATTTAACTTGGTGACCCTCAACATTTCTCAGTCATACAGCAACACAAGATTTCATCAATGAGCTGAATATTCTGAGCTTTGTTGTAGTGGAGAGGGACAATCCAAAATAATCACTAAGTTTGCAAATATTCTACAAACAGAGAATCCTCTTAAAAAGTGGAAACTAAACAAGTATAAATTGATAATAGGCTAGGTTTGCAGTAGTAATTCTGTGTGCTTCATCTTCATCATCATCTTCATCTGTGCCATGTGAATGGCTGTTCAGTTTCTCATGCAATGTTAAGAAGAAAATACAATCGTATTGTTTGCCCCATAATTTGGCTACTAGCGTGCTGGATAGAATGGTTGAGACAATGCTGTTTATGATTTTACTGTACACGGACATGTAATGATTATATAACAATAATATAATTAAATATCCCGTAGCCTTTTCAGACCTAAGGGTATGAAATGCCTGCCACTTCATATTTCTAGGCCGTAGTATGCAGGAGGTTCAATTCCATTCCTCATGTGTGGAATATCGAGTGTGGGATTTAACCCACTACCCTCTCAAGTTTTGAGTCGATAGGCGAATGCTTACACATTGCTCTAATCCATAGGTTCCCAAACTTTTCGCCCACTGCCCACTTTGCAAAACATAGACTTTGTAACACCCCCTACATTATAACAGTTTGCGAACACCCCCCTCCCACATATATACATGCTCTATTTTCTCTTTAACATAGAAAATTGATATATATGATATATATTTCTGTAATACATGGTCAATTTTCAAATGATTATATGCATGAAATAGAAAATTGATGAAAAAATTGGATTGTGTAAGACGGGCATAAGATTAATTAAAATGCAGAATTAAAATTTTTAATTATTATTTAATCGCAAAATCACGAAAATTATGTATTGAAAAATAATTATTATTAATTTCTTCTTTAAGAGCCAGCCACCCCCAATTCTTCTGAGCCCACTATCGCCCCTTAGAATGCTTCAGCCCCACTGGGGCGGGGTACGCCCACTTTGGGAAACACTGCTCTAATCCATCCCACAATAATTATATACAGATTGGATATTATTTCTAGTTATTCTCATTGAAACCTGTGACATTGTAACAGCTGTATTTAAATTTAACTAATGGCAATCCTATTAAATGGAAGTGAATTATGTAAAAATAAAAAGACCATACAAGAATGATATTTAGAAGCAACACAGGTGCGTTCTACTAAAAAATTTTCAGATAAACTATCTCTCATGTCCTGGTTATACTTCAGTATTCTTTCCAAACATTGAGGATTGCTACTTATTGTTCTTTGTTGTAAGCTATCATTGTAGTTTGGTTTTGTTCAATATCTCCTTATTGTGTGATCTCACTCAACACCACCTTCTTATTGTGTGAACTCACTCAGCACCTTCTTATTGTGTGAATTTATTGGATTTCAAACCTCAGCTGCCTTGCGACTACCTATTCATGAGAAAGACTTGAGGAGTAAACCTTGAGATAAAATCCGGAGCAGGATTGTCTAAAGCAGTACGTCATTGTGCTCATTGGTATTCTGACAAATTTTGCAACATCACTGGTGCCAAGCTGTATCAGTCTTGCAGTTACCTTGGAATTGTTAACTATGGAGAGAGGAGGGAACTGCTGCATGGACAACAGAGATCCTACATATTCGCATGCTCATCCAATTTTGCCTCAAGGTGTCGACACAAAACTTCACTATGGCCGCTGTATCCACTATCCCAAGGCTAACAAGATACTATCATCATAAAGTCTTAACAACAAAGATGATTCATGTAAAAATAAATAACAAATGTATAAATTATTATTGACTTTATTGATAAAAAAAATGTAAGCAAATACAAAGCCTTTGTGAACCATCCAACCATTGCACTGGGGGATAAAGGAGGGGAGATAAGCTGACAGTATACTTATGTGCTAGGATGAAAGCTATCAGTAACGGATTAGCTGCAAGTTGGAAATATTCACAGAAACATGCTTGACTCATGACATGCTGTCAACATAATAAAATTGGTAAAATAAGCTGAATGATATCAAATGATAGAATCACGTAAGAAAACAAATGTATGTTGACATTGCATAAACATAACAAAGATAAATAAATGTAATTCAGATTATACTATTGTCTAGTTAAGAATCTGGTTTAATGAAACATATATATATATATATATGTGTGAATATTTGAGAGTACTATTCTGTTTGAAACAACAACGACGATGATACATGGATGGGAGTATTTTTTTACTTGCTTGACTATCGTGTGAGACAAGTCAACTATTTGTTAGCTTCTTTTAATGTGGTCTGTTATTTTAATATATCGTCTGAAGCAGCGAGCTAAAAATCAGCAAGTTCTTTCACAACTGTTGCCCACTCTTCAATTACATCAGATATTGTCAAGCTAGTGAAAACAGCAAGCCTTTCCAACTGTATCAATTCTTCCAGAACACATCAATGCTGTCAATAAATAATCAAGTGTGTCTTGATCATGAGAAACATAAACAGCTGATATCTGCACCAATAGATGTATACATGGGCATCCACAAACTTTTTTCCAGGGAGGGGCAAAATGGAAAACAAGTTTTAGTTTGTAGTCTAGAAGGAAGTGGTATGCGGAAATGGAGAAGACTAGTTTCACATAAAACTGTTTCATCAAAAATCTATTGCCCAGGGGGTGGAACTTGCCAATATGTCATGTTGGCGATGAGTCAGCTTGTAGTACTAGTATAAACATGATAAAATAGTAAATGAAGACGTTAATCACTGTGAAATGAACAAATACTAATGTGAAGTTATCTGACTGATAACATAACTAGCCATGAGCTAGACAAAACATTTATATGACACTATAAAGGTGAAAACACAGCTATGTAAAACTTTCTGATTGATACAATTACTTCTTCTTCTTGTGTTTGTCGCTATGAATTCAGGTACAGTCATGGTGCCTGCTATGGTGATTCTGACTGATTTTTGCTTGAAGGCATGCTTTCTTTGTTATCAGTGATACCATAACTAAACTGGACAAAGACTATGTGAAGCCATATAGATAACATTACTAGCCATGAACTAGACAAAACATTTATATGATGCTATCTGATTGATACCAATTACTAGCCATGAACTGAACAAATAGTTATGTGAAGCCATTGTTTAAAACTAAAGGTAACAACATTAAGATAAAGAAGATAGTTTCACAAATGACGTTAAGAAACTATACACACAAACATACAGAAAACAAAAATGACAATTTACAAATGAAAAACTATGCATGTCAGTATAAAAGTGAAGAAAATCAAATTCACTCTTTTCTCAATCAGGATGGTTATGGCAAATGGAGGGAAAGCAATGAAATTCAGAATAATAAATATACTAAGTACTAACATTGTATTTGAAGTAAGCAGAAGTGCACACAGTTTGTCACAGACAATAGAAATGTGGTTAAAAAATTATAGGAAATAAAAATCAAGTCTTACTTGTTGAACACAGCAATGGATATGACATCAAGAAAGAAACAAATGTCTGTATATTTACAAAGCATGTGTATAACAGTTAAGTATTCATTGAACAGTAAATCAAATAAAATTAGCTTCTGACTAGCTAAGTCAATTAATTATAACTATATGCATTTAAGCTGAGGTGAAATGTCATTTGTTACAAAGTCTCCATTATATGAAGAGCAAGAAAAAGGTTATATGGATGGTTGCAATCAGTACCTTTCCCGGTACAAGAACTAGATAGATGTTGACAACCTTAGACTGACCACTGCTTCATTTGAAAATATTTAAAATGACACCTGAAATTATAGGAAAATTGCGGCATATCCTTTACAGGACGTAGCCATCAACAACAGTAAATGAGTCGTTGACTTTATAGGCCCCACTTATATGTTCAGTAGTTTGCCATTGCTTTCTGAATGGTGAGGTCTACTTTTACCATTTGTAAAAATCCAAGGGAACTAATTTGCTTCCAAACTAGCTCGCCGTGGAGTTTGAACCAGGTACGCTTGGGTTGTGATCGAGCTCACTACCGCTTAAGCTATAGGCGCTCACTTGAATGTTATATGCAATGTAAAGAAACAATGTAATTTAAGAGATAAGTTACTGAAATCAATTTGTTAACATTAAATGAAACTACATATTGAAGAAATGACAACCTGTCAGATGCTAATAAGTGGCTAACTAGGCTGGTGAACAAACCATGATGGATGGATATACAACATTTATGTCAACTAAACAAGTAAGTAGATATCTAGTGTTTATAATATTCATTTTTAATTGTATAAATAACACAGAAATGAAACCACTTAAACATTTTATGTCAAAAGTTTGTCATTGGTTGTACTTTGTCCTTGTTCCCCTTGGGACATATAACTGTGGCTGGCTGTCCTCTCTAGTGATCATCTTCAATTTTGTCACTACCGACTGTCAATATATTGAACTAAGTTCACTTTCCACATAAACTTCTCCTTCAATCTTTCTAAAAACAAATTCAAAACTGAAGCAGGAGCAATGGATAGCTTGCTCAATTGTTGCTATTTTCAGGAAACTGTTTTCTGACTGGGTCTAAACATGGATGGGTTGGCCCCGAGCTCAGTGACATCTGTTCTAGTGACATCTAACCATACATGTAACATAAATGTCACTCAGTATTTCTATTATCCTTCAAACAAACCATTTATGAATAAGGTTACAGCAGCAACAAAATACAGCACTGATTTCTAGTTTTTATCTACCACATAGTTTCCCTTCTTCTTTGCACAGAAATTACAGTAACCCGCAAGTATTTCTAGGATAAATAAATCAGCACACAGAAAACATTTGTTAAGTGAAATTAAAAGCTCATGACTCACTTGAATGTTCACACACGCTTAAAACAAATTGTTGAAGAAAATATAGGGGAGGAATCTTGGATTTCCATTGGTGATGAACAATCACTGAATCAACAGATGTTCAGATTGCATATCAACAGATGTCGATATTGCATATTGCTATCTCTGTAGATATGTTTGCCAGATGTGAACATTCTACATCTGTCATTTTCCTTTGAATGAATGAGCTGAGAATAATTATGCTATATAGCAGTTTACCAATTCTGATAACTGAACAAAATACTGCAGATAGAATTAGTCTCAATTACTGCTGGCTCTTGGTCAGATAGATTGTCAGATCAGATTAGATCAAGTATGAGCAGGAATGCCCCAAGATGACAGTCTGGTCAGCTATGAAGAAGCAAAAATCATCGTCAAAGGGCACTACAAAGCAAAGTGGGATAAAGAACACCCAAAACACAATAAGGATGATGGATATTATCAACTGTCCAGAAAGGACTAGACAGTCATACTTCACCTCCGGACAGGTCACAACAGAATGAGACACATGTACACTAAATTCAAGATAGGCACCAACGACCTGTGCCCCTGTGGCTTAGCGAGTATGACAAGGAGCATATCCTGCAGAACTGCCCCCAGTATGCAGACCTGAGAAGAAAGAACTGGCCCACTTACATCAACGTCCAAGACAAACTTATGCGTGGCTGATAATCTGAGGCAGATGGCTGCCTTTATTAGAGAATCCAAAATCCCAATCTAGTCAGAATGCAGAAGAAAATCAAGTACCATCTTCACTAATATATTCAAACTAGATATACAGAAACATACCATCTGCATAAGCAGCTTTATTTGTTTTCTTGTGCTATAATAAACACTATAAGTTATAACCTTCTTGGTCAGAAATCTATGTATTCATAATCTTCAATCAACATGTTTCATAATTTCTAATAATATTTATGTGTATGTTTCAAATTCAATTGATATTTTCTTCATTTCTAATAATAGTTCTATGTATGTTTTGAAATTTAGTTTCCATTTTCTCTAGTCCCAACAATAGTTCTATGTGCTTCAAATGCAGTTTTCATGCTTCTGACAATACCGCTGCATAACTTTTTTGCTATCTAAATATTCACTTTTCTTACATAACTTTAGTATGTTGATATTGGTCTTTTTTGGAGGGGACAATGTTTTAGAGAAATATTTAGACAATGTACTATGCAATAATCACAATCAGATTATATAAGGTGTGTTTAGAAACTAAGCATTGTTTGCACAGACCTTCAGGGAATAGTCCATTGTGTATATGTATTTCTCAAACAATTAGTTAGTCACTGACAGATCTTATGAAATTCTGCTTATGTTTACAATATTTATGTTGTTTAACAAATGTTTAAGACAAATAAACTGCCTGCTATATGTGAAATACAAAGCCAAATATGTGGGATTTATGGTGAAAATGTGATTAATAGCACAGTTAGGAAATGGGTTCGGACGTTCAATGAATGACACAAGAACATATGTAGGCATGAAGTTGGCAAACATCGTTGGTTAATGATGATGTATGGTCAACAAAAAAGTTCATGAGGACAGATGATGCACAATTTCTGTTCTTTCACTACAGTTTGTTTTGTGTCAAGTTCTGTACTGAAAAATCAGTTGGAATATTAGAAATTGTATATCAATAGGATGATAAGCTGAAAGATGCAGTGCAACAGTAGTTAACATCTCAGGTGGCCACATTCTATGATGATGGTGTTGAAAAAGGTGTACACAGCTACAATAAATATCTCAATATGGAAACTATGTTGGAAAAATTTGTCTAATGTATGTAGAATCCAATTTATTAAAAATAACAACAACACAATTCTGACTTTCTTTCATAGTTAAACTGTAATTAGTTTTTAAACATGCCTTAATTTAAAAAAACAGCAAATATCACAGCAATACAATGATACATATTTAGATGTTCCAAATGGATTGTCTACAGAGATGAAAAAAACAATTAAAAATTTTTAATAATCAATACTTTTCACACTGATATGATAAAATTTTTTGCAAGTGCTTGCTGTTTTTGAGTTGCTGGGGATGTCTTACTGCAGATATGTTTGTTCTAAAAAATATGAGTTATAAAAAAATAGCAGTGTGAGCATGTTTGTAGCGCACTGATGGTAACATTAGATTGACTAAATATTAAAATATAGTAGGAATTGTAGGATAAATATATAAAGAATTACACTTGACATTAGAACTGAGTAACAACATACATCCACTGGTAGCTTTCAAATTGTAAAAAAGATGATCATTTGGGAATCTATGGAACAGAACATTTGATTGTTCTTCAATATTCAGCCATTGAAGTAAACTATTTTTATTAATAAAAAAGACTGAGTTCATATAGGGAGTGTCCAGGACTGGCAATTAATTCTTCTGAAGTAATAAATAAAAGCAGACCAACCACACCTGTACTAGGGGAAATAATTGTGCTTAGATTAAAATCATTCAAAAGCACAGATCAGTCACTGCTGTTCTATGGTACCTATAAAACAATAATTTCTTTCAGTGTTTGTAAACTGGTCTACTGAAATTGTCAGGATGATTGGATGATATTTATGACCTACTCATGTTCACCGTGAACAAAATAATGTTTTAATGATAATTACAACAACACATAGAATATATGTTCTGGTGTACACCAAAGCCAAGAAGCCAGTAGATGATGATGAAATGACACACTGCTGAAGCAAATAAGCACACTTTCTTGAGATTCTTGAGTGAAAGTAACTCTTGAGTACTGAACCACTGTGGTGTTCATGTGTGTGAATCATACTAAAACATTCATAAAGTGTCCAGTTAAAAAAAAAAAGGTTGTTTGAAGATGTTAATGTAATTAGTTACTAATACAATAATGAGCGATATCACAATCAGCTCACAATAGAAAATAGCCTAGACAAACAATTAAAGACTACTTCTTTTAGCGTGAAAAACTACGTTTCTTGGGCTCTTCCTTTTCTACACGGGCCGGAAGTGACTGGGTCTTGTAGGCCTGGCTGACTGCTGCTCCATCCCCTCCTGTTGCAGAGTTGATGCGACTTATCCAAAGTTCTTGTTCCATCTGGATATAAACATAATCTTAGTCATAAATGTATTTAAATATTTTAATATTCATTACTTGGAACACAACCTACATTTCCTTAGACACAAGAACACCACATATAAATTGCTATCATAAAATGTTGACTGCTTTGAGAACATGAATGACAACAGAGAGCGAATGGCATATCTACATATATTCCATTAAGTGGCTAAAGTAACACAAAGGCATCTCCTCCCTCATGAAAAGGCACAACAGACAGATCACCAGCCTGCAATATAAACCTAATGACAAGAAATGATAGAGAAAACAGGATAGATATTCTTTTTTTCTGTGACAATCACTCATTTTAGACTAGGACTTCAAATTCTCTTAGTCTGCTGTCTATTTCAGAATTTCATTTCCACCAGTTTTTCTTCAAAGGTGATGTGTGTACTATATTCTTTACATCAGTTCAACCTGCAACAGACATACATGGTCTGCTGTGAAGCATGACTGCCTGACCTCTACTGGAGAGTTGCTTATCTGGATAGTTGTTTATTAACATGTTCAGAGTGCTCTGGTGATAGTCCTCATATAACTGATAGTTGTTTATCTCCATTATCTACTTTGTGTTTGGAGTTATTTTCCCCCTCTGCAGTGCATTGAGCTTTTATAGCAGTTTTAGCTTTCTATAGAAACAAAATATATATTACTATCAATCCAACAACAAAAGTATATATATTTTCTTGCATACCTCATCCTTGGCCTGGAAGAGATATTTGCTACCATTAAGCAGCTTAAGTTCAAATACAAATGGCCGCTTAGTGTAGTCAGCAGCTACCTGGCAGGTAGCACCAGCTAAATCATGGGCTGGTTCATGATGGATTCTGTTGTTTGGATCCTGTTGAAGAAAAGTTATGAAAAACTTTTGAAACTGTATAATCCAAATATGCTTTTGTGTCAGTAATTAAACAAAAGCATAGATATCTCTCTGTAGAGACTTCCATCCTCTATACCTAGGAAGCATATTTACAGAGGATGGAAGAAACGATAGAGAGATAGAAACTAGAGTCCAGAAAGCAAATGCAATAACCTACCAATTAGCGCCACTACTTAGACATCCAAGCATCTCACTGACAGTTAAACAACAGTTGATCAACAGCATCTTCATACCCACGTTATGTTACTTATGCCAAACATGGACAATGAATAAGAAACATATACAGAAAATATCAACATGCGAAATGAGATGTCTCTGCAAAGTCACCAACAGCACAAGAATTGACAGAGTAACGAATACCAACATCAGAGAAAGGGTTGGAACAAGACCGTGCTTGAATTATATACGAAACAGAGAATGAAGTGGTTTGGCCCTTAGTAAGAAGCAAACAGACCCAACTGCCTATGAAGCTTTCCACAACAGAATATCAGGAAGGAAGGCCAGAGGAAGACCGAGGAAAAGGTGGATAGATAATGTAGTTGAATTCTGTCAGGGGACTAAGAAAACCATCACACAAGTAACCAGAGAAGCACAAGACAAATACATAAAACACGACACTGGGTTAACAACCCGGTAACAGTGTGCTGATAAAAGAAGAAGATAGATTTATTTGTAACATTTAACAGTTGTGAAAAAGATTTCCTCAAATTTTATGACATAAAAAAATGTTAGTGAAAGTTATCAGTTTTATGATAGTTTCAAAGTCCTGCTTATGATCAATGACTTAAATCACAAAGAGTAATTTATTAGTGGGCTATTCTAGAGATAAAGCAGTAGAAGAAAAATGATGGTTTCCATAAGGTCTCAGCATTTATTTCTATTCTGTCCATATAACTAAAAATAGGTAGTTTTTTTAATATTTAATTTGTTGTCACAGAACAACAGTGACTTTTTATTAAAAAAATATTTTTTGGTTCAAGTTATTACTCATCATACTTAAGTAACAGTTAATGTAAAAAATGTTAACTGTAGACAATAAATTCTTCGTCTTCGTTCCGGGACACCTGGGTGTCGGCAATGAGGAGCAGACAGGCAGGCTGGCTCTGCCGCTATATCAGAGGGCCAGCCAATGGACAGAGCAGATATCTTGAACACCCTCATAGAGTGTGGCCGCAGAGAAGATTTTCATCTAAACGTGTCCTAAATGTGTAGAAGTCTATGCGTTTAGGGGCCTACAAACCAATGTGCAACGTATACACGTTCTTGACAAAGATCAAACATATCACAAAGAGTGATTAAAATTGGTCGTAAAAAACGACGCAAAAGAAGAAGATCTAAACCAATCCACGTCAACTACTAGATTGTGGGAGCTGGGTTTGAAGATTGGTGTTGCAAGAAAAGAACAGTAGGACAGGTATACAAGTAGGCTCATCAATCAAAATTGAACAGGTACAGTTAGTCGCTGTTGGAGAGATTGTGAAGGAGATCGGAGCAGCTATGGACATGTCCGAGTGCAATGAAGATATTCCAAACTGAAACTGAATAAATTCATGAAAGTTGATACAGAAAGTGAGAAATGTATCATTAAATACTGATTTGTCTATATCACACATTTATTTTCCACATGGACACAAAATGTTAACATTTTAAAAAGGTAATAATCAAATCTGCAGTGATTAACTCTTGACTAACTCTTAGTTTGAAAATACTTCAACTTTTTTCCCCAGTGGTATGCGACTTTACAAATTACATGTCATTAATCTTTGAACATGTTTCTTATTATAAATAATGTGATCCATTTTCTTCCTCATGAAATTTGTCCTTCCCTAACTTGGCAAGTCAGGACCAATTTATTAACTAGGTCGAATGGAGTGTGCAATCAACCTATTTCGATTGGAAGCAAGAGTTCAAACCACTTTAATACAACTATGAGCAAAATATTACAAATGTATTGATATAAAATGAAAGATGCAGCAAATGAGATAACAGAAGTTAGTGTAAAATCAGCGAACTAGAACTGACTAAGATCTACTCCACCTCCAATTGGCAGTCCTGATAACAGACTGCATCCCTGCAGTCTTATTCAGTAGCAAGATAGAAGGCAAGCCATGTTCCAAAACTGCAATACTGAAAATGGATGTATTGTACCAAATGGTGAAGATACTGTTAGTTTTCTGTAAACTATGACACATGCAACACACTCTTTTCCAAGATGAACAAAGAAGATAATGAAAGATGGTTATTTGACAAACACTCACAGTCTTTGCATGTTTCTGGTCTTTATAGCATGACAGGGATGGTCCTTGCAGTACCACAAACAATTTGTCCCAAGACCTGTGTTATAAGTAAAATAGAAAGATTATTAAGTATATACAGAATTAGAAAGCATAAAATAATTTATTCAATTTAGGACAATAATTCTAATTTGTTAGAAATAAAAATATATTATGTTCTGTTAGGAAGGTGGCCTCAAATTATTGAAAGATACTTGATGAAAATGGTGTTTGAACTAATGACCCAGCTTCTGGGATGAGTCAAAGTAGCTCAGTCTACACAAGCAGATGTTAAAGGTTATGCAAGTTGAAGGTTCCCATGGCTCATTGGTTAAATACATTTCTGATTCTGCCCCCATGTTCCCAGTTCTACTTGTACAATTTTTGATTCCAAATTCCTTCAAATGCTGCATAGGTCTGTCATCAATTGCTGCATCCTTATCTAACAGGTGAACACCGGGCAACCTAATTACGTGTCACCCTAATCCATCAGGAATACTCCAGCCACAAATACTGTTAATGAAAGCCTGCTTGCTTTCTCATTACCAAAACAAACCTCCATGACCACAACAGTGGATCCACATTAGCCACTGGAGGTTAAAAGTCTTGATGGACAACATCCACTCATACCATAACTTGCTGTTCTGGGCCTTTAAAAGCATGAAGTGAGAGTCGGACAGAATTTCACTTGATAAAGTTTAGTATTAAATGTTTTTGTTAAAAAACAAAAACCGCAAAATAAGTTGTCGTGGGATGTGATTCACATCGCTACCATCTTATTCCAGGGTTAGAATACCAACAAGTTAAATTCCTCTAATAATAATAATAATAGCCATCCGTGCAAGCGATGATGACAACAATCTCAGACGTGTACTGTTGCACCACTCTGGTGTGTGCGGAGGTGACTGTAGAGTCCAATCCTAGAACAGAATCCCGACCACAGGTGGGGCATACATGATCAAGGTTAGACATGTTCGTGTTGTGTGCTCTGTCTTTTCGCGCTGCTCGTTTTCTCTGTGACTCAACAAACGATGATTCTCAGCTATTCGGGTTCCTCTTTGTTGTTACAGCGCCACATTTGGCGATCTTGCGCAAAGGATTCCCAGCACGTATTGTCTATATCAAAGCATTTCAGAGACACTTTAAGAGTGTCTTTAAAGCGTTTTCTGTCCACCAGCTAAACGTCTGCCCCTTCAAGCTCGCCATACATCAATTGTTTTGGGATGCGTTTATCAGGCATCCGAGCAACGTGACCGACCCATCTCACTTGGGCCTTCTGCAACAGGGTGTTGCGCTTGATCTTTGTAGCTTGTGAGGACTTCCTCTGAATTTTGTCCTGCCAGTTTATTTTTAGTATTCTGCAGACAGCTTGTGTGGAAATGGTTTAATATCTTCAAGTGACAGTAATAATAGCATGTTTTTGCAAACAGCTACGTGTGTTCTGCTTATGCCTGAAGAGATTTCACTTTGCAGACACTTGTCCCCTCGTTTAAAGTAATAGAACAGATTAAAGTTACGAAGAAGCATATAATTATTCTTTGGACAAAATTCTATTGTTGAAATCAAAATCATATTTGATCTGTATAGGAAGGCTGCCAAATTATGAAAGATTCTTGATGAAATGGTGTTTGAACTAATGATGATTCTGGGATAGTCAATAGCTAGTTACTCAGAGAGGTAGCTTGAACAGGGCTCTGTTAATTTTGAGTGTTATTATGTAAAGATTCCAAACCTATCATCAAAGCCATTGGTCTGCCCAAAATTGCTGCATCCTTCAACAGGTGATCCGGCAACTAACGTGCACCAAGTCCATCAGGAAAATCAACAAGTTTGAATAGTTGTTCTTTACCTTGGTAGAGACTAACCTCCAAGACGAAACAGTGTCTTGCCCTGTATCTAATCTTGTGACACATCCATGTCTATTCGTCTCCTCAAAAGCATCTGATGAGCACGACATGAAGTTATATTATGTTTGAAGATTTGTTGGGAGTGACACATGCGCCATCTATCCAGGCTAGAAACATACAAAGTTAGACTACACTTCTAGGATTGGTTAATATTTAGAGATCATGTATTTGCACTGTGATAGTGCAGTTGTGTCTGCATACCATAATGTTGCCACTGAAACAAGATTTATTCACACACCAGACTAAGAACACCTTCAAGCACCAGTATCTAGGTCCAATTCACCAGTCTGTCAAAGTACTTTCCCCCAACAGCTGGTTCTGCCAGTGTAGTTGATTCTGGAAAGTCTTGTCAGTGTTTCCCTATTTTAGCATTCCCAGCAGAAAACAAAATGTGAAAACAATTACTTTTTTGAGGAAACACAAACGTTCTAAGTCCATTAAGAGACTGTTTCTTACATGGAACAGTCTTGGTAAAAGATGGATCATGAATTGAACTGCAGAGTGATCTGGAGACACTTGAAAGAATGCACCAGATACAAGCATTCTATGTCACATGACTGTTGTAGTTATCCTTTACCAGGAATAATATCCCAGAGAAAATGACTGCATCTGGGATGGCACTACAGACCACTGCTGTAGAGAAAACATAAATGTGTTGCCTTGGAAGACGGTGTTGTGACTGTCACAGGCAAGAGAGAGAGTAAACCTGAACACAACATATGTTGTAATAGTTTGTGTTAGGCAGAATGAAGCAAATATTGCAGGTTCGCTGTGAACTAGCAGCCCAATATACTTACATTCAATTACATGCAGAATCAGAAAATATGTTGTAGAGAAAACAAACTATAATATAACATTATGTGAAAAAAATGGCATTAAAAAGTTGCAGAATTGATATCTGTGATGGGGTAATTAAATAATGTAATTAATATGTCTAGATACCAGATAATCCAATGGACTCTGACAGAGCAACTAGATGATCTGGACTTCGCTGATGATATAGCCCTTCTGTCACATACACGAAATCAGATGCAGGATAAGCTAAACACATTGAATCAAAGGTCCCAGCAACTAGGGCTGAACATTCATAAGGGAAAGACAAAGATATTGAGAATTAACCAAGCAACGACAACTCGATCTCCCTGGGGAAATCCCACTTCAAGAGGTAGAATCATACACATATTTGGGCAGCAACGTAGACAAAGAGGGTGGAACAGATAGAGATGTTAAAATAAGAATACAGAAGGCAAGAGGAGCTTTCATTGCACTGGGAAACATTTGGAAGTCGAAAGAAATCAAATCTAGAACAAAAATTTGGATATTTAACTCTAATGTTAAAGCAGTTCTACTGTATGGGTCAGAAACATGGAGAACAACTAAAACAATAGCGCATAAATTGCAAACATTCATCAACTGGTGTCTGAGAATAGAGGGAATAAGATGGTATGATAGGGTCACAAATGAGGAACTTATGGAGAGAACAAGACAGATTCCAGTGAACGAACAGGTTAAAAAAATACGCTGGCGCTGGATAGGACACACTTTGCAAAAACCGGAGGGAATATAACAAGAAGGGTCCTTGCCTGGAACCCGCAGGGACAGCGAAAGAAGGGAGGCCGAGAAATACATGGAGACGAGATTTAGAGGCGGAGATCAACAATATAAAGAAGAGCTGGAGGGAGCTGCAGGAGATAGCTAGAGATAGGAAGACTTGGCATGAGTTGGTTGAGGGCCTATGCCCTAACCCGGGGTAAAAAGGCAAAGAGAGAGAGATACCAGATGATAACATCAAAATCATTACACACCCAAAACCCTATGTAAATATATTTAACTCTTTCCATGCACAGTTATTTCCTCAATTTTTAAGCAGTTAATTCAAGGGAAGTTAAAAAAAAAAAAACGATCCCAACTACTTGTCAATAAATAAACACATATATATTATTATATACTAAATTGAAGAAAACTGGACAACCCAATAGAATAACAAGGTTAAAAAGTAGTAGAAGTAAAATAGTAGAAGTAAAACTAGAAAGACTTCTTATAAGGGAAGCAACTCTATGGCATAGTGTGCGGCTTAAAGAGTGCAACAGACTTCCGCCATGGCGCAGTGTGCGGCTTAATTTTATGAATTTTTGTGTAAACACACCCTCCAAAAACAGCTTTTTGGACCAAATTTTGAGGGAATTTTTACCCAAAAATTTATAAAAATTAAATATTTAATATATCCTAAAAATCATGTGTAATATTTTAGATATTACAATTGCACCTTAGAGTGAAAACAGAATTCATTTACATTCATTAGATTCAGAGCCTTAGGGATTTGAAATTTTGTTTTTGGTGGCCATTTTGTATTGTTTCCATGGCAACACTTTGACATTTTTTTTTTTACTAATTTTTTCTACTATTCTAAGTCATACTCTTTCAAAATGCTTATACAAATTTTATATTAATATGAAAACAACGAAAATAGATTCCTGATTTTCAAGACCGAATCCCCCTTAAAGCGTGGAAAGAGTTAAGTACCCATAACAAGGTTGAGATTGAGCGAGTTGCCCAGGATAGAGTGGTATGGAGAAATTACTTGCAGGCCCTATGTAATGTATAATGGTACGAGAGGAATTATTATTTATTATAACAAGGTTAATGCAGGTGATAGTAAATACTTACCTAAAGCATGGTTACTGTAGGTGATAGGAAGTACTTACCTATTACTAGCTTTCTTTTCTCCTACTTCCAGTTCATGTTTTCTAGACAATATACCCTCCTCATGGACAGACTCAGCAGCTGATGCATCTGTCAAGAATATATGACCACTTTCAAAAACTATGTTTCATGTCTTAGCAGACAAGTCTTGTTAATACTAACACTTCCTACCTAAACTGACAATTGCTCAATTAAGTAACACACTTATAATATATGAATTAATTCTACATTTTGGTATCAAATAAAAAAAATAAAAATATAAAACAACCCAAGTATTATGATTATTTATTTTTCCAGAACATGAGACTGTCTCTCCAGACAGTTGTACATACTTCTTAGTCTTTTTTAAAATACATTCTTATTAATAACTTTGGCAAAGTTTGCAGTAAGATATAGACTGTCAACATTGTTCTAATACTTTTTGCTATTGGTTAATGAACCATTGTCATACATAGCACCATATCCAAAGCTGCACATTCTCTCCAAGTAGAAGTTGAAGGGTATGCATGTTGATGGTTCCTGTGGCTTTTTGTGACATGAAGTAGGATAGGGTCACATGCTAATATGTATGTTGGGCAAGTCGGCAACAGGAGTTCGACTGTCATAGAGCTGGTACCAAAGGTTGACAGGTACATTATGCAAGCTTGTATATGTGATAAAGATGATATCTCAGCCTGTTGTGTCTTGTACATACCAGAAAATTATGATTTGGGTGGTCTCTTTCCAAATTTGATCTAAGAATGACTTTGATAGTTGTTTTTGATAACTTCTATGTTGTCTATAGTACTTTCTCTGTAGAAGTGTCCAACCTTTGGGAAGTGTTGTGCTTTATTTCCTGGATTGTAACAATGAACTGGTCTACACTAGATTGTGCCAAATCTCTTTCCAAATTTGATCTAAGAATGACTTTGATAGTTGTTTTTGATAACTTCTATGTTGTCTATAGTACTTTCTCTGTAGAAGTGTCCAACCTTTGGGAAGTGTTGTGCTTTATTTCCTGGATTGTAACAATGAACTGGTCTACACTAGATTGTGCCCTTTTTCCCCAAAACAATGGGTTAAATGCTGAAGTGAGTCTATTAGAGCATCCAATTCACTGTATTTTGTTTTCACATGGCCGATATTATTGACAGGGCACTTGTGATGATGGCAATTTGTTTCTTTGTCCAAGCCTTATATTTATTAAGTGCGTCTTATGCTGGTCTAAGAGCTTCTGTTTCATCTTAAAATGTGTTGCAACATTTCCATGCAGCAAATGATATTCTGTGGTTAAGCTGTTGCCTTGCTTTCCAAAAGTCGTGGGTTCTAATCCGGACCGCGATTTTCTGCTCACATGTGCTTTTTTTCTGTAGAGATCCCTAGGATTGTTGCAGGAGCTACAGAGTTTGGTCTTTGTTCAATACTCTTGGCAGGTGGAGTGCAATTTCTGCAGAGAGACCGAGCCATATGGGGTAAAACCGAATACAATAAAGTCAGTCCTTCGTCTTTAGGCCCTTTAAATGATATTGAGTAGCTCGTATTCTCTTGAAGGACCCCTCCTTCCACATTTTCATTTAAAAAATATATATATAAATACACACGCATATATATATATATAGAGGAGACACAGACACAAAGAGTGCAGGTAATATAGAGTACAGACACAAAGAGTGCAGGTAATATAGAGTAAACTGTGATGAACATGTTCAACAGTTTCACTGTACAACTGTTTATCATCAACTAGTGATGATGTAACATTCACACAACAGGTCACAGACAACATATAAAAAGTAAAAAAATCTGATCACTACAGTAACATCAAACACATAAAATCTGGTTATTACAAGAAGTACAGGTAACAGAAAACAATGAAAAGATAATGATTAGTGTGAACAAACACATTTAACATCAATTGATTAAGGATGTTTTAGAAAAAGTGTGGGGCATCCAAATTCTGTGATTTAAAGTCATGGCACAGAATGACTGACAGACCAGTAAGTAAGTACTAAAATACTGAAGAGACCAACCAGATGTCCTTGAACTTGGTGACTCCTGTGCTTGAGGTGATAATGGAGGAGATGAGGTCGGGGTAGATTTTCGTCCCTTATCCTTGCTGCTGAAGAGTTTAGCAAATGGTGATCTAGAGCGTGGTGACTTTTTCTTTTCCTCTGTACCACCACGCTCAGGGCTAAGCGTTTCTTCTTTCTTCCTGTTGTCTAATTAAAATCAAGTGTGGTGAACATATTTAACTTGATATGTTTGGCTTCAACAATTTCCAGTGCATTACATAAATGCCATCCACCCATGCTCATCCGACAAGGTTAGGTAAATTCAAGCCAAGAAGAAAAGTGCCGGCTTCAATCTAGGCATAAATGTAGGTATAGGTCCTTTGGTGATCCAATAAATATATAAAATATAGGGCCATGTTATAGGCAAATATATGGGAGAAAAGTGCAAAAAAAAAAAGGTGACTATGGAAAGTGAAAATAACTACTGACAAAAAAGCACTACATAATGCATAATGCTAAGCCATGGTATCAAAAACGTCAGTTCACTTGGCAAAATAATGAGTGGTCTGTTTGTTTAAATCATATACTTGATGACAAACTGAATGAAGTGAAAATAAAATAGAAAATACATTTAATCAAGTTTAATTGCAGGAACATTTTTCTTTTTACTTATGGTAATTATTTTAATAGTTAATAAAAAAAACCTTTAGAAATTAATCACTCATCTCTAAACTAAATGCTTTAAGGATATTTCATTTCATCATGGCTTTAACATAAGTGCAATATTAAAATAATGTGACCAATGCAAGATGTGTTAGTTTGGATAACAGAAGGCATGACTTAACAGAAAAACAACAATTTACCCACATATTTTGTGGGTATGGCTAGAGAAAATTAACATCTCGCAGAAACACTACAAACACCACACAGATGTTGGTAAAACTGGGAACAGCTATAGTAACAATCAATTTGTCAAAGTAACATGAACCGTGTTGCAACCATGCCTGAATTTAATAGATCAGGTTTAGAATCACATCAATAAACTTGGAATTTTTGTTGACCATTACATGGGTGGTATATCTGTATGGGTGACAATATGAGTGATTGTACATGTTGTGTGTCTGTATGAGTGTCTGTATGAGTGTCAATATGAGTGATTGTGCATGTCTAACATGAATTAAAACATGAAAACAATGTTTTGATAACAACTGCTGCAAAAGTCTCACATGTGATCTTATGAGGCATAGCCTGGTTGGGTATAAAGCATGAGTAAAAACTGGGATATAGCAAAAAAGTACTTAGTATGTACAAGTCAGAACCAGGCAACAAGCACAGAGTTATCATCAATAATGTAATGCGATTGTGCAGATGATTGTAGCAAACAAATTGCAGAGTCACAGAGTGTGTCTTTTTATATAAATTAGATCATAGACCAAGTTTCATTTCTTTCAGACTATGCAAAACCAAATTAACATAATTTTTTAGTATCTCTTCTATACTTGTTGCTACATTTTTGGTTTATGAGAGCTTTGAATGTTGAAATAACAATAATTAAAAGAAACTTTAATTAAATTTTTCTTTTCATGGAGCAATGGTTGAAAATGAAAATTGTGACATATCCTTAACAGGATGTCGCCATCAGCCACAGTAAACGGGTGGTCAATTTTCTAGGCACCACTTATACATTCAGTAGTTTGGCATTGCTTTCTGAACGGTGAGGTCTATTTTAAAGGGTTATAAATTCCATGGGAACAAATTTGCTTCCAAACATGTCCACCACAGAGTTTGAACCAGGTACGTTTGGGTTGTGATCGAGCTCACTACCGCTTAAGCTACAGACACTCACAATGGTTACATTATCCAAATCTTGGAAGGCAAGGTATACATTCAGCTGTATAGATCTCACAGTTTACTAAGTCACTGACATAGACATAATCAAAGATGTAGAATGCACATTATCAAGTGCTAATGTTTCAATTTCAAAGAATATGTATTGAATAAACATCACTGAAAAAAAAGACAACAATGACGATTGTTACAGTGAAGAAAATGACAAGTCTCAGTTATAAAATGTACACATTTCATGTGTTTCGTCAGTCATTATACTAGGCAATTGAGCATGCATAGCGGTAAATGGAAACAGGGAATATCAATTCTTTGCTTACCAAAATACATAGACAAATTTAGTTTGTATCTTCAACTCTTCAACGCATATTATATTAAACTTTCACGAAAGGTGTCAGCTTAAAGTCAAAATAATTTTTTAAATGCAATTTGCAAATGATAATAATACAGAAAATCACGGCAAGTAAGTGATTCTGCATCCACAATGAGTTAGTATTTTGTTATTACTGAATATTTTCCCTACTTCTTTCTATTTTGCAAATATCAATTTCTTTGTGCAAAAATTAATTTGAGATTTTCCCCATAAATTATGATGGAATATATAATTTACTAATAGCTATTGGCTACTGAACTGATGTCACAACACTTTGGGCAGAACCATAGATGCTCAGTCTGCCCTAAAAGATATCAAAGGGTGTGCATACTGATGGTTTCTGTGGCTCGCCTGACGTTTACAAAGCATTAAGAAAGCTGAGGCAGAGTTGTATGAATGAAATTGCATGATAATTTTAGAAAATCTGAGGCAAATAAAACTAATATTAAAATAAAAATCTACAAAGTTAAATAAAATTAAGTAAATAAAATAGTACAATTCTGCAGGATCATTAAAAACTGTAACAGAAACTGGGGATTTAAAAGCAAGCTGAGAACAACATAAAAAAAAAATAAAAACATAAATCAATATCCATATTCATCAAAGAGTGACAAAAAAAAAAATGAAATATGAAACAATATTGAAATACTTTTAACAATTATTGTCATTCATAAATGTCTTACTGACACTGTTAGCACTGTACTCCCAACTTGGATATACTTTTATACAATGGGTTAGAGAATGATAAACAGTGTCTATCATTTGACCAACAAGAAACCATACTAGAAGTTCAGTACATATACTATCAGCAACATGCTATATGATCAGTTAGAATGCTGATACACTGGTAGCATAGATCATAATTCATACAATATGGTTGAATACCAGTGTGAATCTAGTGGTACCTTATTGATGAAGAGAGAATAAAACCACTGAACCTACCAATCATTTTGTAAAAGGTGATTAATGAGGGCTGTTTATGAAACAAGTAATCATATACTGTGAATAAAATATTTCCACAGAAAAGTCACCACTGTAATATATTGATATGCAGAATTTATGTCACCTGCAGGTGTGGTTCCACGTACCAACTGAGGCCAGGAAAGAATTACTGACGGTGTCAAACTGTATGGACAAATTCATGTGTTTTGTTTTGCTCTTTCAAATTGAATCAGTTATTTTCAGGCATACAATGCATCATAACAATGCTACTATTTAAACCGGCAAGAGTGCTAATCAAAAGCCAGATCATGTCCAACAGATAAAGGATCTTATTCTGAGGAAACCATGGAAGAATATTCTTTAGCTTTAAAGTACTGTCTTTATGCGTTCTAGGGTATGTTGATGTATTTTTTTTCCATCTATGCTTCTTAGTCTTTCTCTTCCCTGCTTTGAACTATCGGTAATCTTCATGATTCGTTTTTTACAGATCATCTCTTACTTTTTCTAGTTTGAATGTGGTTTTTTGTCATTCTGCGTATTGAACAACCTTACATACGTGATGAGTTAGTCACCTTTGTTTTTCTAATTTGTCACTCCTGTTGACATGCTGGGAAAAGGCCTTGTTAGAGTATGTGTATAAAATGCCTCTTGATTATACTTGTAAACACCAGTACTTGAGGTGAAAAATGAATTACCAGTTAAAAAACCTGAATAAATGATAAAAGATCATGTCAACAAAAGGATCTTATCATGGAACCTGCACTTAGACCAAAATAATCGGTTTGTTTTTTTTTTTTTCACCTCAGACAGTTCACTCTGAAGATTTTCAGTATCGCTCTTCCAATTCTACATGGCAGTGCCACGAACATTAAATCTAACTTTTTTACTGGCAGCCTGGTATGCCCAATCACAGAGGTTAGTACCCTGTCATACAGGCAGATTCTCGCGACTTCGAGAGTATGTTATCGTCCTGAAAGTAAGACCAGACTCATCAAATGCCGGAAGAGATTGAACCAGCCTGAAGATGATCGATGAAGCAGAAATGCTACATCAGTACTCTAGGACAGTCCCTAGACACAAATAACAGTAAAGCAAGGAGTCCTTGTGGTAGCCTCATGTGCAACATGGTATGCCCAGAAATTAGTTAAGATTCAACGAATGAATAACTGTCCACAGATAAATCATATACGGACTGAATGAGTAAACTAAACAGGGCTATAAAAAATAATTCTAATCTGCTATAGCAAGCAATACAAAACCTCCCTATATATATATATATATATATATATATATATATATATATATATATATATATATATATATAAACACCTGTCAACTAGTTAGCTTTCCTAAAATTTGTACATGTTTTGTTGTTTTCAGCAATCTGTGAATGTGAGTCATTTAAAAATGTTTTTACTTCTTTGAAGTTGTATCATCGACCACTGTTGGCAAGAGTTCAAACTAGGATTCTATGCAAAACTATGACTTTATTTCTTAATTCTTAGTCAAGTCAAGGCCTAGGGTCTATCAGGATTCATTCTACTAACCATGGACATAGGCTTTCTGATAATTTTTTTCAATATAGTAAAATAATTTAGCTTATACATTTAGACTAAAGTTAATAACAGTACACGTTGTCGTTTGTGCAGCTATTTAATCATAATTCCAGAAAATACTTGAACTCCCTTCCAGAACTTAGTGACATAGACATTTCTAGATTAATCATCGCATATTATTTATTTGAAAATAACAAACTTCCTTGTTTGTTATATTCATCTAACGTGCTATTTGGGAATATTGTCTATGAAATAGTTATTTGTATACTTTACATATTACAAGGTAAGCAATTATATTATAAACATTCCTCTTGTATATGCTACATAGGACCTGTTAGTAATTTCTCCATACCGCTCTGTCCTGGGCAACCCGCCCAATCTCTTCCATGGAATTTGATATTTCTTGCCTCTCTCAGAGTTCATTTCAGGGTTTCCTAGGCGTCATCTCTTTCTTGAATCCTTTGCCTCCCACTTCAATGCCTGCTTTGGTATTCTTTGATTATTTCTTCTTAAGGTATGCCCAACATATCTCCATCTTCTCCTTCTTGTAACAGTTGATACTAGTAGTTGACCAGAAATTTATCTGATTAGCAATTCAAGTTATGTTATGCGATAGATGTCATGGCACATTGGGCATTCCCATTCGTGCTCTGTCCTCCGCTGCAGCAACCATCCCAAAGTCCATTTGCTCACTGTACCCATGAGAAGTTGATTACTATATCTTCTTTCTCTACCACGAAGACAACACTGTCTGGCATGTCCAAACTTAACGCCCAATTCTCAAACTCGTTCCAGTGTCTGAGACTTGCCCATGTCACATAATTGAGAGCGTAACGCATTGATGATATCGGTTCTGTCCATACTTCTGCCCGCTTGAGTCAGGGCAATGTTTGCAAGAAAGTCAGTACGCTCTACTCCTGCACTCCAGCATGTCCAGGTGTGTACAGCCAAGTCATTTTCTTGAGATGTGATGATCGTATAGCAATTCAAGTGATGAACAGTTTTGTGTTGACACTTTAGCAACGGCTATATGCATTTATGCGGTGCTGGTTGCTTTTTTCTGGCGGTACGGCTGTTTCATTCTGGAATTAGTTCACAATACAGGAGACAGTTGCTAGCATTTTGTGTGATTTTCGTTGGCACAGGAACAGAGCAATTATGGGGTGAACCGTCTCAGTGAAGTTGGAACCGTACATATGAACTATGAATTATCTGATTTCATCACTTATCCTGAATTGTCCCATTTTATATTCATTATTTTTTGCAGATATCTATTTTCAAAAGCATTCAACTTACTTTCTATATCTTTAGTCATTTTCCAACTCTCGCTGGCATAGGTTAGGATTGATACAACATTGGAATTGAAAATTCCTAATTTAGCTTTATATTCAGTATATATATATATGGAACTGCAGTAAAACTATTTGATTGGCAAAACACGTAATTACAAAGTACTGTAGTTTTACAAATTACAAAAACAATGACAAAATACAGCAACGTTTCACCAACAAGGCCTTTATCAACAAACGAACAAACAGGAGTGACAAATTAAAATGAAACACAAATGGACGACCAAATACAAACGTATCTAAGGAAAATCTGGAATAAAAACGAATAACAAAATAAATGTAACACAAAAACACACATAAAAACTAGAAATAGAAAGGAAAAGAAACAATGAAACATCTAGTAAATATATAACTTGAATACATGCAACATATACCCATATAGATTACAAAGCAGGGGAAGAGAAAGTACTAAGAAGCATAAGAATGGAATATAACATGAATACATGCAACATATACCCATATAGATTACAAAGCAGGGGAAGAGAAAGTACTAAGAAGCATAAGAATGTAATACGTTGAGCCGCGTGGTCGCAAGGTACCATACAAAGAAATCAACCGATTCTCCAGAGCAAATCGACTCGATCATCCGAGGAACATGATCGGATGGCTGTGACCTGGACATCGTGAGCACCTAAATGGCCAGTGTCATTGAAATGGGTGGCTACAGGGTCACAGAGCATTGGCGTATGTCGCGTAAGTGTTGGGCTAATCGGTCACTGAGCCTCTTGCCTGTCTCGCCGATATAAGCCTTGTTACACCGCTTACAGATAATAGCATAGATAAGATTACGGGACTCGCATGTGAACCCATCGACAATAAGAAACGTGCCTAAAGGAAAAGATACAGTACGCGTCTGTATCACATAAGCACACGTGTTGCAACGCCGACGACCACACTGGACAGTGCCAAAATGAGTCAGGATGTTGGACTTAAGGCGACTGTGTACCAACATATCCTTAAGACTTCTGTCCCGTCTGTAAGACACCAAAGGATAGTTGGGGAAGACAGAACGGGTCTCAGGATCTGATCTAAGGAGAGACAGATGACGGAATAAAACATTTTTCACCAGGGAACTATGGGGTGGTAAGTTAAGATAAGTTTTACTCTGTCAGAGTTAGTAGTCCTATGCTGACTGGTAAGGGCCTGCTGGCGAGTGATTTTCTGAACTCGATGCATAGCCGAGACAAGCACCCTCTCCGGGTATAGGCGCCTACGAAAGAAATCAAGCATCTCGCGAGCTCTCTCAAGAAAATCATCGTCCTCACTACAAAGGCGACGAAGGCGTAAGAGCTGCGAGAATGGCAAAGAGTCACGACAAGCCCGGGATGGGAAGAAGTATAGAGGAGAAAACTATGTGCATCATAGCTTTAAACTATATAAAACGCAGTTCCATATTTTATTTAGATTTTTAAAGCTGATGTTGCTTTGCCAATTCGTAATGAATGCAACAAATAAAGTTAATTTTATGTTATGAGGTGTACATTTACATACACTATTTGCAAGTTCGTGATCTATATTATGGCCAAAAATAATTGTCCCATGGCAATGCACATGATATAGTGAATCTTAAAATGTCAATATATTTTTTAAAAGTCATTATTTCATTGAACGTACAGATAATGTGTATGTTTACGTTGAAGCTGAGGCTAGTCTACAAATAAAAAGCATTACCTACGAGCAAAAGCATGATGAAAATGTTAGTAATATATATACACTTTGAAATGAAAGCTACATGTAGTTTGTGACCTAGCAGATAGTTAAAAATCTTAACTTGACCAACACTAACATACTTGATACAGATATGTACTCTTTAAACTAGTGTTACTCACTTTTTTACCCTTATGAAACACTTGAAATAATATTTGTGGCTCATGAAACACTACATAAAAATTATTATATATCATTAGTAATATATTTTTGTCTTTACCTATGATGATCTCATTCCTCCCTATTTATCATGGAAGTCCTCGAGATTTATTCCAGGTTTTTTGGTAACTCCAATTGAGAAATGGTGCCCCAAACCAAAACTTATATAGTTGATAGAGGTATACTCTACAATAAGGTAAAGATACCGATATAGATTATAATGGCATTAGGGTCTGAAGTTATTCTAGGTCACAGAGATGCATGTGGTTGAACGGTTAGGACACTGATCTCTCAGTCATGAGGATATGGATTCAATCCCTGGTAAGGTATATGAATGTTTTTTCTATCTTGGTACAAAAAGATAAGACTAAATCGACAAGTCCTTATGTGGTCACCATTTGGGAAAAGAAAACGTGGAAGACCAAAGACCACTCTTCGAAGAACCATCCAACAAGAAAGTAAACTATTGGGATGTAAAACCATACAAGATCTGCAACTGCTAGCAAAGAACCGTATCACATGGAGATCTAAAACCTCTGCCCTATGTGCGCCTTTGGCCAAAGGAACAAACTAACTAACTAACTAACAAAAGAAAACAAAACTTGTACTCTGTGTGGTGAAAGCTAGAACAAGTAAACTTTTATTCCTTCGATTAAGAAAAGCTCTCTAGTGATCCTATAACTGGGATATATACACTATATGATAGTTTTAAAAAAAAAACCAACTGAACTGTAGCATTTGGAGGACAAGTTGAAAATTCTATTCCTCATTTCACAAGAAAGACTAGGTAGGACAAGTGGAAAATTATATTCCATATTACACAAAAAGACTATGTTGCTACCCTCAACGCACGTCCATAGGTGCCCAGTTTCTTTCTAACTGCTGAAAGTGCCTGCATCTGAGCACTTTCACAGTACTTTTGGGGATGATTTCAAACATTTTTTCCCATTATAAATTTTTGTACTCATTTTCAGCTCTGCAATTAGCAATAAAAATAATACAGTATTTTAAGGAATTTTGAATCAAATACCCGTAGGAATGGGTACCTGGGTGAGCAGAATGAGAAGTGTGTTTAATCAGCAAGCTGTGGGAACTATGAGCGCGCATACCCTTTGGCATCTGCTGGGGAAGATGAGGTACCTATGGGTTTGACTGTAATAATATGTTGCTGTTCTAATAGCAAATAAAAAGGTTTTGGTGGCAATTGTTAAGCATCACTTTCCTAATAATGTCACAAGCAAGCTATAAGCCTTATTGATAAATAGTAGATGATACTAGCAAACATGTTCAGTAAAATTGTTGATTTGCTAAAAAGTGAAGCCATCTACAAAGCTTGTATTTTTAATGCCAATTTGTATTTGTTTTATTATTTGAAATAATTAAATTGTTAACAAAATTAGAAAATAACAACCTGCTCACAGACATGCAAATTTGTCTATACAGACCATTCACACAATCATTGTCTCAGATATCATATTTTAAGGAATACTAACTATGAGAAAAGTATTCTTATTTCAAGTAACTTATTGTAACTAAAATAAGAAATTCCTGCTGCATTTTTGATAGTTGTAATTTAATTAATATTATGCTTCATTTATGACTTTTTCCATCTCATTCCTAAGAAAATTGACTATCATAATAACGGTAAAGCAGTAAATGTTCTGTAACCTACTTCCTCTAGGAGTTTTCTTTGGAGGAGATGAAGCTTGCTCAGGCTGTCGATGTTCCCTCTCCTCAAAGCGAGCATGAGAGCGGCGATGGGCGGTATCTCCACCTGCATCACCTTCTGGTGAGTGAGGTTGCTCTTCTTGAGCCTGACGCTCTGAAGCATGCATAAAGTTACTGAACACACAAACATAGTTGCTGGACACATAAGCAAAATGTTACTGAACAATCATGCAGACAACAGGATACCATGCTAGGTTTCCAAAGTACTGAGATACATCTAATGTTTCAATGGATAATACTTTCCACCATAATTTTATTGAAATTTGCAGTTTCAATTTATGTGACTCATAAAATATTTTAATTTATGAAAATTTTATTGATCTGATTTGTCTTTTCATTGTGTAATTACCACAGAAAACAATCAACTTTTTGAACCAAAAATTTGATTTGAAATAGATTTAGAATTTGAAAGGAAGATATTTTACCATCGAAATACAAAATATACACATCTGTTACATTGCAGTACAAAGTTACATAATCAATCTGTATATCAGTTTTTTGTCTTTTCAAATTTCAACAGAATAAAAATGTTGATTCATCTAGTTTTTCCTCTTGTAATTTGACACAATAACAAGATGATTTTACTTCTGTGTACTGCAAATTAACTTCCTTGACAATATGTAATTGTTTATGTGAAATGGTGACTTTTTAACCAACATGTAATGGCTTCCACAACATGACCTCAGATCAAACACAAATATATTTGATATGATAACCTAACAGTAATTGTAAAATATGCAACAATCAGGCAATGTTTTAAAAATACTGTTCTGAGTACAACAATTAAAGCCAACAACAACAATTTGAAAATAAATGAACAATCAAGAATACATGCTAAGACAGACTACTCCAAAATCAAGTGACAAGATAATCTCTGAAAATGAAACTTGTATCAGATCGAAAATGCACTGAAAGTTGCAAAGATAGACATCAAACTCAAATGTCACATCAAGTGTACATGTACATGAAAATTGTTATTATATCTGGCCTATCATAACTTTAAACATTTTGGTTTTTAGTGATCATTTTTAAAGGTACATATTCAATAACTGTTACCTACTTGAGTGCATTTACCAAAACCATTTTTAACAACTTTCTGTAACTGGTGACCGACAAAACATTCTCCCATAATCTGGTGACCTATCTCAAATTCTGTTTTAAACAGGTCTCATCAGGTTTTGGCAATCTGTTTTGAGTGCAGTGCCATTTTGAAAGTTTCATCTGGTAAGAACATATTTATGGAGCTGCAAACAGAAGTGTACAGGGGAAGAGAATGTATATGTGGCTCATCTTTTATGGAATGAGAGAGCCATATCCAGCATCAGAGCAGCACATTACTGAACATTGGGTTCTAGTAAAATGACTATACAGGTTTAGTTAACAATTATTTTAATGAAATGTTAATCATGCTTTGTCAGTAGACATTTTGGAGGCAATCAAATTTGAAAGAAAGTTGCACAGAACTAAGGAAATTCAACTTCCAAAGCAAAATAAAGTTAACAAAATAGAAATCCACAACTTACCACCTTGTTCCACTTCAGCCTGTTCCTCCAAGCTAACAGATTGACCTGCTAAACCATCTGTGAAATCTGGAGATGTATGACTGACTGAGACATCCTGGGCTGCTTGATCTGGTTCTACAACTGGCTCAGGTCTGAAATGGGACAATGTTTACGTAATAAGAAATGCGAGTAGAGAAATAAGATCAAGAACGTTCACACAAAGGTAAACATTCAGTATTTGGAGTTTTCAAAAGGAACTGACAGCTTGTTCTCATAAGGTAAATATTATTGTTTTCCTTCTTCTTCTCTTTCGTTCGGTTTAGTATGCTCGTCTAAATCATGAGATGGGTTGCCTCTATGAAGCTGCATGTCAGTTGGAGTTCTTCGAGAGTTCCCATAGCTTGGTCTGTAAGCTTTGTTCATGAGGCAATGTTTCATTTCGTTGGTGTATGTATGATGGATGTGCTCTGGAGTCTGTGTTTCTGTCTGGCATGCACACTGTGCAGTCTGAGCAGGCTTTATTCTGTGCATGTGGTGGTTGAGCCTGCAGTGACCTGTTCTTAGGCGAAAGATTGTGTTATTTTCCAAAAAGAATGAATAGTTTGTTTCCATGAAAGTCAATACTATCCAGTTTTCTAAGTTTGTAAACATTCACAAAAGGGTGGAGACTGCAGTAAAACTTGGAAAAATAGCTAAACACGTAAAAACAAAGTACTATAGTTTTACAAAATACATAAACAGTGACAATAAACAGCAACGTTTCGACCAAAGGCCTTTATCAAGCAAACAATACAACAAGAATGACGAATTTGAGGAACACTACAAATGGACGATTACATGTAGAAACATTCAAATCTATCTAATGAAAATCTGGGAATAAAACGAATAACGAAATGAGTGCAACACAAAACCGGAAGTGGAAAAGAAGAGAAACAATAAACAATATAGTGGATAAATAACATATATGTGGAGCAAATACACATATAGATTACAAGGCATGAGATAAGACAGTACTAAGAAGCATAGGAATGTAATTCGTTGAGTCCAAGAGGTCGCAAGGTGCCATAGAATGAAATAAAACGGTTCTCCAGGGCGAATCGACTGCGATCATCGGAGGAACATGATCGGATGGCTGTGACCTGGACATCGTCAACTCCTGAATGGCCAGTATCATTGAAATGAGTGGCCCAGGGGTCTACAGAGCATTGGCGAATATCGCGTAAGTGTTGGGCGAATCGGTCACTGAGCCTCTTACCGGTTTCACCAATATAGGCCTTGTGGCATCGTTTGCAGGTGATAGCATAGATGATATCGCGGGACTCATACATGAAACTGTCTTGAATGACATACGTAGCTTTTGGAAAAGAGACAGTGCGGGTCTGTATTACATATGCACATGTATTACAGCGCCGACGGCCACACTGGATGGTGCCAAAGTGACTGGATATTAGGCTTGAGGCGACTGTGTACCAACAAATCCTTGAGGCTTCTGTCCCGTCTGTACGCCACCAAATGATAGTGTTGGAAGACTGAACGTGTCTCAGGATCAGACTGGAGAATAGGGAGATGATGGAATAAGACCTTTTCACCAGGGAACTATGAGGGTGGAAAGTTAAGATAAGTTTGACCCTGTCAGAATTGGAGGTTCTATGTTGCTAATTTCTCGCCAAGAGGCCTTTTCCAGGCCCTTTAATACAGACCCGCACTGTCTCTTTTCCAAAAGCTACGTATGTCATTCAAGACAGTTTCACGTGAGTCCCGCAATATCATCTATGCTATCACCTGCAAACGATGCCACAAGGCCTATATTGGTGAAACCGTTAAGAGGCTCAGTGACCGATTCGCCCAACACTTACGCGATATTCGCCAATGCTCTGTGACCCCTGTGGCCACTCATTTCAATGATACTGGCCATTCAGGAGTTGACGATGTCCAGGTCACAGCCATCCGATCATGTTCCTCCGATGATCGCAGTCGATTCACCCTGGAGAACCGTTTTATTTCATTCTATGGCACCTTGCAACCTCTTGGACTCAACGCATTACATTCCTATGCTTCTTAGTACTGTCTTATCTCATGCCTTGTAATCTATATGTGTATTTGCTCCACATATATGTTATTTATCCACTATATTGTTTATCTTCTTTTTCACTTCCGGTTTTGTGTTGCACTCATTTCGTTATTCGTTTTATTCCCAGATTTTCATTAGATAGATTTGAATGTTTCTACATGTAATCGTCCATTTGTAGTGTTCCTCAAAATTCGTCATTCTTGTTGTATTGTTTGCTTGATAAAGGTCTTTTGGTCGAAACATTGCTGTTTATCGTCACTGTTTATGTATTTTGTAAAACTATAGTACTTTGTTTTTACGTATTTAAACATTCACAGAATCGTTATTGATATTATCAGTTTGAAGATAAATGAACTTCAGAAATCTGTCCCATACATATAGGATGACATAACATAATGTCAATAAAACTCTCAGCAATATAGTTCAGAACTGGGAAATACAAATCATGACATGTTTGTGTTCTGATGGTAAACAAATGACAATATACATTATTCATGTCACAATAGATGTTGTAAGTGGAAGTTGTTGCTCGATTCTTCATGTGAATAAAACTCTCTCTTTGCCTTTTTTTACCCGGGTTGGGGCATAGGCCCTCAACCAACTCATGCCAAGTCTTCCTATCTCCTGCAGCTCCCTCAAGCTCTTCTTTATATTATTGATCTCCGCCTACAAATCTCGTCTCCATGTATTTCTCGGCCTCCCCTTCTTTCGCTGTCCGTGCGGGTTCCAGGCAAGGACCCTTCTTGTTATGTTATGCGATCGACGTCATGGCACATTGGGCATTCCCATTCGTGCTCTGTCCTCCGTTGCAGCAGCCATCCCAAAGTCCATTTGCTCACAGTACCCATGAGAAGTTGATTACTATATCTTCTCTCTCTACCACGAATACAACACTGTCTGGCATGTCCAAACTTAACACCTAATTCTCGAACTCGTTCCAGTGTCTGAGTCCGGTTTTCACAAAGTGTGTTCTATCCACGCCAGCGTCTTTTTTTAACCTGTTCGTTCACTGGAATCTATCTTGTTCTCTCCATAAGTTCCTCATTTGTGACCCTATCATGCCATCTTATTCCCTCTATTCTGCGCAGACACAAGTTGATGAATGTTTGCAATTTATGCGATATTGTTTTAGTTGTTCTCATGTTTCTGACCCATACAGTAGAACTGCTTTAACATTAGAGTTAAATATCCGAATTTTGTTCTAGATTTGATTTCTTTGGACTTCCAAATGTTTCCCAGTGCAATGAAAGCTCCTCTTGCCTTCTGTATTCTTATTTTAACATCTCTATCTGTTCCACCCTCTTTGTCTACGTTGCTGCCCAAATATGTGTATGATTCTACCTCTTGAAGTGGGATTTCCCCAGGGAGATCGAGTTGTCATTTGCTTGGTTAATTTTCAATATCTTTGTTTTTCCCTTATGAATGTTCAGCCCTAGTTGCTGGGACCTTTGATTCAAGAATCAAAACTACAACTATAATATTATATTGTAACTACTTACTCGGGTGAAGGTGGTGGTATGAACTCTTGTATGTAACGATGTCTTCTTTCTTCCTTTTGTCTCTCAATCTCAGCTGGAAGACTCCTACCATATTCTTCTGCTTCCTTCTTCTGTCTGTCTTTAATCTCAAACTAGTAAACAAATTAAAGCAGTTTATATATATAGTAGATAGACTCTCAGTTAACTGGCAGCCATAGTTATTGGTAGATGCCAGATAAATGTAGTTTCTGACTACTTGAGAGCTACTATTAAAAGAGGGCTAACTTGTACTATACCCAATATTATATCATAAACTCTATTGAATTGGTATGAATATTGAAATACAATAATTAAAAGCAAATTAAGCAAATAAAGACAAACTTTACTTAAAGTAACACAATTCTATTACAAAACTAGCTTTTAAAAATGTAGTGTGCATATTTGTTAAATGGCAGTCAATAAACTTATCAACTTAACAAATTTCACAAAAATTATTTTTTTAAACTTCAAGTAACTTGGAAAAAACCAACACACACATTCAGACTTAAAACTGGTACTTGCTTCTCAAAACTTGATTGCTTACTGGTTAAACACATCCTCATCTGCCCTTCAGGTGTGATTATACTATCATTTAAATACTGTACACATTCAGATTCAACATGAGTTGTCAGGTCCTCCTTCAACATACGGTCACGGAGCAACAGAAAAATTTTCCCGTTATCCATCTTTAACACTCAGATTATCAGTGTTTTTAATATAAACCTGTCTGCTCTCTTCATGACAATGACAGTATACATAGCATACCTGTCAAAGGTGACTCTCAGGATGTCAACCTTGACGATGAAGTTGTTCAAAGAGCATCGTAACATTCGTTTATTTTTAGAATTGACCTAACAGAGAGACTAGACTCCCTTACACCAATGTGAGATGACATGTAATGTCGCTTCATGTCTTGAATCTTTTCTTGTAGATAAGATCAGTCCTGTATATTAGGATGTCATCAGCACTGGTCAATGTCTGACCCAGTCCTGAAGGATGAATTCAGGTTTACATTACTGAATTCATGTTGAACAACACAAGTGATAGAAGGGAAACTGTGACAATAGTAGGAATTTGTGCGCTGCATGATCTGTGGTGCATGTTCTACCGTCTATGTTCCTAAATGTAGTGCAAGCATTGTCTCCATCAAAGAAGATGCTATTTAGTTCACTATCCTATGTTGACACCACATTTTAGTAAAGAGAGTTGCCTGTGTGGTGCCGGGTCCCGCAAGGAAAGCAAAGAATAGTACCATGCAACCTACAATGCATGTCGTAAGAGGCGACTGATGTAGGCCCTAGTAAATAAAAAGCAGTGCAGAAATCAGATGTGCTGGCCTACTTGTAGGCGCATAACTGGCACAACGTACAATCGCTCTTAGGCTCAGATCACATACAAATCACAAAGAGTGGTTAACAAGTGGTCGATATGGAGTGTTCGAAGAAGAAGCAGTAAAGAGAGTATAATGATTAAAAAAGTCCACTTTTTTATATGCATCCTCAAAGTGGACTTATTACTTCAGCCATAATCTCCTGCTTAGATTTAAAGCCTTCGTAAAAATAATATGTAAACAAGAGGAGATCAACAGAAAGGTTATTAAAACAGAGGCAGATAAAATGAACAGTTCTAACAAAAATGTTCAGAAACACAAATAGCAATGGAGAATGTGATGATCTTACTGTGGTTGGCTTCTCTAATGCAGCAAATCTTTCTTCTTGTGTTGCAGCAGACTTTTCAAAAGCTTCATGTTTCTTCAACAAGTTTTCTACTGCATCTAGAGTGTCCTGAAATATACACATGAACAGAGTACATGTAAGCACTCTTCATTGAGCATGTGTAACCTAAAAACAATGAATTAAACAGCACCAGTTTAAAATCTCATTTAGACAGAATAGTTTCTCTTTATATCAAACAAATATTTTGTCCTTGTGCTACAATGTTTTCTGTATTAAAAATTGAAACATTACATGCATATTTCGAATTTTAGACACTTACATACTGAAGAAATCACAAGATTTCATATTTGATGCAAAGAAAAATGAATAAATCAGATGGTCAGTGAATATACCAGACAGGCATTTACTCAGAAAAGTAGATAATACACTTGAACATAGAAAAAGTAATACAAAACAATGGAAGAGGCATCTTGCCAACATTTCTAAAGTTGTAACATAATAGTTTAAAAAGTCAATAATGATGATGAGAACAAAGTACTTACACCCAGGTCCTGGTTCGACAAGTATGGTTCTTGAGCAATGAGCCAAACCTCAGCTACTGCAGCATCTCTGGCAAACTGGTACACTTCCAAAACTGGGATGGACAAAAGAATCAATAAAGGTAACATTTCAATATACTGGTGATATGTGAATAGTAATGATTCGCTACTCAAATACTTGTTTCTGATTTTCACAAGAAAAAAAAAAGCAACAAATAAATATCACTTTTTTTAAATGTCATATATGATCTACTTACTGAGCTGCAAATGTTCCCATCTTTCCTTCCACAAATCTGTCATATCTAGTCTTTGCAATGTTAGTTGGATTAACTTCTCTCGGACCTGGCAGTGAACAACAAAACCAGCTATTATAGACAAAACACAAGAAATGATCACAACAAAGATAATACAAGTTAGAAACACAAAGAGTCAAACTAGCATTGCTTATAGTAACAAGAATTGTTATTTGAATAAGGTACTTTGTATTCTAAAGGGGGTCTCAATGACGAAGTAGTTAAGTCGTTTGCCTGTCATACTGAAGGTTGTGTGTTTGAATTCAGACTGACACATGCAATTTTTTCATGAGATGCCTAGGATTGTTGTCGGATCTACGGAGTTCTGCTTTGTGCAATGCTCTCGGCAGATGGTATGCCATCTCTGCCGACAAGGACAGAGCCATATGGGGAAATCCAGTGCAATGAAGTCAAGCCTTCACCTTTGGTCCTAGACTTCTGCTTCAACACACACTCTTAGACATTAATTTGAATATTTCAACAGAAAGAAGTGATCGTCTTCTCTTCCTTCTTTGCGTTCATTCTTTATGACCAATTTTAATAACTCTTTGTGATATGTTTGATCTTTACCAAGAACGTGTGTACGTTGCACATTGGTTTGGTAGGCCCCTAAACGCATAGACTTCTACACGTTTAGGACACATGCATCCGATTTCAGCCAAACCTCCTTAGTCGCCTCTTACAACATGTGTGGCAGATAACAGTGGTTCTATTCTTTACCCCCAAATTTGGGCCCTGGTAACCACTCGGGCGAAAGAAGTGATCAGTCTGAAGCTGTCAACATCTTTGAGTAAGTAAAGTAATAAACCCATTTTCATACAATAAGGTATATATTGGAGAACACGGATTTAGGTCTGTATTTTCTTTTAATCAATGTCACATGATGGGTGATGTGGTTAACATCATGGTTGACTGCCTTTACTTTCCAGTGTATCTCTGGTACCCAAATAAGGCTAGATAAACCTGAAACTCATATAGTCAGAAAAAAATCTCACTTCCACAGTGGAATTTGATCCTTGGAACACATAATTACAAAGCAAGAGCACTAACCACTATATTATTGCAGATATCTATCCCAAAAGAGCTTATCCCAGAATAGTATTGGTGATGGCCATGTAAGCTTTCTGGGGTAACGTATGTTTAACTGTCATTTTATCAGTGTCACAATTGTACATATTTCAATTTTTAGCTTATTGGTAATATAGTATTAAGAATAGAGCCACTGTCAACTCTTGCATGTCATAAAAAACAGCTAAAAGAGGTTGGATGTGAAGCCAGTAACCACACTGCAATAAAAAAAAAAAAGCAAACAGCTAAGGAAACGGACAGAAGAAACCCAAACTGCTCATGATTGAGTGGACATTTGTGTGTGTCTCTGCTTTATGTGCCATTGAGTGCGATGAAGACTGATGATGAATAGAGTATTAGGTTCATATTTTTGCTTAGCATAAATTTGAGAAGCATCAATAGTAGTAGAAATGGTTCTCTCTTCACACAATGCAACACAAACCTGTTCTTGTCTGTAATGTTGTCGGTTCAGCAGGTCTCGCCCAAGGTTGATGCAAATAGCAAAGTTCTCTTCCCTAGCATCGATTTCAGCCTTCAAGCTCTGGTGATTGTTCATCAGCAGCTCAACACCAGACACATCCCTAGTAGAAATATTCAACAATAAGTGCTGATTGAGCTTTAGAACATCACTCTAATCAAATATATTCATTGTTAGTGAGACACAATACTATGAAGATTCACAACTTCAGTTTTGTATGATTATTCGTTACTTTCCTCACAACTGATCCTTTCTTTTGTTCACTTTATCTGCAATAAACTTGTATAAACCTCAGTCTTTTGTAGTCAACACAGAGGTTTTTGTCAGTTTTTTCCCTGGGTCAGTGAGTATGTCTCATTATATCATATGCAGGGCAGTTTTGAAGTATATGCCCTGCAGTCTAGGATGCCTGTCCACATGGCTGAATAGATCTTGAATTTTATATGCATGTGGCTGTGGAATGATTTTGTCCTGCTATGAGGTGCATAAGTTTTAGAAAAAGAAGAGGAACAAGTGAACATATATTTAAACATAGTAATATTTTGAAACAATGCAATTAGTCGCAAAGGAACATACAGCCTTTGGATGATACTAAGACATTATACACTACAGCATACCACAGAAGGTAATCAACAACATAACCTTCTTCTACAAGAACTTCTCCTGTTGCCTAAAGAACTCAAGCCTTACATTCAAGGTGAAATCCGGTGTACGGCAGAGGTGTGTGATGTCATCTCTATTGTTTATTTTGACAATTGATTGGATGTTGAAGGACATCTTTAAGTTTTTTAAAAAGGGGTATTAGATGGACACCCTGAACTTTGCAGATGCCACTGCCCTTCTGTCACACAAATACAAACACATTTGAGACGTCTGGGCAAAATGACACAAGAGAAACATGATTTGGAGAAAATACAAATGAAACAGAATTATGACAAACAAACCAAATTCCCTGCCTGTGTATTTAGGAGAAGAAGCGCTGGAATATGTGGAGTAGTTCACAGATCTTGGCAGTGTAATAACACTTCAGTGTTAATATAGAAAAATAAAAAAGCATGGTTAAGTAAGATAAGAATTGTCTTTGCAAGGATCTTTGCTTTAGGAGTCTCTGTAGCGTAGAGGTTAGTGCTCACCTCTTGTTCCAAAGGTAACCGGTTCGCTCCCTCGTGCAGCCATCAGGATATTTTTCCAGAGATCCCTGATCTATGTGTAGGTGAGAATGAGTTCCTAGTCCTATCGGAGACGGACGATAAAACGTAGGTCCCACGTTCAATTTGAGCATGTAAAAGAACCCTAGGCAGTTCTCTGAATCACAAAACAGTCCGGGTAATTTAAGAGAAAGGTTGCAGATTGAGTGAGTTGAACAGTTTGTTGTCATCCTGCAAGATGGTAACTGATTTTCTCTTTGGTTTAAAAAAAATTCATGCCATAGGAGTGAGTGTTATTACAAGATTTCACAGAACTTAAAACATTCAATACTGAGATGAAAGGAAGGTAGGGTAAGAAAAGACAGTTTACAGGCTTCAAAACTGTTCAGTAAACATTTTCTAATATAGGACCTACCTTGGCCTTTCTTGTGTGTTCATCTGTCTACTAATATCGTCAATCCACAGCAGCAAGTCCTTAGCCATGAGCATGAATCTATAGTAATCTGAGGCATCTGCCAATGTCAACCTTCTCTGCTCCACTAATATGTGCAAGTTCTTCCAGGCATTCAAGACCTCTGTCTCCCTCTCTATGATGGTCTCAGCATTACCTCCTGCGTAGCCTGACTGCAGTCTTACAGATTCGGTTTGAATTGCTTCAACCTGGCAGTAACAGCATTGCAATATTGTTTATAAATTAACGGGTGAACAATATACAAATAAAACATAGTAGCAGCACTGTTTCCTCTCCCCTCAGTTCAGAGATCATATTGTCTCCTTTCATATATAACTTCCTCTCAGTTCTGAGATATTGATTGATTGAGATAATTTTAAGTTTTGACATGAATTTCAGATCAGTTCAGAGATCATTTCATCTCTGCTATTCAGCTCTGAGATAGCATCCCATAAAATCAGAAGTCCATTATCTCAGTTATTCAGTTCTGAGATCAAATCACATCCTTCAGAAATTCCTTCCTCTCAGCTGAGAAGTCACTCCAGCTGTAAGCTCCATTTGATCTCAACTCCAAGATTTTTTTTTTACCTCAGCTTCAATATTACTAAGTTACTATTTACCTTTTTCCCAACTGGATGTGCCCACTCCAGGATTGTTTGATGTCTGTTTGTTTCCTTCTTGTGGTTCTTTTCAATGTCTGTGGACTTTATCTTCACAAAACATTTCTATGTATTGTTTTATCTAAAGTGACGTTATTTATATTTTTCAATTTAAAAAAAAATCTATCTAGAGACACTGTTTTGTTGGAACTGTGGCACAGTGTATATGTTTTTAATAGTTATTTCTATCAGGTCAAATAATGAATATGGGAAGAAAACATAATAATCTAGACATCCATGTCAATGGCACTAAAATAAACCAAGTGAAAGAATTCAAATACTTAGGAAGCATATTCACAGAAGACGGAAAACTAGAGAGAGAGATAGAGGCTAGAGTACAAAAGCAAATGCTGTAACCTACCAGCTAGCCCCATTGTTAAGGCACCCAAAAATTTCACAGCTAAGAAACAAATGATCAACAGCATTTTTATACCTACTTTGTGTTACCAGAGCCAAACATGGACATTGAGCAAAGCGCAGTCACAAAAAATAACTACATGTGAAATGCGTTGCCTGAGAAAAGTTACCAACAACACAAGAAAAGACAGAATCACCAACATCAGCATAAGAAAGAAAGTTGGCACAAACCGTGCTTGAATTATATAGATAAACAAAGAATGAAGTGGTTTGGCCACTTAATAAGAATGCATCCAAACTCCACAGTATACAGAGTCTTCTACAACAGAACATCGGGAAAGAAGGCAAGAGGAAGACCACGGAAAAGATGGTTAGATGGCGTGGCAGCATCCTGTGAAAGAGCAAAGATAACAATCACACAAGCCACCAGAACAGCGCAAGACAAAAACAGAAAACCACGACACTGGGCAACAACCCGGTAGCAGTGTGACGACAAAAGAAGAAGAAGATTTCTATCAGGTCTGCCAATCATAGCTTTTGACAGTTTCCTATCTGCCACAAGACAGCAGTTGACGTTTCTTGTGGTTAGGTAAATACCCATTAGTCTGTATGGCATCAGAGGCTCTGCTTGGGGTCAGGAGGACATGCAAGCTCTTCTATCACAAGGAGACACAGTATAAAAACATTGATAAATTATGTTAATTATAGCATTTATTAGTCATAAAAAACATGATATTTTAAGATCTTTTCGAAAATGAAGAATTCAGGATCAGAAGAGGACTCAAAAATAATGTTGGTTGCAGCACTAGCAACCAGCATGGTCACCCAAACAGGATAAAAGCTAAGTCAAAGATATAGGACTAGATTAAGATATGTGATGTGCACTAATATAACAAAAATATAGATAGTTACAGAAATGCTGATAAATATCCTCAAACAGGAAAACAATAATCAAATACACAGCAGAAATGTTGCACATGAAGTTGCAACCCAAGAGTTTACTCTAAGAGGATCTATTGACAACTACTTGACAACATGACAGTCATTAAGCATAGCATTACCTGAGTCCCTAGAGCAACTAAATCATGTTCAAAGTTAGCATGCTTTCTCTGTAGAGCTGCAACACTCTGGGCATCACGACCAAGTTCTTCAGGTATATAGTTCTGCTTCTCCTGAAGTAAAAATAAAAGACAAAATTATATAGTGTTAGTTCTGTAATGCACAAGAAAAGACAATGAATGTTTAGGCGCAACATCTTTCTAAACTTACACAATACTAAAAACAAATTTTAATGAAAATCTACAAAATCTGTAACAGGCCCACAATTCCTATCTAAAAATCATCAATGTATGCATAGCTCTGTCCTCTAAAGCAAAGAAGAATTTGAGAAAAGCCTATATATAGTCTAATCTAAAGAAAGGGAAGCTCTCAACAGCACTTCCCCGTATAAATTTAAGGAAGCTCTACTCCTATAAGTGAGCAAATCTGCTGTTGGTCAGGGAGAGATATCCACTAGCTCTGACAGCCAGAAATTGTAGTCGAAATCGCTATGGTAAAATTACTCTTAAACGTGAGGTTTTACAATAAGAACATTGAAAAGTATTATCCAACACACATTGTTTTATTGACGTGAATACTGTACCTTTACCAACACTATTGTGTGAGAAAACATATTTCATATAAAAATATTAATAAGGACATCGTTTTGGTACAGAGTAACTACTATACTTAAACAAAAATGGTGCTACATATAAAATGTTGTGAGCGTATCAGTAAAATCCCTGTCTAAATAAACAATAAAATAGATAGTACAGGGCAAACAAAATAAAGAATAGTTCTTTGAGATATTAAAAACACAAATGTGGACTGAGTTTTTTTAATGAAATAATTAGACATGAATCATAGGAAGGTGGGGTCTCAGTGATGCGGAAGTTCCTTGCTTCTCTCACACTTTAAAATTACTCAGTTTGCTTCCAGCGTAGAGTGATCGTGCTAGTTTTTCTGTGATCTCTGATATCAGTGTAGGTGAGATAGAGTTCCTAGTCCAGAGTTCCTAGTCCTATAGGAAATTAGCAATAAAATGTAGGTACTACATAGTTCAAGCTGAGCAGGTATGAGAACCCTTGGCAGTTGAAAATCGATAAGAATAGACTGGAAAGTTGCTGTCCAGGTAAAATTC
Source organism: Arion vulgaris (assembly GCA_020796225.1). Classification (NCBI taxonomy): domain Eukaryota; kingdom Metazoa; phylum Mollusca; class Gastropoda; order Stylommatophora; family Arionidae; genus Arion; species Arion vulgaris. The sequence continues at coordinate 34,409,124 of CM036759.1, forward strand.
ATTAACAAATTAAAATAAAATTCCTACAAATTTTCACCATCAATAAAAATGTATCGGGGACCTTCCTTGGTGCTAAGAAGTTTGTGTACTGCAGATGAGATCTTTAACTGATTCAGTCCGTGGAACACTGTAGTGCACATATTTCTTATCTGCGTGGCCCAAGCGTCGTTTAAAAGACGGCTACTATTTCGTTGAGTTTTATTAATTTTCACTCCGATTGTAGTTTTATATCAACCGGAAACTAAGTAGAAAGGAAGTACTAACGATAACCAAATCACAACATCGTGGTTTTGACTAGAATCAGAAGTGAAACCAAGCTTAATTTTCGTTTTAAAGTTACCCTGTGATTAAAAATAATGTCTAACAATTCAGAGTCTAGAAATGGTTTGTTATCAGCTCGTTCTGCACGTTTACAGCTGCAGAAGCGCGAGATTGGTTGCATGAAGATGTAGATACTGATAGTGAAGATAGTGAAGCTTCTGATTCTGATGACACAGAAGTTTGTATTTAAATACGTCGATTATTAATAATTTAAATAATACTAGTAGTGTTTCCCAACCAGCTGCGAAGGGCGTTGCCCAGTCAGGTTCCAGATGGTCGTGTTGCTAATTTGCGAACAGTTAGTAAACCATATATTCCGTCAATATTTTCTTAATTTTTGTGTATTCATAAATGGATTACTTATATAAAGAGAGCAGTTACACTGACATATTCACCATATTGTTCCTCAAGGCCCTTGGTAAGTTGGATTTTTGTTCTCACAATTTCAATTAATTTTTGTATTACATGCTAATATTTGTCATGCACAGTCAACACAACATTATATTTTCGCATACAATAAATATTTTATGAAAGTACAATCATTTATCTTTAATTTGATATATAATAAGTTCAACTTTAAATCATATTTAGAAACAATATTTTAATTTAACTAAAGTATGTGTGCAATATTTTGAAGCTAAAAATAATTCCGTCCAGAGGTGAAAAAAACCTGGTACTGAATCAGTTAAGTACAAAAAAGAGACCAAACTGACATGGTTATTTACAGAAGTGCAATGATGTTGATCCAATCAATTAATCAATCAATTTTTGTCCAAGACTGAGGTTATTTATAAATAATCATGCTGAGGATAAAGTCCTCTAGGTTTGGGGTTTTAGTAACCCTGTCTATGTAAAGCATTAAACGGATATCAAAAGAAATGAACAGTTTTTGTTGTTGCTCTACAAGACACCATCAAGCTTGATGCTATTTGATTGCTTAGTTAATCTCTGGTCTAGGATAAATGAATGCTTAACTCACCAAGTTAGTCCAATATAGATATCTGCGGTAAATAACAATTTACAACACTGTTCCATGTTTACATAAACCATTTACATGATTTATTTTTGTAAATCATTCAACACCAACAGAAACATATTTCCGACATAAATATTTATACAAAGGCTGTGTATGCAATACAAGACATGAAATATTGAAAACCTACCACAATTCTTTCCAAAGTGTCTTTGCAATCATAAAAGAATTTGTGCAGCTCCCATGATGTCTGCAGTAGTTCTGTACGAGTGTCAATCAGTTCCAGCAGATCAGCCCAGGCATCGTTAACACTATCTTTCCAGGCAGCAATAGCAGCAGCATCAGAGTGTTCAGATGTGATGAGAGCATCACACACTTCATTAGCAGAGGCAACTCGCTCCTGTCCTATGTTCTCTATTTCACGAGCAAACTCCTTGAAACGATCCTTGAGCATCTGTGCAAACAAAGTGGGAAGATGTGATCATAAAGTAATACAAGCTTGACATCCCATTTATAGAAAAGTAAAGCAAATAACCCGTTTTTTGATCATTGGTAAATTGAAGAAAAAGGTGTTAGGTCAGTATTTTTCTTTGACCAATGGCATATGATGAGTGATGTAATCATGTCAGCCATCTTTATGTCACATTGTTTTTCTGGTACTTAGTTAACACTGGGTCAATATTTAAGTCATTGCAGTTTGAAGAATCAATCCAACTGAAGATTTTGAAACTGGGATTATTGCAATTATACAAATTATAGCAATACTTATGTGGAAAAAGAAGAGTAACATAAGAGAATGTGGCAAAGAGGTATCTATCCACTAAGTCCACAGTGTGTGTGTGTGTGTGTGTATGCCCATTGAAGATAGAATGCCAGTGGATACTAAGCAGACATGTAGAAGAGTTCCAATGTCATAGTATGAAAATAGATAAGACAATGTGCAGAAATGAAATGAGCTGCTAATTATGAAATGAGCTACAACACACTTTTGAAACTAAAAGTGTACAGAAAAGAAGAATGTACAAACTGAAAACATTTCGTTCAGAATTTTGTTTATGGGTTACTGCAAGTTTATCCTATATCTAGAAACTGGTTATGGTATGTTTAATTTACTTACACAGACATGCTCATAATCTTGTCCTGGTTCATTAGAGCCTGCCACAATAGATTTGTCTGCAATCCATTCGAGCAGATCATCAATCTCTCTGTGCAAAGTGTACAGTTTGAAGACCTCTTCAAGTCTGCTTCTCCTTTCTCCAGCCAAGTCTTTCAGACCAGCATACAACTTATCAACCTGAGACTGTCTGACAGCAATCTGGTCGCTAGAAATGAAACAAATCATGCTTGTTCAAGTGTTGTAGTTTGGTATTTTTCTAAATGGATTGTTGTAGTTTGGTTTCTTTCTAAGTGATGGAATTATTATTTAATTCTTTGTTATTGATTTTAGCCTTCACGGTTTGGGTTTCTTTCCTGCGTGGTACTGACTGTTTAAAGAGGCTCTTGATGGTCCATTGTTTATAGATTGTAGCCTGCCAGGTTTATTTATTTCTGGTGGTACCATTTTTCCTATGTCGTTGATTCGGTTTCCGTTTTATTCTCTATATCTTCCTTATCTTAGGTTTATGTGGTTGATTTTCTGATGTGATTGTGGTGGAAGCTAGATGGTAAACTACACCAACACGAAATGATACAAACACTGTTTTTTAATTTATATTCCTTTTATTTTGGATGTTAACTTTTAGAGTGTATCACAACACGTCCATTCAGCTAAAGTGTTTATATCCGTCTCTCTAAGTCCCTATAGTTGCTACGCCGTCACTGCACGTTTGTTTTATTACGTCAGGTCTCGTCCAGTATTGCCACTCTTGCTTATGTTGGACACATGCAGATTTAGTGTGCAAATACTCTGTCAACTGGTGATCTATATAAACTACCTAAAGCTAAACTGTCTGGTCAGCCTGCTGCCACCTGGGGGCTGAGGGACTGGCTGCATGCCTTATGCCTTCTACACAAGGAACGGCACAAGTACAGCAATATCTACAGAATGACTATAAATCTTCAGAAACAAAATGCAGTTCAATGCAAATGTACATTATAAAATGTAATCAATGAGTTTGTTTAGTAATGGTTCTTTGTGTTTTCAAGGTTACTGATAGTAAATGAAGTAAAGTGTATTTTATTAGAAGTTGAACTTTGTCCAAAGCTTTGAATACTTTCAGATTGGAATTATATTTCAACATTCTCAATAAATCAAAGTCCCCCTTTCTCCAAATTAATTGCTGAATAGAACCCAGGTATATATTGTAACACTCTCTTACCTCTCAGGATGCTCTTCTTCCATCAGCTCCCTGCTTCTTTCACCTAATTGTCTGATAACCTCAGCAAAGTCCTCCACACTGTTCTCCAGTGTTTGGTGCTTTTTCATCATGTTCTGTGCACCAATCTCATCCTTTGCTCTCTCCTCACCCATCATGTACAGCTCTTGTTCACTCATCCAGGCCTCAGCTTCCGATGTATCAACATAGTACTAAGAGAAATAAAACAAGGAATTGAACCATATAACACAAGAATAACTACTGACACAGATATTGTCTTTCTTAAATGTAATCAAACCATTATGACTGCAATATTAACTCTAAGTGGACCAGAGCAAAAGTCGTTTTACAAGCCATTTGTTTTTAGAATAAAAAACACCCTTTAGTGTTGCTCCTGGTAAAAGCGTGTCCAACCTAAAACCACATAGTGTGGCGTTTGGTTCACAGGGAGTTAACAGCATGGAACACTACAGTACAAAACTGTCAAACACAGACAGGCTAAACATATTGGTATCTATAAAACATGATCATATTGCCAGTCCTAGATATGAAGTACAAATGGTAAATATTTCAGAACAATTGAAAAGTATGCGTACACAACTGAAAAGTATTTGTTCACATCTGAAAAGTAATTTTTTTCTAACTTAGAATATTGAGTTTATGATCAATGAAAAAACATTAACACTTGAAAATAATTTTTGTTTAAATTAGAGAACAAGATTAATTAGAAGTTCTCTCTCTCTCTCTAGCATGTAACGTCCTTGGTACTAATGGCATCAACAAAAGCATACCATCCTCTGTAGTGTCACATAATAAGCGGTGATTCATTTCTTTCAGTTCTTGTTATATTGTTCTCCTCCAGGTGGTCTTGGGTCTTTAATGTTTTTGTTGTCCATGTCAATGCAGTTTTCATGACAGTCAGTCTCCATGTGCAACACATGTCCTATCCATATCCATCGGTTTTTTTAATGATAGCATTCACATTCTCTTCCTAACACTGTGTAAGCAGTTTTTGGTTAGAGATAGTTCTTTGCCAGAACATGCATAAGATCTTTTGCTGGCAAGTTATATTGAAGTTGGCAAATTTGAACACATCCTGTCCTGTCATTCTCTAGCATTCTGATCTGCACAGTACTGATGCTGTATTGGGCTGATTTTCAGATCATCTGAAGGGTCATGAATGCACTTCGTGCCTTACTCAGTCTGTTTTTAATATCAGGTCCAACTCCTCAGTAGATGTAGGTAAACATAATATGCATGGAAAATTACAAAACCATGACAGCATTCAAGATAAAGATGAAGGGACAAAAACAAAATGGATTTAGAACATATATATTTATATATATTTGTAGGGGTGTCATCCAGGATTGTGTAGAAGTGTCAGGATTATGAGAAATCTGAAGAAGGTTGTGTGTAGGATAAAGGCTCAAAAGAATGCTGAAGATAATTTCATACCTGCTGTGCAATTTCTGCAAGGTTGAGTCTCTGGTTACGAGCATCGACAGCATCCTTTAGTGCTTGCCAGCGTTGCAGTAAATCATTTATGAGGGATTGGAACTCTTCTGAATGTGAATGGCCAGAATCAATCAAGTCCTGACCAACTTGCACCACTGACATAATGCGGGGCTCATGATTATCGATCTCAACCTGCAGTGACTGGTAAAAACAAAAACAAATCCATCAACAAACACGCATAGATAATAATAACCACACACATAGATAGTGTTCATACAAATACAAGAATTGGGTGCTAAATCATACTGATTGATTGAATTATCATTGCATTTTGGTGAATAACCTTGTGCTCTATCTTTCTAACACAGGATAACAACGACAGCGCATACACTTTATAGCATTGGCAAGGGTCCCCCATTGTAATTCCGATGAAGATAATGACAATTTGTAGGAGTTTTATTTGTATTAATGAGTTTTGTCAAGGATGTGGCATTTCAGTTTACTCTTATCAATTTTCAACTGTCAAGTGTTCTTTAATGTGCTTGAAATGAACACTGGACCCATATTTTACCATTAGTAAAGTAATGGAATATCAAAAACTAAAGTAGCAGCCAAAACAGAAGCATGATGCCGATGGATACACTGGGTCAGAAAGCACATAACATAGTGCAACAGTAGCCACTTGTTTTGAAGAAAATAAAAGATCAGAAATAGATACATTAAAAAAAAAAACATGACAAAAATAAAATGTAGACTCTTACATGATTTTTCTTGATTAGGAGCTGAACAGAGAGCAGACTGTTGCCATATTCTTGGTTTGTAGCTCTAGGCATCATTTCCTCAATCCACAATTTTTCATCCTCGATATCACGCATAAATTGATGGATACGTTTGACTTTATCCAAGTTGGCACGACGCATCATTAGTGGACCCTGAATCTTGGCAAATCTTACAATAAAAAAGCATTAATTGATTGTTTAAAAATTATTATGTTGCAACTTTTCATCTAAACTAATTTAAGAATCTAAACTAAACGTTTTATAAGAATGCCATCCCACTCAGGCCTGTCTACACACACATATATATATATTCTCAATTCATGTTTTATGTTTGCCTTATTTTTATTTTCCCTATAGCAGTTTCTTAAAAAATATTCTTAGCAACACCCGAATCTGATCATGGGTCCATATTACTGCAGCATCACAATTTCTTTGTGATTGATAATTGTTCCATCAATGGCGTACATTTCTCAATAATGAATTCATAAAGTTTTTGGTTTGAAAACCCGGCCTTTAATAAATAAAAACATAAATAAAAACAATCATTTTATCAGCCAACTTTAGCTATAATTAGTCATGTGAATCTGAAGTACTTGTATCTAAGAGACAAGTGTAGTCTTCACTGTTTACTGACTATGATGTACTCGTATATATTTCTGTCATAATTAATATCCATCTCTCTCTCTTGGTCTTCCCTATACCCTAAAACAATATATTATACAGGCCTATGGTGTGTAGTAGCAACTGATTAAACTTAAATTGCAGTAATGTTACTGTTACAGTTTCTGCAATATAATATGTACCATAAAAATCTATAAAGGTCTAGACTGCAGTAAAATTATATAGCAACAAATATTTTTTCATTTCTAGTTTGACATATTTATTTCATTTTTTCATTTTTAGTCACATATTTTCATTTTAGGGCTATTGGGGATTTATTGTTTGATTGTATATGTTATGTCTGGGGTTATAGGAAGTTGGAATTTCTTCACTGCTTTTGTCTCCTTTAGTTGATGTCACTGTCAATTGTTTTTGTACTTTGTAAAACTATATTACTTTGTTTTTATATGTTTCACCTTATCAAAATCTATATAACAAAACTGAGTAAATATTGATATCTCCATAAAAACCAAACATCATTTGGAATGCAACATTAAAATAAATGGTATAACATTATAAAGTAATCATTTGTGTAGTGTTACTTCAAATCTGACATGGATATATCAATTTTTGATTAAGATAACAAGTCGAAAATGATAACTCTTGCTAGGTGATGCTCTCCTCTTAAGTGACCTGTTGGTGAAGATTTGCACAAAACCCAAATCTGACAAAGTCTTAAATGACATCCCTGGTAAAGGGTTGATATGAATGTACTATCCATCAGTTGTGGGTTGTGTGTGAGATTAAACTTATAAGCTTGATCAAACACTTACTATAAATATAAATTTAATCTATTAAATGCATACAGCCAATCTGATTTTAATGGGATAACAATAAATGCTAACATTTTTCTTCCTTACCTTTCAGCTACTAAAGCTCTTCTTGACTCAATCTCCTCTTCTTTGTCTGGCTCCATGCTACGCAGGTGCTGACTCTGTGACTCTAGTTCCTGGACTTGCTGCTCTTTCATTTTCATCTGGTTCTCCATTTGCTAGTTCAAGTACAACATGACTATTAAATGCGTACACATTTTTAGTCTACTGTTGTGCAATTGCACAGACAACAAGAACACTGTGATAATGCTAAGTATCTTCAAATAATTCTTCTTCAATAATCCAGCGGCTCTTGAGTTTCTGCCCCTCAGTCCAAAATTATGCAATGTACATTATTCTATTGAAGAACTGGAACGTTTCTAGATTTTCTACCCACTCCTGACAGGAGTCAGAAATGGACTGCCCGAGCATTAGGGGTTTCTATCTGCTGTTAAATGATACTGCATAAAGGAAGAGTTCACTGTGCCCATTCCATGTCACCAGATTTCTTGCTGGTCAAGCTGAGTTCTACTATACTAAGTATGAGTCCAAATATTCAAGACAATAAGATCATAAGAATTTATTATATGTCTGTCATATCTGTCGACTCATCTAGGGTGAATGAGAATGCTACAAAATTTAACACACACATTTTGAAGCTTCTTTTCCCATCTTTCATCACATCATTAAAGAGTCTTCCAACAGTTCTGCATGATCAATTTTCTTGCAGAAACAGCATGCTTTAACCACGGCAAAGCACCTTAACAGCTTCATCGAAGTACTCTTTAAAACATTCATCAGAAAATGGTTTAGAACTTATGACAATTTTTTCACTAATAAGCGAGCTGAAACAAAAAAATTATCTGAACATTATTTGTATTGAAAAACAAATTGGTGACCAACCAATGATCTTTAAATAAGCAATAAATGGGTCTCCCTTGCCCCCTCCAGGATGACAATGTTATAAGTTGAGAGGAAACATCAAGAGCTGGACAAACAATAACTTTTATGAGTGCAATAACAAAGGAAACAGAAAACAGATCTTTTACAACCAAATTTTAAATGCAGGTACTTGAACTAATTCGATTTCAATATTAACATACTTACATTTTGTTTCTGCACATGAAGGTTGACAGTGGTCAAGTCTTTACCAAAGTCATCAGAGGTGACAATCTGAGATTCCAAGTTAGTTACCCAACTGTCAACATCATCACAGCTTTGTTGGTAAAGAACAGATCTGTTAGCATCAAAGAGCGTTCACCTTTTCCTTGGTAGTTGTCTCCAGATCTTCCCACTGATTAGAAAGATCTGCTAACATGGGTTCAATCTGATCCCTGGTCTCAGGTTTAGCTTGCATGATAGCCTCTCCTTCCTAAAGTCGCATACAGAAAACATACACTTTTAAAAACAAAAGATAACACATTTGTAAAAATAGTAAATCAAGTCAATGTAATAGCAGTGAACATTCTCAATCTTTCTTTCATAGTTTAACTTTAATTAAGAGGTCACTAGGGGCTATTCTAGACCGAGGATTAACAGTCACGTGGGGACTGCCTAGAGTAGTTGATAGTAGCTCGGCCTGCTAGCTGTGAGACGCCTCATAGCTCGGGTTCGAACCTACTGTCCGGCATTTGTTCGAGTCCCCTGGTCTTACTCAGGACGATAACGTGAGTACCTCTGAAGTCGGAGAAAATCTGCCTGTATGGCGAGGGAATACTAATTACGAGTACATTGAGCACACGGCTGCTAGTGTAAAGTAATTTACAATGTGCACGCTGCTGCCATTGTAAGAAATTGGGAAAACAGATTTTCACGCAAAAATCAGTTTCAGAGATGGAACTTCGCCTGAGTTGAAAGCGGACGAGGAAAAAAAAAAAATTTTTTTAAAAAGCCGCGTGTGCTAGCTGTTACCACAGTGGTCATGTTTTTTTTTATTACACCCCTGAACACAAACAAATCCAGATCTAACCGTGGTTCAAATCTACATCCTCATAACTAAGAAATGGGTGTCCTCATCACTCAGCTACATGCTCCTCAATAAAGTTTCTTAATAAAAAGATTCAAACAACATGTTTGTATTATCCAACTTTCCTTCATAGTTTTTTTTTGGGAACAATAAACAAACATATTTCTCCCAAATTTTACACCTACAAACAACAGTTTCAGAATTGCCAAATTTATAGTACACTCAGTTGTGTCCAATGATGGCAGATTAATTATTTATACCTTCTTAATGCTTTCTTACCTCTACAACTCTATCAAGTCTGTCTTTGTTTGCAGCAATCTCAGACTCAAAAGCCTTGTGTCTGACATATTTGCTGTGTAGGTTTTTGGCATCTCTGTAGGTTTCATCTTGAGCTGCTGCCATCTTGTCCTGTAGCCAGTCTCGAAGCTGTGGACATGGGGCACAACACAATTCACTCTTTTAATGAATACTAATCAAACAGCTTTGTGAAAGCAAAGAAACTTTACCAAGAACAACATACTCCAAGACAGAAAGAAGCAACAATAATGTTAACATTAAAACATTTGCAGATATATATTCAATACATCTTTCATGATGAAAATGTAACTCATGTGATTTTAAACAATTTCATTATATTATTATTATTGCTACACTTTGCTCCCTGTGGAACATAGTTCAAGCATCAGTCAATTTTATGTTGACCTATATTTAACAGCTCCATCTATGAAAGTTGGTCTGATATCCTCTTCTGACAGATCTATTCTGTGTCTTCTTTATCATTCTCACTTGGTTCAAAGATGCAGTGAACAAGATGACAGAGTTGGCATCAGAGGTGTGCTGACCAAGACCATATCCCACTTCTATGTTATGACCCTGGAAACAAGATGCATCTCAGATCAAAGCTGTCAAAAGCAAGTAGGGGTAAAAGAACAAAGCTGTCCCCGAGCTGTGTTACTATCACTAGACTCCAATCCCTGAGCCATCAGTGTACACTACAGCTTAATTATTCTGTGTGTATTGACTCTCATCGATGTCTGTATCTAATAATATTTTACTAATTAAGGTCTTCAACCATTGGTATGAATGACTTACTAACCTCATCACACTCCTGTAAGAACTGCTGCAAAATATGTTGGTCCTTATGTCTCTCCAACTGTTCATCTGACCTCTGCCTATTTTGGTCCCTCCTACAAAATAAAATACAACTGCTTTCAACTTCCATGCTGGTATGACTTAAAACATCTATTTCAACAAGTATCTAAAGATAATGTTATCTCCGGAATCAAACTCAAGCTATTTATTGAAAGAGTAAAGTACTTAAATGAGTGAAATCCCACTTCAAGAGGTAGAATCATACACATATTTGGGCAGCAACGTAGACAAAGAGGGTGGAACAGATAGAGATGTTAAAATAAGAATACAGAAGGCAAGAGGAGCTTTCACTGGGAAACATTTGGAAGTCTAAAGAAATCAAATCTAGAACAAAAATTTGGATATTTAACTCTAATGTTAAAGCAGTTCTACTGTATGGGTCAGAAACATGGAGAACAACTAAAACAATAGTGCATAAATTGCAAACATTCATCAACTGGTGTCTGCGCAGAATAGAGGGATAAGATGGTATGATAGGGTCACCAATGAGGAACTTATGGAGAGAACAAGACAGATTCCAGTGAACGAACAGGTTAAAAAAGGCGCTGGATAGGACACACTTTTCGAAAACCGGAGGGAATATAACAAGAAGGGTCCTTGCCTGAACTCCAGGGACAGCGAAAGAAGGGAGGCCGAGAAATACATGGAGACGAGATTTGGAGGCAGAGATCGCCAGAGATAGGAAGACTTGGCATGAGTTGGTTGAGGGCCTATGCCCCAATCCGGGGTAAAAAGGCAAAGATAGAGAAAGTACTTAAATACAAGGATGTTAGTTAATGGATTCTGGAGAAACATATAAATAACACAGCAAACTATCATCAGCTGAGTCTACTTCAACATGTTTAGATGAAGGTAACAATTTCATAGGGACATATTTTTTTCTGAACTAATCAAATACACAAAGTATACCTACATTTTTTATACATTATCATTTCTATCCAAAATCTAATGAATGAAAGCGAACCTTTCACTGATAGATTCTGCCTTTTTATGGATCTTTTCCCGATCATAGTGATTCTCATCAATGAGTCTGTTAGAAAATTGTAGCACAGCATTGATTTTCTCATCATTGGCATCCATTGTAGTGATGAAGGCTTCATGACGTTTTATGAGGTTTTCAGCAGCTTGAACTGATGTCTGGCAAGATTAATAAATGAACAATTGTTAAAGACATGTCTTATATGCAGAATAGATAATGATGTATTTTAAAACACTATTTATGCTAGTGTATTATAACTGATGGTCATTTTGATATTATAGACCACAATATGGTTTTTTGAAAACTATATTTTCTAGTATTAAAGAATCAGTATAACTATTGAACTGGTTATTTGTGACACAAAATAGTAGAATTTTATTCAGTGTTTGCATGTAGAGCATATAATAAGTAGGAAATTTAGAGGTTTATGCTCTAGATTGTAGAATCAGCTTGTGAGTGAAAATCAAAGAAAAAAATCCTCCTCAAAGATCAACATTGAAGAGTCTTCTTCTACAACTGCTAGTTTTTCTTAAGACAGTTTGTCATTTTGTGATGTTTTCGATTTCTCTTACATCCCTTGTATATGTTGAAGTCAGAAATGCAAGAAATACACATCCTCGATTTGTCCTGTTTTCAATATATTTTAATTTCTTTTCCCACTCAGTTCTGTACTTCCGCAAATGCAATGACCTCTATGGGAGAGATTTGCACTGTCTATTCATGCTTTACAACAGTTTAAAAGTGTGATTAATGTCTTTGAATGAAACTGTTCTGCAGAGTACACAGAATAATACCATGGACAGAAAAAAAACCAACCATTGTATCCATTTTGCAACAACTTAAAATTGAAGAGAAGTTGTTGATAAAGAAGAGAAAAATAAAATATTTTCGACATATACAACCGACATGATCATTGGTAGATGAAGTAGAAGAAGACCAAGGAGGAGATAGGTACAAAATGTCATAGACAAGCTGAGAATGACTGTGGCTGGTACCGGGACACCTCACATGGGACAGGGGTTCATTTAAAACTTCTGCCAGGGAGACAACTTCCAACAGGGACAAGCTAGATGATGATGATTTCTGCATTATAATGAGTAAGGATAGAAATTAAAATATAAAGTTATTTAGTCTAGTTTCTACACCATGCAATTGCAACAAATGTTGAAACTTTGAACCACTTCCAAATATATATTGGGATTCCTGGTGGAATACAATAGCAGCGTTACCCTAAAGGTTTTTTAAAATAACAAATTACGGTTACCATGCTTTTAAAAAAATAGCAATAAGTGTTTTATCACTTAATAATATTTTAAAACAATTTAATATCTGTTAATCTGTGCATTGCTTAAAATAGTCATGAAAACTGATAAAATCCATGAAAACGACAGCTCTGCTGTAGAATAAACATTACAAACATTGCATGTTTTGCTCACCAAAGAAACTCACTGTGTAAGAATATGTTTAAACACAATGATCAGATATATCATCAAACAACAACAACTTGCCTCAAGCAGCTACCATACATACAAGTCATTACACTGAGATATTAAACTTCCATAGATGCTATGATGTATGTCCTACAAGATATAGTAGCACATTGTGTTTTCAGTATTACAACAGCCAACACAGATGTGCTTACTAATATATCATTCTATGTAATTTTTCAGGGATGTATGGGGAAATGATTAAACATCTTATACACATCATACATTTGACATATTTGGGTAGTAAAGTGTCAAACAACGGAGACACGATGAAAGAAATAAACTCTCGTATTGCTATAGCAGCTAGTGCCTTCACTAAATTAACAAATATCTGGCAATCTCAAGACCTTAGTATATGCACAAAAGTTAAATTGTTTAGGTCATGTGTGATTCCTGTACTGACCTACGGTTGTGAAAGTTGGAAATCAACAAAGAAAATTGATAAGAAACTGGACAGCTTTGAGAATAAATGTCTCTGAAAATTATTGAAATATTTAGGTCATGTTCTTAGATCAGACGAACAGAGACTAAATTGACCTTATGTGGTCCCCAGTTGGGAAAAGAAAACGTGGAAGACCTAAGACCACTCTTCGAAAAACAATCCAACAAGAAAGTAAACTATTGGGATGTAAAACATACAAAATCTCCAACTGCTAGCAAGAATCGCATCACATGGAGATTAAAACCTCTGCCCTATGTGCCGCCTTTGGCACGAAAGGAACAAACTAGCTAACACATTATACAAACATTTCTCAATTTACAATACTTCTTCTTGCGATTGTTATTTTTATGATTATACCACCAGACGCAATCTTATGATGAATTTGACTTGTCTGGAGTTTATCTCTGGTGCCATGTAATTTTGAATGTAGTGCTGTGTTGTAGAGCCAGCATCTCTTTCTTGGGAGGACATACATGGGAAAGTCTTGCAGGACATGTTCTGTGGTTTGATCAGAGATGCCACAGGGACAAAAAGGGGAGATGGAGACAATCATAGCCTGGTGTAAGTGTTTATTCAGTAAATTGACAATACTCAACTGTGACTATCTCATCTTCAGAATATACACATTTTTGTCAATATTTTGTGTGAGATATTTTCTCCAGCAAGATTTAGCATAGAAAACAACCACATTTTCATGAACAAAACAATGTATAGGGAATAAAACAATGCTGACTAATATAGTACAATGAAGCAATAAAGTACAATGAAAGAAGCTCTATGCTACAGTAACATTTAATGAATGAAACAACAATATGATATGAAGACTAAGTAAAGTAAATGGAGTGAATACAAAATCTGTATACTGTACAATACAATTTTCAGGACCAAGTTCATCAAGGTCAAGTAACCAACCTACCATACCCAGAATCTAGACCACTATAAATCTGTACTACATTGCTGTCAATCTGACCTATTTCATTTAGAAGTGTTTGTCATGCAATTTTTGTCTTTTGACCTAATAAAAAATAAACTATTGAGCTAGGTCATGAACTATTAGGCTGATTGTTTAATTGTGTCAGTTGGATATTACCTCACATGCATAAGCCATGTAGTGCTTAAGTTGACCTATGTAACACACTAAACTAGTTTCATTTGTGTTGTACTAAAAAAATTTGACAAACGAGAAATGAATTGTCAATTTGATCTCTATTTCTACAAACAAATTGATAATGACTGTGTTGCTAAGAAACCAAGACAAATCAGCCTAACATACAGAATCTGGGCTGTTGCAAATTTGCACTACACCATTTCCGAGTTGACCCATTTCCTTTTAGGGTGTTTGCCACTAAACATTTCCATTAAGTTAGTTTCAACTGTGTTCAATGTAAGTGTGAAAAAAATAATACAGGTCTCAACATGATCATATTAAACACATTCCCACTCCCCCACCTTTGTCCAACTAAAACTCAAACTAGAATAATAAAATAGTTATTGTTTCATGGACTAATGATGGATTTCATAGCAGCACAAATTTGATGTGTTGATTAAAGTCAGTTAGGTAAAAGTCAATCATACAATACTTTGACTAGGATAAGATGTGATATCTTTAGTCATTCCTGAGATATTTAGACTAAGACATTTGCTGTCTTGACTAGTGTACATTCTACGATATTGACTAGATTATGACAGTAACATATTTGACCAATTAAAAAAGAAAAATTATGAATCAAATTGAATAATAATTAATTAGCAAATACAATGTTTTTTAATTTTTTTTTCTTTAAAAAAGAGAGAAAATATTATTTTGAAGTTTAATGGCATCAATTTCGGTTGAAATCTAGAAGTTTTGTGGGGTATTCAAGCAATTTATACAAATATCAAAATAGAAAAATCAAAGTAGAAAATAGCATACCAAAAATCTTCAATAACCAACTGAAATTTATGCTACATCAATGCCAAAGATTATATTCTGTTTTTAAGTTGTTTTTATGTTAAAAAAGTTTACCTTACAAAATCTCAGTTTAAAAAAAACTGATCTATTTTTTGCTTTTTAGTTTTCAATTAAATACAAATGTAAGAAAGGTAAAACACCATCCAAGGAAACATTCAAAATTATTAATTAGAAATGTTTTTAGAGGATTTGATTTATTGAGCTAATTACATTAAAAGAGATACACATTATTGAACCTTGAAGTTTTATGAGTCACTCCATTATTGTAAGTGTTGCAGCATTGTGAACTTACTGCCCATAACTTTTGTACTGTCAAACTTCTTAAACATCACTATTTCCTGCTCAACTCGAGTAGAACTTCACTATTTCAATGAGTCACTCACCAATCAAAATGCTAATAACTTTATGTTACTGTGCATTTCTGCTTCGTCTAAAATGTCCACCAGAAAAATATTTAAGTTCAAGCTTGGTCTACAAGCCTACTGACTGAGATGTGTGAATAACTGCATGACCTCCGACATCAGTCGATCAAATTGAGCTCAATGTATCTGGAAGGGATATGTTCGCACTATTGTGAAGCTGATAAATATATTTTTACATTTTTTCTTTGCAGTTTTTATATTTATGTTTATTTAGAGTCTCCTCTTTTCACTAGATAGGCTCCTTAATCGCTACCTATATGATGTATCTCTTATAGTGCAATCATTTCTGGCCGCTCTTAATGTTTCTTTACTGACAGTAGGTTGGGTTATGTAGAGAGAGATGAAATTATAACACTTCAGGGAGGTTTACCAGTCTGTAAGAGCTATTCAAAGTAAAACACAGTAAAATGCAGGGAACAAGGTAATTCTTCTGAAGTGCATATTGTGTAATTTGTGTTGGTACAGATATAGAATTGTACATTAGATACATATATTAGCTTATGAGTTTTAAGATGTACAGTCTTTTTAGTTATAAATGTTCCATCCCTCTCTGTTACTATCATGTTCTAGTTCAAGCATTGTAGTCATTAGATATATTACATATTCAAAGTAAATCTATGCCACAGGTTTGTTATGAAACTTGTATTGTGGTTATGAATGATGCACACATCATATTACTTTAAACTTCACAGGTATCCTGCATAAAATATACTAAACATGTGACATAGTCTTGAAATGACCCAATTAAACAGACCAATAGTAATGGCATAGTTTATTTTTATAATTTCTAGAGGTTAAGATAACAAAATTGTGTGACACACCCTTAATGAAAATAAATGATCTTTGCAACAGTATAGTGCAGATTTGGATGAATTTGTATTCTGGACAAGGTATGATTAAACATCCTTGGTGAAGACATTGGAACTGAGGCACATAGATGTATAAGATGTATATCTACTTTAACTTTTCACTCACAGCCATATCAATACTGATGGCTGGCTTCATGCAGAAATTTCAAATATATGCACATAGGTTTTTTTTAAAAAAATAACACAGATCAAATAAGAAAAGATGAATGGGAAAAACCAGAGGAAAAAACAACAACAATCAAAACAAGTTTGGATCTGCAAGATTATATAAAAGATACAAATGCAGAAATGGACAGTAAACATCAAGTAGGGGAAATGTGAAAAGTTGATACATGCAGTGAAGGTAATAAATTGTTCAAAGTGCTGAAAATAATGAGAAATGTTTCCTGAAGTAGTAAAACACACCTGGATTTTTCAGCACATTTCAAAAGTTCCATTTTTCAAAACTGTACTTGCAATACTGTAGCAGATTTTCATGATGCAACACTCTGGGTACCAACTTTTTTGCAAGTCCTTTGAAGGATCCACTGCACTAACAACATGCCAAGACTCATATTTAGCGTAACTATGCTTGCAGTACTATCATCATCATCATCAAATAGCTTGTCCTGAGCAGAACTTTGCCACCCCAACAGTCCTTCTGAATTTATCTCTCTCATAGGCCAGATGTCCCGCCTCTGCAGTCGTCATGTTCAAACCATCAGTTACATCCTGAATCCATCTTCTCCGTGGTCTTCCTTTACTTCTCTTTGCTGGTATGCCTCCTTCAATGATGGTCTTCTCCAGCCCTTTGTGACATATTTTTATTTGTCCAAAATATATAAATTTCTCTTTCTTATTTGTAGCATCAGCCAGTTTTCTTTGATCTTGAGATCTTTCTGGATAGATCTATTTGTTCACTTCTCCATGATATATGAAGGACTCTTCTGTAACACTTATATTCAAAAGCACATATATATTTTTCCACTGCCTTATTAAATGTCCATTCTTCACACCCATATGTTGCCGTTGGGAATATGCATCTTCTTAGTATTCTGAACTTTATTTTCCTATCAGTTCCCTTCCATACTATTTTTAGTTGTTTTAAATTTTTGTAAAGCCAAGTTTGTTCTTCTTTTAATTTCCTTCATTTCATTTCCAACTCTTGTTAGTGAACCATGATATTCAAAACTGTCCACATTTTATATTTTCTCTCCGTTGATCTAGACAATTTTATCTTTTGTCATGCTTTTTTTATCCGTTGTCATTACTTTCGTTTTTGCCAAATTGAGATATAAATTTTGTTTTTGCTTTTCTCTTGCACTTCATTATTGATTTCTCAATTCTTTTGTGATGTTGACAGTAACACTTTATCGTCAGTATATCTTAGTTCAAGTATTTCTCTTCTTCTGATTATAAAAGGATTGAATGGTTCTTTTCCCATATCTTCTGTAATATTCCTCATGGTGTTTACAGCATATATGTTAAACAGACAAGGTAATAGAATGCAGCCTTGTCTGACTCCTGCCTTATGTAAACCAATCTGATGTATTATCACAAGTTCTTACAGCCGCCATTTGATCACTATCAACTATAATTTCAAAAATTGGGATACAGCAACCATTCAACAACAAAATAGTAGACAGGTTTTTCTGTCTTGATTGGGATTTGAGCACACAAATAAGCAAGATGAGACAGTGAATGTTTAGATGCACAGTGAATAAGAAGATAGATCAGTCCATATCTATGAATGAAATTATGAACTAAGGGTACAGAGAACATTTTACAACAAAGAAGAAACACACACAGAACCGTGGTGTTACCTGCTTATCTACAGGAGCAATCTGTCAGAGGGAGCCATAATACAAGGTGATTTGATTCATTAAATTGCTATAAAATACAAGTTTAAATGTTTAAAAAGCAAATACAAAGCACGCCACACGCATACATACAGTGAATTTATGTTACATATTTTAATGCTTCAATGTTATAGATTACAACACCTTAGATTCATGATTTCATAAATCTCACTCAACATTGTTTTTGTTTGCATGAAATATTTGAGAAAAAAATGTAGACCTGTCTTGACCAGACATGCATCCCACTGATCTAGACATTGTCTCTTAATAGAGCACAAGAAGAAACAAATAGAAGATCAAAATAAGCCTCTGCCCCATCACAAACATATTAATGACATAATCAAAAGCAGTGTTGTCAACTGAACATACAGAGAAAACAATGATTTGGCCAAATAATCAGCATCACAAGTCTTTTTCTATAGCAAGAAGACATTGACAGTCACAAACATAAACTTGATTAAGTTGTCAAATAGAACATGTCCCAGAAATCAGGTCTGATATTGTTATTAGATATAGCTAACATGTGCTATTCCCTGCCTGGAGGTGTAGTGTCGTTACTCTCTCCCTACAGAAGACATACTCTTACAGCCTGTCTCTCAACTAACCTATAACTACTATTGCAGCATCTGCTACTACTACTACTGCTATACTGTTTATTCCAATTCAACATTCTAGTGCTTTCATTATTTGTATTGTCTGAGGCCCAAGCATTTTCTTCAATGACAAACAAGGTGCTGGAATATGCTAGGATTTCCAGCATGTTCCATCTTCAACAATGCTGTCATGAATGGCTTGGTCCCTTGTGCCAGATGTACAGATCCTACGGATTATTTGTATGGGGAGTTATAATCTGGTGAGAAGAATTATATGATGGTCGATGTCTTCATTACAGGCATGACTGAAAAATGAGACATGAAGGGATTGGATATAGAGCACTAGACTGGGATGAGTCTGCCAAGGACAGATCCAGCTGGAGTTATGTTCTGAACATTGCTCTGGGAGCTGATGAGACAAGACCGTAGACAGTTCACTACTATGATGTATGCATGTAGCAGGCAGCAACATCTACCTTGAGACTAACAAGACGTCATCCTCTGGGGTAAAACATTCACTCATACATGAACATCTCTATCTTATGGGTTATTGTTTGTTACTTGCAGTGTAGATCATTTGTAGAAAAGTAATGACAATTTCATATGAAACAAATATGTGTCAACATATAACAGTCTACTGAAATCATCATCACTGTCACGCCCAGGGCACATAAGGGGGAGGGAAGAAAGGCTTACAGACAAAAATATTTCCACTCAATTCAATCAATCATGTACCTTTCTTTCTACCATAAACCTCTCCCCTTCTTCTTCTTCTTTGCGTTCGTCTTTACGACCAATTTTAATCACTCTTTGTGATATGTTTGATCTTTGCCAACATGTATACGTTGCGCATTGGTTTGGTAGGCCCCTAAATACATAGACTTGTACAGGTTTAGGACATGTGCATCCGATTTCAGCCAAACCTCCTTAGTCGCCTGTTACGACATGCGTGGTAGGTAACAATGGTTCTATTCTTTACACCTCAAATTTGGGCCCAGTAACCACTCGGGTGTACCGTAAACCTAATCATATGCATGTCTTTGAGCTCTGCTTCAATAGTTTGTCTCCATGTGCCCCTAGGTCTTCCTTTTTCCCCGTCTCTGCAGTATCCACTGTATTGTATACCTTGGCCACATTTCTTTTCTCATACTGAGAACACGTTCAGTCTATCACAATCGTCTTTTTTGTATATATAATTATATGCATTTATGTCTTCCAGACCAGTTAGACCCTAAAGTCTGCTTTTGCTAATCTTATCCTCCCAGGTATAACCAAGTATTCTTATAAGAGGTCTTCCCTAGAATCCTCTTTACTTTCTACTTTCTTACATGTTTTTCAAGTCTCTGATCCATAGAGGGGACTGTCCTTACACATGTTTTGTACATGTTTAGCTTTATGTTAGTGCCGTAAAAGATGTTCTTTGCTTTGGCTTATGGCACATTCATCATCTGTGAAGTCTAAGTGTTCTAGATGATCCAGGACATTCCACTGCAGTCCTGTTCGAGTGTTATTTGTTGCCTTCTTCATGGCATAGTCCATCACAATAAGAAATAGAAATGGTGACAGGATGCTTTACTATCGCACTCATGATGTTATTTGGAAGTATTTGGTTTTTATAACAAAAGAATCAGTAATATTAACCTTTTAATTCTTTCAGGATCCTCAAGAAAATCTATGCTATTCTTTTCTGTATTGTGCTATACTTTTCAAGTCTTAACGATGTAATAATTTAAACTAATGCACACAAAACAAACATTCACAATTTACAGTACAGCAAGTAAACACTGGCTTAAGAAAAAAATCCAAGAATGATATATTGTAATTAACACAATAGTATTGTTTAAAGTGATTGTCTTGCCAGTTTGAATCCCAAGACTTCTTATCTGAGAGCTTAAAGGGAACCACTGCACCATACCTAGCATGTGGCAACAGATAACTAAGGAGGGCTCTGAGTGGACTTGAAAACCTAATAATTTCAAACAATGACTGCAGAAAATATCAAGGATGATGATAATAATGTAAATAAATGCTTCCACATACCGGTACATCTTCCTTAGAGAGGAAATTATCTTGTTGACTGAGTAGTACTTCTGCTTGTTTGGCATCTCGCAAGAACATCTAAGAACAAGATAACATAAGTAAGTATCAGAAATAAATGTTAATGCTATCTAGAACAAGTAATGAACATTCCTAATGACAGTATAATATGTTCACAATCATTATACAGAACATTATATTTGATAACAGCCATTATTTTATATACTCCAAACTTCTTATTCTTGATCAATCTCTTAGAAGAAATCTAGTCTGTATTGCATGCTACATATCAACAACAAGCCCTCATACATCTTCTTTTCGTTCACTTTAAATATTGTCTAAATGTTCAATGTTGTCTCTTGTATAAAAGTCACTATCTTTTGTAGCTCATACAGATGTCCATGTAGTTTTCTTTCTGATGTTATTTAATTGTGCCAGTAAAAATGCTTTAGTATATCATATTCGGTAGTCTTCATGTATGTCTGGAAAGTAAAGGTAGTCGGCGTGATGATGATCACATCACCCATTGTGTGCAGATGGTCAATGGAAATTATTGCTCTAAAACCATATCCCATAATATACCTCATGGAATGAAAAAGGGTTCATTTTCATTTATGTATGTACTTTGCAATCTGAGGTGCCTGTACACATATGGCTGCAGAGTCGACTGCATCCTATTCTGAGGCACCGTATGACAACTTGTTCTAGCCTGCTCATATTGTGGTAGTCATCCTGTGTTAGTATCAACAGCTTTCTGATTGATTTAATCATCCTTTTCTTCCAATATGCAACGGGTACATTCAGTTGCTCTTCTGCTGTGCCTGCCCTAGCTAATTGGTCTGCTGTTTAATTTGCTGAACAAATACACAAAATCTTTAAAAACATTTTACTGGCCAAAAATAATTTAAAAAAATCTTTTTGCTTCAATAACCTTCTACATAGTTGCTACTGAATGTCCAAACTTTCAAATTCTCACGGTTATCAATACTAAGGAAGCAAAAGTTACTGCACTGGACCAAATTTATTTGTACTTCATTTCTACATATTGTCGATAAAGATTTTAATATACAGATTTAGAACACATCAAATATAAACTGTGCTTGAATTTGATTATCAAGAGAAAATGTAAACAATATGATGTACATGTATAATCAGGTCATGAAAAGTACTTGTGATAGATTGTGTCCTAACATTATCTTAACTATGATGACCAGGCTGTGTGGTTAAAATGTTAAGACCTACCTGCAGACTAAGAGACTGAGACAGCAATTGCTGCCTATTTTCCCACATCTGTAGAAGCTCATGCCAGCCATCATCAAGAGCTTGGAGTCTCTGCAAATCAGAGATGAAAACGCTATAGTAATATGAAGATAAATATTTTTCATAGAGAAACAACCAAACACCTGTAGAACATAACATATATCTATGAAACTGAAGTCATCCAATGCACAAATAAGTAATCATTATAATATAATATGTGAAAACCTGTTTTCCATACATCTTGAAATTGTATTGGCAACAAACTGCTGCAATATGTATAAGCAATGACACAGGAAATTTCAATCAGATCAATCAAGAAGTTAGACATGGATGTGTACTATCCCCTGATCTAATCTCTTTGTATAGTGAACAAGTTTTAAGACTCATAGAAGATATGAGCGGAAGTAGCAAAATGCAAAAAATATCTTCAAGACATGATTGATATTGTACTAGATAAAAGTGCAAGCAAGTCTCAACTTTAATAGCAAAATAAGACAGAAGCGATGATCTAAGAAACATGTACAAACAAAGTACTATAGTTTTACAAAATACAGAAACAGTGACGATAAACAGCAACGTTTCGACCAACAAACATCATCTCTAAAATTAATACCATCATGAACAGAACACTATTAAAACAAGTGATTTAAATATGTAGATACTCTGATAACATCAGATGGGAGATAAAGCGTAGAGATAAAAAAAATAGAGTAGGTAAGGAATAAGCAAAAATCCAGAAAAGGAAAAACATACTATGCCACAAATGCTTGTCTTAAGATTAGAAAAAGAGTTTTTCAGTGTTACATACATTCAACACTGAGATATGGAAGTAAATCTTGAACAGTAAACAAACAGGAAAGAAACAATCTAGAGGTCAAGAAGAGATGGTTTTTACAGGAGAATATTAAGAACTCCATGGACTGCAAAACAGAACTAATGTAGGTGGAGGTAAAAAAAAGAAACCTTCTGACAAATATGTGATGGAATCTGTCATAGTTTTTTTGGCATGCACTGTAAAGACGGGTTAGAACATTATGACATTCAGAAAAACATAAGGGAAGATAGATTAAGAAAGACTGAGAGAAGACACTAAAGCAGCTCAACAGCATGGGATGGAAGACCATCAACAACTCAGCTGATCGCTAATGATGGGAACAGAGAGTTGTTGAGTTTCATGATTGCAAACACTAGAAAGCATGAAACCTGATGATGACTATGAGTATGTAAATTCTTTTTCTTTCCTCATAGATTTAGAATTATCCACAATTATATAATAGAATTTAGATTGTGTTAAAGAAGACTGCATCAGAGAATGTCTTAGGGTTGTCTGTAAATCAGAACACCTGAACTGTTTTATGCATGATAACTTCATTACAAACATTAGCAATATAAATTTAAAAGCTGATCACCTGTCTGAGGAACATGTATTGAGGATCATCTTCCCCTTCTGTGACTTTGTCACCAAACTCTTTGATTTTAGCATATTCTGGCGCATAGGTGTCAATTTCATCTCGCAACTGTTGGTGTTGGTTGAGGAGTTTCTCAGCTTCAGCTAGGGAGTTAGGGATGTCCTCAGAGGCAACAGTCATCTGAGTGCGAGACAGCCAGGACTGGAAGTGGTCTAAGCTGCCCAAGAAACGCTGCAGCTCTCCAGCTTCTCCAAGTTTTTCATCACGCTCTTTCAGCTGTAAGAAAAAAGTTGTTTCAGTTATTCCAGAAAAAAAGCCCACTGAATCCAACGTTTTAAAAACATATCTAAATAAAGTGCTTTTAAATATATGTTCTTCTTCTTCTTGCATTGCCCCAATGAATTAAGGTGTACTCAGGACACAGGGTATGGAGATTCTGACTGATTTTTGCATGAAGGCATGCTTTCCTTATTATCAGTGTTCCCCGCCATACAGATATGTCTTCTCCGACTTCAGAGGTATAATATATGTTAAGAATGCATATTGTTTAGGACAGTGAAATAATACCAAATGTGAAAATGAAAATTGTGGCATATCCTTTACAGGATGTCGGCATCAACCACAGTAAACGAGTCGTCAATTTTCTAAACACAACTTATACATTCAGTAGTTTTCCATTGCTTTTTAAACCATAAGGACAATTTTTACCGTTCCAAAATAATCCACAGGAACGAACTTGCTTCCAAACTGCCTACCACAGAGTTGGAACTTGGTATGCTTGGTTGTGATCAAGCTCACTACCGCTTAAGCTACAGACGCCCACATACCAAATGTAGGAAGCAATAATCCCCGGACTTTAATTCAGATCAAATTATCTTGGAAATGCTATATAATATCTTTGAGGACATTACCATTTCTTTGAGGTCCAACCAAACGTTGTTAATTTCTGCAATTTTGTCTTTAATGGCTTGAGCTTCCTCTGGTTTCTGTTCCTCCAGTTTTTCTGCCTCATTCTGCAGGGACTCGAGCTATTGGATGTACACAATGCAGTAAAGTTATACAAATGTAGAATAACTCTCATATACATTTAACAAACATTCAGAGTATACTTTAAGCTAAATGTCATGCATGATATTCACTGAGTTTGTGCACTGCCGCTGAGATTTTCTTCCTGTGCAAGAAAGAGATCGGAGCACACATGGTAACTCACTGAAGTGCAATGATGATGGTCATATCAATCAATCATGAATGAAATGTGTTGTTCATATTGAATATGCCTTGGTGCTGGCTACCTGAAAAGGAGACCAGCTGCAATGGTGGTCTTATTATCTTTAAAGATTCTTGAT
The DNA here is from genome assembly GCA_020796225.1 of Arion vulgaris. Taxonomy (NCBI): domain Eukaryota; kingdom Metazoa; phylum Mollusca; class Gastropoda; order Stylommatophora; family Arionidae; genus Arion; species Arion vulgaris. Next base: position 34,434,190 of record CM036759.1, read on the forward strand.
GAACATTCAAAAATGAAAGAATTTTAAAAGAGATCCCAATTCAGTTTTACAAATGAACATAAATAGACAGATGATGTTTCAGCCAAAAGATCGTTATCAAATAAGAACCAAAAAAATCACAAAAATGACTGTAGTATAGCTATAGTATTAGTTAATAGAATAACAAATAAAGAGATCTAGAAAGAAAAACAGACTAAATATAGAAGGGAACTAGGTTATATGTCAGAATAATATAGTAAATACAAACACATAACCTGTTAGGTTTCTCAGAATTAAATAAATGGCCAATCAGGTCCTCTTACTCTGTTTCAGTTTCAGTTTGGAATATCTTCATTGCACTCCGGACATGTCCATAGGTGCTCCGATCTCCTCGCAATATCTCCATCAGCGTCCAGCGACTGACCGTACCAGTTCTATTTTGATTGATGAGCCTACTCGTATACCTGTTGTACCATTCTTTTCTTGCCACACCAATCTTCAAACCCAGTGCTCGCAATCTAGTAGTTGACGTGGATTGGTTTAGATGAAGGTCTTCTCTGCGCCACGCTCTATGAGGGCGTTCACAATGTCAGCTCTTTTACATTCAAGTCAATAGTTATGTTAGATCATCAAGTTTGTCATCAGACAAAGTCAACCAAACAACCTCATAAAGGCTTCTACCAGGCTATAACGGATATAGAGCTGCATTATGACAATAGATCTGACTGTCATGTGACACCATATCCTGCAATTACATGTGTGCGCTAATATGTCTTGCTTTATGCGCTGTGATATGCATTGTCTTTGACACAAATTGGGTTATTACCCATATACTCCCCCTCACTCGATGGTGAATGCAAAGTCAGCAGATTTGTTTGTTTACAAAGCAATTATTTTCTTGCCTCTTGATGTTCCCATCACAGCATGTATAGTGTACTTTATTGAATGAACCAGTGTTAAGTGCTATCTGTTGTTACACTTCACCTGGTAGGGAAACATGCTGTTTCACCTGCGGCTGCTCATTCGTCCAGTATGAAACTGACTTATATCACAGCTGAAACTATTATATCTGAAGCTTGTCCCACTATCAATTACTCGTGGATGTGCCTGATTGAGGTCACCACAAGCAGTCAGGTCTGACCCACTAGAAGGATTCTGTGAGAATAATAACACAAGGAAGTGGATGCATATAATGATTAGACTGGTGGTCTATGGTTCTCAATCGAAAGTGTGAAGAGTATTCAAACCATGTAGTTTAAGAGTAAACAGAATAAGAATAAAATATTACAATGAATGTCAACATCAGCTACCTTAGCCTGAATGGCAGCAAGATCTCTTTCCATAGTGCTAAGTCTGCGCTGTAGAGTCATTACTCCTGCCAGATCATTGCCTAGCTCATCTGTAGATTCAATCAGCTTAGCCTTCTCATTGATCCAGCTCTGCAAAAATTCACAAGTAAAGAAACATGATAGAAATAAACAATTAAAACACAACTGACTGATTCATATCACAAGATTAATACTTCTAAATGTTTCAATAGTTTGTTAACCAACTGAATATTTCTGTCCCTAGATTGTGTATATTGTTTGCTGTTTAACAAGAAATTGAGTGGTGAACTGCACTAAGATCAAATACCAATGTAGAAAAAGAAAACAATGAAAGAAAGTTATAAGTTTTAAAACAGAAAAAAAAAATCAAAAGCTGATATACTGACAAACAAATCTTTTATCAAATACAGGGACAAGGGACACATACATTAATGTAACAAACAAAACTACTATTCACTATTTTGCCCATTAAAAGAAATATGATCTGTTCTTGATAAAGATTTGTTGACAGAAATGTTGAGCTAATCTATTGCTGATTATTTCAACAAAATTGATATCCTTCTGCAATAATAATTACCTATGATTGTTTCCATTCTAAGAGACCACTTAAATAATATATAGTATGGACAGTCACTTTCTTTATCTCCTTTTAGTTAAACTCAATATCAGTAATATTTAGTGTTGACAGTCAAGTTTTCTGTTTATTTTCAGTTACTCAATATCAAATATCTCACAAACAATAAAATTATTGGAAATATAACTTACAACTGTCTCATTGCACTCAATGTTAAAGTTTTGGAAGTCATGAGCAACATTGATATCATCTTTCTTTTGGTCCGCCATTTCACGAAGATTAGTCCATCTGAAATACAAACAAAATAACGTGACGTTACTGTCTCTTAACTCTCGATTGCTATAGCAGCTAGTGCCTTCACTAAATTAACGAATATCTGGCAATCTCAAGACCTTAGTATATGCACAAAAGTTAAATTATTTAGGTCATGTGTGATTCCTGTACTGACCTACGGTTGTGAAAGTTGGAAATCAACAAAGAAAATTGATAAGAAACTGGACAGCTTTGAGAATAAATGTCTACGAAAATTATTAAAAGTCAAATGGAGTGATTTCGTTTCTAACAACACAGTGAGAGATAGAACACACCAACAACCCGTATCAAATATTATAAGGAAACGAAGGTGGAAATATTTAGGTCATGTTCTTAGAGCAGATGAAAAGAGACTAAATCGACAAGTCCTTATGTGGTCACCAATTGGGAAAAGAAAACGTGGAAGACCAAAGACCACTCTTCGAAGAACCATCCAACAAGAAAGTAAACTATTGGGATGTAAAACCATACAAGATCTCCAACTGCTAGCAAAGAACCGTATCACATGGAGATCTAAAACCTCTGTCCTATGTGCCGCCTTTGGCTCGAAAGGAATAAACTAACTAACTAACTGTCTCTTAAATATGAGAATACTTGACACTGACATTTATTTCAATAGTTCAAATTGGTTTCAAGTTTTGAAGAGCATGATCTATAAAATGTATATCATGTTAATCTCCTACCTCCTGCACACTAGGGCCTAGAAACATGAAGTGACAGACACTTCATACTCTAAAGTCTGAAAAGGCTATGGGACATTTAATTTAAATTTTAAACATATTAAATATCTTCAAGAGAATCTGAGTAATGGAAATAAGATAATTCTGCAGACTATTAAGTATTTCATTCATAGGTACCGAGTTATAAACAAAGAGGTCCTTAAGTTTATTGTTGTGAGATCGAAACAATATGATGAACTATTCTCTATCATTTGTTTTCAAAACTGCTGTAGTATGGAGACATGACAAGATCTTCCAACAAGATGGTATTATCTATTCTTCAAAGAAGGGACAGGGAACATTTTTTAAAAGACAAGACATAATTTTTAAAATAGATTGACAACAGTGGACAAGTCCTAACATAAGTTTACAAGAAGATAATCATCAGTGCTTGTGTTATGGGACAAATGCAAGGAAGAAATATATTTCAACAATTTGTGTCCACTATGATGACTCTGACAACACTTATTATTATTATTATTATTATTCAGCAATCTTGTACCTCTAATATTAAGTGTTACAGAAGTTACATTGGCAATTCCTGACCATCTTATATCAGCAGTATTTCTATGAGTCATCTCTAAGCAATGTTTTATCTTCCACTATCACTGTTGGTTTCAATAATATAGAAAACAAGTTTGGTGAGCAACAGTAGTCAGTTTTGTATTATCATATGCCTCTCTTGTATAACAGTGACACACCAAGATTGAGAAACTTGCAGACACTGCAAAGAATAACACTGCTACGCTAATCCTGGGGGTTGATATTAGTGAGCACAGAATAGGATGAATGCCCCTATGTACAATATAAAAAATATTATAAGAGATGGCTAAGTAGGGTTGTGTGTAGTCTTGGTAACCATTTCATATAAAACATGATGCTGCTTACAAAGCAGCTTACATTGAGCTTTAGTATATTTCTTCTAGCAGAGACATCAGCTTCAGTTGTGGCCCTATGGTAAATATATAACAGGAGAGAGGTAGCGAGGGGGAGAGTGAGGGGGAGAGAGAGAGATGGAGGGAGGGAGGAGGGAAGGTAGTTGTTTTGATAGGCATCCCTGAATATTTACATTAGTTTTATTCTGGCAGGATAGGCTGAGAATGTCCCAACGCCGGAATAAAATCAACGTGGTCAGAAAATTAAGGTCAACATTGTAAAGATTTGACAGGCTGTCCAAATCCAAACATTGGCGAAGGCCGACACTTTTCAAGGTGTGTTACACAAGTAAGATGCAGTCCCAGGACAAGCTTATATGCCAAAAAAGACTGAGAAATGTTCCTAATCCGAACGACCTCACATGGTCAAAAGGGTGCAAGTGTAGATGTACCTTTGGTGTAGATCATAAAACCCAAATATATGGTGAAAAATGATTGTAAAAGAGCAATGAATACACAAAGCAGCCAACAAGTGATTGTTCCACTGACTAGTCCTAGAAGGGTAGTATTGTTCCTAAACCGGAACTCGCCCAGTCAGTAAATTGCAAAGTAGCAAATGCTCTTTGGTGTAGATCCAAGTCAAAATATACGGCATTAAAAAAATAATTAAAGAGTGTTATCATACGAATCAAAAAGGAATGCTGCACTTAGTCAAAAAGGTTTTAAAGTACAAAAGGCTCTTTGGCATAGATCCAAACCCAAATATACGCGATAAATGGATCATTAAAAAGAAAGGTACTCATGATGTCTGGAAAGTGTTTGACTGCCTGCATGGCAGCTGAACATTTCCGAAGGCTGAAAACACGTTGGATGTGCTCGTCCTACACTAGTACGGGCTTAACAGGGGTGCAAAGTTCTAACCGTTTGTGGCAAAGCTGTTTATATATCACAATAAGAATGATCAAAATGGCAGAAAAGAGCGATCGAAAAGAAGAAGATTCTGGTAGGATATCAATAAATGTTAATTCATACAGAAAATCCTAACTTGACTTGCAAGCTTACGTGGAATTTAGTTGATTCTGGCGCTGTACTACTTCTTCAGCATTTGGATGCTCAGCCTGCATGAGCTGTTTTGCCAACTGGTTTACAACAGCCACTTTCGATGCTGTGGCATTCATCTCATGTTCAAAACTGTCGAAACGATGCTTCATGATGGCCAGCTCTTCAACATCCTCAGTCACAATAATGGTGGTTAAGAACTTTTCCTAAAAGCAATATTAAAAAAACAAACACAAAATGTCAACAAATGTACTGAAAAACCAACAAAGATATTTGCAATAAGCCTAGTAGCGATCAGGTCAACAAACTGTCAAAAGAGGGAGAAATACTACCTCACTCTGATAAAAGCATATTATGAAGAGGTTAATAAAAAAATAAAGGGAACCAGGTAGGAAAAAGAACATTCAGTCCACCGCAAAACCGTGCATATTACCTTCTGACTCGAAAAGACCACAACAGACTTAGATACCATGTGGAGTCAGAGGCTCATGGCGGCAGCATGTGCCAGGGTTAGCGAAGGGGCGCGCTAACCAAGACCCTGTTCCCTACCTCTACGTGGTGACCCTGGAAACAGACTTTGGTTCCGGTCTGGCTAATGAGGGCAGGGATCGGGAGAACTACTGGTAGTGGTAGTAGTGCAAGTACGAAAAAAGAAATGCAGGTCCATACAAACAAAATGCACAAATTTTTGTGGCCGACGTCCAACACAATATTCCAGAAGTTTCTGAACAAAAACAGCTAGCAAACGTCTCTGACATAAGCCCCACTCCCCCGCATCCAAAGCCCAAATATACGGAAAAGCTGATCGAAAAGGCGTAGATCCGGCTGATATAGTCGGCAGAAAGGATCGACTTAGGAAAGTTCACCCTAGTAAATCAAAAGCTGGCTGAAACCGGACGGGCGAGCCTAGTCACCATGGGCGCACAATCGTCTCGACGTAGATCACCCCGTTCTTGTCAAAGGACCAATTATACATCATAATAAGAATGATAAAATTGGCCGTGAAGAATGATCGAGAGAAGATACCATGTTCTTTTTCTTCTACTTCTTTTGTTATCATACTGTTACGGTTGTTGCCACTGTCGTGTTTTCTGTATTTGTCTTTCGCAGCTCTAGTGGCATGGGTGATATTTTTACTTTTTGACAGAATTCTGCTATGCCATATATTCATCTTTTTGTGGTCTTCCTTTTGCCTTCTTTCCTGATGTTCTGTTGTAGAAGACTATACAGTGGAGTTCGATTGCATTCTTTTTTAATTGTTTGCTGATGAGCCATGCTCTTACATGTCAACCCTATGACCAAGCGGTACAGACTGGAAATAGGCCAGTAGTGTTCTGGCACTTCTGAAGATGTCAACAACATGGACTTAAAAAACTTTCAGGTTATGCTCAAGGGTTCAGAATAACAGATCACCTAAATGATAGTAATCTTTATACAAAGCCCAGGAAGATAAAAGTTTGTTAACCTGGGAGAGCAGTTTATCCAAGAACAGTATGCCCCAACAGAAATTACGATCTGCTGTCTTGCAAATGCTAAGGAGAACAGACAGAAAACACAAATTATGGCCATAAGGCACATAATATAGTGCAAAAGAAATTTTAGCCTGTTTGGTTTCAAAACAAATACTACTAAATTATGCTAGAAGATAACTTTTATAAATCTTTAATGCACATTCCTTATCTCTGTTTTTCCCTTTAATTAACTTTTAAAATGATGCATACAACACATGTGCAGTCAATTTAGTTCAGAAATAAAAAAGTTATAGTAACTAAGTCTTGCAAATGAAAAAACAAAAGCAAACCTTCTCACTGATCCAGCTTTCCACTCCATCCGACTCATTGAAAAGTCTGTATAACGAAAGGGCATCAATAAGTCGCTGCTTGTGTAGCTTGGAGAATTCTAAAAGTTCCTGGTACCGACGATCGATTGAACTTAGACGGTCCTGAACATCTTGTGATTCCCGGTCCTGTAAAGTAATGGCGAAACACGTAAAAACAAAGTATTGTAGTTTTACAAAGAACAAAAACAATATTTCAGCTTCTTTTATAACAGAATATGCAAAAACAAATCCCAACATGGATTTAGTACACGAAAAGGGGGGGTGTGTGTGTGTGTGAGTGAGTAGTATCTCTGTGCATGATATAACAATCCTTGAGAGAATCTAGACTCTTGAGTACATATTTTTTATCCAGCATATTTGGAGAACCCCTATGGCTGGTGGGAATGCACAGTATGCCTCCCTCTTTCCAATTATCTGGCTGAGAACCAGGTGAAAGTGCCCTGGGTATACACAGTCTGAATGAAACACCTGTAGAAGAGCCTTATGTTCAAGACTTCATATCATATATTTTTGCATTTCGGTTTGAGTCACATCTTTTTTTATTAGATATGACTTCTTACCTTGATATTTCTCATTGTCCAGCACATGTGTTTCTAATAGTGCCATTGGTTTTTTTTTTAGCCTTAGTATACTTTGCATCTTTTGTTTGATAAAGGCCATTTGGACAAAACATTGATATAGCCTGTTTTTGTGCATTGTACAACTATCTCAATTCAAGGTTTGATATAACTACACATTACAATGATTTTGTAAAAAAAAAAATTACCTCCTATAATGTTATATAGCTAAACACGTAAACACAAAGTACTACAGTTTTACAAAATACATAAACAGTGACGATAACACAACGTTTACCAAAAGGCCTTTATCAAGCAAACAATACAACAAGAATGACAAATTTTGAGGAACACTACAAATGGACGATTACATGTGGAAACATAAAACTATCTAATGAAAATCTGGGAATAAAAACGAACAACGAAATGAGTGCAACACAAAAACCGAAAGTGGAAAAGAAGAGAAACAATAAACAATATAGTGGATAAATGACACATATATGGAGCAAACACACATATAGATAACAAGGCACGAGATAAGACAGTACTAAGAAGCATAGGAATGTAATGCGTTGAGTCCAAGAGGTTAGAAGTGCCATAAAATGAAATAAAACGTTATCGTCACTGTTTATGTATTTTGTAAAACTGTAGTACTTTGTGTTTACGTGTTTAGCTATTTTTCAAAGTTTTACTGCAGCCTCCACCTTTTTCTATAATGTTATATAATGTTCTATAAAAAAACATTATAGAAGGTAATTTGTTTTTTTCCCGAAGCCCTAATACTTGTTCCCTGTCTATTTATTGATCACATTAGAATGATGTGGAATGGCAGGAAAGTAACAGAAACCTAGACTTACATGAAGTCAAGTGTGAAAAAGCAACCAGCTATAGTTTTCAACAACAACATCAGAGATTAAAATAGTAAGAAAAGACAGTGCTGTGATGTTCAGTGACAGATAACATGGATATTTTTCTCTGACCTGTTCTCCAAGACTGGCTGCTTGTTCATGAAGTCCTTCTATAACAGTCTGATAGTTTTTCAGCTCTTCTGTAATTTCCTGTAACAAGAAATGAACGTTCACTAAATGATACCACAGTGTACTTTATTTAACATTACATAAACAATCCAGTAATTAAACCCTTTCACTCCACAATTTATTTTGCCCAACATTTATTCTGCAATGTACACTGAATTAGCCAGTATACTTACTTTGCTTTATCTTTAAAAAAAATACTGCGAGCAAGTATATCGGCTCAGAAGGACGAAGGAGTTAACAATACAATACATAAACAATTAAGCATCAGAAGGATTTAGATTTTTGTTTCAATAAAAGCAATAAGGCCACAACCTCTGCTAGTTTCCTTGCACAGACATTTGATAGAGAATTGATGTGTTAATGTGATGGCTTCTCTAGCAATTTATATTATATCATAAGATTGATATTCAAATGCTTATATCTTCTATAGCATGCGTAACAATTTGTCTGCACTGGCCACACATAAATTTGTGTAACATAATTTCACTGCATGCTGACCTCTTTTTGACCAGATAAGATAGCTTGCCCCTGAGCTCTGCAGGGCAAGAAATGAAGTGCTCAACCAAGTATCTTTGGATCTATTTCCCAATAATCATTGAAACCACCTACGTCTGGTCTTGCCAACAAATCTTTTTCTCAATGAATAAAATTATTCAACAAAACTGTCACAGGCCATCAAATTGTAAGTTGATCCCAATTGCTAATACTGTATCACATAGTTACAGCCTAACAACAGTGTGCATGGATGATCTACATAACTGCACACTCAAAAATGGCAGTGACTGATGTGTGCAAACCAAATGCACACAGACATGCAAAAACATCAAGTAGATTTAAACCATACTACTTCTAACACTCCATATTGACCCTTTGTTAACCACTCTGTGTGATCTGAGCCTAAGAACCTGAGCCTTTGTGCCAGTTATGCGTCTACAAGTAGGCCAACACATCCGATTTCTGTGACGCTTTTATTTACTAGGGTAGCTTTCCTAGGTTCTACATCAGTCACCTCTTACGACATGCCTTGTAGGTCGCAGTGGTACTATTCTTTGCTGCCCTTTGGGCCCAGGCACCACACGGGCGCAACCCACACAAACTGTCTACTGCATTGGTCATCATGCAAAAACTAGGTAACTGCATGTATCTATAAACAAGTAACATTTTCTTAATGTGGTTCAGGGGAAGTGTAGAATACTAGCACCTTCTCACAGAATTGGTGTAATGTCTCAATATGACAGGAGAGTGTTCTAACTGATCACTGTCACAATAGGATGCAGTGTTCCTATTTTTCCCTCTATATAGATAAACAATCAAATGAATTAGCTCTTTATTATTCAAATGTACAGAAGCCTAGATTTAAATATCAACTGACTTTGTGCTTCTTGAGCAGTGACTGCACACTAGCTTCATCCTTGCCTACATCCTCACTAGACACAATACGTAAGGTGTCCATCAGCCAAGTGTCCACATCATCAGCATCTGCGAAAAACTGGAAAAAGAAGAACAAACTTGTTTGTTGCTGGATTTAAACCTATGATTTAAAGATAGAAGAATGTTGTTGAATGATGGTGAATTATATCTCATCTGTATTCATTAACATAGGTGTTGTGGGAATGGTGCACTGATGAGGAATTTTACTTTTCTTACTTTCATCACTTGAAATGTTATATATATATATATATATATATATATACCATGTAAGTGATCACATCACTCATCGATCTCGATAATGAAAATAAGACTAAACTGTATTGATGCTATTAACCTATAAGTATGAAAGTTCCTTTGTTCTTATATTCACTTATCATTAACATATATTAATGTACTGATATAATTATCTTATTCATATGAATTATATATATATATATATATATATATATATATATATATATATATATATATATATTCAATGCTGTCTCTGTATAAACTTCTGTCTGCAGCTTCACTAAAGTCTGTATAGTTTTCTTTCCAGTGTTATTGCACTAGGCCAGTGAGTTTACCTCTGTATGTCCTATTCAGTGCAGTCTTGAAGTATGTGCTCTGCAGTCTGAGAGGCGGGCCCATATGTACACATGGCTGAATTGTCAATCAAATTTTGTATACATGTTGAAACGAGTCGACTGTGTCATGTTCTGAGGTGCAGAAAACCTTTTAATCCACTCATAATTTGGTAGTCATCATGTGTTAGTATTGGTGGCTTTCTGACAGATTTAATCATCTCGTTTCTTTTGTTTATACTAATGAAGATGATCTTCATGTCAGTTCTTTCCCATTGATTTGTTATAGATTTTCTTTGATATAAGGGAAGACTGCAATAAAACTATGTAGCAATGCAAAACACGTAAAAACAAAGTACTGTAGTTTTACAAAATACAAAAACAATGGCAATAGACAGCAACGTTTCGACCAAATTTTCTTCTGAATGTAGTGTACACAGCGATTTGCTCACTCTTTTATGTTGTAGTTCCAATATTTATCTGTCTGTCTGTCATTTTATCTTACTCCTTCTATGGTATAAAGAACAATTTTTGCAAGGTCCAAAGATTTGGTCTCATGTCCATACAACAGTAATTTCATTTTCTTTCACAAATGACTACTTTTTAGTAAGATCCAGATTTCTTGATAAGTTGATCTACGTCTTGGTTGATATAGGACTCTATTAATCTGAAAATTGAATAACATCATATACATACTTAGTCATTCCTCTTTTACTTTAAAGTGTAGGTATTGAATAGAGAAAACATCACACAACTCTATTCTACTCTAAAGTGTAGACATTGACTACAGAGAACGTCACACAACTCTATTCTACTCTAAAGTGTAGACATTGACTACAGCGAATGTCACACAACTCTATTCTACTCTGAAATACAGAAATTTACTAAACAAAATGGTATGCAACTTTAAGTTATTTTACTTCTGGCCTGGTTAAAGTTTAGTGCCCAGTTTTTTCCTAATCTGTCTAATATCGGTTAAATGTAGGTTTTCATAGATATCTAGATCTCTGGTTTCCAATGCTTGTTAAAGGTGTTGATATACTCCAACTCAACAAGCGTGGTTGAAACTCAGTAACTAAGATTGCGAGAGAGAAACTCAGTAACTGAGACTGTTCTATTTCAATTTGCAGGAAATGGACCTCACAATCTTTTTATATATTGTCCGAGTTCTGTTCTTGCCTTATTGTGCTGTTATATATAACATACTGAATAAATGTAAAGCTACAATACATTGTCCTACCTGATAAAAGTCAGCAGCCTCATTCAACCTTTTCTTGCGATATGTTGCCAAATCAATGAGGCTCTCCCACTGTGACGAAATTTCATTGTTTCTTTGCTCAATCTGGTCAGCACCAAAGTTACCGGCTGCAACAAGTTCATTACTGGCAGATTGTACTTCCTGTAAGTGGGTGTGGCGATGGGTCATCTCATCTTCCATGGCCTATTTACCAAAAATTGAAAACTAGGTTACTTGGTATGTCCACACTAAGATATGAAGAATCCATTCATGTTAAGTATCTTACCATCACATTAACAAAATAAATATAGATATATCATATATATATATATATGATAACTTCAAGTCTTCATGGCATTTTGTATGACCAAAATACTTCACTTTTCGTTGTCCTATCTTTTTTCATTAGCCAAATATATCAACATGTTTATCTGTAATAAAATATTCTTACAGCGCTTTGTTCTCATTTTCTTAGAGTATGCTAGGGGATTCTACAGGGAAGATGAATTAAGGTGGGCTGCGCACGGCTGTCACATTGCATGTACAGGTCATCGGTTTTATTTTCTTTCCAACAGAAACAACTTTTGACCTTACCAAGGGATCGAACACAGGATTTTTCCAACAGAAACTTCCACCATATTTAACCATTCGGCAACCCATACTCCTATCTGTTATATATTTATCTATATGGTGTAAAAAATAATCAAACAGTGCGTTGCCTATCTCCTTTGATCCTGGATTGGTGTAGAGGTCCTGTTTAAGGTATATTTATTAATCTTTTATTTTGAGGATATCACAAGATGCCATTAACTTATGCCATTAACCTGTTTAATATGTTAATTCTAACAGACCTGCATCTAATCTGTGGCCTACTTACTTTGTGCTTGGTAAGTAGAAGATTAACACTGGTAAGGTCATGGCCAAGATCAGGTGAAGACATAAGCTGTTCCTTCTCTCTAATCCATCCCTCTTCATCAGCCATGTCCCAGTAGAATTGCCACAGCTTGCGTGACTCCTCCAGGCGACGACATCTCTCTGCTGCCAGCTGACGAAGCTCTTCATAAGCAGTTTCAAGCATGGTCATCCTCTCACGGATCATGTCTGGATTGCATGGTCTGTATCCTAGATATTTTAGGAAAAGGACAATTCTTTAATCACAAATGTGTCGAGATTGAATATAGGAGAGTAGAATCTTGGTCCCAAACAGGTAGTCAACAATGCAATATTATCAACTTTCTTAAGAAATCTATTGACAACAATAAATTTAAAAAGTGGTTGAACAAATGTCTCCACAATCAGGGCAATTCCCTTGATGCTCAGTCACTTTCAGTTAGTGTTCAGCGGAGCACTTAAACAGTAACTCTGGAAATGATTCTAGACTGTCTGAAAACTCAGAAATTTCAAGTACACAGTTTAAGTTTGTAGACTAGAGAATTGATTGTACAAGGAATGAAACTGCACAGGTTGGTGGGCAGATTCAGTTGACTATCTTTTTTTTTTTTTTCTTTCGTCCGCTTTCAACTCAGGACGAAGTTTCATCTCTGAAACTGATTTTTGCGTGAAAATCCGTTTTTCCAATTTCTTACAATGGCAGCAGCGTGCACATTGTAAATTACTTACACTGGCAGCCGTGTGCTCAATGTACTCGTAATTAGTATTCCTCGCCATACAGGCAGATTTTCTCCGACTTCAGAGGTACTCACGTTATCGTCCTGAGTAAGACCAGGGGACTCGAACAAATGCCGGACAATAGGTTCGAACCCGAGCTATGAGGCGTTAAGTAGCAGGCTTGAGTACAAATGAAACTGACTTGGCAGTTCAGTTGACTATCAATATGCTATGTTAATTCTTCAGATGAAAATAATGAAAACTACACTGTGGACATCTCATACAATATAGAAGATTATTCATTCTTAATTTTAGGGAAAAGTCTGTGGCACTACTCAATGCACTGAAACTCTTTACCAAATCAAACTAAAGCCCAACAGCTAAGATAGTGCATTCTGATGTTTGTTACCTCCAATTTCTGAGAAGTCATCATCAATGAATCTCTGAGCCTGTGAGTTCACTGTGGACACACGTTCAGCAACAACATTGATATCTGCTTCCAAGAGACTGTGCTTCTGCAGTAAGTCCTCCACACCCATGAGATGTTTGCCATAGTCTTCAGACAGTAGGCGAGCCTGAATTGGAAAACAATCTCTTAAAACAGCTCCAAAAAATAGTTGACAGAAATTGTAGCTACTACAGTTTCTGGTTTTAAACAAATAATTATATAAGACTGATTCAAATAATATGTTAGTTTCAAGTAAACAGTTTGAGAACTTAGTCAAACAGACAAGTGATAGCAACAAAGACCATAGCGTTTATGACAACCTTGATACAATGTTTTGTATATCATTATCAATTTAAAGCGTACAATTATTTGCTTAGGATCATGAGATGAGAAATGTTATCAAATGAAACAGGAAAGTGTATAATGTCGAATGTCTGAAGAGATGCATTATCAATTGAAGCGTACATCTGAAGTCAGAGAGGCATGTCGTATGCAGGAACACTGTAATAAGAAAGTAGGCCTTTTGCAAAACATCAGTCAGAAGTTCCATACCAGGAGTCTTGGCTATGCCTGAATTCATAGTGGGCAAATGCAAGAAAAAGAAGCAACTGAAGATGGGATAGACTAAGTAAAATTATATCTTAAAAGTATTATTAAAACCCAAAGTAATGTAGTTTTAAAAAGAAAAGAGAAAATAGATGTTAAGAAAACAACAAAACATTTTTGCTCAAAATGGTTATTTTGTCTGCTGTACTCTGTAAAACTGCTTTCTTTGTGTTCGCACTATTAATCGCTTGTTACAAAGTCTTTACAATATGTGTGTATCATGTGCAAGCTTTAAAGCTTTGGACATAATTAAAAAGCTGGACCTTTTGCTGTAATTTCATATTATTGCCAGGTTTATCAAGTTTTTCTAACTGCTAGATCTCTTTTAGACACTTGCTATTTTTCTGGGCAATAGGTAGAGCTCTATAGAAGGAAAGGAGACCCATGGTAGAACAGTGATTAGTGCATTTACTTGCTAGACAAATGGTTTTCATTCAACCCTTAGTTGGATTGAAGCTTTCAGACAGTAAATGACTCTCAGGTTGACCCAGCCTCAATTGGGTGCAAGAAGAAGAACACTGGGAAGCGTGTGAGGTGATATTGATCAATCACCCATCATGTGATACTGATCAAAGAAAAATATAGCCTAAAACTGTATTCCACAACACGCTACAAAGTATGACAATGGCTACTTTAATTACAGAAGAGAAGTTTCAGTTGAAGTATTGTGATTAGAAAGAAAGCTGATTCATTATTTGTATATTTGTGCAAGATCACTATGAAGAGTACAGCAACTATTTGTACATGAACTATAGCAGCTTTAATGAAGGAATTTCAACAAACTGTGACTCAGTCATTATGGTGATTACAATATTAATCTTTAAATCAGATCACACAGATTACATTACCTATCAACCAGATCAGACTAATAGTCTTACAGATGACAGTATGAAGAAGCAAACATTTTGTAGCATGTACACAACATACCTTGATTTCCTCCATCCAATCCAGGATATACAACATCTCCTTGAAAACTCGGTAGAGACTGAGTGTAAGCTCCAGTCGCATACGGCGAGCCTGCAGCAGTTCGAGTAAGTAGCTCCACAAACGGAGGACATTGTCCTTTCTGAAGAAATCAGTGACATTATAAAGTTAAGTTTAACTGGCAATAAAACAAACAATTGATTTATTATGTTTCAATACTGATATTTTTGTATTACTTCGCTTTTTCATTGCAAAAATATTTATTGGAAAGTTTCATGAGATGCAGTTCTTATTAGATCAGGAAGTACCATCACTACTGATTTTACAAGCTTTGTTGGGGTGTGTACTATGGGCAGGACTGCAGGATGTGCTCTGAAGTGTGTTTCAGTCTGACATGCACACACTGAGCAGTCTGAAAAGACTTTATACACTGTTTCAATTAAATGGATGAAATGAAAAACATAGGATGCATTAATTCAACTTCAGCAGGCAACAATAATAGACATTTTATGACAAGAAAATATTACCAACTTCAAGTATGTAAATAATAATAACTAATTTCTTTGTCTATAAACATCTAATTTAAAGAATAATCAAAACATTGAAACAAATCTTAGTTGGGAAAAAAATCACCTGGCATTGATGCGGTCAATGTCATGGTAGTTCTCCTGCTCCAATTCACTGGCAACTGCCACAACAGCCAACACACGTTCTTCATATGCATTGATGTCTGTCTCAATAGCTTCATGTTTCTTAGTAGCTGCCTCCACTGCAGCAAGGTCACTACCAAAATTATCCTGAGCCACCAGACGTTGATTCTCACTAAGCCACTCCTCGCGCATACCTGCCTTGCGACCGAAACGTGCTGCAAGCTGTTCCAACTTTTCTTGTCTGAAATAATGGTCATTAGTTGATTACTATGTCTTTCATGAATTGAAAATGAGAAACAATAAACAAAACTTACTCACTAGTTTATTATAACCAGCAATTTGTCATGACAAGTTAACAGTAGTAACACTTTAATACATGTTAACTTTTAGCAACAACCACTATTCACTAAACTATTAATTGTTTATTATTGTTACTACTAGCATGTATGCTTTACTTCAAACTCAAATGTTGATGTTAGCAACTAATGTGTTTATTTTTATGAGAAATTGCAACAACTTTTCCAGGTCTACTATTTTAGACATGCTCGCATCATTGTTTATCAAAAGCAACAAGCTATAATGTATGAAATTGAGTTTTAATTTGTTATATCCTTATGGAGAAGGGGACAGATACTATAGTTTTAATAGTAAGAAACTTGTCTCAAAGAACTTTCAGTGCTTTTTGTTGTTTCAACACTAATTTGTTTCTCATTATAAAATTCCCAACAACATACAAAGCAGCTCTTAATTAATTTGATGATATGCTTGGTAGTGCTCAGTGGTTCTGCTTTTTACACTTCAATTATAAGTTACAGCTCTCTTATTCACATTTATGTCAGCTATCAGTTTCTTATTGTATTCAAGATTACTTTTATGGTTTTATTTAAAGTTCATATTTTCACTACATTCTAGGAAAAACAACATAAAGAGATAACTGAAGTTAAACATTCAGCACACCTAATAAGCTCCTCTCTGAGAGATAGCTCCCTTTCATGCTCAGCCTTGTCCAGTTTCTCCCAGGCCCTGTTGATGTCTGATAGCAGTTTGCCTTCCTTGGGCAGGTATGGCCGTTGGTTGTTGGCACGCATCTTGCTCTGAATAGTGAACAATAGAATTTCCAGGTTGCCCTTTTCATCAAATCTGAAAAAGAAAGAATAATTCTGATATTCAGGAATGAAAACATTACAAGGAAAATGTCTTCTACTTCAATTATCTGAGGCTTGAACTCCTGATGATGCATTGTACAAACAATGTTATTTCCTACTTCAAATACATGGGGTTTGAGCTCATGATGTTGCATTAATTGGGAACTTCAATTACATGAAGCTTGAACTCATTATGCTACATCACACAAACAATGTTTTCTCCTCTACTTCAACTACCTGACGCTTGAGCTCATGATATTGTTTCAGGATATCAGTTAGTGTTGTTTTATATAGCTGCAGCAAGCATCTCTTTCGATTGACTGAGAAAGTCATTGTATGTTTATATTTCTGAACAACCTTTCAGAAAAATGAACACACATTCACTTGATAATAGATGTTAAGAACAGGGAACAATAGGTGTCTAAAAAAAACAGATCTCTATAAGGCAGAAAGTTAAGAATGAGCTGTCTGAATATAAATGTTCAGGCTATCAAAGTACTATATTCTCTACAAAAGATGGGAGTATTTTCTTCTTTTTCGATCGTTCTAGGCTAGTTTTATCATTCTTATTGTCATGTATCTGCCAGACATCAAACGTGTCCATTTGCACCAACCTTAGCACCTTTTAGCAAGTTCTATCCTTCGTGGTGTCGATCAGCCACTTGTCTGGCTCACTTCCGCTACCTTTGACTGTCCTAGCCGCTACACATAAGGCAGGGTTGCATTCTTTCAGATGACACTGCGGCCTGCTCCGAAAGATGTATGATCAGATGAGTTTGACGTATTCGATTGACATCAGCACATTGTTCTATGCGCTTCCGCTGCAGCAGCATCTAAGTCCATTGCTCAACCAGAAGTTGTGTATATTCTCTCTCTGAAATGGACTGCGGCTGCAAACTTAACTCAACACAATAGAACCTCAGTGTTGAGACCACGAATCAAAAAAGCGCACGCACAATATGACAGTTTGTCCCCTTGCCAGCAGTCGAGCATGTTCAAGAGTTGATAAAGTTGTTAAATGAGTGACAGATAGTTCAAGAAGCATATGACACATCGAATATAAACACTACAGAACATGATACTAAACATTCCTGCAGGGCATCACACAGCAATAAGAGAATACAACAAAGAATATAAACAGATTAGATGTTGAACATAAAGTTGCTTAGACATTCAAGATAATTCTTCAATATTATATACATTTAATATACAACAGCACTTACTTGGGTGGTTTCTCCACAATACGGTAGGTGCTGAAAGCAGCTAACTGCTGCTGTACTCCAGTGAGAGAGTTAGCAAACTGACGATCATTCAGAATGGCAATAGTCTGCTCAATCCATTCTAGCAAGTCAGAGGTCATGCCCTCATATTGATCAATCATGTTGTCAGTGTTGACAGCATTGTCAATGACCTAGATAAATCAAGACAAAAGTGATCAATTACATTTATTGGACCAACATCCTAACAATCCAAACATACCCATATGTGCTCAGTCTTCACCAGCAGATGTTGAAGGATATGCATGCTGTTGGTTTCAAGTATCTTGTTAGTTAAACACAGTCCTCATTCTGCCTAGCCCTACTTTTGTGATTAACAATTCCTTTAAAGACTGCTAGATTCATCAACAATTGATGTGTCCTCATCCAACATGCAATTTCTGAGCAATCAAACTAAGTTCCCTTTAGTCACCTTCAACACCCTGACTATGCTCTTGATGTAAGCCTGTCTAATCTTTCACTACCGAGTACATCTGCATGTCCAAGACAGTAGATCCATATTAGCTCTAGAGGTTGGAAACCACAATAATAGACTACATCTGCTCATACTGGAACTTGCAGTTTGAACCTTCCAAATCATAGACTCGAGAGTTGGACACAATAATTGCTCTAGTAAACATAACCTCATACAGACATTAGAAGGCAGCAGTAACAGCCTCAACCTCCATTCCCATACTGGAGGTAGCTGTGCTGTGTGCTCCACTTTACTAGGCAATGACACTCCTATGTGTGCTGACTAGAAAAATCCAGTCTGATTTCTCACCATGATACAAAGACCCATCTGTATACACTACAACATCATAATCGAATAGTATCTCTGCTATTATCTGCTTAAATACACTTTCCCATTGCCTCAATCTACATTTGCTTCCTCAGAGTATGATGTTGCAAAAGTATGTCATGTTCCATAAAATGGGGATTCAATTTTTCCCTTTTTGGAAGGTCTCAATTGTGGTCATCTGATCTACCGTTCTTTCAGGGTTTTTTACCATCGACAATATACAGCGTTTGATTCTTGTGCCCGTAATCACATTTGAAAACTGCAATAGAGTACTAACCTTTCCAATACGTTTCCCTTGAACAGAGTCAGCCTTCATCTTAGAGAAGTAGTGGTAGTATGTTACTACATAAGTGATGATGGACTTTTCATCAGGGAACTCCACATTCACATCTACAATATCAAACAACATGAAGCGTATTATTCTAAACAGGAAACTGGTGAAGCCATAAGGAAACTAAAATCAAGTATTGAATATTCTCAATGTGTTTCCTTCATTGTTATAAGAATGACTATACTAGTAAAAGAGTTTACTAAAGGTAAATAAAGATGATGATGTTCATCTATACTGAATTTTACATATAGGTCACCAACCTATACACACAATCCCTCAAATCAATCATCACTGTATGCACACACTTTCAGACACAAATTCAAATATTTATAAAGACAGCGGTTTGTACATAAACAAGAATACAAATTCAATATCACAAAATGAAGTGAAAATTGCTTCCTTGTCTTCTACTACATAGCCTTCGGACATTAACCTGAAAATGGTTTTTAAAAAAGCAGTAATAAGTTGGTTTCATTTGAGTAAAATTGTGTTGCATTATTAGACATGTAGCCCAGTGCATCCATTTTCAACTACTACGTCTGTTAGGATCCCATTTCTTAACCCTTGACTGTCCTAACTCTGACTGCAAAACAGCAGTTTCAGGTTCGTAGTTGAGAAACTTCACATTACCTACAATATAGATAATTCTGAAAGTGGCATCCAAGCAAACGTTGTTGGTGGATGTTGCAGCCTGGCAGATATTTCAGAAAAACAAACAGAACAATCCTAGTGAGATTATCAATGATATTGTAGCCAACCTGTACTACTTTGCTGTGATTGCTATATAAATGCATTTTTTCTATTCAAAATCAGGAGTAGAAAAAACAATGGCAATTGCTATGCAAACTTGACCAGATTTTTCACAGGTTAATGTAAATTAACTTTAATCAACTAGAGCATAAACTAACTTGAATACAAATACTTGTGTACACAGATTAATACAAATAGCTCACTACTCTAAACTGGCACACAGATTCTCCAAGTTTACCTAAATAATGTTGAAACTTTATGAGATACTTTTCAAACCATGACTTATATACACACAGTGCCATTACAGGTTAAACCAACTTTAGAATGGTTGCACAGACATAATTCCTTCAGTAAACATTGCTTTCTCATGAGGGCAGAGCTGTCCCATGTCTACCATAAAATGTGCGTATCTGATTAGTCACCCTTTACTTTTGTATCTTCCGTATTACTTCTAGGCCTCAATCATAGAAGTAGTTTTGACTTAACTAGATAATGCTGTCGAGCATATAATCTGCATGTCTTAAACATTTTTCATTTAAAAAAATATTTTATGTCAGGATTAGTAGTAGAAGCTTTGAAGTTTGTAGAAGTTTAACATTGTTTTATTACAGCACAAAATATATTAAACTAATTTAATATGGATATTTAGGTCTTAGTGGCGAGTGGTTACGCACTTTGCCTTCAGGATCAAGGTGTGGGTTTGATCTCGACAACGGCCTTCTGTTCACGAGTGCAGTTTTTTTAGAGACTCTCAAGTTGTTGTCGAGTCTAGAGTTCACATTCTTTGTGCAATACTTTAGTATCATATTTGAGAGGGACCTAGACCATGGTGTTAAAACGGTTTGCAAATCAATCAATCCTGCGAACTTTAAACCCTTGAAATATGAGATGTTTATGTACTATTTTATGAATATGTAGAACAGTATAGAACAAAAACATGGTCACAGTGGAATACATACCTTCAGGATCTAACAGGCTTGTCAGTCCTAGTTTGTCCTCAGCAACTGTGAAAGCATTGCTCAGATTGTGCATGGCATTTGACTTTTGGAGCTTCTCATATTGGATCAAGTCAGGTCTAAGAAAATATAACACAATTACATATATATAATTATGTATATATGGGACCTAAGGCACAGTGATTGAAATAGATGATTGAGTCAGCGAACCATCATCATCATCAAATAGCTTGTCCTGAGCAGAACTTTGCCACCCCAACAGTCCTCCGAATTTCTCTCTCTCATAGGCCAGATGTCCTGCCTCTGCAGCCGTCATGTTCAAACCATCAGTTACATCCTGAATCCATCTTCTCCGTGGTCTTCCTCTTCTTCTCTTTGCCGGTATGCCTCCTTCTATGATGGTCTTCTCCAGCCCTTTATGTCTTTTTATATGTCCAAAATATCTCAATTTTCTCTATCTTATTTGTAGCATCAGCCAGTTTTCTTTAATTTTGAGTTCTTTCTGGATAGATCTATTTTTTCTCTTCTCTGTCAAAGATATACGGAGGACTCTTCTGTAACACTTATATTCGAAAGCACATATATGTTTTTTCCCCGCTTTACTAAATGTCCATGTGAACCATATCTAACCAAAATCCTTGACAATAATTCAACTTCACTTCCAAATGGTGGTTTCAATAACAGACGGCACTATTTAAATCTGACTAAGCGAGTAGGGGTCAAAGAGGAAAACAAACCTGGTACTAATAATGTTGTCTGTAACAGGATTGGTTAGGTCAAAGGCACAGATTTCTCAACCTGTCAACTGTAAATTATTTTAAAAACACCCTTTTCATGAAGAACGAAGAAGAAATGATGTGAGTACAAATATTTGACATACATTTCAAAACCATGACAATGTTTACTTGACATGTTAAGCTAACTTTGATCTTTGTTCAAACCATGACTGAATGGAGATGATACAACATCAACAATCATATTTAACATAACATTTTCTGATTGCTAAATCTGTATTACCTGTGTTTATGAATAAGAGCGTTGAAAGCAAGACCATCCCTCCAACTGGTAGTAAAGTTCCGGACATTCACATTCGGATATCCTGCAGTCTTCATCTGGCACCAGAGCAATAGAGCATCCTTTGCAGACTTGGTCTCTTTGTTGTCAAATTCTTCTATGGTGATGTCTTGGATCTGATATGATAGAATGTTTCTATTTGAAAAAATGCATCTTCACAGCTCTTAGGTGAAACTATTGGTACATAAGTTTTATTCATAATTATTTTCTTTCTAATGACATGATGAATCAAAATGGCCTAACAATTTTACATTATAAAATATTGCCAGAAATGAGTAAAGAATAGAACTTTAATAGACAGAGTGACAACTTTGTTTTTATTGTTTATCAAACCAAACTCATAGCACTTTGGACAGACTCTCAGGTGCTTAGTCCTTCATAGTAGATGTCAAAGAATGCATACTGATGGTTTCTGTGACTCAATGGTTAAACATGGTCCTTATTCGAGCCCTTAGAAGCTGAGCTCTACTTGTCTTGTGTAGCATATATTTCAAATTCCTCTAATTGCAATGTAGACATGCCATCAATTGCCATTTTCTGATCAACTGAATGTCTCTAAGAAACTGCAGTATGTTTCTCTCGTCTCCAACGTCTTAACTATAAGTACTTTTGATATATGCCTGTTTTCTTTCTCATTGCTGTGAACACCTGCATAATGATGCAAGGGGAAATATGGAAGGTTTATAATTATGTCTGACAAAATATATGAAATAAATCAATTACAAGAAATTTACAATAAATGAAGAACAAACTAACAATAACAATACAAGACCTCAACAGCAACATTATCATTTTAAACTAAATGTAAGACAAAACAACATTGCAAGCGCTCAAAAGGTGCTCTGGTGCAATCATCCAACAAAGATGGCAAACTGCAGTGGTGCAGGATCAAAAGAGACTACATTTTCCTTGGACAAATTTTGAGAAAACATGTGCAAGTATACATAGTAAAATGTTGAAAAGGGAAACAGTGGATGACAAGAAACATTGTGTTTTGCAAAAATGGCTCTGAACAGAGTTCACAAAAGAATCAACAAAAAGTAAAATACAATTAAATCATGAAAGATATATGTCAACAAATTATTGAGAAAAACATTGTGGTCACCTGGAATCTCAGGATGATGGTCCAGATAAGACCCAGGGTGAGACGGGAACTGCCATCCACAATGTCATGAGCACCCATGTTCTCCAGATGCACACGCTGCTCATGGAGAAAAGTCAAAGCTTTGTCGACATTCTCTAGGCAGTGAATTCTCATCTTACCTTTAGTTGGCCGAGGCTGCAGAAGATAGAAATAATGCATCTTAATGTATTCCATCGACAAGTATTAAAAGTTGCAGGAAAAACTGGAACTCTCTCACAATCTATGCTCCTGCACTTAAGAAAACAACCACATAGGTGCTCAGTCCATACCAGCATGCTGAAAATGTTAGTGGCAGAGACCTAATACAGTAGCTAAAGGCGACAGTTCAGAATTATCCCTAGCTCAGAAAGTCTGTGTATTCATTTTCAGATGGTTCGACTGCAGAATCGACCATGGTAAAAATAAACCATACACACTGATTATAGAATTGAATACACCACCAATATGCAATACTGACTTCCCTCCTCCCACTATTAGTTATCATGGTTTATACAAGAATCAATTTGAAACTAAATAAAATGAATTTTTTTTGCTTTAAATATGAATGTGATTGTAAAAGGAAAGCTAATAGAATCATTTTCACAGTTCTCTGTACTGTTAACTACATATCCAAAATTGTTCATACACTTCATGAAATTCACGTTTTTTCCCTACATCTCCAACTACACAAGCAGCAAAACAAACATGTCTAATAATTGTAAAAATCAGCTCTGATAATTTCTTCAAAATGGGTTATATTCTAGTAAAGGTGTGAACAGACAACTATTTAGAGCCAGCAAACAGTCTTAGAACTAGACATAAAATGATGTAAATGACATAGTTGTAATAGTAGTACAGTCAAGCAGTACAGTTGATAGAAATCAGCTTCAATTATTTATCCTAGAACAATTTCTCTACCAGTGGCCTAGTGTGCTGACTTTCTTTTATGCATACCACCTTGATGTTTTCCAATGACTTCAATACTTTATGAGCTCTAAGAGTTGTGCTAGCAAGAATCTTATGGTAGATTCAAACTGGTCAAACACACCACCGATGAAGAGATCTGAGCAAGGAAGTCTCTAGTCCTCAGTTTGGTTGCTGGCTATAGAAGAATTTCTATTTGAAACAAGCATCTCAACTAGGAGAACTGCAATAGATTCATAATTATTCCTCAAGCTTGTAAAAGGCCTAAGAATTTTTCATATAAGAAATATCTCTACTGAAAGAGAGGCTTAAATGCAGAGTGAAACTGTAGTTATCAAACCAAATATAGACTTTGGGCAGAAAGTGAGCTTAGTTGTCAAGAATGCATACTGTTTCGTGACTCAATGTTAAACATGGCTAAAGTAGAGCTGCTCTATTTCTGTGTGCAATATAAATAATGATGCAATGTAACATAAATCAATGCCATTCTGACAATTGAATATTAAGAATGCAATGTCACTTAATGCTTAATATAAGTACTTTTGTATATCCTGCTATTCGGGAACTCCTGCATTGATGCCAGAAATATGGAAGGTTTATAATTATGTCTAAAAATATATGAAATAGTAAATTCATTCAATAAAGAAGACAAACTAACAATAACAATAAAGACTCACAGCACATTACATTTCAACTAAATGAAACAAAAAAACATCTATCAGGTCTTTGATTATCAACTAGTGGCAACCAGAGGGACAAAGAGACACATGACAAATTTTAAATATGTGCAGTACATAGTTTTGAGCTTCAGCTTTGTTTGCATGCTCTAAAGAACCCATAAGTCACATAATAGAATTAATCTTAAAGTTAGTCAACAATTATTGAGCAGGAAACATTTAGTCACCTGGAATTATGATTAATAATGAAGAACTCCCTAATGATGACAAGCAGAGACGCTCTCTAGAAAAGTCAAAGTTTGGTCTTGCTTCTTCTTCGTTCGATGCTCAAGATAGAATGTCTTAATTATTCCTCGACAGTATTAAAACAGAAACACTCAAACGTTGATGAACACCCACTGGTGCTCAGCCTACCAGCACCTGAAAATGTTAGTGCTATGCCTTTCAGAGTAAGGGCGTTCAGATTCCTAGCTCAGAAAGCTTGTATTATTTCAGATGGTTGAGCTTTCCCTAGGTATCATACACACTGATTATTTGACCCCCTATGTCTGATTCTTCCTCCACATTGTAGTTATCATGGTTATACAGAATCTTGACTAAATAAATGAATTTTTGGAGAGATTGTAAGAGCTTAGATCATTCTCGAGTCTGCTGTCTTACTCATATCAAAATGCATCTTTCGTGAAATTCACGTTTTCCCTAATCTCCAACTACACAACACAACAACTGTCTATCAATGTAAAATCAGCCTCTGATACATTTCTTAAAGTTATATTCTAGTAAAGGTAACAGACAACTTTTAGAATCAGCAAGACGTCTTAGAACTAGACATAAAATGATGTAAATTACATATTAATGTAGTAAGTCAAGCTACAGTTGATAGAATCAGCTCAATTATTTATCCTGACAATTCTACCATGGCCTAGTGTGTGACTTTCTATGTACCACTGAGTTTACAATACTTCATACGTTATGGCCTCTAAGGTTTGTAGCAGATCTTATGGCATTCACCAACCTCATCTTCCGTGGGATCTGAATTGAAGTAGCTCTAGTCCTTCAGTTTTCTGGCTTAGTCCAGATTTGCACAAAGAACAAGCTTTGTTCATGTCAGCTAATATACCTCCCAACTAAATGATAATTCAGACCGGGAAAACTACCTACTGAAGGGGTCACGGGAAATGGAGCTCAGAAAACACCGAAAATAGACATTGCAAGTGACAGTTGTACTATGCTTTTGAAACCACAGCAAAGTAGTCAGCTGTTGGATTTCGAGCGCCATACATGATGTGAGAAAATGAAGTATATAGTTGACTGGATATAGTGAAACAATCACATGTTAAAAGGCATGTCGTTCTGTTTCTTTGCTTTCCAGACTGGCAATTATCTTGTTAACTATAGGTCAGGAGCATACTATTTGCCTGAGTTTTTATGTAATGTCCAACTAATTGCACAACACACTACTAGTAGTATCTTTGATTATAACTGTAGCCAGGAAGACAGACATAAAATAGAGTCTGCTTTGCTCAGGATGTTACCCCCTGTGCATTGGGTATGGACACTGATTATTCAGGCGGCCTTTCAGTCAATTAACCTGTATTTACACATGACTCTACACAGAGACTGTTCCTCAGACAATGTTTGGTCTATTAGACACCATGAATTTCCACAATAAAAATATGTCTGTTCAAATTTTGGTGTCTCATAATAAAACTTACCAGTCTCTCCCCTGAGAGCACCTCCAGCAGTTTGATAAGTATTTTGCCATCACGGAGATCCACATACAAGTCCTGGATCTTGTGATTGACACGTATCAGGTGCGAGTTGACCCATTTCTGGAAAGTTTTCTTTTGCACCAACTCACGCTCATCTACAAATACAAAAAATGTTGCATTTTCATTAAGAAAAGTGTACCTCAAATGTTCAATCACTGACATTAAAAAATATATAAGTACATAGTGTGTGGTCATGAAATAAAGATCACAATAGTCCAAGCAAACACTTTTTAAGCCAGATTGTGGACATCATGTCTTGCAACAAATATTTGTGTATGAAATTAAGAAAGAGTTATTTATTGATGATTTTTGTTTACTTTCAGAGAATATCAACAACAGCACTAATCAGCAGCACTATGGACTGAATGTTGTGGAGATCTATAATCACCTACATCCCATCGGCACAGTACATGAGGGAAAGAGAGAAAGTGGAGAATAGAGACAATAATGACTGCAGTAAAAGAGCTATGGTTGGTAATGAGTATGTAATAACTATATAAATAGTATGTGTATGTGTATATATATATGTCCAGTACTTTGAGATTAGAAGAGACCCGCCTGTCCAGCGTGTTCGTAACGCGTTGGACTGCGGGTGACAAGTCCTCTGTGAATGAGGGTTCAATTCTACGGCTGGCAGAAAAGCCACAGGTTCCCCAGATTCATGGTGTTCATGGCACCGAACTGAAGGGTTAGATTCCATGGCACCGAGCCGAAGAGTTGAAAGATCAAGTGCTTCTGGATCGGGAGGGAAAAAATGTGCTGTACAGAAAATCTCCACCAATTAATTTAAAAACAAAAGAGCCCACCATGGCTCTCTAGATATCATGCTGCTAAAAACATATTTCTTATTTGTATCTTATATGTTGTTGTTTTTTTGTGGATGCAAGAGGGGTCCTCATTTAATGTTACATTAGAAATATTTTATTAGACCATTTGGTATTAGAGCACAATGAAGATCAAAAGAAAGATGAATATTCAACAATGCATAAATCCTATATGAACAGCGACTTCATGATAAACAATGCAACACACTTAATTAAAGCTGAACACTTTAGCTCCCCATGAAAATTAACTGGGAAAAAATTTTAATGAATGCAGTAATCTTGTAGTGTAACTTCCATCCATCAATGTACCGGACACTTCCTGAGAAATTAAACAGCAATTCAAAGATGGAGCCACCACTCTCTCAGGAAATAAATCAAAGAAAAAAATCAAAGAAACTATTGTTGGAGCTATTTGCTATTAAAATGGAAGCTATACATAAAGATGAGAGTTCTGTTATTCAAGACATCAATGATAGGAACAAATGTTGAGTAGCGAAACACATTGGGAAGCTAAGTTACAGACAGATAGTATATTTTTTAACATGAGGATAGTAAAGTTGGATATTTCTTTCTTTCTCGAATCCTGTTTGCCTCACAGCATCAGGTCAGGAAGAGATTTCTAAAATGGGCCCTAGTATGCGCTTTGTAGATAGTCTCTTTTGTTGCCTCTGTTATCTCTGAGGTCCATCTTTTGCATGGCCGCCTTTTGCTTTGTACCCATTGTATCGGAGCAGCATTGTTCTTTGAGGTGCACTGTCTGATGGTAATCTGCTTACGTGGCCGAACCATTTAATTTGTTGTTTCTTGATGAAGTCTAGTACTGATGTTGTACCCACATTTTTCCTGATGTCTTCATTTCTCAACGGTCTCTTCTTGTTACACCCAGCATTCTGGTAGACACTTCATCTCTGTCGTGACTAGTTTTCTTCTATCGTTTGTTGTCAGCATCCAGGTTTGGCACTGGTAACATAATGTGAGGAGAAAGATTGTGTTGAACATTGCTCTTTTTGTGTTCATGATGACGTGCTTGCATCTTAAAATTGGCGCCATTTGCTCTATCATTTGATTTGCTTTGTTGCATCTGTGTTGAATTTCATTAGTTATTCTTCCGTTTGCTGAAAAAATGCTCCCCAGGTATGTGAAGTCTTTTACTTGATTTAGTGGGCGATTGTCGATGGAGATATTGGTAGTGCTTTCCTCTCTGGCGAATGTCATTACTTCTGTTTTGTCTATGTTTATTCTCATGTTATATTCGTTACATGCTAATTGGAGTCTTTTGATGTGTTGTTGTAGCTGTTCTTCTGTTGTTAATATGATTGCCTGATCATCTGCATAAAGTTGGATATTGATGGAGATAAAATGAGGTAAGAATCAAGAAAGCAGAGAACAGACAAGAGGTTAGCTACAGTAAGGACTCTGACAATAATGATAAATCTGATATGTATATAAAGAAAATATGAGGACAAAAAACTGTCAACTGGTGTCTGGTATAATTTGTTTACATTTGTATCATCTCTTCCCCACAGCACACTCACATATATTTCCTATCACTTTTTTACATTTCCTGTATCATTCCTTTTATAATTAGTGGGTAAGTCACCAGAACAGTTGATAGAATAGTAGAGGTTGTAGTCTCATAGGCACAGCTGAAGAAAACCGTCAATAATAGAAATTCTATGAACAGCAATAGTTGTTAGCGCTATGTTTCGATGGGAACAGAAAAGTTGTGTGGTAATAGTAGTGCAGCAGTTCTTAATAGGTATGGCTTAACATTTTTTCAAATTAAAATTTCTAGACCGATCAGTTATATGCATACAAAGAAGAGAGTCTTACTAGCTTACACTAGATCTAGAGTATACTAATATCTACGGGCTCTATCTTGATCTACGGCAGGCATCACAGCTACGATATATTCCTCACACCCTCTGTCTATGACTCAAATTCACTACTTCCTATACACTGTTTTTTTTCTCTTCCTTCATTGTACCAGTCACCCATGTGGTGTCGGGCCCGCATAGGAAGCAAAGAATAGTACCACTGCAACCTACAGTGCATGTCGTAGAGGCGACTGATGTAGGCCCTAGGGATGCTACCCTAGTAAATAAAAGCATCACAGAAATCGGATGTGCTGGTCTACTTGTAGGCGGATAACTGGCACAATGTACAATTGCTCTTAGGCTCAGATCACAAACAAATCCCCAGAGTGGTTGACAAGTGGTCGATATGGAGCGTTTAAAAGAAGAAGTACCCAGTGAGGTGTTGGAGGGAGGAGATTAATGATCCTATGTGCGCCTTGTATAATACACTTTGTATGTTGGTATTTCTCTAAAGTTGTTCTTGATGTCATCACTCCATCTTTGCATGGTCTTTCATCTGCTCTGTATTCATGAATTTTTTTTCAATGTGGCTCTCTGTAGTAAACGTTACAGCATTTTTGTCAGGTAACCAAACTATGTTGCTCTTCTATGAACTGTATGACTGGTATAATTTGTAGTCTTCTTTTAATTTATAATTTTATCTCTAAATTAGTTACTTCTGCTCTCTTCTAAGAAATCCCATCTCTGTTGTTATGATTTTCTGCTCATTAGCTGCATGATGTGAACGACCATGTCTGACATTGATAGCATAATGTTGGCCAAAAATAGTTCTAATGAGAATCTCTTTATATCTCAGGAATGGTATTAGTTGTCCCGGTACGTGGTTTGTCTTTGTACAGTGTCACTATCCCTGAGCCACGACGCCACCTTGTACACAATATGTTAGCTAATCTATTCATTATTCCGTCTTAAGTAAAAATTGCTCCTATGTATTTCAACTCGCTTGTTTATGTGATGCTTGGTTTTTTTTAGTTTTATTTTACACACAGTGCTTCGGAAATACGTTTTAGTGTTCTGCGGTGAAACAACAACTGATTATCTTGGAGAAACACCACAAACAAGAAAAACAACAGTTCAAGGTCGAAGGTTAAATGATGAACAATGTGTTGTTAGGATCCTGTTAAACTATTTTTACAAATGTCACGTATTGGGTCAGACTGGGGTGATGATAAGGGTAAAGATCTAGCAGGAAAGAAAGAAAAAAGAATGAATACAAATAAAAGGAGAGTAAGTAGTTAGTTAACAATGAGAGGTATAACAACTAGAGACTACATACTAGATACATGATCTCAGATAACAGTATAGTGTGCTTTCTAAGAAATTGTTCAATGCCTGCTACACACACGGAAGTACACATACGTGTATTCCAGTAGTGCTGATGCCAAATTTACTTTTGAGCAGTAAACTACAAGCTTACATTCTGAACGGCTTACTGATCTCATTCTACGCCCTTCTAATTTATGTCACTGTATTCTAGCAGTTCTCACACTGTGCTGGAAGAGATATTATATTTACGGTGCCGCTAACAGACAACGACAACTGTAGTGTCACCGATGGAGGTATCATATATTCGATGAACCCATCTATCTATTATTAACTCGTAAAACGTTTTAGTGAAGTATAGAATAATATCATCCTCATCATCATCATCATCAAGGTGCGTATCCTTTATAGGACGTTGCTCTCTTTGCATCACATCTGAAATTCACTGTCTCTTGCCAGTTCACCCACTTGTCGATGGTCATATTCATGGTTTCTTTAATATCTTGTAGCCATCTTCTTCTTGGTCTGCCTCTGCGTCCTGGGACCCTGCCCTCTAGTATTGTTCTTTCCAGTCCACTTGATGTGACCAAAGTATGTAATTTTTCTGTATAGTATGTTGTTTATCAGCCAATTCTCTTTAACATTTAGTTCTTTCAGGACATCAGTGTTCTTTCTTTTTCTGTCCATGGTATTCGTAGGATCTTACTGCAGCATTTAGTTTTAAAGGACTGGATTTTCGTTCTTAATAATATCATATACAAACAAATATGTGTATATTTCAATATCTCATGACAGAATGTGATATGTAGCGAGATTTGTATTTTTTAAAGTTGTTGAAATGAGTCTCCATTTTTTATCTTGCACGAATTCGCCCTTTATTCCTTATTTATCTAAGACTTCTTCGTTTGTTTGTTAGCGTGTTCATAAAATGGTGTACAAATTCTTCCATAAAGTTACATCTCATTTCAAAGATTGCAATGGTAATTTCTATTCATGTTCAGTGTCCATGTTTTTGCGTCTAAAGAAATTAACTATATATATATATATATATTTATTTATATATTTTTTATTAAAAAATTAATATATATATATATATATATATATTGTTTTAGAAATGATAACCCTTTACGAGTTCTCACTCTTTTTGGTATTGTATAAATAAATTTTAATTAAAATAAAAATTTCACAATTGATGTCGAATTGAAGTTCAACAGTTGGTTAAAGCTACAAATAATAGCGCAATGTCAACATTTCCACGCACGTGTGCTGTGATCATTGACTTGTGTTAACAGATTGGATATTGTCATTTGATGACAGCAGCGCTGGCATGCACGGGCAGACACCATTACTATGTGTCGATTCTTCTTCTTCGAATGTTCCATATTGTTCACTAGTTAACCACTATTTGTGATTTGTATGTCATCTGATCCTAAGAGCGATTGTACGTTGTGCCAGTTATGCACCTACAAGTAGGTCAGTACATCCGATTTCTGCGCTTTTTATTTACTAGGGTAGCTTCCCTTAGTCCCTACCTCAGTCGCCTCTTACAACATGCCTTGTAGGTAGCAGTGTTACTATTCTTTGCTGCCCTTGCTAGACCCGGCAACACACGGGTTGGTGTGTTGATTCAAGCATAAACAAACGCACTTGATGTTATTGCAAAACTGGAAACTATTCAGTTCGTACAAGTATAAATTTCGTTCAGCGTATATACATTAAATATGCTATCTGATAACCACTAGCGTTTATTGTGTATTAATGTGTACACCACAATCTTATACTTTCAAACATGACAATTTAATCTTTAGTAAACTGTGATTGAAACCGAGACAGAATGTCTAACCAACCTGGACGTCGGGACAATGTTCATAAACTGGGACAATCAAACCGGGACGCATGGTAAGATAGCCCCTGCTGACTCAGTTCTATTTTATTATTTCTTTCTTGTAATGTTAATATAGACGACATATACAAGAACAGAGAAGCACAACAGGTGGCGGACAAAACATGAACAATCTAAGATACGCCCATGAAACAATTCTCACGGCCACAAACGAACAAGATCTACAAGACTTGTAGACATATTAGTGAGAGAAAGTGAAAAGAAATGATTAGGCATGAATATACCGAAAACAGAGGTAATAGTGATATAAATCTAAGAAACAGGAAACACCACATAATGCGATATCAAATAAACAACACAACACTGAAACAAGTCCATCGATTCAAGTATCTGGGAACATTCATAACATCAGATGGAATATATAAAACGGAGATAAGGTGTAGAATACCTCGAGCGAAAGCAGCTTCTGAAAATGAAAAACATACTATGCGTGAATTCACTACCAATGACACCGTGAAACAGAGTACCAAAGTGCTATATTGAACCAATACGTATGTATGGCAGCGAATCGTGGACAATTAACAAGCAATCAATAAGATCGCTGGAAGCCACAGAGATGTGGTTTTACAAAAGAATGCTGAAAATTGCATGGACAATGATGTTTTTAAAGAGGCAGGCACACAAAGAAACCAAATGAAAAGAATAAGAATCATGTAATCAAGTTTCCTCGGTCATAGAGGAGGATTAAAACATTTGATGACAATGAATAAAATACAGGGAAGAAGAGATCGTGGAAGGCAGTGTGGGAAGATGTTGGATAGTCTGACATCGTGGTTCGACAAAATATCGACGTCAGAACTGATTAACTGCACAGGGAAGAGTTGTGAGAAGCATGATCGCCTACGCCGGCAGGCATGGCACTTAATTGATGGAATGTTAATATATGTTTCATTCTGTTGAATCGTTTTGTCCATGGCTATTGTTTTATAATGATTATAAGACAGTGAGAAAGCAAAAATAGAGTAAAGACATTACATCAAGTAACCTAGATTGATTTTTTCCGATCCAGAAGCACTTGAGCTGAAAGCTCTTCGGCTCGGTGTCATGGACATCGTAACCCTTCGGTTTGGTGCCACGAACACCGTAAATCTGGGGAATCTGTGGCTTTTCTGACAGTCCGCGGAGTTGAACCCGCACTCACAGAGGACTTGTCACCCATAGTCCAACGCGCTACGAACACGCTGGGCAGGCGGGCGTATAACCGAGATAGATGCACTGTGTAAAGTAAGATTTAGTATAGAATAAGGAACCTAGGTTTTTATTCAATCTAGAAAGACTGTCAGTGTATAATATCTGAAAATCATGTTCCAAAGATTCTTTTAAAGATCACGCCACAAGGCAAAATAACTGGTAGAAATGTATAGAGAACTGAATTTGTGAGAAATTATTGTTAATGTATGTCGATGTACTAATCAAAGGTCCCAGCAGCTAGGGCTAAACATTCATAAGGGAAAGAAGACAATAATGATAATTAACCAAGCAAACAACAACTCGATATCCCTGGGTGAAATCCCACGTCAAGAGGTATAATCATACACATATTTGGGCAGCAATGTAGACAGAGGGTGGAACAGATAGAAATGGTCAAAATAAGAATACAGAAAGCAAGAGGAGTTTTCAGTGCACTTGGAAACATATGGAAGTCTAAAGAAATAATCAAATCTAGGACAACAATTCGGATATTTAACTCTAATGTTAAAGCAGTTATACTGTACGGGTCAGAAACATGGAGAACTACTAAAACAATAGCGCATAAATTGCAAACATTCATCAACTGGTGTCTGCGCAGAATAGAGGGAAAAAGATGGTATGATAGGGTCACAAATGAGGAACTTATGGAGAGAACAAGACAGATTCCAATGAACGGACAGGTTAAAAAAGAACGATGGCGCTGGATAGGACACACTTTGCGAAAACCTGAGTGGAATATAACAAGAAAAGTCCTTTCCTGGAACCCGCAGTGACAGCGAAAGAAGGGGAGGCCGAGAAATATACGGAGACGAGATTTTGAGGCAGAGATCAACAATATAAAGAAGAGCTGGAGGAGCTGCAGGAGATAGCTAGAGATAGGAAGACTTGGCATGTTGGTTGAGGGCCTATGCCCCAATCCGGGTTAAAAGGCAAAGAGAGAGAGAGAGAAGAGAGATGTCGATGTAGTAAATTGTGAATACATATTTGTTAAGAGAATAACTATGTTGATTCGTGTACCGGTGTAGTCTATATGTGAAAGTTTGAAATACTTTCAAAGGACAACGCATCTAGCACTGCACTGGTACATTGTGTGATGATATTCTGTCGCCTTATTTCGATTTATCAATCAAATCTGTCACCCTTTTAATATGCTCTAATTCTGTGGCCTACTTAATTGTGTAGTCGTTGACATCTATACTAAGTAAGGCTTAGTGACCTGCTGACTTTCATTTTTTGTTACTTTAATGTGTCTAGTTTCATATTATTATTATTAAGATTAGTCACCTTGCGCTGTTATTTATTTTAAAAATTTTCTGTAACGCAGAAACATGGACACTGAACTAGCTGCTATAAAACAAAATGGCAGCAACACACCTTGCGATGTAAATTTGTATAAGACGTGGACGTATTTCATAGACACAGAAAAAAACTAAAAATCATAAGGAAGTAAATGCTGAGGGTAAGAGAAAAACAATGATATCATTAAGAGATGGACAGCGAACTATTTAGTAGAATGCAACACTATGGCAAGAAACGGGAAGTGTTGGAGATCCATTACATCCAACTTTCAATGTGAAGATGTTCCCTAATCGATCTTCGTACTATATTTCACATGATGAGGTTATTGAGTTTCTATGGTATTGCAATTTATTTTCATTCTCATACTTCAAACTTCCGTATCTGCAAACATTTGTTCAGAAGATTATTTTCTTAATCTACCAAGTTCATTTCATATACGTGGTTCGCTTCTGATGTTGTTACTCTGTACGTGTATTTATTGAATCAAAATGTATGCGATCGCAACTTCGTTTGGTCTACATTATGGGGAATCATAGGTTGGTTGGTTAGTCGTGAACTGTTCCACATTATGGGGGTGACAGGTTGATTGCCACGGCGTCTTAGATTATACTAACTAAACGATACTAAGTAAAAAGAGATAGCAAAACAAGATAAAATATCCAGAAACATCGTCAGTGAATTTTAATGCAACGAGAAAAGTTGATGGACTCGCGAATGTGATCTGTGCTGAGATATGCAGTTTTGAGTTATTAAATATCTACAGAACACTATAATTATAGAACAAGCAGGATCATTCAATCAAATTCTGCGCCTAGTTTCTATGCAATGTTATCTAAGTAGAATTATCCAAATATTTAACTGAATGGATAAGAAAGTCAGCATACACTGATTTCTTTTAACGGGGTTTACCCCTTGCATGGTTTATGTACAACGGTTATAATAATCTTTGCTTGCCTATATAAAATCTCGGAGCTCACATACCGAATGATATATTCGACCGAGACGAACACGACTTATAAGGCGAAGATTGTACATGAGAAGCTGACCTCATATTCGATGAAGTATTGAACGCATATTTGTCGTATTAATAATACAAACATGAGCCGGCAAGAAATGAAGGATATGAGTTGATCGGAATGTAACAAAGAACTTCGAAACTGTTATTCGCTCGGTTTTCGATCAATATAATCACAACGATGAGAAAAAACAAAACAAAAACGCGGTGTTCTAGTTTCCAAACTTTAATCTGAATTCTTCGTGTTGACTGATTACTGGAAATCTATCATTCTTATTTGGGTCAATCTACAAGTCAAACGATCGATAAATGAAGAAATACATTCCTGGATAAAATGATCAGTGGAGCAAATGGAAACTAATTGGAATGTATTAACCTACTCACTAACAACACACTACACGCAAGATCGAACAAGCATACATACACACACCCACACATAAACATACACATCTACACGTTCCTATACATGATAAAATGATACTCTATGGTCAGTGTAGCAAATGGAAACTAATTGGAATGTATTAACCTACTCACTAACATCACACTAGAAGCAAGATCAAACAAGCATACATACACCCATACATAAACATACACACCTACACATGCCAATACATGATAAAATAATACTCTATGGTCAGTGTAGCAAATGGAAACTAATTGGAATGTATTAACCTACTCACGAACATCACACTAGAAACAAGATCAAACAAGCATACATAAACATACACACCCATACATAAACATACACACCTACACGTGCCAATACATGATATCATTCACTGACTCGGGTAAAGGAATCAGCAAGCATCGAGTGATGGCATCCTGTTAGTCCGGATAGACTGTATCATATGAGAAAGGAAGGGGGGAGGAAAATGTATACCAGTTGCTGCTTTATCCAAATATGCTTTATATCGGCGAAGTGATTTAGTCTAACTACACCAGTTTTAAGATTAGTGATTCGTAGTTTGTTTCTAGATGAACCTGTTTCTATCATCCCATCGTATTCAAGTCACGATTGTAGACATCATTGTGCACACGGCGTGTGGACGGCCTTCACACGGTTCTTTTGATATAACTTAGCTCTTTGTAGAAGATATCCTTAGGGATCCGGCAAGAGGAGCAATTTCTCGACATAATCACAAAGTAACATGTAGAAAAAACCTAGAAATAACACAAGGAAAATCTAAACCCATACAACAGAGTCACTACCGTCTCTTCTTCTGCATACATAATATGAATTCAAATATGGGATAGAAGGATTACGGACGTGGAAGGGAGGGGAGGGGAAGAATAATGAACTCAGACAGATCCGAAGACAGCTGGAATCACAGAACAGAATGGTACACAATGTCAATTACTCAATGAACGTTTGGCAACATCTTTATACAGACGGCTAAGCTACCAATTTCATAATAATAGTGATTGGGGAGGGGTAGTGCTAAAAATGGAAGGAAGGGGGTTAGCCCTATAATAGCCTCAGATAAAGTGGTTCTGCTATATGGGTCAGAAACGTCTAGAACTAGTACAATAACCAATAAACTGCAAACAATTATCAACTGGTGTCTGCACAGAAAAGAGGGACTGAGAGACAGGGTCACACGTAAGGCGCTTTACAAGAACGAGACATATTCCAGTGGACCAAGAGATAAAGAAAAGACGCTGGCGCTGGATAAGGCACATCTTGAGAAAACAGAGGAATAAACTTCTTCTTCTTCTGCGTTCTCACTAGATTGGGATTTCGGATTCTCTAATAAAGGCACCGTCTGCCTCAGATTATCAGCCACGCCATACAGTTTGTCTTGGACGCTAGTGTAAGTGGGCCTCCTCTTTCTTCTCAAGTCTGCATACTGGGGGCAGTTCTGTAGGATATAATTCCTATGATTTCTGCTTTCCCATTTCTGCCGACCTCTTCCGGAAGTAAGTTTTGGCCACCCTCGTGATGGTGTGTCTGACATTCTTACTGCGTGGCTAAATCTCCGATGCAGATTGGCGACCGTAGAATCCGTTATCCCATTCCTCATTGTGAGGGTCGTTACACCATGTTATGCGCCTTACAGCCTGGTTCATCCGTTTTCTGCAAGCATTTGTTTCGGGTTCGCATAGAGGAATAAACAAGAAGGGATCTTTCCTGGAACCCGAAAGTGAAAGTGAAATAGAGAGAAGTCTAGAAATACACAGATGAGATATTTGGTGGAGGCAGAGATTAACGAATACGAAGATCTGAAAAGAGCTGCAAGAGAGATAGCTAAAGAAAGAAAGACTTGGCATGAGTTGGTTGAAAGCCTCGTGCCCAATCGTGGTTTAAAAGGCAGACGAGAGATAGCTATCAAAAATTGAAGCTCTCAACGAAGGTGTAAAAATGCTACTACAATCAACTAGCTATCTGGAGTTACATGAAACTAACTGATGTTTTGTCAGTTATAACAGAACTGAAATATCTAAGGAGCATAGAACTGAGTGAAACTCTAGATCGGATAACACATAACTTCAGCAACAAAAGAAACCACTAGAAAACTACAGACCTTCATAAATGGATGTTTACGTAGAATAGATGTGGAACTGAGATTGTATGATAAGATTAGGAACGAGGAACTCAGAGTAAGAACTAAGCAGATACCACCAGAGAAAGAGCTACGGAAGAAACGCTGGCGATGGATAGGACATACATTGAGAAGACCGACCGGATGCACTGTTTTGGAACCCGCAGGGAAAAAGGAGTAGGAAAGGCCTAGACATACCTGGAGAAGAAAGCTGGAGGCTGGTAGGTAAAACATGGAACGAATAGGAAGGGATGGCAAGAGAGAGGAAGAGCTGGAAGAAGTTTGTTGAAGACATGTGCTCCGTTGAGAGTTGAAAGGTGAAGAAGAAGATATCACCACATTGCAACATTAATGGACACGAAAAAGCTGATAGTTAAGATTTTCATCTTAACCAATATTGCCAATATTTTGTCAACTTCTAGATTGCAAAAACTTGGGATTGAAGATTGGAATGGCCAGAAAAGAACAGTACAACAAACGTATGAGTAGATTCATCAATCAACATCAACTGGTACGGTTAGTCGCTGTGCGTTATTGGAGATATTGCGAAGAAGATTGGAGCACTTATGGACATGTCCAGAGTGCAGTGGATGGAAGATATTTCAAACTGAAGATCAAGTTAGTGTTAATGCAGTCACAGAAGATAATTTTTTTTAATTATAAATATTTTTCTCTCTCACACATACACACTTGCGCAACAACATCTTGAATGAGTGGTTGCAGAGAATGGCAGTATGATTAAAAGTGTATTTAATGACCAATGTTAAAATATGGGCAAAGAGACATTCAAATTACAGTGATTCGTGAGGTGTAGACATAGAATTTGAAAGTATGAGAACACACCACCACACGCGCATACAGTCATCGCATAATAATTAACGACATTCCTTGATTATACATACATGAATGTTGAAGAAATGTGAGGAGAATCACAGTAGTAGTAGTAGATATATGGCTACGAAAAACAAAGATGAGTAGTGTAGACGTTATGACATAGGACATAAAGCAACGGTGGGCAACATACGGCCCACCGGCGCGAATACATGCTTATACACTCCGGTCTCTGAGCTAAACAATACTAATTTAGGAGAGAACACACGCACGTCATTTTTAAGTCAAGGTAGTAGAAAAACAAATTAAGTTCTTTAATAGTGCCATTTAAAAATGAATTCTTCAAATCTATGTCCCTGGCTTATCAAAGGTTGTCAACCTCAGACATGAAAGCTTAGGTAGACGACTACTATATATGCATATTTGACAGAAGCAGAATTACATATCTACTGTACTATGAACAGCAGATTAAATGGTTTGGACACCTGACAAGAATTCTCTGGTATCGATTACCACAGAGACACACACATAAAAAGTATGTATGAGTACAAAGCATGAGAAAGACCACGCAAAAGATGGAGCGATGGCATCAAGAACAGCCTTACGAAAATGAATATCAGCTTACAAAGTGCCTTAAATAAAAGCACACATAAGATCACTACGCCCCCACCCCCAACACTTCTATAAAGAAGTAAATGATGGAAGAGAAGAAGAAGAATACTGTACTATGTCACCGCCTCGTAAACATGTTGACAATATATGGTGCGAAATAGTGTTCGGTGGAAAGAGACAGTTGCTGTCCAATTTTCCACTGCAACTAAAAAGTAGTAGTTGTAGTAGTGTTCCCTTGGCTTCTGTAGGCAACACCATATATATTTTTTTCGCCATGATAAACAAAATGCACACACAGAAACAACATATAATCATCAAAGCACTGTAAGTAAGTAACACACAAGCGGTATAGTAGTGTGAAAGAATAAACCTTGTCATGTTAACATTGCGATAACGTCACGGTGCGTTAGTTCAGTATCAGAATGATAGGATATCCTCCCACCCCCGTCATTTTCAACCACACACAATATAATATAACACACATATACACACAGTATGGAAGGTCAATATTTAGTTCGACGGGCATAATGCTGATATATTTGTACACATACAAGTGTAGCCAAGAGTACGCAGGATATCAGTTTACATTAATTAACTGTAAGAATGTCTCACAACGTAATGTTATATAACAGTCTTGTCAAAGCAAGTCAATAATAAGCTTAGGATATTTTACTGAAGTTTGAAACTTACTTATCAAGATACTAATGTAAGACCCACAAAA
This sequence comes from Arion vulgaris, assembly GCA_020796225.1. Classification (NCBI taxonomy): domain Eukaryota; kingdom Metazoa; phylum Mollusca; class Gastropoda; order Stylommatophora; family Arionidae; genus Arion; species Arion vulgaris. Next base: position 34,474,826 of record CM036759.1, read on the forward strand.
TATACACTTACGGGACAACCTACACCAGCGTTGTCCAACGTGGTGCCCGCGGGCGCCCGTGTGATGATCCTGGCGCCCTATTTTATTTCTCAGGATTTAATCTCAGAATTTTAAGAACAAAAATGTGTTTTTGAATGGGAATATAAGTCAGTTTGTTCGTAAGCATAATATTTTTTGAATGGGAATATGAGTCAGTTTTTCCGTAAGCATAATATTTTTGAATGGGAATATGAGTCAGTTTTTCCTAAGCATAATATTTTGAATGGGAATATAAGTCAGTTTTCCTTAAGCATAAATTTTTTGAATGGGAATATAAGTCAGTTTTTCTTAAGCATAATATTTTTGAATGGGAATATAAGTCAGTTTGTTCTAAGCATAATATTTTTGAATGGGAATATGAGTCAGTTTTTCCTTAAGCATAATATTTTTGAATGGGAATATGAGTCAGTTTTTCTTAAGCATAATATTTTGAATGGGAATATAAGTCAGTTTTTCCTAAGCATAATATTTTTGAATGGGAATATAAGTCCGTTTTTCTAAGCATAATATTTTTGAATGGGAATATAGTCAGTTTTTCTTAAGCTAATATTTTTTTAATGGGAATATAAGTCAGTTTTTCTAAGCATAATATTTTTTGAAAATAAAACTTGTAGTCAGGATCAAGTTTTCATTTGTTATTATTTGTATTCATGTTACTATTAATATTACTTGATTATTAGTAGTAGTAGTATTATTGCAATTGTTACATGGCGCCTCCATGGTCATTAGCCAGATGCGCCCAATATATAAAAGGTTGGATAGCACTGGGGTACATTATACATTTTCTTTGCTTGATTGAAAAAACCAAAATGACTTTAGCATCAGTGTGTGAATGTAAGAATAACTCAGCTAAAAGTAGCATGCACGTACCAGACAACTGCTTGATCTTGGACTTTATAAAGCGTTCCTGGAATTGAGGAGTGTTGGAGAGCTGGTCCAGGGGATCCATATATTACGTTGATATATCTCAGAAAAATATGAACTTTAATAAACTTCAGCGAATAAATATGGATATATCAAATTGCAGGTCACACACAATCCATGTCACTTTTAAACTAATCTCAAGCGCACAGCGAAAAGTTTCAAAACTAAACTATCTAGATTTCTGGTTGGGAGAAAGTTGATTGTACCGCTGTTCAGTAATATTAAATCGTCAATAAAAAGTAATGAAACTGGATATTAAGTTTACCTAGCAAAGAAAGGGACAAAATTATCTCAATCCGACAGAAGGAGAAATCTATGAAAGTCTTGTCCAGAGCAGATATGTACAAATATGGGAAATATGCCATCACAGTCACCCGAAAAACGATGCATGAAACCAGCTCTATGATTGTGTGGAGGATATGGTGGGAGTGATGGCGATATGGGAGTGAGGATATGTCATAATATTCAAACTCCGCACAAGTCGCAACAGGCTTAGATGACATGTTCAACAAGCTAACGAAATTAACTTCATATATGTGCAACTTGTGACACTATTAGTATAACAAACGAGCATCTGTTACAAAAGTGGGCAGCATATGATAACCAAGGACAGGTGTCATGTATATAACTAACACACATTTCATGAACATTGAGAGAGATAGAGATCAACAGCCTTAGGTCGACTACTGATGTCGATATCAATATTCAAGATGATGACCTGGAAGTGTATGCAACAAAAGAAATTATACTATAGGGTCCAGCTAAGAAAGCTACACTGACACCTGTTCCTTACAATGTAGTACACATCATTAACCTATGACGTTATACACAAGTCACATTAGATAGCCTGATTTACCTACAACACGTACATTAAATAATTCGCTATACTAATTTTACAAAATAAGCATTTAATGTCGCATGATGCTCCAAATTTGAATACTCCTTGAAAAGAATATCACTGATGTGTACAATTAGATCCTTCTAAAAATGAAGATTATGTTACAAACATGAATATGTCAATCAACAATCACAAAACCCAGGTAGTGTGACTGCCGGCAAAGCTAAATATCAAATGTAACTAAGTTATAACACAGTAGCACTTTTAGCGTTGTCACTAAGAACCAAGCAGTCATTCGTACAATTCTATGGAGTTCTGAAAAGGCCGTGTTAGTTAGACCAGACCGTGTGTTGTTCTTTGAATAGCGATATATAGAAGGTTCGTGATAACATGAACTGCACATGTTCTTCGAGTCTCTTATCTAATTCGGCGATCACATGTTACTTAAAAGTCATATATAGTGTTTTTATCTTTAGCTACTAGTTACACTACCATATATGAAATGATAACCAAGCACTTTTTATCACATTGAAACATCGATAAAATTACTACAGCTTTTAAGGTTACGGTCATGGAATATGGTCTAATTTAACAAAAGTATCATTGCATTAATGCTGATAGGGGCGTGCCTTGGCCAAGCGGGGCGGAACTTACAAATACTTACAGTTCTGCAACACTAATCACAGTAAGAAAGATTGATGATTAAGTGTGCTGTGTAGGCCACTCGAGACCTCAAGTGTCATGGACGATGTATATCTCTGTGCGTTATTTCTAGTGTGCATCAAGGGGAACTTAGTCAAGACCAGTGTTGAATATGAAACAGCACTGTCTCTTTGACAATGTTACAATTACCCGTGTTAGAAAAGAAATAACATTGGATATTAATCTGGTCTGCAGCAGTATGATGCATACAGTCTTAAGGGATACCAGCTTCAAATCGGTCAGCTTGTTAATGGAAGGTAACTGTACAAACAGAGGCAACATGGTAAGTCGACATTCAAATATCATATCTATATGTTGTACTATAATCTGACTATCACAACATAGCATATTTTATATGTTGTACTATAATCTGACTATCAACATATCATATCTATCTGTTGTACTATAATCTGGCTATCAACATAGCATATCTATATGTTGTACTATAATGTGAATATTACTATATCATATCTATATGTTGTACTATAATGTGAATATTACTATATCATATCTATATGTTGTACTATAATGTGAATATTACTATATCATATCTATCTGTTGTACTACAATCTGACTATCAACATATCATATCTATCTGCTGTACTACAATCTGGCTATCAACATATCATTATCTGTTGTACTACAATCTGGCTATCAACATATAATATCTATCTGTTGTACTATAATCTGGTTATCAACATGTCTATTTATTGTACTACAATATGGCTATCACTATATCATATATATCTGTTGTATTACAATCTGACTATCAACATATCATATTTATGTGTTGTACTATAATCTGACTATCACTATATCATATATATCTGTTGTACTATAATCTGGCAATCACTATATCATATCTATCTGTTGTACTACAATCTGCCTATCACTATAGCATATCTATCTGTTGTACTTCACCAGTGCTACAATATTTTTTTAACAAATGTGTCCACCGAGTTTTGTTTATCTAATTTAATGCAGCTACACATATACATAATACATTCAAAATACATAAGCTCGCGATGTAGGACAGCAGTTCTCAGTCACTGTGTTGTGACATGCTGGACCAACTGATCTCAAGCGTCTGAGTTCATGTAGATTTTGTAAAAGAGTAACTAAATATTAGTTGTGAAAGTATGTTCAGTGGACGTTATTGATTAATAATGCAGTGATGGTATTAAATAATAAGTTGAGAATCACTGACGCATGAAATACATTCTAGTTGTAATATCTCGAAATTCAGCTTAAGTAGAATAGCTCAGGATACCAAGCTAGAATAGTCGACTAAGCAGGAAATTCGAATTTAGAAAACATACGTATTAGACAGATAGTTGATTACCATTTATTACTAAAATGTAAAACATCACAATAAGGAAATGTTCGCTGTTTAAAACAGAATACTTCTGGTGTATTTTTTAACTAGATATCATCATCAAATTGGTTGTCCTGAACAGAACTTTGCCACCCTAACAGTCCTTCGGAATTTCTCTCTCATAGGCCAGATTGCCTGCCTCTGCAGCCGTCCTGCTCAAACCATCAGTTACATCCTGAATCCATCTTCTCCGTAATCTTCCTATTTCTCCTCCTTCCATGATGGTCTTCTCCAACCCATCGTGTCTCTTTACATGTCCAAAATACTTTAATGTTCTAATTCGTATTTTTAGCATCAGCTACACTAGGTTGGTGTATTCTTTCTATTTTTCAATACAATTATAACTTCCTATTTCTTCTTCAAATCATGTAAAGTGTTTTGTCTTCAACATGTCATTTTCGGTTCTATTTAATTTACTGATAAAGTTTAGACGCATGGAAACTCTGAGAGCACTACACACTCTCGATACACCAATGACGTATGAAGAGTAATTAAATGAGAGGAAATGTGAATAAAAATAGCAGTCATGGTTTGAAAGTGAATTATTACCACATCCTGGTAGCACTTTTATTCAAATTAAAAACCGTCCAATAACAAATCCCTTATGCAGGAACTTATTGGAGAACTAATACAGCATGTAGTAATGTGGGTTTCAGCTACTTGCTAGTAACGGTACTATCCCGTTACTTTTTCATCAAATGTCTCTCCACGATTAGACTGCTTTATTATTATAATGTTAAAAGGGACATCCTTATCTATAACTTAGTTAACATATATACAGAAAATATCGTCCGAAGTGACAGCGGGAACCGAAGTGACAGTGGAACCCCGAAGTGACAGTGGAACCCCGAAGTGACAGTGGAACCCCGAAGTGACAGTGGAACCAACAGCACGATAATTTTTTATCATCTCTTCACTCTTCTCTTCCACAATTGTACTTCGGTGAGATGTGGGAGGGAGGGAATGGGGGAGATGTAAGGATCTTCTGTGCACGTTGTCTAATACGCTTTGTAAGTTGGTATTCATTTCTCTCCAGCTATTTTTGATGCCATCACTCCATCTTGTGTGTGGTCTTCCTCTTGATCCGTATTCGTTATATTATTTTTTTTTATGTAGCTCTATGAGGTAGTCGATACCAGGGCATTATTGTCAGATGACCAAACCATTTAAGTTGTTGCTCTTTTATGAATTGAATTGATTTAATTCGGTCTTCTTCTTATTCTTCATTTCTAAGTGTATCTCTCAGTCTTACTCACTTCTGCAGCTCTTCTAAGACATAACATCTCTGTTATGATTATTTCCCTATCATTAGCTGCTGCGAGCGACCATATTTGACAGTGACAGCATAATGTTGACTAAAAAATAGTTCTTAGGGATGTGCTTTAGTGTTCCCTTGTATCTTGTTCACATTTTGTAGAAGTAATATTCCATAGTGAGCGTCTGTAGCTCAAGTGGTAGTGAGCTCGATCACGAACCCAAGCGTACCTGGTTCAAACCCACGGTGGGCAAGTTTGGAAGCAAATTCGTTTCGTGGGATTTTTGCAAAAGGTAAAAATAGACTTCACCGCTCAGAAAGCAATGGCAAACTACTGAACTGAACAAAGACAAGGTATAATATAGACATCATAGCAGAACTGAACATCGAGGAAAAAGTTCACAATTTGCTTTATTGTGGCTTTCATTCAATGATAACGTGGTAGTCAGCCCCATCCTCTGTACTCGCGCCTCTTCCGACATACACCTTGCAGGTTATAGTGTTGATATTATTTGCTCCCCTCTCGAGTCCCGGTAACATTTGAAGGTGTTCTGTTACGCTCTCCAGTAAACTCCGTCGATATCCGATAATCAATCAATAGCCGATCTAGCGAGTTAGTGATTCTAATCTTCTCTGAACACACAAACTTTCTACAGAAAGTGCTACGCTGACGCAACCAAAAGTTGGACAGTGTGTGGTTTTGCTATTCGTTAGTTTGTAAATACACTAATAACGATATACACCTAAAGATAACGCGAGGATATATATACATGTATTTCTATCTCTCTTTCTCACACACACACACACACACACACACGCAACGCAACCACAAATATTATATCGAAAATCTGAATAAAGCGACATGTTTTTGTTTGAAACATTCTTCACACACTTGGACTGTTTTATACATATTTCATCAACTCTTGTCTCTATTTCAGCACTGTATAACTGAATCTATTTTTATACACAAGATAAGAAAGAGCGACTTTTATCAAACGAAAAACTTTGTAGGAAAGCGGTGCGACAAGAGAAGTAATGTGTACATGTGACAAGCAGTTTTTGTTCTCACCGTTTTACAAGTGAACTGGGTCGCCAGCCGCCCACTGAAGTGGTCTACAATTGTTTATTTCCTCAATTACCTCAGTCAAGACAAATGAGACACTTCCGACCCCTGACCTTTAGAAATCATGCCATGGTGTACAATATGGCCACCTTGCATGTGCTATTATCTCTCGCTCTCACACACTCACTGTCTGTATTGTATAATAAGTATCGACAATATTTCATCAGTATAAGCACACACTGCTTGACAATGATGTGAGTGTTTGATAGGGTCATCATCATTACACTTTAGTTCATAAATATGGTGTGCTTCGATCTATTTCTTAAATATAATGATCTTAGCGGCAGTGAATGAGCGATGTAGCTTATTAAGTGAAAATGTATCCGGTTTAATTATTAGGGTGGTGAAAATTGGTAGGACTGATGATGCTGAAAGTTAGCAAAGAACAAGTTGTCATGCCATGTAATCTGTTTTGGAATGAGGTGTTAGATCCGTATTTCATTTGACAAAAGAAATGGTACACAATGAATGATGCAGTCAATACCACACAGCTGCCTTTACTTTCCAGCGTTTCTCTAGAAGTACTCAACAACTGAAGATGGGTAAACCTGAGAGTCGTATGTGGTTCGAAATATCAACTTCAACTGGTTATTAAAATGAAACCACTGGTCTAGGAAGCATATGCACTAAACACTGTGTTACCGCTGTTCTAAACCGCAGGATATGAAAGATAAAACATTAAGTCAGGGAAGCTTTATTAATAAGTACATCGAATTATTAAGTATACATGGAATAGACTAAATCTACAAATCTGAAACTACAACACATTAACAAAAATATAGAGCCTACAGATTTCACATAGCGTATTGTTTTTGTGTATGGCCTTTACAAATTGTTAGTAATTACTTTTACGTTTTCTGGTATGCTTTGCTTGATTAAAAACCTTTCTGTTCAAACGTCGATTTTGTCTGTCTGATGTATTTAATAAAACTACATTACATCATGTTTGAATATTTATATTGTATAACTCTAATGCAGTTTATTTCAAATCATATGAACACTGTAGTTACTATCTTCTTTTTACTGTCTATGTCACCGTTTTTTTTACTGCAGTACAGGATAGGAAGACATGAGACTGGGGAATTTAAAGGTCGCATGGCTAGTGCAGTCACCGTCAAACTGTTCAGGTTATGTTTTTTTTCTTTATGCTCCCGACAGAAAGAAACCTCCTTGGCCGTACCGGGTATTGAACCCGAGTCTTCCTAATGGGAGCCCATGCTCTAATCAAACTGTACTATCAAACTGTAAAAATAAACTGTATATAACTATAAATTGTTGTTGAAGACGGCGGAAAATCCCTAGTAAAAAACGCTTTCAAACAAATATTTTTAGGCTATATTTATCAGACTACATAACAAGTCTAAACCCATGACCAGCAGCACTAAAAAGTATCTAGTCTTGATGATTTGCAATCGTGTCATATATGAACATATATTACTAAACATGTCGGTAAATCTAAAAAGAAATGGTGTATAATGAAAGCAATGGAGCAATAATTAGGCCAGGGTTGTGTTGCACCATATCCCCCTCTCGACTGTTACTAGCGCCTAGGTTGAGAAAAAAGTGCTTTTTGACACTACTTTGTCAAATGATACTATGTATTTGTTAAAAACACGCTCTCTATATCTATCTATATATATATCTATCTATCTATCTATCTTTCCTACATGGAGATTTATCTTATTAAATTCCAATTTAGCTGACCAACTATAGTTCACATGGCTCATACAAGAAAGCTGTGAAACTGACTTGTTTTAGCTACTGAACCTCCTTCTCACTATATTTGTTAATGGTTGCTGAACCGACATCATAAAGCTTCAGGCAGACCTATAGGTGCTCAGTCTCCTCCAGAAGTGTAGACGGGTATGCACGCTGAAGGTTTCTTACGTCAGCGATGTGGAAAAAGAAGATGATTCCAGCGTCTGACTTTTCATCTTTTTTTTTCAAAGGACTGATCGTATTTACATTCCACATATTTTTGTAAGGACTGCTCGTATTTACATTCCACATTCTTCAGCAACAGCCGTTTTGCGAGTTAAATTGCTCAAAGAAATCTCGAAGGTAAGAATATAAAGGTGTACTTGGGACGAGATCCTGCAAATAAACTAGGCCAACATGAGTTTAAAATAATAATGGGGAGAAAAAACGTACGCACGCACACAGTATATATCTATGTTGGTAAATTCGTATCAGTAACTCATCTGTTCAAATGTGTGTACTATTAGACAACATGCATGCACCATCTGGTGGGGGATGGGTGTGGGGAGATCAGAACTCTATTGTACATCACCGAGGTCAGATAGGCAAATCGCGCTATATTGCTGTGACTGAAATCCATCGCGTGGATACAGTAGTGGCTCAGATGGCCACGACCCTTTGCTTTGAATTTTTGTTTACATGCGCCCTTGAAATGTTCATAACATGGACACAACCATGGGAGAAGAAAAAGCAGGTTGTATACCTAGGAGAAGCTGCTTAGACAAAAGAATTGACTTATCTTGGCGGAATATATTGAGAAGTAACAACCGCTTATCATAAATTCCTCTCCCCCACAATTATGATAATCTACGCAGAATCAAGCATCGAAGTGGAAGTCCAAAAGGTTCAAGAAAGAAAGGGCGCCATATGTAAACCCTAAAATTAACTTTACTGAGAGAGGGATAAAATATCGGACTCAATTCCAATGGTGAGTTTGAGCGAGTTGCCCAGGATCAAACTTTGTAGAGAAATTGCTTACATGTCGTATGTAACGGAATAATGGTACGACAGAAAGGTATGCGCAAATACGTAGTCTATGTCAATCAAGAAAACCGGACATGCAAAAGGTACTCCATGTTAATTTAAATACGAAAATGACGAATAGTTGGTGTCAGCCAATCGACTCTATAAGTCTACATCACAAAGTATAGATTATTGAGTGGGGGGACCAAGAGAAACCCTTTTGGTGACTACATCCTTTTGGAAGGGGAGGTCAGTGAATCTTCCCAGAAAATTGTTGCAGGATGAACACATATTTACTACGGCTAACAATTCACCTAAAACAAAGGAAAACCACACAAAGCTAGGCAGGAAAAGCTCGACAGAGAAATACTATTCTGATAGTCCGCTGATGACAAGCATCTGCTTTCTCGCAAGAAGGTCAGGGTAGATCAATGGCCGAGGTGGGTAGCTTCCCCATGTGTGCTGACGACGGGTGCATACTGGTCGGAAATGTGGCAAAAGTAAATCAACGCAAACCGGTTTATGAGAAGCGAATATCAAAAACAAAGAAACGGGCAACTGTAAACACTTCTCCCCTTTAGTCGGCGATCCCACCCCACTTTTATGTAGGCGATCCCACCCACTTTATGTAGGCGATCCCACCCCCACCTTTATGTAGGCGATCCCACCCCCACCTTTATGTAGGCGATCCCACCACTCGATATTGAACACATTGTTAAGAATGGAACGTCTTCAGGGTTTAAGAAAAAGCTCTAGAGATAGCATCCCAAAATAAGAAAGAGAAAGAAAGAGAGAGAGAGAAAGAACAACTCATATGTCCTTGTGAATGGTGAGAAAAAGACGCACTCCTACAAACACATAAGACGTAAACAAAATAAACAGATCTCATTTCAATGTTTCAGCCAGGATGTGTGTCGTAGTTCGTTATCTACAGCCCCTATGTCAGCAGAAAATATCACCTGTTTCCTACTGTAGCCTAGAAGAACTACCCCAATTTACATAACAAATAAACAACCAGCTATCCTCTATTCATGCCTAAACGACTAAGCGAGAGAAAAGAACGATCTACTAAAATTAATTCCCAGACAACTATAGTTTGTTGTATGTAATGCTCCAACCAGGATAATTTATCTATAATGTTTCATTGTGTGACTAAGTCCCGTTACCAATGACTGAGAGAAGAAACCAACGCATATCACGAAGGTTCTATTTATGCAAGTGAACTGTGATATTGAAATGAATGAGACATTAATATATCTACGTATATTAACAACATCTAACCCAGTTTCACTCTCCAGCTAAAAATGTGTATATCGCGTGTTTCCTGCAGATTGAAGATTACCACATAATTAAAGCTTTCATACAAAATGTAAACAGAAATGAGAACGTTTTCTGAGACTTTACATAGAGGATAATGTAACGACTTTTTCTTGAACCAAGTGTGTGAACACACAAAAATGGCGAATTCTACATTCTCAACAAAGGGTTATTCATCGGTTGCTTCTACTAAATATTCGAATACTGTGAAATGTTTGTTGCGAATACGGTAACAGATATGTATAAAGACAAAGGTCCATATCTGAGGTATGAAAATGACAATGAGTATCATTATGTTTGTGAAATGTAACTCAGAGCTGGCAGCCACAAAGTTCGGTGGGGATGGTGAAGGTCAACCAAAAATATTTCTACGCGCTACGAACAAGAATTTTACAACTGATAACGCAAAAAATATACATAAAAATATAGGGAATGACATTACAATTTTATTGGAGGCACAAAAGCTAAGATAAGACTCAGATTTGATGAGACTATGGGGAAACAAGAACAATGGACTATGTATGAATGAGAATAGTGAACACTATAAATTTATATGACTCAAACCAAATGATCATTGTATGAAAGATGTTCCTACTTGAGATACTACATAGAGCGACATTGATATCAAAATGTTCATGTTAAAGGATGTTAGAATGATCAAATATGTATGTATATGCATGAGGTTTAGATTATCACTGTCCTTTAGTTCTTATCTGTATTAAAGTGAAATATAGCATTGAAAGTTAACTGAGGAGAATGTATCCCGAGATACATGTGAGACAGAAGATCCCTCCCTTCACAACGTATCCATAATGCGAATTGTTGACCCTCCATGGCATGAAATTAAGTAGTTCTATTTTTTTTTCCTCATAATGTTTCAACTCCCATCAATTTGTGTCTGCTGCCACAACATGTCAAACAATCGAGTACTGCTTCTTTCTTATTTGTGTTATCGGTTCAATTTGTTTGTTAAGAAAGGATCTCAAAGCAATGTATCATTGTTTTGTTTCTTCGGCTATACATGATATTCTTCTCAACGCAGTCCCATAGCACATCTGTGTAGTCTCTTGCACACACTAGACTTTAAAAAAAAAAAGCAGTGTTAAAGCTACGGGAATAATTTTGTTAAGTGTCAGTTAATGCCTACCGAATGATGGGCGAGCTGTTCCCAGCACACACACTCATCAACAGTCAGGCCAGATCGATGGCTAGGAGAGTGGAGTTTGTCATACACTGGTGGGAGTTGCCAGCAGATAATATGGACACACATACAATACAGCAAATTATGGAGAGGGAGCGAGTCCAAGAGATGTTTGTAACGCATATTTGAAGAGACAATGATAATAGGATTTTGGGTCACCAAGCGAATCTGGTATGAGCGTGCGCATAATCCATTATTCATAACAGAGGAGTCAAATGTCGTCCTCCAAAATGTTAAAACAAATGTGTTTCCACTTAGAAGCGCTATTAATATAATGTCATTGGTTTGTGTTGGAACATAATAACAAGTGCGCTGCAAACTAACAGCCAGCTCCAACAAACTTGGTTGCTGCTAACACATAAAGTAGTTAGCAAAAGTTGTAACAGGTCTTCATTAATTTCCAGAACGTCATAGATCATTGATTGTTAGGAAAAAAATCATCACACTTCGGTGAATAATCATGTGTGCGACGATATGTTTCCTACGCATGTAGATCTCTGCGACAGTACACTAACTCCGTAGCTTCGTCTTAGTATTCTTCTTCTTGCGTTCGTCCGATATGAATTCAGGCGCAGTCAGGTTCTGGTATGGCGGTTCTGACGATTTTTACGCGAAGGCCTGCTTTTCTTATTATTAGTGCCATCACCATACATGCGTGCGTTCTCCGTCTTCAGATGTAGTAGCGCCTTAATGTTTTCGACACAAAATGCTCAAGAACAACACGATATCGTAGCAACGCTTAAAACCAACAAATGGGAGTATAAAGTTAACTTGCCAAACAAACAACACGTGTTATTTGTTTCTTCGAGTACTGTTGCTATTGTATTTTGTACAAGAGGGAGAGAACCGATAGGACGACTATAAAATGCCTTAAGAAAACCTACCATACTTGTATTATCGATACAGGGAAGACTGCAGTAAAATTATGTAGTAATGGGAAACACGTAAAAACAAAGTACTGTAGTTTTACAAAATACAAAAATAATACATAGCAAAGTTTCAACCAAAAAGCCTTTATCAAGCAAAGAATACAACAGAAGTGAAGGATTTCACATTACACTACATATAGAGTACAACAATAAATATCTAAATAAATATATATTTATTGCTGTGCTATATATGTAGTGTAATGTGAAAGAAGTGAAATTATTCACTTCTGTTGTATTCTTTGCTTGATAGAGGCCTTTTGGTTGAAACGATGCTCTGTATTGTTATTGTATTTTGTAAAACTTAAGTAATTTGTTTTTACATGTTTTACCATACTTGTACAGCGTTCTCGAGGTAGTACTGCTTCAGTTTAACTGTTACCAGTAAGCATGAGTTCCGTGATACGGTTGGACAGTTATTTGGGTTAATCAGACTGATCCAGTAAGGACAGCGGCTTTCTGTTCACGAGTGCAGTTTTTCCAGAGACCCTAGGATTGTTGCTGGAGCTACGGAGTTCGTGCTTTGTGCAATACTCTCGGCAGGTGGCGTGCAATACTCTCGGCAGGTGGCGTGCCATTTCTGCGGAGAGGACCGAGCCATATGGGGTAAAACCCGGTGCAATGAAGTCAATCCTTCGGCTTTAAAACAAAAGGCATAAATGAAGCTTTGAGGAGGTCGGTAAGAACTGATTCCAATGTTCAACCGCTATGTATGTTAATGATTCGTGATCAAAAGTTAGTGCATTGAAGATTGCAATTTAGTTTCTAATTTTTGACACTGTCCCTTGTGGCAGCGGTATAGTGCACTGCAGACAGACTAACATGCAATCAGTATCTTGATGTTTTTTTGGTGTGGGCCAAACTGACTGATACTACTACCGTCATCATATCTATCTCTAACTTGTTTGTACATAATTTGTCATTTCTATTGCATGTTTATTTCTGATTAAATACAATACAATTGTGGGCGTCTGTTGCTTAGGCGGTAGTGAGCTCGATCACAACCCAAGCGTATCTGGTTCAAACTCCGCGGTGGGCAAGTTTGGAATCAAGTTCGTTTCCGTGGGATTTTTACGAAAGGTAAAAATAGGCCTCACCGTTCAGAAAGCAATCGCAAACTACTGAACGTATACGTGGTACCTAGAAAATCAACGACTCGTTTACTGTGGTTGATGGTTACGTCTTGTAACGGATATGCCACGATTTTCATTTTCAAATATAATATGAAATTTGTGTCAATAAGTATATCTACACTTCAATGTTCTTGCTTGTTTCGTTAAATTGTTTCATTACAGTTCACATTTCCACGCTACACAATTATAAACGGTAAACTGTTGATTCTCATTTTATATTCATATAGTATATTATGAATTGCTTATACTGTGGAATATTTTGTCCTGTCTACTGTCTCACTATATTTTGTCCTGCCTGCTGTGTGACGATATTTTGTCTTGTCTACTGTGTCAAGATATTTTGTCCTGCCTGCTGTGTGAGATATTTTGTCCTGTCTACTGTTCAAGATATTTGTCCTGCTCTACTGTGTGATGTTATTTTGTCCTGCCTACAGTTGACGTTATTATGTCCTCTTACTGTGTGACGTATCGTTATCATGCTAACTGTGTATTTATCCTGCTTACTATTTTGTGTCGTATCGTACGTTGTTTCATGCTAACTGTGTATTTTCTCTTACTGTGTGACGTTTGTTTGTTCTGTAGTTTGTTTGTTCTACTTACGTGTGACGTTGTTTCATACGTTACTGTCATCTGTGTATTTATCCTGCTTACTGTGTGACGTATCGTTATCATGCTAACTGTGTATTTATCCTGCTTACTGTGTGACGTTTGTTTGTTCTACTTACTGTGTGACGTATCGTTATCATGCTAACTGTGTATTTATCCTGCTTACTGTGTGACGTATCATTATCAAGCTAACTGTGTATTTATCCTGTTTACTGTGTGACGTTTGTTTGTCCTGCTTACTGTGTGACGTATCGTTATCATGCTAACTGTGTATTTATCCTGCTTACTGTGTGACGTATGGTTATCATGCTAACTGTGTATTTATCCTGTTTACTGTGTGACGTTTGTTTGTCCTGCTTACTGTGTGACGTTTGTTTGTTCTACTTACTGTGTGGCCTGTGTTTGTCCTGCCTACTTGGCAGCTGATGTCATTTCCAACTATAGGAAAAGAAAAATCCTAGTGGAAATGTATGAGACATGAAGAATCGATATCGACCTTGACTGAATGACTCACTGAGCGCGTAGCAGCCAGCCAGAACAGTATCGACTACTTACATTTTACCGCCGACGCTATCACTATTACTGAATCAGTCAAAATCATAATAGAAAGTGTCAATACTGACTTTTTTGTGTGACTACTTTTCGAAGTACTGATATCAACATTATTATTGAATTCTTCTGTACTTAATTGGAAATAAGATCAGTTTAGTCTCTAACCGATTTTCTATTGTCTCTTGTCAAGGTGTCCACCTCTTGATGTTTCCTTTCCATCTCTAACGGTGTCTTCCACTTGCCTTCTATGATTTTCTTAGATTAATTACTTCATTCTAGAAGATGTGAAACGTATGTTAATAAAACTACGTACAAGAACAAAGAAAGATAAATGTAATTTATTACACATTCTGGTAACTATGAATATCCTCCTTCTTCAGTTTTCTAAACCTTTGAGGTTCATTGCTGCAGATAGCATCAGCTTCTATTTATCTCTGTTCTTAGCCTTGTTTTCTTAATTGTTGACTCGTATTTCTAGGTCTACTTCAATGCTATCTCTCCGTCGTTTACTTTGTCTGCCTCCTGGTCTATTCCCCTTCATTGTTTATTTTATATAAGCAATTTTTGACTGTTCAGTGCCATTCTTTCAATAAACCCTAGGCATCGTATTCTATTAAACATAGTCACCAAAGCAAAAGAATGTCGAAATGTGGCTGTGTATTAACCTTCATGGCGGTGGTAACTAATGGTGATTTAAATAAATTATAAATATCCTGATTGCTTCTCATTCTTCATTCTCCACCATTGTCATCGTTGTTGAGCCCAAAAATTTCGTCTCAAGACTCTGGTTTAAGGCCTATAATAATGTTTCATCTCGTTTTTTTTCCGCTCCATGCTTCAGATCAATATATAACAATTGGTGTTATTAGTTTGTATATTAGACTTGTGATCTTGCATTAAACATTTTGTTTACAAGTGATACCATGATAAGCAAGACGATGTGAATATATGGGGAATTGACACATTATACACTGATAACTAACGCATACAAATGAAGAAAAAGTGTACAAGCATTCCAAATGTTAGTTGACAAGACCGTATATGAAGAATTCACGTTGTCATACTACCAATAAGGGAGACATAGTGCCACTTGGCTTATTATCATTCTTTCAACCTTAAAACGAGTTTTCTTCTCTTCCACACCAAACAAAGAAACAAACACACAGCAAGCATGTTCTAAAACAATAGAAATGAGAATGTGCACAGCCCAAGGTATCAGCGATATACTAAACATCCCATGAATGTAAACAGATAAGGACTGGATACTTGACTAATCTCCTCAGGCTGTGTGCGTATGTGTGTGCGGTGGGGTGGGGTGGGTGATGGGGAGGGGGGTACCACTAGTGTAACATAATATGATCCGCTCTGCAAGCACGTAAGTACGTATGAAACACTCAAGCCAGCAGCAGTCATGATTCAGTAGAGAAATATAAAAAAATGTAACCTTTCCTAGGTTCACATCGATAGTATATCAAAAGAGAAGAACAAACAGTATTGTAAACTAGGTATAAACGATATGAAATGCTAAAGACTAGTATTGTGAGATCTAAAATGCTTAGCAAAAATATGGCATTATATTCTGATATCACATGTACCAGATAATAGCAGATCACTGACGAAACACTGTAGGGATAACTGAAAATAATTACAAATCTCAGCTTTTATCTCAGTAGAGAAAGAAGTAACTGATTAACTTTGTGCAACAATTATTAACTTCTTGTAGTAAAGAGATCAAATAAATTCAAGTGTGTGTCTCATACCAGTCACTCCATACAATATATGGTCCCATTTTCTGCACACTTGAAAGTTTGGAAGCTATTTATTTGTCTTGTCTTATCTATGAAGCATCATGGGGAGTTTCAGTTTTCTATCCTGTGACAGGTGTGTTGCATCTGTAGTGATGTCGCAGGAGATCTGTGATATTACTATCCATTGGGTTCTTGGTCTTCCTCGGGCTCTGCGCCCGGGTTGCCGGTTGTTATAGGCGCGAGATGGTCATAGATCTCATTTCATTTTTATTAGGTTTGTACAGGCTATAAATACAATTTTCATTCACACAATTTCTTCATTGCAAAGATGAGTTTTCTGACAGGTCATAGCATATTTTTCATCTATTATAGCATGAATCCAATCAGTGAGATGTGTGAGTCACTAGCTTATAGTTCTAGACACTAGAGAGATAACAGAATAATACTCAAACACAGACTGTCTCTCCATTCATTTAAAAACCTGCTTGGATAAAACAAATGCCAACATTCTTTCACACACAGCATGTAAGTAACCTGAAGTAGGTTCCTGAACAGGTAAATAATGTATCAGACTTGAGCACAAGCAAAGCTTTGCTAAGAAGCAGAGAAAGAGGATGGAGAAAAAGTTTGTTTCCACTAATTACAGAAAAAGGTCAAAAGAGAATTCCCACGAAAGCATGAGAGAGAAATCGGGCAAGGAATACTGCACTCTCTGCACGCAAGTGTTTGACATGTTCTGTTAAATGTAGAGCCTCCTGGTTACATTACAATATGCATAATAACACAACAAAATGACTTGAATAAAATGTAAAAGGAAAAAAGGAAGACAGTCACGGCTAGAATATGGCAGCAAAGTGATATGTATTCTTAAAGATGACTAGTATTTCAAAATTTACATGCAGAACAGACTAACATGGAAACAAAAACAAGAGCAACTCTGAAGTCAGAGTAAGGTTCGCCTAAATGGTGAGGGACACTGGCTATAAATAAAGCAAATCTTCACGCAAAAATCAATCAGATGTGCCATATCAGGTGTCATGACTATGCCTGAATTCATAGAAGGTGAAGAAAAGAGATTAGAGTTACAGAAGAATAACAACAAAATGGTAAATGAATTGGGCTGGCTTGCACACAGCGCTAAACTAATTTAAGAACACTGTTCACTACAGTATGTTCTTGAAATCATAGAACACATAGAATAGGTCAGACAAAACAGCATTCAGATAATTAAAAGCATCCTATGTATGATTCAAGTTCTTGTCAAAAGCTGTCAGAAAAATATGTCTTTTATGTAGTCAAGGTGGAAATCAAGGACAATAGACAAGAAAGCAAAAATAATATTGAAGGAATGCCCGAGTGGTTATCGGGACCCAAATTTGGGGTGTAAAGAATAG
Organism: Arion vulgaris; assembly: GCA_020796225.1. Taxonomy (NCBI): domain Eukaryota; kingdom Metazoa; phylum Mollusca; class Gastropoda; order Stylommatophora; family Arionidae; genus Arion; species Arion vulgaris. The sequence goes on from CM036759.1 coordinate 34,492,680, forward strand.
AACCACTGTTAACTGCCACGTATGTCGTAAGAGGCAACTAAGGAGGTTTGACTGAAATTGGATGCACGTGTCCTAAACGTGTAGAAGTCTATGCGTTTAGGGGCCTACAAAGAGTGATTAAAATTGGTTGTAAAGAACCAACGCAAAGAAGAAGCAGCAGATATTGAAGGACACAGAGATGTGATTCTATAGAAGAATGTTTGAAATAGAACTTGGGACAGCGAGATATAAAAAGGAGGTGATGAGAAGAGATAATGAAACTAAGCATATTCTTCTTCTTCTTCGAACGCTACATATCGACCACTTGTTAACCACTCTGTGTGATTTACGTGATCTGAGCCTAAGAGCACTTGTATGTTGTGCCAGTTATGCGCTTACAAGTAGGTTAGTATATCTGATTTCATTGATGCTTTTTATTTACTAGGGTAGTTTCCGTAGGTCCTACATCAGTCACCTCTTATGACATGCCCTGTAGGTCGCAGTGGTACTATACATTGCTTCCCTTGCGGATCCCGGCACCACACTTGTGAAACTAAGCATATTAACCAAGAAGGAACAATCATTTTGTCACATGTTAGGAAAAGATAATGGATAGAGTAGTTCTGAAATCAGATACTTCTAATGACAAGACAGCAGATAATAAAGGGTATAGCAATAAATTAACAACAGAACTGAGTACTGGGGACAGACATGAAGGTCTATTATCAACTATGTCAGCTTATATGGCACATAAAGGGAACATAATTTTTCTGAAATATTTTAATAGGAGAAAAAGAAAACCGATAGCAATGTTCTCACATATATTAAGTTGCAACGAGTATTGTTAGCTTCAGTTCTCAGTAAACACTGATTTATTATCAATCATATTTCAATGAATAAGAATGCATACTTGTATGTGCATGATAACAAGACAAATGTGAGAAAAGTAATCGGACAGATAGCAAGAGTACTAACTTCTTCTTCTTCTTCTTCAGCGATCTCTGGTCATGCGCTAATTTACTGTGGACCACAAACTGGGCAGACAGCTTCAGGTCTGTCAGGTTTCCCAAAGCTTAGTTTTCAGGTCGACTGGGTGTGGCCACATGTTGCTTCTCAGCTCACACAGAAGAGGACAGTCTTGCAGGATATGCTCTGGTGTCTGTTCTGCCTGCTGACACTGGCAGAGAGCTGTTTGACTTATTCCTAGTCTGTATAAGTGTTTGTTGAGTCTGCAGTGTCCGGTGCGTAGTCGAAATATAATGACCTGGTCTGTTCTGCTTAGGTCTTTGAGGGAGTCTTTTCCATAATCATATCCAGTGTTTGTCTTCCAGTCTACTGCAGATTTTCTCTGTATGAGGGTTTTGACCTCTTGAAAAGACAAGGGTTGGTAAATTTGCTCTTTGGCACTGCCCTCCTTAGCTAAGACATCAGCACTCTCATTGCCTGCAATGCCACAGTGAGATGGAATCCACTGCAAGTGAATTTCTGCCTTTTCTGAAAGCTGAGCAAGTTCTCTTTGTAGTTTTTGTACTGTGCTGTCAGTGGATTTAGCCTCCAGGGCTTGTATAGCTGACAATGAGTCTGTAAGAAATACCATCTTGCTTGCAGCTTATTCATGTGCTGTGCTGCCATCAGAAGGGCTATGAGTTCTGCTTTGTAGTTGGAACATATTCTTCCAGTAGGAGCGCTAGAGACACAGTGGTAGCATCTGGGTGCCTAATGTACACTCCTGCTCCACCATTCATGGTTGCCTCCATTGCCGATCCATCTGTGTAAATTCTTATCCAGCTGTCTTCTGGAAACATGTAATGGAGATGTTCCATTGTAATTGCTTTTTCACTAGATTAGGCTCCGCATCTTTGCTTAATAATTTAGGGATGGAGGTTGAGAAGTTTAGTGGTACTGAGTCTGGTTCCCAGTGATCAAAAGCAATTCTTCAGGTATGGAATTATGATTTAGTAGTTCCAAGTATGACTTTCCTATTTCTTTTGCTTTGTGGTTTAAACTTGTGCGCTTTAGTCTGTTCTTTGTTCTAGCGCATTTTTCATGCAGTGGATGGTGAGGCATTCTTTTGATCCTTTCAGTCTGTAGAATCACTTTTCTCCTTCTTCTGTCTTCCAAGGCTGGATGTTGGCTGCCTTTTCCATTTCTACAATTGGTGTAGATTTCATGGCTCCCAAAATAGTACGCAGACACCTGTTTTGTGTTTTTCCAGTATCGATTTGTTTGAATGGGCTGCTGATATCCATGTCGATGATGCATATTCGAAGGTCGGTCTAACTGCACCAGTGTACACCTGACTCAGGATTCGAATATCAGCTCCCCAGGTAGTTCCAGCCAGCTTTCGCATCACACTTTGTTTCCTCATAGCCTTTCTGTTTGTTTCCATTATGTGATGTTTCCATGTCAGACGACTGTCAAGCTTAACTCCCAAAAAGGTTGGAGTATGGGAACGGGAACGATATCATCGTTAAATTTCAGTCTGAAGTGTTCTTCCTTTGTTGACAATGAGAAAAGCGTTGCTATAGTTTTGCTCCGGTTTATTTCTAGACCCCATTTACTTGCCCACATTATGACGCTGTTCAGGCTGGCCTGGAGTTTAAAGATGGCAGGACCCAGAAACTCGGAGGTGTACCACACAGCTAGATCATCAGCATGGAGAGAGTGTGATACATGTCTGGGCAGAGTTTGTGGCAGATCATTAATATATACCAGGAAAAGCAATGGGGACAGTACGCTGTCCTGTGGGACTCCTGCTCTTAATTTGAATCTGGGACTGTGCACTCCATCCAATTTTACAGATGCTTGTCTATGGGTAAGAAAGTCTTTATCCAATAGTACATTCTACTCCGTATTCCACATCGTAAGAGCTTGAGTAGCAAACCATCTTTCCAGACTTTGTCGAAGGCCTTAGACATGTCGAAGAACACTGTGAGGGTTTTCTTATTTTCTTGGAAGCCATTTTCTATGTCCTGTGCGAGGTATGCCACTTGGTCATCAGTGCTTCTATGCTGCCTGTAGCCTGTCTGGGCTGGATCCAGTTTATGGTTGGATTCTAAAACCACTGGAGTCTAGTGGTTATCACTTTCTCCAGCAGTTTTGCAGTGCAACTTAGCAAACTTATAGGTCTGTAGCTCTGCGGATCCTTTTGTCTTTTCCACTTTTGAAAATTGGGTGGATTGTGGCATTTTTCCAGATGTCTGGGACTCTTCCCTGTCTCCAACTATTGTTAAAAATCTGGAGTAGAAGACTCTGTGCTATTGGGCCTATTTGTTTGAGCATGTCGTTGATACTCCATCTGGTCCCGGGCCTTTTACGATTGAGCTTTTCAGTGCTCTCTGCAGCTCAGTCAGTGTGATGTCTACCTCCATACAGGGTTCACTTGTTGCTTTTTGAATGTAGCATTTATCTCACTTCTGACTTCTTTTCCTTGCTCCTGACTTATTGAGCATGAGCTTTCTTGCTTGTAACACTGGGCCATCAAGGTGGCTGCTCGCTTTCCTGTGAGAAGTTGTTCTCCTTGCTGGAGAACTGTTTTCCTCTAGATGGGTTGTCATCGTTCAGGGCTTTTGTAAGTCTCCACAACTTTTGAGTATCTTTTTCCATGTTCAAAGAGGCTTTCTTTTCTTTCCAGGATTTTCTACACTGCTGGTTTCTTTTTCTAACATAAAGGGCCCTTGCTCTATTGTGTTGCATTACATTTTGGTCCGGTGGTGCGAGTTCCATTGTATTTCTGGCACTGCAAAGCGAGCTATGGAGAACTTCCATCTCTGGTGTCCAATATGGCTTGTAGTTTTTCTCCTCCCTCTGGGTATAGAGTACTAATCAATTAATTTGAATTAGTTTCTTCCCAGACTTAAACTGGCAAATCTGTGGGCCGTCTCCATTCACTACAATTTCCAGAAGATTCCCCTTCTATAATGTCCCCTTCCAGTGTTCTTCCATCAGTTATTTCTTCAGCCGTCCCACTGTATACTCTTTTCTTGCAGGTTCCAGTTTATATTTTTGTATTGTTTTAGAACAGCGTGTTCTCTCTAGATCTTCATGTTCTTTATTCTTATTGATTTACCAGCTCTATTGGTTATTGTTCTGTTCTCATTTACAAGTCTGTTTGTTTAACACCTGTAGCCTCATGGTACTAAGTATCTTTTCTTTTTTCTTTCTTCAGCATCTTAGTCATAGTATGCTTTTTAATTTACTGTGACACACAACTGGCAGACAGCTTCAGGTCTGTCAGGTTTCCCCAAAAAGCTTAGTTTTCAGGTCGACTGGTGTGGCCACATGTGCTTCTCTCAGCTCCACCACAGAAGAGGACAGTCTTGCAGACATGCTCCTAGGGGGGTCTGTTCTGCCTGCTGACACTGGCAGAACTGTTTGACTTATTCTGTCTGCTATAAGTGTTCTGCTTGAGTCTGCAGTGTCCGGTGCATCGTTGAAATATAATGACCTGGTCTGTTCTGCTTAGGTCTTGAGGAGTCTTTTACATAATCATATCCAGTGTTTGTCTTTCCAGTCATGCCAGATTTTCTCTGTATAAGGGTTTTGACCCCTGAAGACAAGGGTTGCAACTGCTTGGCATGCCTCCTTAAAGCTAAGATATAACTCCATTGTGCAATGCCACATGAGATGGGAATACACTGCAGTGAACATTCTCGCTTTTCTAAGCTGAGTTCAATTCCTTTGTAGTTTTTGTACTGTGCTGTCAGTGGATTGAGCCTCCAGGGCTTGTATAGCTGACAATGATGTAAGAATAAGCCATCATGCTTGCAGCTGCTAGCAGCTTATTCATGCTGTGCTGCCATGCAGAAGCTGATGAGTTCTGCTTTGGTAGTTGGAACATATTCTTCAGCAAGGACTTAAACACGTTGAACTAGTTGAGATAGAAGAATCGTTGATAGAGGTCTGGAGTTCAGTTTTACTGTTCTGAATTACATGTCATAATTAAAGTGATAGATATTGCTTATCTTTTTAATGCATCTAAAATTGTTAACAAACTAATACAATCACCTCAATGGCTTAATCTGGACACTCAAAAAGTTTGAAGAATTATTGCCGCATCAAAATCATCATCAAAGCTGAGTGTCCAACGGACATTGTTGACAACTTGATTCTGTTTCCGTCACTACTGAGCATTTTCTGCCTTATCAATCTGGCTTTACATTCAGTCTCCACCACGATCCTTTGAAAGAGAAATATAAATCATACTGTCAAAACATAAATACAGAAACTCACATGGTAGTTGCAAGGGTGTATAAACTTTCAGTGTCCGGCCATTACACTGTCTAAAAGTTAAACACTTTATTACAAATATCTTCTTTTTTTCTGTCTATTCAATTTTGAGACTGACTCCTGGGTACTAGTCATATTCTGTACATCACCACAATAAAGAATCACTAACAAGCTTTATGGTGTTGCATGGTGGTATTATAAACAAATGACATTCCATGAGTCTGATACATTTCAAACAAAACTTGTAAAAAAAAATGTCACCAGAAAAGCAGCTCTCAACAGTGGAGAATAAGTGATAATCTTCAGACTCCAGGACAGACCACAACATGCTTGGATGCCATATGTTCAACAAGCTAAGGATATAAACTTTTATGGCACATGTAACTGTGGCATTAGTGACCAACATATGATGACCATAAAAAACTGATGTGGCCATCACTATCATCATTCAGGGATATGTTCTACTGAGTTATCAATAACCTTATACTGACCATTGATTTATTTAACTGGGCACACATAAATCAGCGATAATGAACGACACTGGGCAACAACCATGTAGCAGTGTGAGAAAAGAAAGAAGAATGAACGAGCTCATAGATTGGCTGGCACGGCTACGATATCAGCTGGAACTGCAATGGACCAAAATGACATTCGAACAGATGAGTTTCAGGGTTGTGAATCTCAGTCGCTGACCAGAAAGAGATGGGTACAGCCCGAAAAGAACAACATACCAAATATGCAAAAGGATTAATTAATCAACATTGAACTAGTGTGCTAGGCCGCTGGATATGTTGAATCGTTGATCAGAGTGCCTTGGACATGTCCGGAGTGCTATTATGATAGACCTCATATAACTGACTTATTTAACAATGTTTCTATGAAAATGAATGCAGAAGAGAAATGAAATAGATTCCCTGACCTTTTACATCACTTCACAAATTTGGATGCTAAAATACAAATAAAAATGCACCTCATGTCAATAATTGGCAACAGCTCAAAAAAACATGCATTACATCACATAATATAAACTAAATGTGATCCAGCCACACAGTTGAATTATATTTTACAGGAAAGCATTTATAATCACAAAGTAAAGCATTAGGTAAATTTTTTTTTAAATTCTACATTAGATCTTCTGTTATCGCTGAAATGCTAAACTAGCAAACACTGCAGTCAGAGAATTTGATGCTCTTAGAAACACAGATTGCAGACTAATATAAAGATTGTATGACAGCAGACTCTTTCCTACTTAAAATGTGCCTAGAGAAGATAGACTAGCCTGAGTAGAAACACGTTTTTATGATCATTCAGCAGCAGGCTTTGTCAGGGTCAGTTAGTTTTGCATCCCCAGTTGCATAGACTGCACAGTTGGCATTTACCCCATATTCCCAGGCAGAATGACAAAATGTCATAGATGATATCTGGGGTTACTTGTCCATTTGTACAAAGCCTCGAACAATTTTCATATCAGTTAAACTATTCTAGAAATAGTACTGCACTAATATTGACAACAAAACTACACATCTGTAAAAATGTTAACAGTGAACTTTGAGTATTTAATAGTGTGATACATGTAAGCAAAACAAATTGCAACTGTGTAGTTAGTGGTTACAGAAAAAAATGCACATGATTGGTTATTGGTTACTGAACCGACGTCATTGCCCTCCAGCCAGACCCATATATGTGCTTATTCTTTCCTAATAGTTGTCGAAGGGTATTATACGGATGGTTCCTGTGGCACGCTGGTTAAACACACTCCTCCCCTCAGGCAACCAGTTCTATTTGAACAAAGGATAACTAAACTACTTATATCGCATGATATACTCAACATAAATTTTAGTGTCCTCATTCAATGGACAGACTCTAAGAGATCCAAGAACATACCCCTTATCATCCTCAACTCTCAGACAGTAATTCGGTTAATGCAAGCCTGTCTGATCTCCCATTGCCATCAACACCCACATGCCTAGGACAATAGATCCATGTAAGTCTCTGGAGACTGGAAACCGTTTTAGACGGCATTCACTCCTACCACAACATGTCATTTTGGATCTTTCGAATCATCAACAGAGTCAGATACATACAACAACGGCCCCAGTAAATGGAATCCCAGAGAGCCAATGAAGAGCAGCGGTAACTGCCTCAACCCTCATACTGGAAGTAGTTGTCCTGTATGCTCCATTTCACTGCAACAACCCTACCATGTGCGCTAGCCAAGAAACCTCAACCTGACTTCTCACTATGATGCAACCCATTGGTATAAACAATATCATCATCACTTGCATGATTTATTTTCTGTTAGCTGTTTAAATGCGAGTTCAGCCTTCAAGTGGCCCCAATCTCTACATTCCCTTCCAAGAGTAATGACATGCTGCGGTAGTTGGCCATGCTACCATCTACTGGGATCCATTCTTTCCCTTTTGGTAGTGTCACAGTTCTGGTCACATTGTTCTTTCAGCCTGGACCATCCACGACCTGGCACACTTGATTCTCGTGCCCTCAACATCAATTGTATTCCTGTGCGATGAGTATCTTTTATCCCTAATAACCCAAATAGATATTTTGGCTTGGACGACAGCATGTTGGGAACATAGTGACAGAAGGCCATGCATATATCTCATCCTCACAATGGGGGTATCTCTAGTGCAGCCAAGGACTATGCACATGCCTGCATTCTAAATATCTTCGAGTCACTCACACTGTAATTTTGATATGAGAATGTAGTCCGTAATCTACCCAGACATAACCAGTTGATGGAACAGAAGGACAAGTAGTCTCTACTCAAGGTGTGTGGCTACCATAACTTTGAGAGCAGCAGACCATGTTTGCAACATTGTATCGTTTGTTCCACATATTTCTTTCTTGCGCGCGATCGTTCTTTATCGGCCATGTTTATCATTCTAATTGTGATATATACACAGCCTTTGCCAAGAATGCACTTTTATGTCACAACGTTCATTACCATTTGGAGCTCTAGTGCTTATCCTTCAGTGAAGTGTTCGATTTCAACCAGCGTTTACTGGGTTCGCTCTCCGTTAGTCTTTTGCTGTCCTCAGCCAAACCCACAAGGCAGCAGGTTAAAACATGATGTTTGAAAGATAGACTACCATCAAAGGTTATGTCTAGATAGGCAGCCTATCAATGCGCTAGATGGCTTGCCCATCAAAGGTGACTCCGGGTAGGTCAGCCCTGACTATGGAATTACTCAAAGAGCACCACAACATGCACACCTTTCCAGGAATTACCTGATAGTGAGACTCCCTACACCAACGTGAGATGGTATGCAATATTTAATGAATTGTTGAACCATCTCGACCGTGTGCACACCATGAAGCATGTTATTGACTTTGCTATCAGCGCCGAAACTGGCTGGTAGTGATCCTGTTCATTTTGCACTGAAACTGTCAGAATTGATGTAGAGACTTGATTGGTAGGACCATCATCATTGCACTTCGGTGAGTAACCATGTGTGCTCCGATCTCTTTCTTACACAAGAAGATCTCAGCTGCAGTGCATGAACTCTGTAGCACCAGCAAGGGTCCCTGATGTAATTTTGAAGATGGTGAGGATATTTTTGTAGGAATTTTATTTTTAATCTTTTCGAATGAATTTTATCAGGGAAGCAGCTTTATAGCCTGCTCTTCTCAATTTTGAACTGCCAAGGGTTCTTTTACATGCTCAAATTGAACACAGGACCTACATTTTATTGCCCTTCCCCGATAGGACTAGGAACTCGATCTCACCTACATTGAGATCAGGGATCTCTAGAAAAATATGCAGATTGTTCCAAGAGGGAGCGAACCTGATACCTTTGGCACGAGAGATGAGCACCTAATCTCTATGTCCCAGAGACCTTGATGTAGATACTTATCACCACAGACTTCTGTTATGAAAGTCTTCCATAACTCACTCTTTGCTGCACTAGCCAATTCTTTGAAGTCAATAGTGTCTATCAAACAGCAGACTTTTCAGCTACATCACACATATTTCTAGATTGTTTCTTTCAAGATCTCTGCCATGACTTTGTAGTAAGCTCTTTTCACAACCATGCTTTTTCAATGTTTTCCTTCCACCAGGGTGGTTGCAGGAAGGGAGTCCTAGGAGTCTTGTTTCTGGCATTCTGCCGCAATATACATAATGAGTTATCATGATCAGTGCGACGTGTACTGAAAAACAGATTTGGGCCTTCTGTGTTGCAAGGTATTGATTGACCTTGTAAGAAGAACAACACAGGGGAGATGGTCACTTTCCTGCACCCCAAGAACATTCCATCGATGCAAAAGTAGAGTCGATATCAGAGATGAGTGCCATTTCTATGAAATTCACATGAACCCCCCCGACTACCAAGGCTGAATCTTTAAACTCTCTTTCCCCAGCTCTTACTCATGTTTCCTTTGGACAACCAGGTCTTCTTTTCCCATACGCTGTCCATCAGAGAGCTGTCCTAGCCAATGCCCCTATTGGAACACTACATATATGTCCAATCCTCTATTGTCTATTCCCAGGTGGAAGATGGAGTTGGCTGTCCACTCGTGCCGTTAAGCGTAGGAATGGGAACTTTAATTTGCGTTCTTGGGCCAGATGAGTCACCCTTGTTGTGTTATATCCGTGTTTATGTAGTGTGGTCTTGATAATGTCTATCCATCTTTTTCTTGGTCCTTCCTCTTAGCTCTAGTACCCAATCTCTTTTTATTGTATGCTGTTATTGGTGGTTGGTTGTATTTCATTCTCATTAAATGTCCAAACCACTTCATTTGTTGTCTTTCTATGTATTCAGTGCATGAAGTTATGCCCACTCTACTTCTGATGTCCTTGTTTCGTAGTCTATCTTTCCTGGTGACCTCCACTGCCTTCCTCAAGCATTTCATTTCCCATGTGGTGAGCTTTCTGTGGTGTGTTGCTGTAAGAGACAAAGTTTGACACTAGTAACACAGTGTTGGTAGGAAAATACTTTTATCATCTGTCTTTTCACTTCCATCTTGATCTCGGGATGTTGTAGTAATGGTGCCAGCTGGCAGGTCACTGCATTTGCTTTTTGACACCTAGTCTCTATTTCTCTATCAAGTTTTCTGTCCTCTGTGAAAATACTGCCACAGAGTATTACATATGTCCAATCCTCTCCTTCTTCTAATAATGGTCTCCAATGATGCATAGTTTATTCATTTCAAAGGTTCTTTGTTTGCTATCATATTTGGTCAGAAAATTTGCAGGATTCTTCTTAAACATTTATTTCGCCCATGTGGTGCCGGGGCCCGTAAAGGAAGCAAAGAATAGTACCACTGCAACCTACAATGTATGTCATAAGAGGCAACTGATGTAGGCCCTAGGATGCTACCCTAGTAAATAAAAAACATAGCAGAAATCGGATGTGTTGGCCTACTTGTAGGCGCATAACTGGCAAATGCACAGACTCAGATCATCAAATCACACAGAGTGGTTGACAAGTGGTCGATATGGAGCGTTCGAAGAAGAAGAAAACATTTATTTTGGAATGTCACCACTTTGTGTATACTATTGTGGGTCATTTCCAGGACTCACTGCTGTACAATAACACTACCAGGACACTATTTCTATATACTTTCAAGTTTTAAGATTAAATCCTTTGACTTGCTTTCCAGATTTTGTTGAGCATGGCGAATGTTTGACTTGTTTTCCTAATTTTTCCCAAGGATGTTCATTTCTGAATCAATGTCATGCGATACTGTAGTTCACAGTTATAGAAAATTATTTTGTAACAGAAGTGAGTTTTCTGATGTTTAGTTATTTCTCACTGTTCTAGTTTTTTCAATATTAACTTCAAGTCCTGTTATATCAGCTGTTCTGGAAAATAAATCTATTTTCATTTGGGCATCCTCGTATTGGTTGCGTTCGTCAGTTGACTAATATTGTCTGCTTAATCCAAATCATCCAATACGGAGGTAAGTGTCCATCGAATGTCTCCACAGTTATCCTTTATGGTTTCTCTCTTCAACCAGTTTATGGCAAGGTTAAATAAGAATGGTGAGAGAATACAATCCTGTCTTGACCTTGAAACCCTCTGTTAAATGGCTATTGCAAACTACCTGACACTGCGCCTGAACATCCCCCTGGAATTCTATCAGCTTCCAGGGATGCCATAGCAGATTTTAAAGTACCAAATGAACAAGAAACTATACAAGTTATTAGTTTCTTGATGAGCAACAATGCACCAAGTAAAGAAGAAACACCTGCAGAACTTCTCAAGGCAGATTCAATAGTGGCAACAAATGTATTGGAATTTTTTTCGCAAACATAAAGGAGAAAGCAGAATTGCAAACCAATTGGACACAAGAAATAAGTTACGATTTCAAATAAATAGAACTTAACAGATTGCAATAAATGGAGAGGAATCATTCTGCTCTCGACTCAATTCAAGGTAGGGTATTATGCAAAATTATTATGATATAATTACAGGAAACCATAGATAAGTCTATGAAACAGACGGGTATCACAAAAGAAACAAATGCACATATATTTACTTTGTAGCCTTTGTGAAGGTTTTTAATAGCCCTCACCAATATTCAACATTGTACACCTGATGGATATAAACCAATCTCTAGAGAATAATAAAAAACACTATGACATACCACAGAAGATGGTCAACATTACAGCCCTTTTCTACAAGGACTTCTGTAGCCTAATGAACTCAAATCAGACATTCTAGGTGAAATTTGGTGTGCGATGTCTAGGTGTATGATATCATCTCTCTGTTTAATCTGACAATTCATTGGATATTGAAGGACACCCATAAACAGGAAAAGTGGGATTATATCAGGAAAAAAATGGATGGACACCTTTCACCACATTAGAAAACCTTAACTTTGCAGATTGCACTGGCCTTCCATCACACAAAAACAAACACATTTTAGACAAAACTGCTGGGCTAAACAACAATGAAAGAGAAGGATGATATAAAATAAAGAAAAACCCAAATTATGACATATAATCCAAATAATTTGTCTGTGTATCTAGGAAACCAAGCACTGAAATATGTGGAGCAGTTCACATATTTTTACTGTGTAATAGCACTCCAGTGGCAGTCTGTAGCTTAAGTGGTAGTGAGATTGATCCCAACCCAAGCGTACCTTGTTCAAACTCCGTAGTGGGCAAGTTTGGAAGCAAATTCATTGCCATGTTATTTTTTCGAAAGATAAAAATAGACCTCACCGTTTAGAAAGCAATGGCAAACTACTGAACTATAAATGGTGCCTAGAAAATCAACGACTGCTTACTGTGGTTGATGACTACTTTCGGTAAAAGATATGCCATGATTTTCATTTTAAATAGGACTCCAAGGTGAAACACAGGAAGATATATAAAAGCATGGTTAAGGCCAGAGCTGCTTCTGCAAGGATGAAATTAATCTGGAAATCCAGTATATACAGCAAGTAAACTAAGTTTTGAATGCCTAGAGAAGATAATTTTGAAAGGAATGGTGCCTGGAAGAAGAATGAGAGGAAGACCTAGAAGATGATGGGTGCAAGATGTCATTGACAATCTGAGAATGACTGCTGCTGACACCGGTCAACTTGCACAGAACAGAGCTTTTTCAGGATTGCTGTCATCGGAGCCAAGTTCCGGAAGGAACAAGCTACTTGATGATGAAACTAAGTTAAAGTTATACTGAAGCACTACCTTATAGATTCTTCTATACAGATCAGAATGCTGGAATATGACCAAGAAAGATATTTGTAGACTGTCAACCTTTCATCACTCATGTCTGTGCAAAATCAAAAAATTCTGGCCAAGTAAAGTATAGAACAGTAAAGTATAGAACAGTAAACTATAGAACAGTAAACTTAAACAATAGTTACGAAAAACATCCATAAAAAAGAAGATGAAAATGGTGGAAACATGTTATGGGAATGAACCGTGAAAATGTAATAGGAATGAACCGTGGTATACCTGGGAAAACAGCCATCGTATTGGATGATTTGGATTAAGCAGACAATATTAGTAAATTGACCAACCAATACGAGGATGCTCAAATGAAAATAAGATTTATTTTCCAGAACACTGAATTGGTTATTGGTTATTAAACTGATGTCATTGCACTCCGGGCAGACCCATAGGCGCTCAGTCTCCCCAACAGATATTGAAGAGTATGCATACTGATGGTTCCCATGGCTCACTGATTAAACACACTCCTAACTCTGCCTCTAAGGCATCCAGTTCTACTTGTAACTCCAAACTGCCTAAATCGCAGGATCAATTCAACATCTATTTTAGTGTCCTCATCCACCAGACAGTCGGGAAGAGACAGAAGAACATTCCCCTTATCCATCCCCTTTATCTATGCTGTTGATGCAAGCCTGTCCGCTCTCTCATTACAGTAAATACCTGCATGCCCAGGACAGTATATCCATGTAAGCCGGTGGAGGTTAGAAACTTCTATAGACAACATCCAATCACACCGAAACCTGTCCTTCTGGATCTTGTGAAGCGTCGACTGAGAGTCAGATACAACAACGGCCCCAGTAAATGAAGTCCAGAGAGCCAATGGAAGGAAGCACCAGAGGAAAAATGAGAAAAAGAAAGAACAAAAATAACTTACAGATGCACAATAGAGGACAGAATACAAGAGTATCTATAGCAAGTAACACTGAGCTGGCAATCTTTAAAAGATAGAGGAGCATGGAGTACTTGTAGAAGTCTCATGTACTACAGAGAATGATGAGAATTAAGTAACTGTGGCAAAACTACTTCTGAACATTTTTTTACAAAGTTGTCCAACATATGAGGAGAAAGTTTATATTATTATATGACAGTAACCAGTGTAGTTGTCACTGCAAGATAAACTCTTGTTGACTACTTTCTGTGAACATGTTCAAGGTGACACATGTGAATAAAGGAGAGAATTAAATTAAATTATTAAATTATTTACATTTATTGCACGTCTGGCTCAGAAGTAAAAGATGTATATGATTGATGATATTAGGAAAATCTTAATGTTCATAATGTTAGAAAACAACAAGTGCTGATGATCAATTTCTGTAGAATTAACAGTGTGTATTACTGATCTGTATGCATGCTAATGTAGATATATTCAATTCATTCAGTAATGTCAATGTGTCACTTAGTTAAATATCCCTAACCTACATAAAAATAAAAAGAGCTTTACACTGTGCAGGTGAGATGAATTGTCTGATTCTATTGAAGATGGATAATAAAACGTAGGTCCTGTGTTAAGTTGAGCAAGCAAAGAATCCTTGACAGTTTAAAACTGAAGTTGTAATCTGGAACACTGCTGAGCTGGCAACAATAACTGATATATTAAACAAAATTCCTACAAACTCAAACTGTCTGTTTCTTTAAAATTACATATAGACCCTCTCTGGTGGGAGTTCTGTCAGTTCAATCAAGCACTAACAACACTGTGATGGGATCCTACTGTGTTATAGACAGCAGTACGTACTATTGTACGTGTATGAATGGAATGGCAGAGATCGAGTATATCAGTTTTATGATTATATATTTATTATAGCAATACGGTCAAATATGGTGATTCACCGATAATACAATGATGAAGATCCTATCAATCAAATTTTAATATATTTGTTTGTTATTATGATCACCTCTTAACTTGTCGAAAACACAGTTAATTTCTAAGAAAAAGCTGCGCATTGTTTTAGTCTAACCTGCATATTACAAATTTAATCCACGGTGTACTCAAGGACAAGTATCACTTGATATTTCTTCTTTGCGTTCGTTCTTTACGACCAATTTTAATCACTCTTTGTGATAAGTTTGATCTTTGCCAAGAACGTGTATACGTTGCACATTGGTTTGGTAGGCCCTAAACGCATAGACTTCTACATGTTTAGGACACGTGCATCCGATTTCAGCCAAACCTCCTTAGTCGCCTCTTACGACATGCATGGCAGGTAACAGTGATTCTATTCTTTACACCCCAAATTTGGGCCCCGGTAATCACTCGGGCGACTTGATATTTAATACACGGCAGTAGTGAAGTGTAACCCACTTGATGAATATTTCCACTTGAAGAATATTATTCTCTATAACACTAATAACAGAAATTAATACGCAATCAGTAACTAGAGCAACATTACAAGCTTCAATTTGCCAAACAATAGCAACCTTTGCACATACGTTCAATCCTCCAAATGCGAAACCTGAATGCGGAAGCGGTCGGTGGAGAATCGATATTGTTGTGCACTAGACTTAAGACTACGGTATATTATATAACACAATTTGTTAGAGGAGGTAGTATTGTATCTATGGGAGCGTTATCTCAATCGACAGCCCTCGCGTGTTTTATGCACGACTATATTTATAGGTGCAATAAATAGGCTCACTAATAACTGCCAATAAAATCCGTTAATAGTTCCCTATGTCTATCCTACCATAATTATGAAAATCATATTCATTACACGATAGTTTTAAAACGCCTTGGATCCGACACAAGATTGTCTCATACCCGTTACCGCCATTTTGAAGGACGTATCTACTTTTAAAGCATCAGGTTGTTAAAACATCAAATGCACCATTCTAATTCACGTTACCTGGAGGAGCGGACCGTTTGAAAAATGCACAAAATATCCACCGTCTGCTGCAGCCACAACACTTCCTTCTGTTAGTTTCGCTAGGGTAAACAACTATTAGGGTAGCAGCAGATTGCGAGAACCGACGCGAGTTCGAAGCACAGTAAAGTGGTTAATTAACAGGAATAAAAAATAGTTCTACATTTGAACAAACATACAGCATTAAAGTGTGCGAATTTCGTCTCATCATATATACAGAATATATTTGGTCAAATTATTTGGCATAAAATGAAGAGGAGTCAACCTTAAAAAAGAGTTGATGTCTTTGTGGCGTATGAATAGACACACTAATACTGTACACAGTATATCTTACCCAACTGTTTGCGCCCTGTCTGATGCTGAAGCCGTTATTTTTCCCCCTCACGCTGCAATACTAAGCATAGTGCAACGCTGCAGTTACTTATTTATAATTTATAATCTAACTAAATTTTCACTCACATCATAACTATCTCTAGTTCACTATTTTCTTTTAGTGGTGAATATTTTGCTGATCGACAGTTTGTCAGTTCACTCGCGATAATAAAATATGACTTTAAAAAAGTACGTTTTCTGAAGTCACTAAAAGTGACATTTGTGCTGTGTTTTGATTGATTGATTGATAGGACCATCATTATTACAATTCGGTGACTAACCATTTGTGCTCCGATCTCTTTCTTATACACGAAGATCTCAGTGGAATTGCACAACACCGTAGCACCGGCGAGGGAGCTGTGTATGCCTCATGGATGGCTTTGCATATAAACATATTGTTCAACGAAGTTATATATATATTCAAAAAACGACAGCAAGATTGGTCCATATTAAGATTTTTACTTTTTTTTTTAAAATTGTGTAGCATATATAGATTATCGGTTTGAAGTTCGTCGCCCTCGGCTCACTCTAATTGGCAATAATGACCAGTTGGTTGGTAAGTTTCATTACATCATTATCCCCATGTGCCGACTTTGGCGATCTTGGATCTCCACAACTTGATGCCCCCATCGTTGACGATCCACTTTGTTGTTGGTGCTCTTCCGTGCATGTTCATTTTTACCTACTCTGTTGTCCTTTACAACTTCAGTCATATTTAAACGTATCAAAGCAATTCATATTGTGCTACAATGTCGATGACATTACCATGTGATTAGAACTTCTATTTCTTTGATGCAACTACCATGCTCTGTACTTCAAGCCTTTTAATCGATATTCATAATCTATTATCTGTCATTCATTTCTGCAAACTGTGAAAACATGCAACTATCGTCCCATTTTGACCGGCAATTCGCCCGAGTGGTTACCGGGGCCCAAATTTGGGGTGTAAAGAATAGAACCACTGTTACCTGCCATGCATGTCGTAAGAAGCGACTAAGGAGGTTTGGTTGAAATCGGATGCACGTGTCCTAAGCGTGTAGGTCTATGCGTTTAGGGGCCTACCAAACCAATGTGCAACGTATACACGTTCTTGGCAAAGATCAAACATATCACAAAGAGTGATTAAAAGTGGTCGTAAAGAACGAACGTAAAGAAGAAGAAGAAGACCGGCAATTTCACCAATTTGTGTTTTTTTTTAGTTCTGTTCTTGATAAAGTCATGTAATAATGGGCAAAATGTACTCTTGGCTATTTAACTTTTGTATTTAAAAAAATAATACGGCTACATTTCCCTATTTGATAACATAATTCATCATAAATATTATCCTGTAATTTTCCATCCATAAAGTTGGTCGTTACTTAGTGTCATGCAGCTTTGATTAGGTATACCCGGTAAAATCAAGATTTCCATGTCATTCCTTGTGTTATTAGATTTTTCCAACTACAACATTAGGATTATAATTAATGTCATGTACTAGAAATCGATATCCCAACACTATCTAAAAGTGTGTGACTTGTATGTTTTTTAATGACTGCTACTTCAGTTCGTGTATATTAATTATATTACATATTACTGTATGATACAGAAACAAGGAAAAGAACGAAAATAATTAAGAACCAGGGGCGGCTCGTCATTAAGGGCCCGTGGGGCCAGGCCCCATCAAAAATATTGAGTAACGTGTACTTATTATTTCATACATTATTTGTTTATAATTATTACTTTCAACAGAATACTGATTAGCTTTGAAAGTTGATATATAGCGTTAAAATATCACACACATTCTGAAATCTAAAATTCAACATATTTTTCCTCCAATTAGTATACACCCATGGTCATTAGGGGCCAGTAAGAACAGGCCTACCAAACCAAAAATAATTAACGTGTACTTATTTTTTTTTTAAATTGTTCGTAATTATTATTGTTAACTTGACACTGATTAGCTTTGAAAGTTGAATATTTAACACTAAAATATAAATATTATATCATAATTATATGACAATCATAATAATATATAAATATTATTATTAAAAAAACTATTATATACGGTCTAAAATTCAGCTTTTCTCTATAGAATAATAATACTGTAATAATAATTCCTCTCGTATCGTTATACGTTACATAGGGCCTGCAAGTAATTTCTCCATACCGCTCTATCCTGGGCAACTCGCTCAATCTCCACCATGGAACTGAGACCGATATTTCCTGCCTCGCTCATCAAAGTTCGTTTCAGGGTCTCCTTAGGTTGACCTCTCTTTCTTGAACCCTTTTCATCCCACTTCAATGCTTGCTTGATATTCGTTGATCATTTCTCCTCAAGGTGTGCCCAACATATCTCCATCTTCTCTTTCTTATAACAGTTGTCACTAGTGGTTGACCAAACATGTCTCTGATTTCATCACTTCTCCTGAATTCGTTCCATTTTATATTCATTATTTTTCGCAGACATCTATTTTCAAATGCATTCAACTTGCTTTCTATATCTTTAGTCATTTTCCAACTCTCGCTAGCATATGTTAGGATTGATACAACATTTGACTTGAAAATTCGTAATTTAGTTTTAATACTATATAACTTGCAGTTCCATATTTTATTTAGACTTTTAAAAGCTGATGTTGCTTTGCCAATTCGTATCATAATTTCTTTTTAACATTTCCTGTGCAATCAAAATTGCTACCTAAATAGGTGAACTGCTCTGTTATTTTTATCATTTTAGATTCCAGTGTGATATCTGCATTACTTGCCATATGTGTCTTCATTATATTCTCTCTATATACTTGACGTATATATCAGCGCACTATGTTTTATCGGGTCGTTTTAAAATTCTCTACTGACGATGTAACATTGCGACCTCTGACCTTTTGACCGCTACCTTTAATAATAATTGCCAAAACAATTTGTCATTTTATTCACCGGAAGCTAAATTCCGACGCGATCAACCAATTAACAGTTAAACGACGACTCTTGATTAAATATTACTTTGTATAATTATCGATTGAATCACAAATTATATATCAAATAGTAGAAAAGGATAGGCATTAATAGAAATATGTAACTAACTATTATTATAATCGTTAACGGTAATCGTCCGTTTCGTATTAAATATACATATGTCTTCTACAACGCACACTCGTTTGCGATTTACAAGCTGTGACCTACTTTTGAAGTTGTGGCTTGCTTGAAATTCAAAATGAATAAGTGGATTATTTATTACGAAATTCGTTTCCTTCGTTAAAGATAGAAGAAAAGCTTGAAATTAAACGGCTAGGTGCACATCAGCCAAATAGCTTTGTATATGTGCAACAAGATGGCAAGAAAAAGAGAACTTTCAATAATAAGTGGTTTAGTAAAAAAATCGTGGTTAACTGTCAGTGAAAAAAGCAAAGTTTTTTTGTTTGCTATTTCATGGTGAAGGACTGTGGTCAACGGTAGGTTGTAGGGATCTCTTTTGTACCTTAGTTATATGGTATATATTTTAGTTGTTGTTGAACCCCAGCAATTATGAGTTTTCACCATTTTGCCTATAGTGCGTGGGGAGAGTGCCCGGCTTTCTTGCAATGAGAGCTGGCAATTATGGTTGACCATTGATTCAGGATGAGAGTATATGCTTACACGCTACTCGCACGTTGTTACTTCTTACATTTGCTTTGAATTTATGCAACTTTTTCATTAGACATCGGCAGAAGATGCGTGCATTCACTAGTATTTAGGACCCAAGATGCGTGTCTGCGTTTGCTTTATTACCTATACCAGAGTAGCTCTCTCTCCATCCTTACCCACTTAGCCAGACCTGATCTTTTGTCTATTTCCTGGGTCACCACGAGGAGGTGGAGTAGGGTCTTGATCAGTGCAAGCTCACTTACCCTGGCGCAACGTTGTCCTGTTTGTTCTTTGGCATGCGGCGCCAAATCATTATAGTAAAGAGGGAATAGCTTCGCGGAATAGACAAATAATAGTAAATACTAAAATATAAACCTAGCCTAAAAACCATGATTTTTCCGAAATTTTTGTCTGGCCCCACTACCAAAAATGATCACGAGCCGCCACTGTTAAGAACTATTGACAAATGAATTTCAAGAGAAACAAGCGGTTTTTATGGATGCACATTCAAAACAGTGAAGAAGTACTGAATAAATTAAGGGTAAATGAAAGGATATAAACGGCGACAGGACACTTTGTTCATTACCGAACTATAAGAATGTTTAGTGCAAGAGTCATACACTATAATTTGCACGGAAACACCAAGAAATATGTACTATAATTGGCACGGAAACACCAAGAAGTATACATTATAGTTAACAAATAAACACCAAGCGAAATACACTATAATTGACCCAAAAAATCAAGAGGAATGCAGTTGACAAGGAAACGCCAAGAAGTATGCATTATAATTGACACGGAAATAACATGAAGTGAAAAGAAAACACCAAGAGCTGAACAAGTACAATATTCAAATGCAGTCTGTCAGAGTATATCATTGCAAAATATAGACAATGTTTGAGATCATTACATATCATGTAATCCTTGGATGTGGAAATGACATTTGATATTCTTCTTTGAAAACTCTTCTTCTTCTTCTTCTGCGTTCGTACGTTATGAATTCAGGCGTAGTCTGGTATTGTGATTCTGTCTGATTTTTGCGTGAAGACCTGATTTCTTTATTAACAGTGTCCCCCGCCATACAGGCGGGTCTTCTCCGACTTCAGAGGTATTTGAACACTCAATATCGACCACTTGTTAAACAACTCTTTGTGCTTTGTATGTGAGCTGAGCCTAAGAGCGATTGTATGTTGTGCAAATTATGCGTCTACAAGTAGGCCAACACATCCGATTTCTGTGATGCTTTTTATTTACTAGGGTATCTTTCCTAGGCCCCTACCTCAGTCGCCTCTTACGACATGCATTGTATGTCGCATCGTAGTGTTACTATTCTTTGCTCCACTTGTGAGATCCTGCAACACACAGGCGACACTTGATATGACAGTGAACAGAACAAGAGGATCTTGAGATTCGTTTTGATCACATTTCAATATCAATAGCCACTGCATAACGTTCGTCTTTATAAGCAACCTCAACTGTATCATTCATCTTGTTTACATTTTTCATCATCATACAGACGTATTTGCACTACTTTTAACCTCATGCCCCGTTGCATAACTATTACTTTACAGAGACCCTCAGAAATAATGCGTCACCCCTGTTCAGGCGTGTTTACAGTACTTTAGTATGTAACCGACATTTGCCATTCTCTGTTCTGCGCGAAAATGAGGGCAGTCAGTTCATCATTTCCTGGTAGACAACGCCCAAGTTAAGTTTAATGTTATAGTTTTAGTTTGCACATTCATACCGCTGCATCGAAACTAGCTTCTGGTGTTTCGTACCTTAGTCACCATTCGTCTATACTACACAATTTTGAGTCGCATTGGTTTATAGGTTCGTAGTAAATAAATAACAAGAAGGGTCCTTGCCTGGAACCCGCAGGGACAGCGAAAGAAAAGGAGGCCGAGAAATACATGGAGACGAGATTTGGAGGCGGAGATCAACAATATAAAGAAGAGCTGGAGGAGCTGCAGGAGATAGCTAGAGATAGGAAGACTTGGCATGAGTTGGTTGAGGGTATATGCCCCAACACGGGGTAAAAAGGCAAAGAGAGAGAGAGTAAATAAATAATAAAACTCGACTGAAAATATTATTTCTTAGTTTTTGTTAGTTTTCCAATGTACAAGGATGTGGATCGGTAGAACTGAACTGAATCTGTTTCTATTAGTTAGTTCGTTAATTGACAGAAGAGACGTCGCTGCACTTCAGTCAGACCAGCGATTGCTTGTCACAGCAGCAGATAACAGAAAGAACGTCTTCTAATTAATCGTGTTGTCTCCGGGTCGAAGGTTGGCTGTAATGATTCTCTAATGCCCGCCTGTCCAGCGTGTTCGTAGCGCATTGGTGTAACGAGCCCTCTGTGAGTTCGGGTTCAATTCCGCGGGCTGGCAGAAAAAGCTACAGGTTCTCCAGATTTATGGTGTTCGTGGCACCGAACTGAAGGGTTACGATGTCCATGCCACGAGCCGAAGAGCTGAAAGCTCAAGTACTTCTGGATCGGGAAAAATAAAAATGACTCTCCAACAAGATATGTTATACTTTGCAACCTTTCTGACTGGGTGAGCGATCACCTGCACAGACAGACGACCACTTAAGCGTTCACTCAAACGACCAATTTTTTGCTGTTTAATTTGTCTTTTTTTCAAAATCTAGGCCAGTGAGCGTTTGCATGCTGTGGACGTTATCCTACTCCTTCAGGACAACCGTTTCCGAAAAGTGTCGGCCTTTGCCAATGTTTGGGTTTGTACGAGAAGATAAACCTTTACATTTTCGGCCTTACGTTTTTAACCACGGTGAGGTTGTTCCGTATTAGGAACTTCTCGCTCTTTCGAGAACAATGCAGCTTAAGCAGTGATACTTTTACCGGTCACTATTTACAAGTTGAACTCTTTCGGCCGTTGCACAGTGTTTATAAATGGAATAAACAAATAAAAACATATATAGTTATTAATAAATGAAACAAATGCACGAATAAAAATAAATAAATAAACAAGTAACTAAAAAACAAATAGCATATCTGAACCTTTATTTGTATATTAGTGCAATTCTCCCGTCACATATCTGAATGAACATGTCGACAACGGCGGTATACATTTTTTTTACTCTGAAGCTCATCTATCATGCTTTCTTCAATTGACAGCAGGGAACTCCTATAGGGAGATCCTATTCTCATACTGGGTGTTGGGCACAGTTTGTCTTGGTGCGTTTTAAACAAAAGAATGTACGCACTACAGATTATGTGCTCACTGGTATTGTTGGTATCAAACAACATAATTTATATGTTTCTGTGAAGTTATAAGTCTGTTTCTTTCAGAAGCTTCTTCATTTCAGTCACAGTCTTGTTTGAAACGTCTGAGAGCTTGTAAACCGACACTAGCTCACTCCGCAAATTGCCAACATTGAATATAGTCTTGCTGCTACTTGTTGCATGTCTATCCTCCACACTGTCTTCTGAAGCTCTGAGAACTAGGCTAGTCCTGCTAATCAATTTGTGCACGCAACTGCACAACACATTACATTGTACCCACGAGTCTTGTCGAGAGCGGGCAATTACAGTGCGACCGTTGGACTCTTGGGGACGTGTGTTTACGCTTACAGGCGATTCGTACCATTTACGTACTCATTACCTTTTTTTTTATTTACGCAACTATTCCAAATCGCTAGATATCGGCGAGGAGAACCGTGCAGTTGATTTCCCTCTGAGATTCTGCTCGCCTATGTTTCGAGTATGGCATATAAAACGTGACTGCACTTCTACTACTATCTATACCAGAGTAGCTATCTCTCGTTTCCAGGGCCACCACGGGAAGGTGAGTTAGTGTCTTGGTCGCCCGAGTGGTTACCGGGGCCCAAATTTGGGGTGTAAAGAATAGAACCACTGTTGCATGTCGTAAGAGGTGACTAAGGAGGTTTGGCTGAAATCGGATGCATGTGTCCTAAATGTGTAGAAGTCTATGCGTTTAGGGGCCTACCAAACCAATGTGCAACGTATACACGTTCTTGGCAAAGATCAAACATATCACATAGTGATTAAAATTGGTCGTAAAGAACGAACGCAAAGAAGAAGAAGAAGTGTCTTGGTCAGCGCCAGCTCACTGACCCAGATCGACGTTGTCCCTTTAAATTATTGCGCCTATGGCCCCATCTGTCTGGTCTGAGGTCATCTCCAAAGTGATACTATCATATACAAACTAAACATCAAAGCGAAACATGCAAGGACCTTTACAAGCAGCAAAGAAATAAATTTGGACAGGCTGCAAGAAAATGTACTAACCAGTGGTCGCTCGCCATTAAGGTCCAGAGGGCCAGGCCCCACCAAAAATAATGCATAACGTGCATTTATTATTTAATAAATTAAAATATAGCCTAACCCAAAACCATGATTTTCCCGAAAATCTGTGTCTGGCCCCACCAACAAAAACGATCATGAGCCGCCACTGGTGCTAACCAATATTGGTTGCAGTTCTGTACACATATGCAATCTTCTGCAGACAACGCAATTTAAAAGAGAAATGTATGGGGGAGGGGCGGGGGTGTAAATAAGCAGTCGGCTCAACAATAAAAACTGTCGTCGTTATTGCCTGTAGTACCACTTTTTAGGACGGTGTAGTACAGGTGGGACAAGAGCCGGAGAAATTTAATTGCAGCATGGCTAGTGCAGTCGCCGCGAAGCTGTTCAGATTAGGATTTGTCATTTATATTGTGTCAAACAATAAGCAATATTGTCCCCTTTGCGTTCGTCAACTGGGGAAATTATAAAATATGGTGAGAATCAGGGGCGGCTCGTGTTCACTTTTGTTGGTGGGGCCAGACACATTTTTTTGGAATAATCATGGTTTTTGGTTATGTTATATTTTAATTTATTAAATAATAAATACCCGTTACACATTATTTTTGGTGGGCCCTGCCACACTTGCCCTTAATGACGAGCCGCCACTGGTGAGAATCAAATAAATCAATGGGTTAACACTGCTTAGAGCTGCGAAACACTTATACAGTGGCACAGTTCTATGATTCCTCGTCTCCTGCCAGCGGACAACTTTGCCTATTTTGGCAGCACCCTATCCAGATCGGCAAATATAGATTGAGATCAACAATAGGATATCCAGAGCCTGTTCTGGATTCAGAAGACTGCGTGATAGCGAAGGGAATAAGTGTGTGGGCGCGGAAGGAGATAAGCGTAGCCACAAAGCTGAAAGTTTACAGGGCCATAGTGCTAATCACGCTGCTATCTGTACGCAAGCGAGACATGGACAGTGAATAGCAGACGCGAAAGAAAACTAAACCACTAAAAATAAACTGGCAGGATAAAATTCCAGAAATTGAAGTCCTCATAAGAGCAAAGATTCCAAGCGTCAACACACTGTTGCAGAAGGCCCAAGTGAGATGGGCCGGTCACGTTGCTCGAATGCCTGATAAACGCATCCCAAAACAATTGATGTATAACGAGCTTGAATGGACCAGACGTTCAGCTGGTGGAAAACAGAAACGAGTTAAATACACTCTTAGAGTGTCTCTGAAATGCTTCAGTATAGACACCATGTGCTGGGAATCCCTGTCGCAAGACCGCCAAATGCGGCGTTGTAACAACACAAGAGGAACCCGCATTGCTGAGAATCGCCGTGCCGGTGAGTCACAGAGAAAACGAGCTGCGCGAAAAGACAGAACACACAACACCCACATGTCTAACCTTGATCATGTATGCCCCACCTGTGGTAGGGGATTGTGTTCTATGGTTGGACTCTACAGTCACTTCCACACACGCCAGAGAGGTGCAGCAGCACACGCCCGAGGCTGTTGTTATCGTCGCTTGCAGTGGACGGCTATTATTATGGTCCCTCGGGAACAAAAGTAGCTTACTACTACTATTTTTTTCATAGCTGCTATTCGGTAGCTGGCATACGGGTGCGAGTCATGGACAATGAACACACAGATCGAAAAATCTCTGAGGGCCATATAAATGTGGTTTTACAGAAGAATGATGAGAATCTCGTGGACTGCTAAAAGACTAATGTTGAGGTGTTGAATGAGATCAAGACACAGAGAAAGCTTATCAATATAAGAAAGAGGCAGTCATCGTTTTTCGGGCATGTGATGTGGAGGGAGGTTTAGAACACATTGTGACAACCGGTAAAATCGAGGGTAGACGAGACAGAGGAAGACAGAGAGAGAAAATTTTGGATAGCCTGACTTCATGGCACGGTAGAGCTTCAATATCTGAGTTGATAGCAAACACCAACGACAGAGATTTGTGGAGATCCATGATCGCCTACGCCAGCCGGAACGGCACCTGATGATGATGATGATTCGGTACATTTAGATGCAGGCTATCAGGTATTAATCCGACCATCAAGGTTCTTCGGGCATATAATGCGAAGAGAAGGTTTAGAACATTTGGTAACAACAGGTAAAATTCAGGGAAGGAGAGATCGCGGAAGACAGAGGAAGAAGATGATGGATGGCCTGACATCATGGTTCGACACAAGATCGACGTCAGAACTAATTACATGCACCAAGCAGAGAAAGTTGTGGAGAGACATGATCGCCTACGCCGGCAGGCATGGCACTTGAGATTGAGATTGAATCAGATATTCGTGTATCGAATAGCTACTATTCGAATATAACTGCAAATCTTACCGTATTAATTAATAATATTAATAATTCCTCTCGTACCGTCGCATTATACGTTACATAGGACCTGCAAGTAATTTCTCCATACCGCTCTATCCTGGACAACTCGCTCAATTTCCTCCATGGAACTGAGACCGATATTTCCTGCCTCTCTCAGCAAAGTTTATTTCAGGGTCTCCTTGGGTCGACCTCTCTTTATTGAGCCCTTCCTTTGGATCCCACTTCAATGTCTGCTTTGATATTCGTTGATCATTTCTCCTCAAGGTGTGCCCAACATATCTCCATCTTCTCTTTCTTATAACAGTTGTCACTAGGGTTTGACCAGACATGCCTCTGATTTCATCACTTCTCCTGAATTCGTTCCATTTTATATTCATTATTTTTGGCAGACATCTATTTTCAAATGCATTCAACTTTCTTTCTATATCTTTAGTCATTTTCCAACTCTCGCTGGCAATGTTAGGATTGATACAACATTTGAATTGAAAATTCGTAAATTAGTTTTAATACTATATAACTTGCAGTTCCATATTTTATTTAGACTTTTAAAAGCTGATGTTGCTTTGCCAATTCATATCATAATTTCTTTTTAACATTTCCTGTGCAATCAAAATTGCTACCTAAATAGGTGAACTGCTCTGTTATTTTTATCATTTTAGATTCCAGTGTGATATCTGCATTACTTGCCATAGGTGTTTTCATTATATTTGTGTTTTCATAGCTTATCTGCAGTCCAACTTTTGATGCTATAGATGACAAGTTGTCTGTTTTTCTTTGCATATCTTGGTTGTTTCTACTTAACAAGGCAATATCATCTGCAAAATCCAAATCTTCTATTTGACTATTTTCTACCCAATCGATGCCAGTTTCGCCCATGCAACATTTTCGCATCACCCAGTCAATGGCCACTCCAAACAATAGCGGAGATAGAATACAGCCTTGCTTTACTCCGGTTTCAACCATAAACCAGTTGCTGTGTCCACCATCAGTGCGAACTGCACACTGTGAACCATCATAGAGGCTCTTAATAATGTTTATTATTTTGTCTGGTATTCCATAGCATCTCAGAATATTCCACAGAGAGATTCTGTGTAGACTATCAAAGGCTTTTTTAAAATCGATGAAATTTAGTATGAGTGGTTGTTGCTTCTCAATATGTTCCTCCAAAATTAGTCGTAGGGTAATTATTTGGTCTAAGCAGTTTCTCCCAGGTCTAAAACCAGCTTGTTCTTCTCTCAGGGTTGTGTCCACTGCTCCTTTGATTCTATTAATTATGATTTTGCAGAAAGTCTTGGTCATTACTGATAATAGGGTGATCCCTCTCCAATTGTTGCAATCTTTGAGATCGCCTTTTTTGGGGAACTTAACAATTATTCCCTTTTTCCATTGATCTGGGACAGTTTCTTCATCCCATACTTTATTAAATAGTTCTTGCACCTGGCTAATAGTTGTATCATCAGACGCTTTGAGCATTTCTGCAGTAATGTTGTCATCACCCGCTGCCTTATTGTTTATCAAGGAATTGATTGCCTCCTTGACCTCAGCTACACTTATCATTTCTTCGTTAATTGGTAGAGAGCTGTTTCTTGCCTCTTCGTCAAACTTGAGTAGTACTGGTGGATCAGGTCTATTTAATATTTCTTCAAAATGGTCCACCCATCTTTTCTTCTGCTCGGTTTCTGATGTTAGAACTTTACCATCTTTATTCTTGATTGGGCCACCCTTTGAAACAAAAGTTCCAGTAAGTTGTTTTAGTGTATTGTATAGCATTTTACTGTTTCCAGTCTTAGCTGCCTTTTCCCCTTCTTCAGCCAGTCGATTGACATATGCTCTTTTATCTCTTCTAGCCGCTCTTTTCACTTCCTTGTCTTTTAGTCTATATTCCTCTTTAGCTTGGATTTCATCTGTTGCATTCTTAGTATTAAATATTGCTAGTTTCATCTTTCTTCTTTCTTGAATACATTTCCAGGTGGCATCGCTTATCCAGGGTTTTCTGTCTTTTGTCTTTAATCCTGCGCTACTATTTGCTGCCCCCAATAGTGTGTCCTTTATCTTAGTCCATTTGTCTTCAATGTTCTGTTCATTTTCTCCATTGAGTAACTCGAACCTATTCTTAAGTTCGAGCTGATATTCCTCTTTTACTTCTTTATTTTGTAGCCTTTGACTGTCTATTCGCAGTTGTTCTTTTTAGTATGGTGAATTTTCAATTTCAGTTTCAATTTACCTATGCATAAATTATGATCACTTCCTACATCTGCCCTCTGTATGCACGGACATCCAGCAATGATGTTCTAAATTGTGTATTTATGCACATATGGTCAATCTGATTCCTGGTCACTCAAAATCAGCTAAGAGAAGACAAAAATATTGGGAAGCAACTACATAAAGAAAGACCCTATATTGACTAAAAGATGGGCTATAGAATATGTTAGGGAGTTCTGGGGAGAATATGTTGCTGATTCTACCTTGACAGTAGGATCAGCCAATAAGGAGATACAGCTGATGCCATTAACGTCAGGATTAGGAAAGTCAGACAAGATGTTGCTTTCCTGCACGCTGTGGAAAATCTACTGCCCATCTCTACTAAAACAAAGTTCAGGATATTCTACTCAAATGAGAAATAGGTCTTGTATGGCTCAGAAATGTGGCAATTCACCAAGACTAATATCCTTCCTTCCTTTCGTTCGCTTGAAATATGTCTATATATTCAATGTTGTCTCTTGTATGAACTTCACTGTCTTTTGTAGCTCACACAGAGGTCCGTGTAGTTTTCTGTCGAGTGTTGTTTCGTTAACCAAGACTAATATAAATAAGATTCAGTCCTTTATCAACCGCCCGTGTGGTGCCGGGGCCCGCAAGGGAAGCAAAGAATATTACCACTGCGACCTACAATGCATGTCATTAGAGTCGACTGATGTAGGCCCTAGGCTCTAACGTCCACCTTCTGCCAGTGGCCTGCCTTTTGCTTTGTATCCACTGTATCGAAGTAACATTGCTCTTTTGAGGTGCACTGTCTGTTGGTAATCTGCTTATGTGGCCGAACCATTTAATTTGTTGTTTCTTGATGACGTTCAGTACTGATGTTGTACCCAGTTTTTGCCTATGTCTGGACAATATGTCTGTTTTTTCCCAGAAGACAGCTGGACAATAATATACACAGATGGATCGGCAATGGAGGCAACCATGAAAGTTAGAGTGGTAGTTTATATTAAGCACCTAGATGCCACATCGGTCACTGGCAGCATCTACTGGATGAATATGCTCTAACTACAAAGCAGAATACTCAGCCCTCCTGATGTAGCACATGTTGATAAGCTGCAAACACCTCCAGACAAGATATCTCTCTCACGATCACCGCCCAGACCGATGTACCAGATTTTCCCATAAATTCCATTCATGTGGAAATCCGATTCATGCAGCCTTAGCATTGATGTTTTTTATGTCACATCTTCAGCACCATTAGGAGCTCTTGTGCTTATCCTTCGGCGATGTGTCCGGTTTCAACCAGCGTTTACTCGGTTCGCTCTCCGTTCTGTGGCCATCTAGTGTTTTTACGGTGTGGGGTAGCTAGCCCCACGCCAACCTCCTTAGTCGCCTCATACTACATGCGCGGCAGGTAACAGTGGTTCTATTCTTTACGCCCCAATTTGGGCCCCGGTAACCACTCAGGCAAAAAGATAACTGAAAAGTCTTACCAATAGTCTTATAAACTCACTGTCAATTATACATGACATGGTGGATAAATCTACTGACATCATGGTACAAAAAAGAAAACTGACTTGTCTGTGTATTCTTCTTCTCTGGCGATCTCTGGTCATACGTTTAATCCGCAGGTGAACACAAACAGGGCAGTCAACTTCAGCTCTGTCATGTTTCCTGTGTCTGTTGAGTCTCCCGTGTTTGATACATAAGCGAAATATAATGACTTGGATCTGTTCTACTGAAGTATTTGAGGAAGTCTTTTCCATAATCATACCTAGTGTTTGTCTTCTAGTCTACTGTAGATTATTAATTTTTGGGAGTTTTGACCTCTTGAAAAAACAGTGGTTGGTAGATTTGTTCTTTGACACTGTATTCCCTAGCCAATACATTGGCGCCTTCGATGCCACAGTGAAATGGAATCCGCTGCAAATGAATTTCTGCCTTTTTTGACAGCAAGTTCTCTACCGTCCGTCCTTCCAGCGGATTTAGCCTCCTGGACTTGTATAGCTCACAGTGTTTCTGTAAAAAAAAACATCTTGTCTGCAAGTACTTACATCTTATTCATACAATATGTAAATGTTATATCAGCTCATTATTTTTACTTTGAATAGCAAACATGCACATTGACGGAGATCAGGTCTCTGGAAGTGTATCAACAAAAGAATATCTTTAGATCTTCATGTTTATGTCAATTTAATAATTTGAGAACACAACTAATTGGTATGTTTATTAATCATTCTAACATAAGTAATTTTTGTGTGCATTTCAGATCTTTCCTTCATCAAACAAGAATATTTGCAGTGTGATAAGAATATGATAAGTGATAACAGGTACATTCAGCCGAGGGAACATAGTAAATATTCAGATTTGCTACCTGAATATGACATATATCAAATGGATACAATGGTAAACAAGAACAGTGGTACAGTTATTTTAGAAATGACCAGAGGCTGTAAGACAAATTCAAGAATGACTGAAAATGAAACATCTCTGAGTTCTGTTGTCTATCATGAAAGTACAAGAAAGGTTAATGACACTTAGATTGACAACCAGCCATTATTACAGAATGATGACTGTATTAATGAAGAGAATACATTCTCTGAGAGTGACATGACTGCTGATCTTCATATAGTTGATGTGGGTGACAGAGATCAGAGTAATATACTAATCTAAACTCAACATAGTCATCTTGTCAAAGATACAAAAGTACATAATAGAGAGACACCATTCAAGTGTGATGAGGCATTTGTTAATAACAGTACTCTAGTAAGACACAAAAGAAAACAAACTGGAAAGAAACCCTACAAATGTGACTTTTGTGATGCAGTATTTACTGCTATGTGTCTTCTAATAAAGCATAAAAGAACACATACTGGAGAGATACAACATAAGTGTGATGTCTGTGACGCAAGATTTACTCGTAGAAGTGTTCTTCTAAGGCATAATAGAATACATACTGGAGAGAAACCATACAAGTGTGATGTTTGTGGTGCAAGATTTGCTAATAAAAATGTTCTTGTTAGGCATCTTAGAACATATACTGGAGAGAAACCTTACAAGTGTGATGTTTGTTTTAAAGGACTTGGTTGCAAGAATGAACTAGTGATACATATTAGAATACATACTGGAGAGAAACCATACAAGTGTGATGTTTGTGGTGCAAGATTTGCTAATAAAAATGTTCTTGTTAGGCATCTTAGAACACATACTGGAGAGAAACCTTACAAGTGTGATGTTTGTTTTAAAGGACTTGGTTGCAAGAATGAACTAGTGATACATATTAGAATACATACTGGAGAGAAACCATACAAATGTGATGTTTGTAATGCAAGATTTACTAGTAGATGTGTTCTTGTAAAACATATAAGAACACATACTAGAGAGAAACCTTACAAGTGTGATGCAGGATTTGCTTTCAGGAATGATCTATTGATGCATAAAAGAACACATACTGGAGAGAAACCTTATAAATGTGATGTTTGTGATGCAAGATTTACATCCAAAAAATATATAAGGATACATAAAAGAAGACATACTGGAGAGAAACCTTACGCGTGTGATGATTGTGGTTCAAAATTTGTTGAAAAGTGTAATCTAATATGCCATAACAAAATACATACTGGAGAGAAACCTTACAAGTGTGATGTTTGTTATACAGCATTTGCATATAAAAGTGTTCTGAAAAGGCATAAAAGAATACATACTGGAGAGAAACCTTACAAGTGTGATGTTTGTGATACAGCATTTGCTCGTAGTAGTCTTCTAGTAAGACATAAAAGAATACATACTGGAGTATATTACAAGTGTGATGATTGTGATATAAAATTTACTAATCAGAATGAGCTAGTAATTCATCAAATAATACATACTGGAGAGAAACCGTACAAGTGTGATGTTTGTGATACAACATTTGTTCGCAAGCATGATGTAGTGATACACAAAAAAATACACACTGGAGAGAAACCTTACAAATGTGATGTTTGTGATACAGCATTTGCTTATAAAAGTGTTCTATTAAAGCATGAAAGAATACACACTGGAGAGAAACCTTACAAGTGTGATGTTTGTTCTAAAAGATTTACTAGTAAAAGTTATTTAGTATCGCATAAAAGAATACATACTGGAGAGAAACCTTACAAATGTGATGTTTGTAATACAGCATTTGCTTTTAAAAGTGGTCTAGTAAAGCATAAAAGAATACATACTGGAGAATATTACAAGTGTGATGATTGTGATACAGCATTTACTCATAGAAGTGATCTAGTAAGGCATCGAAAAACACATACTGGAAAGAATCCTTACAAGTGTGATGTAAATGATAAAGCATTTGCTTGTAGATATAATCTAGAAGGGCATAAAAGAATACATAATGGAAATAAATCTACAAATGTGATGATTGTGCTACATACCCTGGTATAACATAGCATAAGCATACATACTGGAAATATAACGTACAAATGTGATATTTACGATGGTTGTTTTGATTGATCGAGTACCTACATATATATACGAAGACATTCTGAAGAGAAATGCTACAAATGTTTGTGATTCTGATTGAAATGACACAAAAGTAGACATTATGACAGAAAACTGAGTTAGCTGAGGCTGAGAATTTCTGTTAGAAAAAAAGCGACAGATTTATGTTATAAAACAGGAACAGAATTTATATTTTGTAATTATCATCATTTTCTTCCTCTTCAAACACTCCATGTTGACCACTCTATGTGATCTGAGCCTAAGAGCGATTGTGCATGTGCCAGTTATGTGCCTACAAGTAGGCCAGCATATCCAATTTCTGCTACGCTTTTTATTTACTAGGGTAGCTTCCCTATGTCCTACATTAGTCGTCTCTTAGGACATGCCATATAGGTTGCAGTGGTACTATTCTTTGTTTCCCTTGTGGGGCCTGGCACCACACTGGCGATCATTATTTTAATTATTTTAGCACATTTTGAAGACTGAAATAGTGTTTATGATAGTGGTTAAGGGGGTCTCTATGACAAAGTAGTTTATGATATGTAATGTACTTGATTATTGTTGCTGTTTTGTTATCTTTGTACTTATTTTATGACTAGAATAACATTTAGAGTAGCTTTGACGTGTTATCAACATTTAATGATATTTACTTTAGATTTATTACAATCTTCTTATGTGAATAAAATATATAGAAATTGTATAAAGAATATTCAATTTTTGATGGTGTAGTTTGAGAACTAGATTTGACTGAGCTTGAATTTTATGTGAAGTTCTGGAATATGTATGAGATTTAGCATGACTTATTCCTCTCTGCTCCTTATGGAGAATAGGGCCTCAGCTGTTGTTCGACACTTTTCCTGGTCTCTGTCTGTTTTTTTCGGCAAAACACGTAATCACAAAGTACTGTAGTTTTACAAATTACAAAAACAATGACAAAATACAGCAACGTTTCGACCAACAAGGCCTTTATCAAGCAAACGAACAACAGGAGTGACAAATAAAAAAAAAAAATGGACTTAAGAAGACTCCAGGTCTGTTTAGGACGTCTCCTTTTTCATTTTCCTTGCGGGTTCCACTCAAGTGCTTGTCTAGTGACACTCGACTGTGTCTTCCATAGAGTATGCCAGACCCATAGCCACGTTCTCCTCTTAACCTGGGCCAGCATGGGGTCCTGTTCTTATCCACAGGTCTGTGTTTACAACTCAAGCCTACCTTCTCACTCTGAGAATACGCCAAAGACATCTGTTGATAAAGGTCTTACTCCTCCTCTTCTTCTTTGCGTTCGTTCTTTACGACCAATTTTAATCACTCTTTGTGATATGTTTGATTTTGCCAAGAACGTGTACACGTTGCACATTGGTTTGGGAGGCCCCTAAACACATAGACTTGTACATGTTTAGGACATGTGCATCCGATTTCAGCCAAACCTTCTTAGTTGCCTCTTATGACATGCATGACAGGTAACAGTGGTTCTATTATTTACACCCCAAATTTGGGCCCCGGTAACCACCGGGCGATATAAAGGTCTTAATCTTATTTGTATTTAACTTAGTGACTCGGCATGTTTATGAACCATACAGCAACACAGATTTCACATTTGAGCTCAATATCCTGAATTTTTTAAACTACAGTACTTTGTATTTACGTGTTTTGTCAATCAAATAGTTTTACTGCAGTTCCATATATATATATACTGAATTTGTGTAGGGGAGATAGCAGTAGATTTCCACACTATGTGCAGGATAGCAAAGTCTTGTCTGGATTTCCTAATCCACTTTCACTTTTTCCTGCATGTCTTGTAGTCTGTGCGAGAGCAAGGCAAGATCATCCACAAAGTCTACGTTCACTAATGTTGACATAAGTGTGCCCTGAATGCCTTTTCCAGACCTGGCATATGCTGTGCGTGTAACCCAATCAAGTAGCACCAAGAATAGGGGTGGGTGGGGGAGACAAAAGGCATCATTTTCTAACACCCGTAGGACCTGGAACTCCTCAGTCTTCCATTGTGGATAACCTGGAAAGCAAACATACTCTAGACACAACGTATTGTGAATCCCTTACGCAAGATTGCCAAATGCGGCGCTGTAATGGCACTCCTTTTTTTGTCAGCACACTGTCACCAGGTTGTTAACCCAGTGTCATGGTTTTATGTATTTGTCTTGTGCTTCTCTGGTGACTTGGATGATAGTTTTCTTAGTCCCCTTGCAGAATTCAACTTTTGTCAGCACACTGTTACCGGGTTGTTAACCCAGTGTCATGGTTTTATGTATTTGTCTTGTGCTTCTCTGGTGACTTGTGTTGTCAGCACACTGTTACCGGTTGTTAACCCAGTGTCGTGGTTTTATGTATTTGTCTTGCGCTTCTCTGGTGACTTGTATGATAGTTTTCTTAGTCCCCTTGCAGAATTCAACTTTTGTCAGCACACTGTCACCGGGTTGTTAACCCAGTGTCATGGTTTTATGTATTTGTCTTGCGCTTCTCTGGTGACTTGTATGATAGTTTTCTTAGTCCCCTTGCAGAATTCAACTTTTGTCAGCACACTGTTACCGGGTTGTTAACCCAGTGTCATGATTTTATGTATTTGTCTTGCGCTTCTCTGGTGACTTGTGTTGTCAGCACACTGTTACCGGTTGTTAACCCAGTGTCGTGGTTTTATGTATTTGTCTTGCGCTTCTCTGGTGACTTGTGTTGTCAGCACACTGTTACTGGGTTGTTAACCCAGTGTCGTGGTTTTATGTATTTGTCTTGCGTTTCTCTGGTGACTTGTGTGATGGTTTTCTTAGTTCCCTTGCAGAATTCAACTACGTTATCTATCCACCTTTTCCTTGGTCTTCCTCTCGCCTTCCTTCCTGATATTCTGTTGTGGAAAGCTTCTTCTTCTTCTTCTTCTTCTTTGCGTTCGGTTTCGTATGCTCGTCTAAATCATGAGATGGGTTGCCTCTATGAAGCTGCATGTCAGTTGGAGTTCTTCGAGAGTTCCCCATAGCTTGGTCTGTAAGCTTTGTTCATGAGGCCATGTTTCATTTCGTTGGTGTATGTATGTTGGACATGACTGCAGGATGTGCTCTGGAGTCTGTGTTTCTGTCTGGCATGCACACTGTGCAGTCTGAGCAGGCTTTATTCTGTGCATGTGGCGGTTGAGCCTGCAGTGACCTGTTCTTAGGCGAAAGATTGTTGTGTGCTGTTTTCTGTTTAGTCTGCTGATGGGATCTTGTGGGTGTTTGCTGTGGGTTTGTTGCCTCCATACTTCTTTGTACTTTCTTTTGATATGTGTCTTGATTTCTGGTAGTGATACTGGGTGTTTCTGTTGTGTAAGTTTTGTTTCCTCCTTAGCCAGCATGTCTGCTCTCTCATTTCCTGGAACTCCACAGTGGGCTGGTATCCACTGGAGAATAATTTTGTTGTGTTCGGAGAGCTTGTTTGGGAAAGCTTCATAAGCAGTTTGGTTTGTTCGCATTCTTACTAGGTTTCCAAACCACTTCATTCTGTTTCGCTATATAATTCAAGCACGGTCTTGTTCCAACCCTTTCTCTGATGATGGTATTCGTTACTCTGTCGATTCTTGTGTTGTTGGTGACTTTGCGGAGACATCTCATTTCGCATGTTGCTATTTTCTGTGTATGTTTCTTATTCATTGTCCATTTTTGGCTTTGGTAACATAGATGGGTATGAAGATGCTGTTGATAAACTGTTGTTTAGCTGTCAGTGAGATGTTTGGATGTCTAAGTAGTGGCGCTAATTGGTAAGTTATTGCATTTGCTTTCTGGACTCTAGTTTCTATCTTTCTGTCGAGTCTGTAACGGCACAACTAAGCTAAATTTGCAATGTTACAAAAAAATGGTAGTGACCATCGGAAAAAAAAATGTTTAAAATATCCTCTACTTAACATATAATCATAGAATATTCCAGATCTGTAGAATATGTTTAAATGTTGCCCGTCGAATTATCGGTATTGCTATACGAATTACACACATTTCATATGAAGCAATTTTTTACAAGGTAAAATCTACTCTGAGTATAGTTGACATTGGCTGAGAATCGTTGTGCTGTTGAAGGGAAGAGAACGTGAGCAGCGCAAAAAAATATGGACCACATAACACCCACACGTCTAACCTTGATTATGTATGAGGTACGACCTACTCTATAAATATAGTAGGTCGTGTATGATGCGTACCTTTGGTAGGATATTGAGGGAATTGATAGGAAAACAAGGATCAGAATACTAAGACATGCATATTCCCAGTGGCCAGGTATGGGTGTTAAGCATGGATATTTAACAATGCAGCTGGAAAACGTGTGCTTTTCAATATGTGTTATCGAATTCTCCGTATATACACAGAGAAGAAAATAAATAGATATATCCAGAAAGAACTCAAAATTTAAAAAAAAATGGCTGATATTACAAATAAGAAAACTGAAATATTTTGGACATTTCTTCTTCATCGAATGCTCCACATCTACCACTTGTTAACCACTCTGTGTGATTTGTATGTGTTCTGAGCCTAAGATCGATTGCACGTTATACCAGTTATGAGCCTACAATTGGGACAGCACATCCGATTTATGTGCTGCTTGTTATTTACTAGGGTAGTATTTCAAGGTCCTACGTCACTCGCCTTTAACGACATGCCTTGTAGGTTGCAGTGGTACTATTCTTTGCTCCCTTGCGGGTCCCGGCACCACACGGGCAATTTTGGACATATAAAGAGACATAAAGAGTTGGAGACGTTCTGAAAGGATGCGTCTCGGCAAAGAGGAAGACCACGGAGGAAATGGATTCAGAATGTAACATGATTTGAGCATGACGGCTGCAAAGGCGGGAATACTGGCCTATGAGAGAGAGAAATTATGAAGGCTGTTGAGGTGGCAAAGTTCTGATCAGAACTAGGGTTGCCAGATGTTGCAACCGATAAACCGGGACATTTCTTGTCGCAGGTCCTTTTTTTCGCGACATTTCTTGCCACACGTGACGGTTTTCTGGAACAGTCATTATTTTGTATAAAATAATTCACACTATAACAATGCTTTAACTACAAGAATAAGAATCAAAGACGTTACAAACATTCACACTGCTATTACTTGCATTAATACTAATAACAATGATAAAATAAATCACACAATATACTAAAACTTAATTATTTCGTGTTTTGTACTACTTTTTTGAATGTTTACTTTGTTAACGTCCCTCTCTCACTCCTACATCGGCGACGTCTGATATTTGTCGCACTTCGAAGTCACGGAGAGAAGATCTTGCCTCTGAGAGACGTAATCACAGAACTTGGAAGTGCGTATTCGATAACAAAATACACATTTAATTATTACTTCAACTATTGAAAGCGATTTTGTTCCTATGTCCACTGCAC
The DNA here is from genome assembly GCA_020796225.1 of Arion vulgaris. Lineage (NCBI taxonomy): Eukaryota > Metazoa > Mollusca > Gastropoda > Stylommatophora > Arionidae > Arion > Arion vulgaris. Next base: position 34,531,087 of record CM036759.1, read on the forward strand.
ATTCAGGAGAGGTAAATATTCTGTGTACATTTGCATTGTGTTCTGCACATCCGTAATGAACCAAAACTACTGCTTCTTCGCGAACTTTCAAAATTAAACATTACAGTTCCATACTAATCAATAAAAGAAAGAGGCAGTCGTCATTTTTTCGGGCAAGTGATGAGGAGGGAGGTTTAGAACACATTGTAACAACTTGTAAAATCGAGGGTAGACGAGACAGAGAGAGAAATTGTCGATATCCTTGACTTCATGGCACGTTAGAGCGTCAACATCTGAGTTGATAGCAAACACCAAAGATAGAGATTTGTGGAGATCCATGATCGCCCACGCCAGCCGTCACGGCACCTGACGATGACTAATCACACTGATAATAGACATCAAAATACTATGACAGTAGGTGAGTGGACATTTCATGTTTTCCAATTAAAACAGTTCTACCATCTGAAAATGCAGAAAAAGTTCGATTTATTTACAACTTTCGTTTGACAGGGACAAAAGCCTCCAAAGCATTTTTCGGGACACCACATCTTTTCGGAAAACCGGGACGCCTGGCAACCCTACTCGGGACAAGCTATTTGATGATGCTCAGCAGCTACAGCATACTCACCTTGCAAACTGTATATGGCAAATTACTAGAGAAGATAGTGGCCAGAAAGGTAATGTGTCACTTAGAGAATGACCACATCCTCCCTGACACTTTGGGTAGCTACCGGCCAATGAAAGGGACATGGGACAATGCTGGCACGTTTGCATATGATGTTTATGAAGGCTTCCAATCCAAGCAAGAGACTGTTGCTGTGGCCATCAATTTGGAGGATGCTTATAACAAGGTGAATTTTTCAATAATGGTGCGCTCTTTGATTAAATGTGAAGTTAATCCTTGGCTGGTGAACTGGATAGCTGCTTCTTTAATGGAGAGAACCGTTGCAGAACGTTTCGGAACATGGACATCGGATCCTGCACGTATATGCCCGGGATTACCCCAAGGTTCTCCTCTATCACCCGTGTTGTTTAATATTTACACAGCAAATGTAGCTAAAATTCAGCCAACCGGATTGGGTCAGACATTGGCATTTGCAGATGATATCTTAATATAATATATAGGACTGGGTCAGATAGACAAGAGATGGTTGATGACATTCAGAAAACATTGCGTACCATCTCGGGTTGGTGTAGAAAGTCTCGCTCTCAGGTCAATCCTGAAAAAGCGCGTATGTTGTGGTGCTCGTTGAATAATCACATCGTCAAGGCTGACCTACTCCGTGTAATCTTTGATGAACATACCATCGAGCGCAGAGACAGGCTGCGCTATCTTGGAATAACCTTTGATCGTAGTCTATCTTTCAAACACCATATTGAACAGACGATACAACGGTGCAAGCGTGGTCTTGCGGCTCTCAAAGTTATGGTGGCCGCACACCTTGAGCAGAGACTACTTGCCCTTTTGTTCGATCGACTGGTACTGTCAGTGGTAGATTACGGACTCGGAATTCTTACGATATCAAGATCACAATGTGAACGACTCGAACGGGTTCAGAATGAAGGTATGCGTATAGTTCTGGGCTGCACTAGAGATACCCCATTGTGAAGATGAGATATATGCTTGGCCTTCTGTCACTACGCTCTCGTCATGCAATCGCCCAAACCAAGGCATATATGCGGGTTACTGCGGATAAGAGACATCTACTACACAAGAACACTAATGATGTAAAGGGCACGAGAATCAAGCGTGGCATGTCGTGCTTAGCCCAGGCTGAGAGAACAATTGGCAAGGTGACTAAGGTTGCGACCCTACCAAAGGGGATAGAATGGATCCCAACAGATGGTAGCATGATGAACTATCTCAACGTTATTATTACTCTTGGAAGAGAATGTAGAGATTCGGGCAACATTAAGGCTGATCTCGCAGTTAAGCAGCTGATAGAAGATAATGCAAGGGATGATGATGTTGTTGTATGTACAGATGGGTCGGTTCAACGTGGTGAGAAGTCCGATTGGGGTTTCTTGGCTAATGCACATGGTAGGGTTGTTGCAGAGAGAAGTGGAGCATACAGGACAACTACTTCTAATATGAGGATGGAGGCTGTTACTGCTGCCCTCCATTGGATCTCATTTACTGTGGCAGTTGTTGTATCTGACTCTCAGTCGATGCTTCACAAGATCCAGAAGGGCAGGTTTCGGTATGAGTGGATGTCGTCTATAGAAGTTTCTAACCTCCAGAGGCTTACGTGGATATACTGTCCTGGGCATGCGGGTGTTTACGGAAATGAGAGAACGGACAGGCTTGCATCAACAGCATCGATTGTTGGGGAGTTGAAGATGGATAAGGGGATATTCTTCGGTCTCTTCGCGACTGTCTGTTGGATGAGGACACTAAAATCGATGTTGAATCGGTCAAGCGATTTAGGCAGTTTGGAGTTACCTGTTGTTCAAGTCGAACTGGATGCCTGAGAGGCAGAGTGAGAGGTGTGTTTAATCAGCGAGCCACAGGAACCATCAGTACGCATACTCTTCGATATCTGTTGGACGAGACTGAGCACCTATGGGTCTGCCCGGAGTGCAATGACGTCAGTTTAGTAACAAATAACCAATAACGATGATGATGACTCGTTACTAGAGAATCCATGCAGTACCGACTATTCGAGTAACGGTTAAGTACTATTCGCACATCAAGTATATTTGTTACTAAATTGTTACCGTCTGTTCCTTTGAATTTGAAATTGTGTCTAAGGACCTTGGCTTTTTATCTGAGACTTTGAGGCTGTTAAACAGCTAACTAATTGTGACAACATTTTGTCAGTTTTGCATTGCTCACCATAAGTGCAGATCAGTTGAGTGCAGATATTCGCATACCGTACATTATTTATTTTGTAGAGTCCGGCCTGATCATCTAACGTAACGACTAAAGTAACTAAACTTTAGTCAAGTTAGTGTACCCTGTACCGCACGTACTGACGACTGTGTAAGTAAATTGTGACAGCAGTCACACTCTGCCACTCCAGCGTCATATGTAATTCACAAGGGCTACTACAGTCACCAACGGAGCCGCTAAGTAGCTGTCTACTCTACTAGATAGTATCCAGCAGCACACTGCACAGCTCTAGCTGCTCTATCATAGAGTCTATCTATGGTCGCTCTGAAATTAGTGAAATAATTCTGAAATAGGTCTGTGAGCTGTCATAGCAGGAGTCATAGCCAACTCATACTCAACTGCTCTTAAATTTGTCCCGTCCTTCCAATACTAAGAAGACCGAGGCGGTAGAAAACTTAAGGTAACTGAGTTATTAATAATATTAAAAGTACATTCATTGGTTAAATTTTGTATTTTTCTTGTTTCGACTATTTGTAATCACTAGTGACATATAATAACAATAGTAATAGAAATACAATTATTAATTGTGAATTACACACATTTATACATGGTCACGGTGGGATTGGATCTTCTTTCTGTTATATCTCACATAATAATATAACGCCATTAATACCCTTATACTTCTGTTTTCCAATGAGATGAGTTGCCTCCATGAATTCAGTTATCAAAAGGTCCTCGTGGGTATCCTATAATTTCTCCTTCAAATTAGTTTCACATGGCAATGTGTGAGACCTCAGGTCATTGAAGAGGTTGCAAGTTTTCATAATGTGTTTGAGAGTCTGGGAACTCTTGTGGCATGTGCATTGATTAGTTTAAGCAACTTTCATTGTGTACCCCCTTATAAGCAAATGTCGTAAAGTAAAATAAAAGAACCATTTTCATACTATTTGGTAGATTGGGGAATGAAGTGTTAGGTCTGTAGTTTTCATCGACCAGCTGCACTAGATATGGAGAAAAATAAATCTGATCGAGAGTTTGTATAGTAGCAGCAGCTGAAGTTGTATACCCAAACAAAACTGAAGCCTTCAAAATGATAGCTTGTCTTGAATAGCTACTGCTAGGAGTGTAGAAGTGGTATTCATACTGAAGAGACTTTGACAACTAAGTTGCTAAAATGTACATTTTACTATTAGGATATGACAAGAGTTAACTAACTAAAATAACTACCATGGAAGTTCTCTGAAAAATCATATTTTCCCCATTTTTTAACTACAGCAGCATGCTCCTTAGAAAAAGGGACACAGCAAGAAATTATTATGTGGATTGGTGTATGTTCACAATGAAATCTAGACTTTATTGTTCTACAGGTCTGAGATCTCTAGTACTTCTATGGAAGCCATGCTCAAAAACTGTAGGCACACAAAACAAACTGAACAAACAACATGGATAAAGCTTGAACCGGACTACAAGGTTTGTACATCTCAACAATTTATTACTAAATAAATATCAGAATGTTGTAGAACTTTAAGTGGCCAGAACTGAATTGTGTGACTATAAACTGTGCATAAGTTGCTAGTATTCTTCCTTTAGAAATCATACTGATATGAGCCAATACTATTTCTTTTCAGGTTACAAGGGATGTTAAAAGAGATATACCATTTATAGATGAAAAAATAATGATTGCACCAGTTTGTAAAGTGAGTAGTTTGTTTCTGTGTTCTTTCAAGTATATGATTATAGCTAGGGAACACATTGACGTTAGATTTACCATATAGAATAAAAAAGATGAAAGGTGTGAGAAAGTTTTGAGACATATATCCCTTTTGTATCTCCCAAAGAATTAGGAGTTTTTAACTCTGTATGTATTTTCCTTTCAAGGAAGCGGACACGTTGGACACAAGAAAGATATATTTATATCAGCCATATTGACAGGACCAGTCAGTAGACTGTATTGTCACATATATCTGTTTTGCTTTCCGGGTAATCCAATGGAAATATCAGCCATTAACAGAATTTGCCTACACCTGGCAATTCTGTATGACCAACAAGCTTAACCCTAGATGACTTAAATCGCCAGTGTGATGCGGGCCCTAAGGAAAGCAAAGCATAGTACCACTGCAACCTACAATGCATGTTGTAAGAGGTGACTGATGTAGGCCTAGGGATGCTACCCTAGTAAATAAAAAGCATAGCAGAAATTGGATGTGCTGGCCTACTTGTATGCGCATAACTGGCACAATGTGCAATCGCTCTTAGGCTCAGATCACATACAAATCACACAGAGTGGTTGACAAGTGGTCGATATGGAGTGTTCGAAGAAGAAGATGAACTAAATTTGTCCTACAAACGTTTTATTTTTAAGAGCGATTGCCTGAACCAGTGTTTCAGATAGATGCATAGCTTATGGACTGGTTACCGATCGCTGGACTTCGATCAGGGAATTCTTGTAGATACAGCTGCTGAGAAATTGCTTGTCTGTTGTGAACACTATTCTCATACCATTTGCAGTTGTGCTTACACTCTACCTAATCTTATGGGTAGCTACTCTTCGATTCATGCCCACTTTGTCAGACTACAAGACAGTGATCTGTTTCCATGGCCACTATATGGAGAACAAGTACAGCCAAGATCTGTGCCAGCTCACTGATCCTGGTGCTGCCTTTTCACCACATTTCACTGCGAAGAGGGTCCAACATCATTATGTAAAATATATTATGTTAAAAGTTAGTCTTCTATTGTACCTCTGAAGTCTGTGATGGCACGCCTGTATGGCAGGGGACACTGATACGGAAAACATGTATTCCTGCAAAATTCTGTCAAAATTGTCATACCAGGTGCCCTGACTACGCCTGAATTGATAGCGGGCAAACAGAAGAAGAAGGTACCTATTATCCTATCACTTATCTATTATCAATTTATTGGACAGATGGCATTAATACTGAACAACAAATACATGTCAATAGACATAAAATAGCACTCAATACTACCAAGTTTCTTCCAACCGTGTCTACCAATGCCAGACATCGACAATGTCAGAAATGAGATTTTGTAGACATTTTCTTTTATTTTCCTGTTGTACCAGGCTGAAGAAAACAATGACACTAGTATGCAAGATGAAGCTGTATGTTTAAAACAGGAGCAAGATTATCAGGTGAGTGAATACTTTTGTGAAAAAATGCTGCACAATTTTAACACCAAACCAAAAAGAGTTGCTTTAAACTTTTAAAACAGGAAATGAAACCTCAGAAAATGAACTAACCCCAGTAGCAGAGTAAGGCCACATAAGGTGACATCGCATAACCCACCGGCAAGGGGTATATGCTCTGGCTGCAGCCAACCGACTCCCCAACTATAGATCAAATAGCAGTCCTCTTTCTTCCTTGAGAAGGACACCACTTTTTCTCTTGTCTTCCTTTCTACTTCTTTATGCAGAAGCTAAACTGCATGACTACAATTTAGACCAAGGGGTCACGGAGCGAAACAGTTGTTTGTTTGTGTTCATTCCTATCTACCAAGTTAACCACAATTTGCACAGAGAACATGAGTACATTGCCCCCAAATTAGGTCCCAACTGCATGAAGGAAAGACATCTGAATTTCTGCCAAAGTGTATGCATATTATCCAACAGGACACAAATATGAAAAATGTGTGGCATCCAGGAGGTGCATCAGGGCATAGAAAAAGAATGCGGAAGACCATCGTGGAAGAGATTGGGACCTCACCCCTTATATTCTCACAAACATTAAATGACAGTACAACAAAGAAAGATGCAAAGCAAGAGAGACAAAGGTGTTAAACATAATGGTAAATGAAGACAGACTGGAACAAGTGTCAAGTATTGTGTATCTTGGATATATAATAATAGAAGGCAGATGGGAAAGGAAGTTCAGAGGAGAACAGGAATAGTCAAGAACATATTTAACAACACTAAAAGATTATTAACATCCAGACAAAAACAAATGCGCAAAAGATAAGACTTGTCAAGTGCAACATATCATAGAGAGAGCAAATTTTCATCGAGTCTAACTTCAATGCACAGAAAAATGTCAACATCCAAACTGATATTCAGTATTCAGGACAAATGTTTGTTGGAGACCCATGATTTGTTTACAACTCTATACATGATGATTAGTGATTAACTGTTTTATTGACTGTCTTCAACAACTGTAAAGTTTGTTACAAATTTATATTATTTATTGCTGTTTGTTTTTCATACAGCTTGTGTTTACAAGAGATATGATATTTTTGTTTTCAGGCACATACGGTAAAATTGGAAACTGAAGATGAGGTGAAAGTAAAAGGTGAAGTTGTTATTTATTCTGATATGATGAATAATGTATGTCTATTATTATTTACTTTCATTGCTGAGATAACATTTTCTCTCTGAGTGAATGTTTATCTACGTTTTTGTATTTAACTGTATTGTTGTTTTCCCTTTGTGAAACTTTTTCTTCAGCACTCTCTGGTGTTGCACTTAATCCATTGTGGACTACAAACTGGGCAGTCAGTCAGGTTTCCTCAAAGCTTAGTTTTCAGGTCGACTGAGTGTGGCTACATGCTGCTTCTCAGCTCCCTCAGGAGATGATGACAGTCTTGCAGGACATTTTCCAGTGTCTGTTCCATCTGTTGACACTGACAGAAAGCTGCCTGACTTATTCCTAGTCTATGTAAATGTCTGTTGAGTCTGCAGTGTCCAGTACATATGTGAGATATAATGACCTGGTCTGTTCCTCTGAGGTCTTTGAGAAACTCTTTTCCATAATCATATCCAGTGTTTGTCTTCCAGTCACAGCAGATTTTTTCTTTGACACTGCCTTTTTTTTTACAACAGAGCAAGTTCTCTCCCTAGGTTCTCTACTGTGCTGTCAGCGGATTTAGCCTCCAGGACTTGTTTAGATATATTGTGTTTGTAAAAAAGATAATTTGTCTGCAGGTGCTTGCAGCTTCTTCCCATGAGGCCATTACCTTGTAGTGGTGGGGAGGCTTGCGTGCTCCAATGATACAGTGAGCTAGGACGGCGGGAACTTATGTTCCCGGAAGGGTTACCCAAGCCGGAAAGGTCACTGAAGAGGGGACAGACGAGCATGGTCTCCTGGTCCTCCAGGTTGGGGGTTGGGCTTGGGACTAACGATCCCATCCTTTAAAAACAAATTCAAGTTACGGAAACAACAACAAACATACAACCTATTCACGGGCATGAAGGGCTACCAGTCATTGACTCACATGACTGGAAGTGGTGAAAGCCGAAAGGAAGCTACTTTCATGAGGACGGAAGTCCTGAATGCCAAAACCAAGACCAGAATTGGATGCTGGAATGTAAGAACAATGTACGAAACTGGAAAACTATCACAAATAACAGCAGAAATGAGAAGATATAATTTACATATCCTAGGGTTAGCGAGAGCAGATGGACAGGAAACGGAAGAAGTACCACTGCAACAGGTGAAACAGTCCTTTTTCTGGACGAGACGATGACCTATACCATGAAGGAGTAGCAGTAATCCTAAGAAAAGGCGTGGAAAAGTGTCTGTTGGAATGGAAACCTATCAGCAGCCGCTTGATTAAGATCAGACTAAAGGGGAAGCATACAAACATCACAATCCTACAATGCTATGCGCCAACTAATGATAGCGAGGATACAAAGAAAGACTCATACTACGAAAACCTACAAGCAGAATTAGACAAGTCACCATCCCATGATGTTATCATTGTTATGGGAGATCTCAATGTGAAGGTCGGACAAGACAACACATATAGTTAAAGAACTATGGGAAAATATGGATGTGGTACGATGAATGAAAATGGGGAATGTTTAGTAAACCTCTGCAGCATGAACAATCTCGTTATAGGAGGAACCCTATTTCAACATTTAGATATCCACAAACTAACATGGTATTTCCCTAATGGCAGAGATATAAGATATATAATGATCAATGGACCCTGAAGACGCTCAGCTGCTAGATGTTGTAGTCAAGAGAGGTGCAGATGTTGGTAGCGACCACCACCTAGTCACAGCTTATGTCAAACTTAAACTAAGAAAAACAGGACAACAGAAAAACTTCCAAAAGAGGTTCGATGTGGATAGACTAAAAGACAAGGAAGTAAGGGATAAGTTTATAATGCAGATAAAGAACAGATTCCAAGCCCTAGAAAGTAATGAAAATACGGATGAAACTGACAACATAGATAGAACATGGGATAACATAGCATCTATATATAGCAAGAGCAGTGAAGCATGTCTAGGTACCGCACAAAGAAAAGAAAAGAATGGATAACACCAACAGCATGGAAAATAATAGACAGCAAATAAAAGAATATTAAAAAAGAAATTGTTAGCAGCAAAGTCTGAAAGACTGAAAGCAAGATACCAAGAACCGTACAAAAGCGCAAGTAAAGAAATCAAATGGGCTGTGAGAGCTGACAAAAGAATGTATGTTGAAGACCTGGCAGTACAGGCAGAAGAAGCAGCAAAAAGTGTGATCAGGGAACAGTGTACAAAATTACAAAGCTAATAAGCTGGAAACATTACAGGAGATCAAATACTCTCATAAAGGATAAGAATGGAATACTATTGATAACGGAAAAGGAACAAGAAATACGATGGATAGAGCATTTGAAAGAATTGCTAAACATACTACCGCCAATGGTTGTAGCAGACATAACAGAACCAACAGAGGATAATTAGAAATTGGCAATGAAACACCCAGCCGGGATGAGATCATTACAGCCATTAAATCTCTTAAGAATAACAAGGCACCAGGGAATGATAACTTAAACTATTCAAAATAGACCCAGAACTTGCAGCTAATATATTGCAACTCTTGTTTACTATATGGAATGCCCAAATAATACCTGAGGCATGGAACAGAGGAGTCATCATCAAGATACCCAAAAGGGCTCCTTGCCGATTGTAATAATTGCGCCGAGTGGTTACGGGCCCAAATTTGGGGTGTAAAGAATAGAACCACTGTTACCTGCCACGCATGTCGTAAGAGGCGACTAAGGAGGTTTGGCTGAAATCGGATGCATGTGTCCTAAGCGTGTAGAAGTCTATGCGTTTAGGGGCCTATCAAACCAATATGCAACATATACACGTTCTTGGCAAAGATCAAACATATCACAAAGAGTGATTAAAATTGATCGTAAAGAACGAACAAAGAAGAGGAGAAGAGTGATTAAAGTTGGTCGAAAGACAACGAAAGAAGAAGAAAGAAGAAGTAATAATTGGCGTGGAATAACACTGCTTTCTGTCCCAAGTAAAATCTTAAGCAAAATCATTGTACAACGCATTACTGATGCTGTGGATAAGAAACTGAGAAAGGAATAAGCAGGATTTTGCAGAGGACGGAGCTGTATAGGCCAAATATTTGCTCTTAGAAATATCATAGAGCAATGCACAGAATGGCAAAGCAAACTCTATATCAACTTTGTAGATTTTGAAAAAGCTTTTGATAGCAAACACCGCGAAAGTCTATGGCGTATCCTAAGATGGTATGGAATCCCACTGTGTTTTATAAATATTATAAAAAGCTACTAAAGCAAGTTTGCATGCAGTGTTGAAACCTCAGAGCTAAAGTTTGAAGTCAAAACAGGCGTGCGACAAGGATGTGTTATGTCAGCCCTATTATTCAACACTGTCATAGATTGGGTGATGCATAAAACAACGGAAGATAAGGCAAGAGGTATTAGATGGACGCTCGGGGTCAAAGGCTCATGGGGTTATGGTGGTAACATGAGCCAGGGTTAGCGAAGGGGCGCGCTAACCAAGACCCTGCCCCAACCTCCACGCGGTGACCCTGGAAACAGACTCTGGTTCCGGTCTGGCTAGAGGGGCAGGGATCGGGGAGAACTACTTGTAGTGGTAGCAGTGCAAGTACGGAAATGCAAAATAGATCCATACTAACAAAATGCACAAATCTCCTGACCGATGTCCAACAAGATATTGCCCAAGTTTCTAAACGTAACAGAACAGCAACAAAAGTCTCTGACATGGATGAGAGGTGCATCCAGTGATGAAACGTGTGCCCACGAAGGGCGAAGATCGTAGCCCTGAGGAGGGGGCAAACATTGCCAGCCCATCTGCAAGAATAAATAAAACAGGACCGTAACGAATAAAAGTCTACCCTCGTGTCGGATCGAGAGAAGATTGCAGCAGACCCCGCATCGGTGGCCTAGTGCAGATACATGTACTGGGCAAGGTTTGCCGAGCGCAAAAGAACAAGTTGCGTTTTAGTGCATAACGAAACTACCCGCCCTGGGAAAACCGCGCAAGGTACTGTGCGATTAAAAATTAACATCCCCGGAAGAACTGAGGTTGGTGATACCTAAAGGAACTGCCAGCCTTGGGGCAACCGGGCAAGGTTCGATTGCAGTCGTAACTAACATCTCCGGAATAACTGGAGCGGGTGGTGGTGGCGGGCGCAAAATCCTCAGTTGGTTTGATAGCGCCTACTGAAACGACCCTCTACATTGTTTGTACTGGGCCCCATGCCGGTGCCTTTCGAGGTTGATTGCAAATTGCCACGTACCAACGCGCGTCTAGAAAAGGCTGAGAATGTTCCTTCTCCGGATCAAACTAAAAATGTACGGTAAAGCAAGGCCGACAATGTATGGATCAGACAGGAAGTCCAGGTCCTGAACATTGGCGAAGGCCGATGCTTTACACGGTGTTTTATACGAGTAAGACGCCGTCTGAGGACAAGCTGACAAGCCTCGAGAAATATTTCTCAGTCAGAACGGGTAAAGCAGCGTAACTCACTGTCCTGGCGTAGATCACACAGCCCAAATATACGGCAAAGTTGATCGAAAGGCGTAGATCCGAAAGGATCGTACCTAGGAAAAGTTCACCCTAGTAAATCAAAAGCTGGCTGAAAACGGACGGGCGGGCCTAGTCACCATGGCCGCACAATCGTCCCGACGGAGATCACTCCGTTCTTGCCAGTGGACCAATTATACATCACAATAAGAATGATCAAATTGACCGTGAAGAACGATCGCAGAAGAAGAAGAAGAAAATGGACGCTCACATCCACTCTGGAAGACCTAGATTTTGCAGATGACATCGCACTCCTATCTCATACACATAGAGATATCCAGGAAAGACCTGCCGCCTTAACCAATATAGTGAGATGGTTGGGCTGAAAATAAATCAGAAGAAAACTGAAGTAATGACTCTGAACATAGCAACCCCAGCACCAGTCAAACTAGAAGGTAAAACCCTCCGAGATACAACCGCTTTCACATACCTTGGAAGTGTTATTAGCAATGAAGGAGGCGCTGGATCTGACATTAAAAACAGACTGAGTAAGGCACGAAGTGCATTCATGACCCTTCAGACCGCCTGGAAATCTGCCCAATACAGCATCAGAACCAAGACTAGTATCTTACAACAGCTGTGTGCTGTCAACATTGCTGTACGGATCGGAATGCTGGAGAATGACAGAACAGGATATGTCCAGACTCTCCACCTTTCATACAACTTGTCTGCGAAAATCTTACGCGTGTACTGGCCAACTACTATCTCGAACCAAGAATTGCTTGCACGATGCCAACAAGAGAATATGGGCACTATCATCTGAAGATGACGCTGGAGATGGATTGGACATGTGATGCGCATGGAGACTTGCTCCGACACGAAAACTGCACTGAGATGGACTCCAGAGGGTAGGCGAAAGCGTGGAAGACCCAAGACGACCTGGAGGAGAACGATAGAGCAAGAACTGAAGGAAAGGAATCATAGCTGGAACACAATACAGAGGAAGGCCATGAACAGGAAGAATGGTGTGCGTTTGTTGCTGCCCTAAACGTCAAGGGCGTAACAGGCTAATGAGAGAGAGAGCTTGCAGCTTAATGCTGTGCTGCCATCAAGAGGGCTGAGAGTTCTGCTTTGTAGTTGGAACATATTCGTCCAGCGGGGGCTGCTAGAGACACAGTAGTGGCATCTGGGTTCTTAATGTAAACCCCCAGTGTATTCTCCAATATACCTTGAGGTATAAAAAAGAGTTCCTTTACTTTAAAAAAAAAATAAGAGAAGACACCAAATAACAATATATCTTGCTCATCATGAAGAAAATACAAGTCATCTTACACATGTGATAAGAATTAACAGCGGACTTCCCCATCAAACACTTAAGTTTGCACTAAAAGCAACAGAAAGAGAGGATGACCTAGAAAAACTCTTTGCAGAACAATCACAAGAGAGGGCACAAAACTATTGGTCTGAACAGCATGAAAGAATTAAGAAAAATAATGTTACATAGTTCACACTGGAGAGTACTGATTCCAATAGTATGCACTGTATTTTGCCAGTGTGTTGCTAGGGCCCATAGGGGAGCAAAGAATATTAATATTGCAACCTACAAGGCATGTCGTAAGATGCGACTGAGGTAGGAGCCTAGGGAAGCAAACCTAGTAAATAAAAAGCATCGCAGAAATTGGATGTGCTGGCCTACTTGTAGGGCACAACGACAATCGCTCGTATGTTCAGATCACATACAAATCACAAATAGTGGACAACAAGTGGTTGATATGGAGCATTCGAAGAAGAACTGTATTTGGTGTAGAAATAATACAGTTGCACCAAAATCAGCTCTGTCTCTCTCTAATGCCTTTTTAACTCTGACTGGGGCAAAGGCCCTCAACCAACTCATGCCAAGTCTTCCTATCTTTAGCAATCCCCTGCAGCTCTTTTGTATTACCAAAATCATAATGTAATGTTGAACACATCATGTGTCATTGGTAAAAGAAAAATACAGACCTAACACTGTATTTTCCCATATACCACATGGTGAGAAAACAGGTTCTTTCTGTAGTAGTCAGTCCCCCAGGTGGTAGCTGGCAGACCAGACAGTTAGCTTTAGTGTGTAGTTGGTAGATATTTTATTAGTTGACTGTAGTGTTTGCGCATTAAATATGCATCTGTTCATCATAAGCAGAATGGCAACACTAAACGAGACCTGGCGTAGTAAAACTAATTGACCTAGTTTGGTAGCAACGGTAGTAAACATAGAGAACGACATAAACATTAGGCACGACCAGACGTGTTTTGTGTGTCTAGATGTGATACCATAAATAAATATGCACCTAAGTCAATCATAACTGTGTTCGAGTTATGTGAATACTACATAATGTAACGCCATCATCCATCATGGTATATATAGTCGTCATCAGGAGTAGCTCCCATCACTCCGTCGATACTGAACATACGCTACCACAACTAATACGTTCTTACCAACTAATGGTCCGAAAATGGAAACTATAACATTTCTTTTACTACTAGTTGATATGTCTATTAATCATTCTAGCTTTGTTTTTTCTTGAATTTCAGAATTATTCTGCCATACCCAGAACCATCTTCCCTTTGTCAGTCAAGAATATTTGCAGTGTTATAATAATATGATAAATGATGACAAATATTTACAGCTGAGGGAATATGGTGAACTTTCAGGTCTGTTACCTGAACATGACAGCTATGAAATAAATACAATGATAAACAAGAACAGTGGGACAGATGTTTCAGAAATGACCAGAGACTGTAAGACAAATTCAAGAATGACTGAAAATGAAACATCCCAGAATTCTGTTGTCAATCATGGAAGTACAAGAAATGTTTATGACATTCAGACTGCCTATTCATCAACATTACAGAATGAAGACTCTCTGCAAGAGTCCGAGAATACATTCTCTGAAAATGACAAGACTGCTGAATGGCATACAGTTGATAGAAGTGACAGGTTACACAAAAATATTCTATTCGAAATAAAAGAAAATATGTGCAGAAGAAAAAGTGTTTGTATGTGATATTTGTGGTATCAGATTTACTGACAGGAGTAACTTACTTGCACATAAAGAAACACATACTGAAGAGAAACCTTATAAGTGTGATGTTTGCAATAAGGGGTTTGCTCGTAATAGACATCTAGAAGCACATAAAAAACACATACTGAGAGAGGCCGACAAGTGTGACAATTGTGGTGCTGGATTTTGTTTTAAGGGTCATCTAGTAAGACATAAAACAATTCATACTGGAGAGAAACCTTACATATGTGATGTTTGTGGTGTAGGGTTTGCTCTTAACAGTACTCTAGGACGGCATAAAACAATTCACACTGGAGAGAAACCATATAAATGTGATGTATGTGATATCAAATTTTCTCGGCCTGGTAACTTGGAACGACACAGAAAAAAACATTCTGGAGAGAAACCTTACAAATGTGATGATTGTGGTGCAGGATTTGCCCATAAGAGTCATCTAGTAAGACATAAAAGAACACATACTGGGGAGAGACCTTACAAATGTGATGTTTGTGGTGTAGGATTTACTGATCAGAGCGCTCTAGGAATACATAAAACAATACACACTGAAGAAAAACCTCATAAATGTGATGTTTGTAATGCAGGATTTGCTAATAAACCGTATCTAGTAAGTCACAAAAGAACACACACTGGAGAGAAACCTTACAAGTGTGATGTTTGTGATAAAAGATTTGCTCATTTCAGTTCTCTAGCAGCACATAAAACCAAACATACTGGAGAAAGACCTCACAAGTGTGATGTTTGTGGTGCACGATTTTCAAAGTATAGTATCCTGGAAAGGCATAGAATAGCACATAGTGGAGAGAAATCTTACAAGTGTGAAGTTTGTGATGCAAAATTTGCTCAGAACAGTGGTCTAGAAAGACATAGAATAATACATACTGGAGTGAAACCTTACAAGTGTCATATATGTGATGCAGCATTTGCTTTGCGCCCTAGTCTAGAACGACATAGAATAACACATACTGGAGAGAAACCTTTCATGTGTGATGTATGTGGTTTAGGATTTGCTCATCACAGTACTCTAGTATCACATAAAACAACACATACTGAAGAAAAACCTCACAAATGTGATGTTTGTGGTACACGATTTGCTCGTAAGAATTATCTAGTAAAACATCAAAGAACTCATACTACTGTGATACCTTTTATATGTGATGTTTGTAATGCAGAATTTTCTATAAGCAGTAGCCTAAAAAGACATAGAAAAGTACATACTGGAGAGAAACTACACAAATGTGATTTTTGTGATGCAGGATTTTCTCAGTACAATAGCCTGGAAAGACATAGAAGAACACATACTGGAGGAAAACCTCACAAGTGTGACATTTGTGGTTCAGGTTTCACTATAAAAAATAATCTGACCAGACACAAAAGAAGACATTCTGAAACAAAACTGAGAGTAGATTGATAGCAAGTATCTCCGTTAGGAAAAAAAAAGTTAAGTTGATTGATCAGTATTTCTGTTAGAAAAAAATGAGACAGATTTGAGTTGGTTGATATGAAGTAATATCAGAGCAATATATACCAATAGCCCCAGCATGGTAAGAAAAACCCAGATGGAATGACAGACTCATTCGAAACAAAATCAGGAGTAAGACGGGTTGTGTGCTCTTACCTCTTCTCTTCAACATATATATAGACAGAATAGTGAAAGAGACACAGTGTGGAAAAGACCTTATTGACATAGACAATGATCACTACGACCAATTAAATAATCAAATCAGCGAATTACTTTTTGCAGACAACCAAAGTCTAAATCTATGAAGACGAAGATCAACTACAACATCATATGAATTCATTGCTAATAGCATGTAGGAAGTACAACATGAAAATAAACAAACAAAAGACCGAGACCATGAAAATCAGCAGAATACCAAGGCAGTATTTTCACAGAGGACAGAAAACTTGATAGAGAAATAGAGACAAGGTGTCAAAAGCAAATGCAGTGACCTACCAGCTGGCACCATTACTACAACACCCAAAGATCAAGATGGAAGTGAAAAGATAGATGATAAAAAGTATTTTCCTACCAACACTTTGTTACCAGTGCCAAACTTGGTCTCTTGCAGCAACACACCACAGAAAGCTCACCACATGTGAAATGAAATGCTTGAGGAAGGCAGTGGGATTCACCAGGAAAGACAAGACTACGAAATGAGGAATCAGAAGCAGAGTGGGCATAACTTCATGCACCGAATACATCGAAAGACAACAAATGCAGTGGTTTGGACATTTAATGAGAATGAAATACAACCAACCACCAATAACAGCATACAATAAAAAGAGATCAGGTACTAGAGCTAAGGGGAGGCCAAGAAAAGATGGATAGACAATATCAAAACCACACTACATAACCACGGATATAACACAACAAGGGCGACTCATCTGGCCCTAGAACGCAAATTATAGCTCCCATCCCTACCCTTAACGGCAAGAGTGGACAGCCAACATCTTCCACCTGGGAATAGACAATAGATAGATATGAAGTATTTCTATTAGGAAAAAGAGACGAGACAGATTTGAGTAGAGTGATATCAAGTATTTCTGTCCTTTCCGGTGCTACAGAGTTTGTGCATTGCCGCTGAGATCTTCCTGTTTAAGAAAGAGATCTAAGCACTCATGGTAACTCACCGAAGTGCACTGATGATGGTCCAATCAATCAATTTCTGCTAGCAAAAAAAAACTAGACAGATTTGACTGCTACTGTATCAAGTATTTCTGTTTAGAAAATAAGAGAAAGATTTGTAATATAAAATAGATGCAGATGTCACACTTTGTAATTATCATTTTAATTTTTGAGCGCATTTTGAAATAATGTTGGGGACATGTAATATACTTTATGATTTTGTTGCCGTTTTGTTTGCACTTATTTATTGATAGTATGATTGACTTTGATGCATGTTGTTAACATTTCATTATTTCTGTATGCAGTTTTTTTTGGGTTCATTCTGTGCAGTCCATGACATTTTTTAACCCATCAGAGGGCTGCAATTGTGGTTCTTCTCTATATCAACAATCAAGTCTTCTTCGTCATGAAATTACTCCTTTTCAATCTGACATTTCTATAGCTTTTTTTTTTCGTTAACCCACTATGAATTCAGACATAGCCATTGCTCCTATATGGCATCCCTGACTAATTTTTGCGCTAAGGCTTGTTTTCCTTATCACCTGTGCCGCGTGCCATTCAGGCGAGCCTTACTCCGACTTCAGAGGTACTTGTAATTTAGAACAAGTAAAAAATTACGGTTTCCTGTTGTCCAACCGCATTACATACTGGGGGAAAAATCCCAACCGTGAACCACAGAATTTCCCCAGCACATTGTCATTAGGGCAGCGTGTTATCAACTTCACTACCAGCAGCCTCACTTGCACTAGTGATAGGTCAATGTCACAGAAGGCAGCATCCATGATAAAAGTCAGATTTTAATTGCTCAATGAGCATCTTTTGTTTGTCGGAAATTACTAAACAATTTACTGAATAAAATGATTACAAAGGATACAAATTTAGTTTTTGACTTTTTTTCTTGCTTTGAGCAATGCTATTTAGATACTGTGGATACAAGACAAAAGGTAGACCACAGAAATAACATAGGAAGTTAAAGACACCATGTACGAAGAGCACACAAAAGGCATGTCTATAAATCTCTTGTTATCCTGATGCTGTGAGGCAACCCAGGATTAAGGAAAAAAACTTCAAAATAGCTGAAACACACATTACTACAGACGCACATTACTCATTACTACAGAACAGCTGCGATTTTCATTTCATCAAATTCTATTTCACATGTATGTTTTATGCTCGGGTTCACTCACACAGTTGTTTCATGATGGAAGATTTAGTAGGATTCAGTTTGTTAATTTTTACAAGGTCAGAAACATTCGTCTGGTCACACATTTCGAGTTGCAACTATCAAAATACAATTTTCAAGCAGAACCTCCATGTTTTTTCATCAATCTGATATAGGAAGTCAACTACCATGAATACATGAGACGCTACGAATTTGTCTCATTTTAAAGTAGAAACGGACTCGGAAGCTTTGAGGCAGAGGAACATGGTCAAACTTAACGCTAGGGCGGTCTAATTTTTAATGCAGGTAGCGCTTTTATCCAGATTAGTCAAAGGAAGCCGCTCGTGACTCTGAAGGTCACACATTTGGAAGAAAAACAATATCCAGTTGACGCAATGTTTCAGATGATCGAGTATGCTTTCTGACGTTCGGCTACTCTCGATAAAACAAGTACGAATACTTAGTTTAACGATATCTGTTTCGATAAGTCTGCTCGTTTTTTTATTGTGGGAATGATTTGAATGTGTAAAAACAGCTTGATACTAAATGAGATTCTACGCACTAATACAGCAACGGTTACCATATTTGTGTATGGTTCAGAAACATGGACAAGCTTAGAAGAAAGAGTGTATACCTTTGAGCTGTGAATATACAGAATAATAAGTCGTATTCCATGACAAAGAAAAACAGTCCAGCAAAGTAGTTATAGAAAAACTGAGAATGAAGAAGGAATTTATACAATGTTTCGGACGCATAAAAAGACATGTAACGTTATTGGGGGTTGACGAGCAAGAGAAGATCGAGACATTAGTGGGAGAGAAACAAAACGAGATTGACAAATTGCAACACGGGATGTCGGGTGCCCATTGCAACCGACGTTTGATTCGGAGGCGGCACCGATTATGCTGACCATATTTTGTTGTAATATAGTTTGTTAAAATATGTTGGACAATGGACTGAAAGTATAACCAACATTAGTTACGTCGCTCCCGCCACAATGTCATACGAACTGTATTTACAGACGCAGTTTCCTATTAAAGTTGAAGGTTCAAATCGCCTGTGTAGTGCCGGAGCCCGCAAGGAAGCAAAGAATAGTACCACTGCGACCTACAATGCATGTCGTAAGAGGCGACTGATGTAGGCCCTAGGGATGCTATCCTAGTAAATAAAAAGGAAGCACATAAATCGGATGTGCTGGCCTACTTGTAGGCGCATAACTGGCACAATGTACAATCGCTCTTAGGCTCAGATCACATACAAATCATACAGAGTGGTTGATAAGTGGTCGATATGGAGCGTTCGAAGAAGAATAAGAATGTTCAAATATAGAAAAATGGTCGTGTTACAGTTGGGGAAGAAATTTGCATGAGCAGGCATTGGGAAACAATGTCAGAAAAATCTGCAGATACATGATCAACCCGAGTCCCAACGTCACCGCCAACCATCTTACAAAAAGAGATTAACGTACTAATTTGCCGCTCCTTACACACCATACACCGTCTTAGAAATCATATGACCATAGTCTATTCACAACACACATCAGAATGTCCGCTTGTACACGCCATAATGAAACTGTTGATTCCCACCTCTAACGGTGTCACGCTTTGGATGATGTCATAAAGATATTCTACCGTAAAGGTCAGAGATTAAAAAAAAAGCATGTATTATTAAACAAAGCAAACACAATCAAATACCATTACATGATATTTGACAGTAGGATAATAACCCAAGCTCCAATGAATAAATGAAGAAGAATCATTTTTAGTGATATTTTAGGCACATTTCTAATCTTCGTAGTGTATCTCTTGTACGTTCTATGTGTCTATTCACATTATATGATTCCAGAAATGTTTCAAGCACTTTATCTGTGATATTATTAGTATGAGAATGGTCATGCGTCATTATCTATTATATGACAAATCGAGTAGTTACCGGGGCCCAAATTTGAGGTGTAAAGAATAGAACGAACCACTGTTACCTGCCACGCATGTCGTAAGAGGAGACTGAGGAGGTTTGGCTGAAATCGGATGCACGTGTCCACTAGGGAATGCTAACCCGAAACAAATGCTTGCAGAAAACGGATGCACCAGGCTGTAAGGCTGAAGAGGTCGGCACAAACGGGGAAGCAGAAATCATAGAAACTGTATCCTACAGAACTGCCCCCAGTATGCAGACTTGAGAAGAAAGAGGAGGCCGACTTACACTAGCGTCCAAGACAAACTGTATGGCGTGGCTGATAATCTGAGGCAGACGGCTGCCTGTATTAGAGAATCCGAAATCCCAATCTAGTGAGAACGCAGAAGAAGATATGACCAATCAAATATGATAATATGACATGGTGCAGCTCAGTAGATGCAGTAATACAAAATTGAATTTTGTGTTATTATAAACTTTTGTCAGTATCATATCTCCAAGTCTTTGCTATCCTGCACACAGTGTGGAAATATACTGCTATCTCCACGAAAACAAAGCTCAGGTTATTCAGCTCCAATGTGAAATATGTGTTGCTGTATGGCTCGGAAACGTGGCGAATCAACAAGTTGAATATAAATAAGAATCAGACCTTTGTCAGCGGATGCCTTCGGTGGATTCTAAGACTGAGATGGTATGACAGAGCTGCAAACACATACCTATGGATAAGAACAGGACAGGAACCCTTGATGACTCAGGTTAAGAGAAGAAAATGGCGATTGGTCGGGCATATCCTACGGAAAACACAGTCGAGTGGAACCCGCAAGGAAAACGGAAAAGAGGACGTCCTAGACAAACCTGGAGATGGTCTTCATGAGGAACTGAAGAGTGCTCGACTATCCTGGGAGACCACCATAAAGAAAACAGTCAGTGACTGGGAAGAGTGGCGAACAGCTGTTGATGTACTACACTCCACAAAGAGCGGAGAGGAGTAAATCATCATATCTCTACAAACGTGTTCCCTATTGAGTAATATTCCCTCAGATTATCGTGGGTTAGCTTAGGTCTAATAATTCAAATAATTAAAAATGACTTTATTCAGAAACTTTAATTAATAGTTGATATAGTGTGGAAAAACTCTGCAGATATATGGTCAACTCGAACCCCAGCGGTATAAAACATTCCAGCACTATGTTCCGTTAGGAACGCTGTATTAAAAAAAAAAGTGTAAACGTTAGTCTTCTTCTTTGCTTTCGTTCTTTACGACCAATTTTAATCACTCTTTGTGATATGTTTGATCTTTGCCAAGAACGTTTATACGTTGCACATTGGTTAGGTAGACCCCTAAACGCATAGACTTCTACACGTTTAGGACACATGCATCCGATTTCAGCCAAACCTCCTAAGTCGCCTCTTACGACATGCATGGCAGGTAACAGTGGTTCTATTCTTTACACCCCAAATTGGGCCCCGGTAACCATAAACGTTAGTGATAATGTGCAGTTTCATGTTTCTGTGGAAACGGAAAGGATTAGGAGAGAACACGTTTGAGGTTACAGTCCAATGTCAACGCGATCTCTGATAAAAATCAGCTGATTGTTAAACGAGAACAAAGGTCTGCGCGTTGCAAGTGATTATTAATTTACTTAATTTACTTCATTTACTCTACTTACATATATAGTAGTTTATCAACTGTATATATTGTGACTATCTATCAATATATATGTGTAGTCTTATATCCTTGGATTCTCCGAAAGGAGTTAATTCTTATTTTTCATGTTTGTTGGCCTACACGCTCTGATATAACCAATAAAAGGTTCGCCTTAGGTTGAAAGGGGCGTGCCTCGGCTTAAGGAGGCTTTAATCCCCTACTTAACAAACAAACAACAATATATATGTGTGTGCATACAGAGACGTCCTAAAATGTATAAACATTTTCGTAGAGGATATATGTACTGTATGTATGTATCATCATCACGTGGCATATTCTGTCATATTTCGATTCGATTAAATTACCGTCGCAATGTGTAGTATGGTGATTTCTCAAAATATAACGTCACAAGCATGACCCTAGCAATTACAGTGGGTTGTCCTTTTGAAAATATAATGATAAACATTACTACCATAATTTTATCTCAAAGTTCACATGTATCTTCTATGTGTATATATCTTTCTGGATGACTATATATATATATAGGGGTCACATGCGCAATAAAAGAGGTGACACGTCTACGACAGAGTTAGTGAGCTGGCACTGATCAAAACTCTACTTCACCTCAAGGAAGTGGCCCTGGAAACATATTGTTGTACTGCAGTCTGGCTAAGCGGGTAAGAATCGAAAGGGAGCTACCATGCGACTGACAGTAGTATAATCACAACCGTCAATAATATGAGATCTGTTGGCTTTAGAGACAGACAAAATCTCATCGTGGATGCGTTTACACGGGTCTTCCATGTGACGTCTAGAGATTGATAACCGACACAAAAACAGTACAGGCAGCCGTAAAATTGGTTACTAAAATTGCACCAATTAATTGTCTGTAGGTGTAAAATGATCCCTCCCAGAGTCAAGCTAGTTGGTCGTACCAGAATTTCCCGGTTCTGTAAGACTCTGTACATGTCTTCTTCTTCTTCTTCTTCTTTGCGTTCGTTCTTTACTATCAATTTTAATCACTCTTTGTGATATGTTTGATCTTTGCCAAGAACGTGTATACGTTGCACATTGGTTTGGTAGACCCCTAAACGCATAGACTTCTACACGTTTAGGACACATGCATCCGATTTCAGCCAAACCTCATAAGTCGCCTCTTACGACATGCGTGGCAGGTAACAGTGGTTATATTCTTTACATCCCAAATTTAGGCCCCGGTAACCACTCGGGCGATTTGCCAGTTAATGTGCAGGATTCTTTTTAAACATTTATTTTGGAGTGTCTCCGGCTTGTGTGTGATGTTGTGAGTCATTTTTCAGAGTGTACTTTTTTAGAATAACACTAACCTGCTGCTTTGCAGGTAGGCTGGGGACAGCCAACGGCTGACAGAGAGCGAAGCCAGTAAACGCTGGCTGAAATCGGACACGTCGCCGAAGGATAAGCACCAGAGCTCCAAATGGCGCTGAATGATGTGATGTAAAAATACATTCTTGGCAAAGGCTTTTTATATATCACAATAAGAATGATCAAAATGGCCACACAAAAAAAACACCTATCGCGAGAGAGAATAACTCTCACAGGACACTGCTTCTATATATTTCAAGTTTTGTTATATAATTTAATCCTTTGGCTTTTCAGATTTTGCTTTGTCTGGCGAAAGTTTGACTTAACTCTCTTGATTTCTTTCAACGATATCAAACAGAAGTTCATTATACAACGTCTACGAAATCCAAGTATACCAAATCCTGAACTTCCTCTATGATTTCATTTTGTAGTTATTCTAATGAGTATGTTCAGGAAGATTGAAACAGGTTGGGCTCGAAGACAATGGTTGTAGTCACTGAAGAGGTCTAGACTAACAAAAATCAATTTTATTTTGGTGTAAGGACATGCAGAGATGTAAGAGGAAATGAACGACCCGATAGACTTGCTGGTCTGGGTGCTGTAAAAAGTGGGCGAGCAATGAACCAGGTTGATATTCTGAATTCCCAAAGGGAGAGACGACGTGCAAATAATTCAAGTAATATCGATGAATCTACAACCCTAACCAGACTACCAAAAATGCCAAGTTAAATGTGGTATAGCTAGAAAAGAGCACTATACTGACTGAAAGTCTGAACGAAACTCGAAGAAGAATAGTAAACCAACATAGAACTGGTGTCGTTAGTTGTCACACGCTGATACATACTGAAAAGGAGATCGGAGCAGTTATAGACTAATTTGTTCTATGCGCAGTTATGATGATCCGACGACTAAACTAAAATATCTAATGGTTGTTTATTTTCCCTGAATCTATTTCATCATCATTGGCCTCTTTGTCTCAGAAGACAATAGGTCTTGCGTCACGTAGTATGTTCTGTGCTGAATCACGTTTCTTGTGGCTGTAATGGCCTATTCTGGAGTGGCAATCCTTGCCACTGTTGCTGCAGGTAAAACTGGAGACTGGAGCTGATATATAGGATGTTCTCTCTGCACTCTGTGCTCTCTTTTGCCTCCACATGTGATGCTTTCCTTCTTTTCTTTTTGAGCCGCCGCTCGCCATGCTTGCCTGTCTTTGGCCAGCCGCTCCCAGTGTTCTTTGTCTATGCCGCATGAAGTTAGATCACTCTTGCAGGTGTCAATGAAGCGTAATAATGGGCGCCCATGCTGTCTAGAACCAGATTCGAGTTGACCATATAGAATGTTCCTTGGGATTCTATCATCGCTCATACAGCACACTTGTCCCAGCCATCTCAGACGTCGCTGACTCAGTAAGGTATACATGAATCTATGTAGTTTTACAAATTACAAAAAACAATGACAATATACATTGTTATTACGTGTACTTTGTTATTACGTGTTTCGCCGAAGAATTCACAGTCACCAGTATCGAATATGCGTAGATTGTAACTCGACTCTTTAGTGTAATCGATAATAGATTGAAAGGTATCGTTTAGTATAGCAGATTACCACTAGCAGCCACACTGACACACAGGACACATCATTTTTGGCGGAGTTTATCAAACGAAACGGAAAGAATGAGCTGTCATGAAAACGGTGAATTGCCAGCAAAAATTAAAAGAATTGACGAACATCGTCCAGTGACTGTAGTCTTAGGGACACAATGGGGTGATGAAGGGAAAGGAAAAGTCGTTGACATGCT
Organism: Arion vulgaris; assembly: GCA_020796225.1. Lineage (NCBI taxonomy): Eukaryota > Metazoa > Mollusca > Gastropoda > Stylommatophora > Arionidae > Arion > Arion vulgaris. Next base: position 34,556,208 of record CM036759.1, read on the forward strand.
TGCTGCGAACGCAGATTTATGTTGTCGATGTCAGGTATGTATAGTAATTGTTAATTAGTAGTAGTTTACAGTTTACTTAACTTTGAAGTTTGACTTCCGATCATCACATTTTCGCATGATCGGTGTAACGTGTAAAAATGTTCGTGTTAAATGAATGTATAGTGATGATTCGTTTTTTTAAATAAAAGTAAGTTCCATACAATTAACACATTTATCTTATTGACATACATTTTTTGGCAAGGCACCGTAAGGATAATATATTGTTGTAAATAATAAATAGTGTCGTTGACATGCCATGCATAATAATTTATAATTGCATATGATATGAAGTACAATATGATATATATATTATAACTATGTATTTAATAATTTTATATTTGTCTAAAATAAGTCATGCCATGCTTCATTGTTTGCACATCACATGGATCCAATTGAATTGGATGTCATGCAATTTTCAAGTAGTTTCAGAGTTAGTTTTACAACTTATATTCTCTATTAATATTACAACTCGCCCATGTGGTGCTGGGACCCGCAAGGGAAGCAAAGAATAGTACCACTGCACCCTATAATTCATTTCGTAAGAGGCGACTGATGACATGTAGGCCCTAGTCCTAGGGATGCTACCCTGGTAAATAAAAAGCAGTGCAGACATTGGATGTGCTGGCCTACTTGTAGGCACATAACAGGCACAACTTACAATTGCTCTTAGGCTCGGATCACATACAAAATTCAGAGAGGTTGACAATTGGTCAATATGGAGCGTTCGAAGAAGAATATTACAATTAAGAGGGGCACTCAATCAATGTATTGAATTGTAATTGGGTGACTGTGATCCGGCACTGAGCTAGGTGTTAGTGATTTGATACACTGAGCAAGATTTTACACCGAATTTTTTTATTTCTACAGATTTTTGTATAACGTTTGATGTCGTAATACGATACTTTACTTTGCACTGGTGTTAATAACTATGGCGTATTCTATATGTTAATATACCTAAGTATTTATGTATATTTGCTTGCTTACATAATAATCTTTTTTCTGAAAACGGTAAATCTTTTTTTAAAAGTTTATGCTGTCTGAATTTATTTACTAAATTTGTATACCATATCATTTTTTGTGTGTTACAGGGAGGAAACAATGCAGGGCACTCAGTTCATGTGCAGGACAAACACTATGCATTTCATCTGCTTCCCAGTGGGGTAATTTACCCTTCATGCAAGGGAGTCATAGGTAACACTTTAAGAATAATGCTTATCTAGTTAATTTACTTTTCTTACATATGAAACCGGTTGCATATCAATTTTCTCTTATTACATATCAGGTGTTTTTCTATTAATGATCTTATTTTACATGCAGAGAACATGTCTTTTTTATATATCTTTATTTACATTCTTTATATCTTCTTACAACTTGCTAGAATTGCAAGAGAGTGACCATTGACAGTATGTCATCTTTCCAACGAAGCAGTCTGTCTTTCCACCAAAACCTTGATACACCATGATATATACATTAGGAGATCATGACAACTCCTTACATATCCTGCGCCATTCTACTGGACTGAAAACCACCAGAGCACCGTTCCTCCAATCTCCTATGTAAAATAATGGCAGTTCTAAAGAGAATTACTTGACATGGACTTTACTGCAAGCTCTAAAGAGGAGAAATATAAATGCAAGATGTAGAGGAGACGAATTTAGTTTATTAATTAGACATTTAATGGCACAGAGGGTTAAAGTCTTGGCCAGGTACTCCCAAGATGAAGTGTTCAAGTATTTCATAATCCAGGTTGTCACATGCACAGAATAAAGCATGCTCAGACTGCACTGTGTGTATGTCAGACTAAAAACATGACTCCAGAGCATATTCTGCAGTCCTGTCTATCACACATACACCAACGTAGTAGAACATGGCCTTGTGAATGAAGCTTACAGAGCAAGCTATGGGGAGCCCACAAGAAACTTTAACTGACATGCAGCCTCATAGAGGCAACCCATCTCATGATTTAGACTGAGCATACGAAGCTGACCACAAGGAAAAGGAAAGAAGATAATCTATGTTGTTAACATACTTTTTAGCAGGAATATCTAAGTATAAACATAATTTTTGCCACCCATCTGCCTGGTTTGCAGAATTGTGTAGATACAATACTGATGATGGATGAGAAGTCTGATTTACTTAATCAGACATGAAAGATTGAGGTACTCTATATGATGCTTGGGAACATTTGTCGAGGTACTGCTAGTGGCGAACACTATATTGATCTAATAACCGAAGATGTCTGTGTATACACATCCATAATGATATTACCACCAACGAGGATGAAATATGAACTATAAACATGCATACACTTAGCTATCTGCAGTTAAGTCAGTTCTGTTGCTCAACTATCTTCCCTAACTAGTCCTTCTAACATATTTAACCCTTTTAGCACGGGATGAATTTTGGCGATTTAGTCAAAAACACGGAGCATTATTTCAGTAAATGTGGGTGTGTTTTTGTTATTTGTTTTAGACACCTTTCTGTTGTTCTGACACCATGTAATATATATATTTATAGGAAGGGTATATATTGAGGTACATTACTGACAACAAAAAATGTTTAAAAATTGACATATATGCAAATTAGCTCATTTGGATATCTAAAAATAGCAAAGACAATACATGTAATTACAACTTCAAGGTAAGATACATACAACCAAATACAGTTATATATGTTATTTCATATCTTTTTATTGTGCCTTGACCTTTTTACAATATTTGTCAAAATAATAGTGGTGTACACCTTTTTCACATGCAGAATACATGTTTCTGCTTCAGTTCCTTCCTCCTCTTTGAGAGCGGCCACAACAAACTAAATAGTTTTTTCAGTTAGGAATATTGGTGGACTTCCAATTTTGAACAATAGATCTCCTCTTGATGATATTGCCATTGTTCTCAATGAACTGAGTGGCATATCTATTGGTTTCTTCTACAAACGATGTCAATAAAAGAGTTAGAAACAGGTACAAATAACAGGCAGTCATAGAGTCTCTTTATGTGTTTTGGGCCAGTCAGTTCATAGAATTGATGTAACACACTCCAATCATTTTCAGGAGGGTATACCCTGCTCTGGACCACGTTTGAGCTGTTGTTATTTCATTGTTTCCATCTGTTCTATCACATTACTAAGTCTATTATATGCCTCCTGGCTAGAATCACTTAATTACAATGTTTCCTAAACATCTAAATCACAGGTGGAATCATCAAAATCGGACATTTTTTAGACAGTTTAGGACACTTGTCCAAAAAAAATTAACCAAAAATCACACGATGCTCCAATTTCACTAGCAAGTGGCCATTTGTAAACGTAATAGAGCAGTGAATAAGGGAGAGCATTAGCGGTGTTTCGAGGCGGGAAAGTTGTTACGGTGTTGTGGGAACAAAGATGGGGCCGATGATCGGCCGTCCCGTGTTTTTGGCTATACAATCAATGGCCGACAATCGGCCGGATCCGTGTTATAAAGGTTAATACTTTCTCTCCCTCCATATTATCTTTTTCATGTGAACTTTCTCTGCTTTTATATTTAGTGTTTTTATTAATTTTCAGAAATATATATTTATCTAATATCATCTAGTTTAAAATATTTTTCAGTATTTGATATTTGTCCCGTAATCTATGTTTCTGCTTTGAATTCACATACCTTTCTTTGCTTATCATTCTGCTTTGCATGTGTTGTTTTAGGAAATGGTGTGGTGATAAATTTGCCAGATCTGTTCATAGAGATGGAATCCAATGCAATAGACAATTTGGTTGAACGACTTGTCATCTCAGACAGAGCACATCTAGGTGAGTATTTCAAGAGTTGCAGTGTATGTAGAGGGATGATAAGAACTAGTACAATATATATCTAAAAAATATTAAAAGTAGTTTTTGTTTGTTTTTCTGATTTAGTACTTTGTCGTGTAGTTTCATACATGCTAGACAAGTAAATGTGTAAGCATAAATGTACATTTGGTCTGTCATTTCTATCTTGCACCAGATACATATAAACTTATTTATGTGATTTATTTGTCATGGGTAGTTTTAAGATTATTTTGATTAAATTGTATAAATTATTTCTCAATCAGTATTTGATATGCATCAACAAGTAGATGGGATGCTAGAATCAGGGAGAGGACACAAGTCGTAAGTGTGCTCTGTTATAAACTGTTTTTATGTTTTAATTATCTTGTCCAAGTTACTTGTCAACTTTGCATGCCATTGATCATTCATTGTTAGTGTTCATATTTATAAAAGAAAAAAAGGAAACATGTTTCTGGGAATAACTTTACTTTCTAAGAACACAGTGTAGAAAAAACCTTTTATATAGTGGAATTATTCAGTGAACCAATAGTTGACTATGGCTTCATGTAGATATTATTGGCCAGATACAGCACAGTAAATTCATCTTTGCATCGTCTACTTCACACTTGTGATTTGTGTGACATACATACTTTATTTCTTGTTTATTTATTACCTGTCAGCAGATTAGTTTTAAACACTTTTCACTGGTTAAATCATGTTTTTATTGATAATTATACTATAGTTGTAGAGATCTTTTACACAGTCAATGCCAAGTGTTCTATTAAATGTAGGAATTTTTCTTGCATTCCAGAACATACTCTTAAGTCATGAGCATCAGATTCTTTCCTTGTTAAAGCTCTGTGAGGCCTTTCCTCTCCACCAAGCAAGGGCTGCAAGATATTGTGCATTCTTTATCCTTTAGTCTCTCCACACATGTAGACTTTAAAATAAATATTAAGTTCAAATCCTCCTGAAGAATCATCACCTCCTGCACAGAACTGTCTTTCAACTTAATCCACATGTCCATGGTTCCATTTTGCTTTCCTTCTGTGTACAGTCTTCTAGATAGAAGCAAAGTCCATGTCAAAGCAGGTTGTTACCCTCAGCTTAGTTTGCTATTCTGGACTCCCAGTGCATTGTAGCACAAAGTAAATTGTATAATTTGGGCAGCACTAGTGATGTTACTAGATCCTAAAGCTTTGTCCAGACATAGAAATCTTGAAGTTGCCTGTTTCTTGGATGCGATGTGGGAAGTAACCTAATCCAAGATTCCCCGTGTGGTGCCAGGGCCCACAAGGGAAGCAAAGAATAGTATCACTGCAACCTACAATGCATGTCGTAAGAGGCGACTGATGTAGTCCATAGGGATGTTACACTAGTAAATAAAAAAAGCAGTGCAGAAATCTGATGTGCTGGCCTATTTGTAGGCGCATAACTGGCACAGTGTACAATGTCTCTTAGGCTCAGATCACATACAAGTCACACAGAGTGGTTGACAAGTGGTCGATATGGCGCATTCGAAGAAGAATCCAAGATTCACACAAGAACAAAGGAGGATCCCTTTGCAACCCCAATGAAATCTTCATTCTCAATATTGATTCCCTTTCTAATCGAAAAGGGTGGAGACTGCAGTAAAACTTGGAAAAATAGGTAAAAACAAAGTACTACAGTTTTACAAAATACATAAACAGTGACGATAAACAGCAACGTTTCGACCAAAAGGCCTTAAAACTTGGAAAAATAGGTAAACACGAAAGTCCTTTTGGTCGAAACGTTGCTGTTTATCGTCACTGTTTATGTATTTTGTAAAACTGTAGTACTTTGTTTTTACGTGTTTACCTATTTTTCCCTTTCTAATCAGTTTCACACTGTGATCTTGTTTGCTTGTCCAAATAGATTTTTCACATTTAGCACTCATTTTCAGGTTCATATCAACCATCGTTTATAAATATAAACAATTTATGGTTGTCTTTTTATTTATCCATTTTTTTTTGCATGTTGTTATGCCTTGGAAGGAACAGGTGATTGAGTGCCTAGAACACCAGTCTGCCATGTGCTCAGTGGTTCAAATCTCTGTATATATCTGGTCTTTTCCTTCCTGTGTTAGGATACAATTAGAAATTTAACCTGCACACTTCATGGTTACAACTATGGCTGGTGACCTTTAATCCTCATCTAAGTTATAATAAATTTTTTTGTTTCCCTATTAATAACCAGCATCATCCAGTGAGGTATAATTAAATTAAAATCATCATATTTGTATAGCTCCTCTATTTCACGAATTGGATTTATTACATACTTCAGTATTTATCCTAACATTTAGTCCATATGGGATAATATATCACTAATACGAGGCATGTTCAAATGAAAATGGGACTTGTGGATTTATTTAAAAAGTATCATACGCAAATTAACAGTTTCAACGGAATTAAACAAAGCAACCACTTGTGAATAAGAATGCACCTGGGTTCATCAGAAAAAATTTCCGTATTTAGGCAAGCATCCCACTGTTTAGGTAGACGCCGAATGCCGTCCGAGAAAAAGGTGCGTGGCTGCTCACTGAACCACCTGGTCACCGCTGTCTTCACATCTGCATCGCTGTTGAATCGCTGTCCCTTTAGTGCTTTCTTCAACGGTCCGAACAAATGGAAATCACACGGGGACAAATCAGGACTATATGCTGGATGATGAAGAACTTCCCAATTCTTCTTTGCCAATGTTACCTGCACAATTTTTGCGACGTGCGGACAAGCGTTGTCGTGGAGAAGAATCACACCTTGAGAAAGCTTGCCTGGTCGCTTAGCCTTGATGGCATTATGCAGCTTGTCTAAAGTGTCTTTATAATGGGCGGCATTGATGTTGACACCAGGTTCCTTAAAATCGTCAACAAAAGCCCTTCATGGTAAAAAATGCGGTCACCATAACCGTCCCAGCAGAAACCTGTGTCTTGAATTTGTTGGGTTTTGGTGAACCTGGATGTTTCCATTGCATGCTGTCAAACAGTGGGATGCTTGCCTAAATGCATACAGAGATTTTTCTGATGAACCCAGGTGCATTCTTATTCACAAGTGGTTGCTTTGTTTAATTCCGTTGAAACTGTTAATTTGCGTATGATACTTTTTAAATAAATCCACAAGTCCCGTTTTCATTTGAACACGCCTCGTAGATTTTAAATGAAAAAGACATGTAAAAGAAATGAAGGGAGAATTGTTGAAGATGGAAACAAAGGTAGATATTTGATCATTTACAACTGTTAACTGATTGTCTGAAATTGTATGCATAGAGTAGCCCATTTTTGTCTTTATTCAAGTCCAGCTCACTTGACCAATGTGTTTAAAAAAGTCGCTTAATTTGGGACTTCTTGCTGAGGGTTGAGTTATTAAAAGTTAGATCTTTGGTTACATGCCCGAGTGGTTACCGGGGCCCAAATTGAGGTGTAAAGAATAAAACCAGTTACCTGCCACACATGTCGTAAGAGGCGACTAAGGAGGTTGGTAGTGGGACTAGCTACCCCACACCGTCAAAAAAAAATTGATGGCTACAGAACAGAGAGCGAACCGAGTAAACGCTGGCTGAAATCGCATAATGATAAGTACCAGAGCTCCATATGGTGCTGAAGATGTGACGTAAAACACACCAATGCTAAGGCTGCATGAATCAGATTTCCACATAAATAGAATTTATGAAGAGATCTGATACATCAGTCTGGGCGGTGATCGCGCGTGTGAGAGAGATCTTTGGTGCTGACGTCAGAATGCTTATGTCGTTATGATAAGAAGAGCTGTCAGAACATGCTGTGTTAATAGGAAGCATCCTGATACCACCTTTATTTATCATCTTCTGCGTTCTCACTAGATTGGAATCTCAAATAAAGGCAGCCGTCTGCCTCAGATTATCTGCCACACCATACAGTTTGTCATGGAAGCTGGTGTAAATGGGCCACCTCTTAAGTCTTCATACTGGGGGCAGTTTTGTAGGATAGAATTCCTATGATTTCTGCTTCCCGCTTGTGCCGACATCTTCCGGCAGTAAGTTTTGGCCACCCTCGTGATGGTAGGTCTGACATTCTTACTATCTGGCTAAATCTCCGAGGCAGATTGGCGACCGTAGAATCTGTTATCCTATTCCTCATTGTGAGGGGTCATTGCACCATGTTATGCGGCTTACAGCCTGGTGCATCAGTTTTCTGCAAGCATTTGTTTTGGGTTAGCATTCTTTAGCGGACATGTGCATCCGATTTCAGCCAAACCTCCTTAGTTGTGCCTCTTACAACATGCATGGCAAGTAAGTGGTTCGATTCGTTACACCCCAAATTTGGGCCCAGGTAACCACTTGGGCGACATTTATTTATGAGGATTGTATTTAAACAAGAGAATGTAATTTATTATGAACATCTCATGGTTTAAAAAAAAAATTGCTATAAAACATTCATTTAAGATATCAATATGTTAGTGTAGCTTTTTTGGTTTTATAGTATGATTTTTTCCCAGTTTGATGGCTGCAGTAGTTGCACAAAACTGAACGAACTAACTATGTGGTGACATATCACAGATACGTCTCTTGGAGCATTTAATCTCTTGTAAATATATCTGAAAACTAGTTATGGGATTAAGGACATATATCTCATAAATGTAGTTGTGACTAGCAACACTGCGCTTGTATAGTTCGCTTTGAGTATATAATTTATTTACTTTGTTTATCAGGATTGGGACAACAAAAAAAGGTATTGGTCCAACCTACTCATCCAAGGTAAGATTTCTAATTTTGTATTAAGATTGTGCAAGTGTATGAATGGCAATTTTGTTAACAGTTTAATACATACTGTTATAGTTTAAGGACAGACCGCACACCTACATTTAATGATTTTTCTTAAAAAAATGAAATTTGAGTTTTTTTTATATTTTATATAATACATCCAATTTTGAACAAGAAGCTATCTTTAGTTTGCAAAAAAATGTAGTTTTGTATTTTAATTAAATTTTTAAACTAGGCATATATACGTTTTTTAGCTAATTATATATGGAAAACCATAACTCTGCTTCAACAGATGGTAGCAAAGTGTTATATAGTAATATGGTAGGGAAAATAGGTTAACTAATAGCTCCATTAAACTCATGCAGCTTCATTATGATGTAACTTGTATAAAAAATTCTGGGAAATTAGAGCACATTGGTTGGATAAATAGTATTTGAGCCATATTTAAACATCACAAAGATAACCATGAGAGCTGCAATATACTGAGTAGCTTGCGCCCCAAAGATAAAGTTTTAGTTGATTAAAAACAAACTGCCTAATTTTATTTTTGGCAACATAATATTTGTCAAGCTATATTGCAACTTTGTTGATAAAATACATTCATGGTGGTTCTCACAATGCTAATGAATCTTTCCATAATCTTATATGGACTTGCTGTCCTAAGATCTCATCTGCTTTGAGGAGGAGCTTAAAAGTAACTGCCAGTGATGCCAATATTGTAGTTAATAATGTGAAATTGGGCCGATATGATACTTTTGTTTTAATTTAACTTTTCCTTCGGAAAACATTATTTTTAGCATTTTGCAGTCACCTATAAAAACCGTATATCTTCCTTGCTAATACAGAATTTAGGCACAAAAAGCTAGAAAGATGTGAAACAATTAGCGTTAGCATCTAAAACATTGGCTGAGGCAAGTTTGTATGCTCATGGGGCATTCTAAAGTAAATTAATTTGGTCAATAATTTGTTTGTTTTTTGGCTTTTTCTCAAAATTGTTGTTTTCTGTAAATATATGTCGCTAAATACACTTTTTGTCAAAAACTACTCAAAGCATGGCTGTATAAATTATTACATAAATATCTTATGCATATATGATGACCCCTACCACTTTAAAAGATTCCTTTGAACAGTTTTTGTGTGTCATGCAAAAGAATATCTCTTACCCCATAATTTTGGGGTCAAAAATCTGAATTTGCATTAAAAAATCATGGTAATCAGGTAAAACTCATTTTAATATACTTTAAAAGTCTTTTGCTACCAGTTCAAGATATGCAGATGTACTATAACATCTGAAAGTTCTATAGTGCTAACCTGAATAGAACTTAAATCATCCTGTATTTTGCAAGGTTTCTTTTTGGGCCTATTCCCTTTTAAAAACCCTCTATAGTCTGTCCATTAATTCGTGAGCACATTTGAAATTGATTTTCTCAAAAACTACCTGTTGGATCTCAGTGATTTTTGCATGCAGCCTTAGAATATCCATGACGCTAAAGTAAAGCTAACCAGTAGTTCATAGATGCTACGGATTTTGCACATCAGCGAATTCCTTTGATCTTTTATGACAATTGCAAATACGGGGCTCAAATTTTAGATTTTACAGTAATCCCTAGAATTTGTCCATGTCAATTCTATTCATAGGTGTATCTCCATATTAACTTGATAGGTCAAGTAATTAATTGTGTGCCCTTTATGTGCAATCGTGAACTTGGATACAATATGCAACAGTTAGTCCTCCCTTCGGTCACCATTAGACCCCAGGGTGTCTTAACTTCACCACAAATTGTATGATGGTAGACGCATTTGGATATGGAAATGTATACGTTGCTATTTCTCAGTCTGTAATCAAAATATGATTTGTATCATCCCGAATCTGACGATTTCATGAGGTTGATAATTGTTACTGGCTGGACAAATTGTAATCCATCTCGGTGCCAGTACTCGTCTTCCTCTCGGAGCACATGTTCAACACACTTCTTCCAGAACTGCATGTCTATCATTGAGAGGGACTCACGTGTCAGAACTTCAACATCACACATTTTAAACGTCCTGTTCTGTTCGCAACTTGCCCTTTTACTTTAGCCCAGACAAGCTCTATCGGATTGAGGTGAGCATGATATGGAGGTAGTCGCAAAGACGTGTGGCCATATTCCGCAATGATTTTGTCAATATGAAACACCTTTGTCTTATTTGTCATCCTCACCAGGTGCAACAACTCGGGCTTCAAATATGTATCATCGAAGCTGACATTTTCCTTAGCAAGCCAAGTCCTAATTTGATCTTTTGTATTTGATGCAGTTGGTACTTTGTCTTCCGCTGATACTGCGTTGTGATAGGATGCATTATCCATTACCAAGCATGATGGTCTGTTTAGAATTGGAAGTAGATCTTTCTCCATCCAGTGCCTGAAAATATGTCCATTCATTTCTGTGTGGTAGTCCCTACCGTCGGTACTTTTGATTGGAAAATAAGTCCAGCGTCATGGACAAGACCTTCTTCACTGCTTCCTGCATGTGTTAGTATAATACGCTGGCCTTTGCTGCTTGGTATTTTTCTTTTCTGTTCACCGTCTACTGATTGCCATTCTTTAGCATTGGTGTGGTGAGCATTGACCCAGGATTTGTCCAAATATACAATATCATAGCCTTGCCTCCGCCGCTCACGGATCTGCCTCAGGTATTTACTTCGGGCAGCAATTAAATGTGGCTTTTAATATTCACACAGATAATATTCCTGCCGCCTCTAGTTTTTCTGAAGGTGAAGCCCGCGGCTCTTACAATTTTCCATAGAGTACTTTTAGAAATGTCTATGCTGCAATCTGATTGCAGTTTTAATTTCAGTTTCCTGAGAGTAACAAGTTGATTTGTCGCAAACATTTTCAAGAGCTCCGTCTTATGACATCTATGTCAAAGTTGTCAATTGTTCTTTTCCTTCCTTGCTTGACATTAGTGCACTTTGTGTCCTGTTTAATCCATCGGAAAAGGATTCTCTATTCAGACCAAGCGCCAGTTGCGTTCGTTTCTCAGGGTTATGAATATCGCAATATAGATGACCTCTCTTAGATTCCCTACGGAAGTGTTGGTATAGTAAAACTGTAACCTTCTGCATTGTTATAAATGTGCACTTCAGACTCATTATGAATGTGATATCAATGTCAGTTTTGATAAGCCAACAAATATGATACAATAGCTTCATACAAATAGCGAGATACACCTATAACTATACAACGGTATCCCAATTATAACGTCATATGCTTTCCGCTTTCAAAGTCGACTGGGTTAGGTGCACGGGAGTTCGTGAAATTGTTGTTTACTCATGATATTTCAATGTTACCATAATGTATTTTTAGAACAACGCGTCTGTGTACCGTAGATCTGTTACTATTGTGTACAATCCGGTGAGGTTGATTTTAATATAACCTGAAGAAGAAATATTTCAAACTACATCAAATTTTCTTGGAAAAAATATTACTCTAGCGTCAGTGGATATTCTAAGGCTGCTTGCAAAAAATCACTGAGATCCAACAGGTAGTTTTCAGAAAATCAATTTCAAACGTGCTCACGAATTAATGGACAGACTATAATAATTTTTTTTCATAGAAGATACATGCTTGGATTTTTTGGCATTTTTTCCCCCGAGTTTTAACATCAAGCAAGTTGATCATTTAGAATCATAAACGCAACCTCAATGATCAATATTTCTGTTTAGGGGTGCTGTCTGTCCTTAAGGACAGTAAAGATATTTATGTTTGTATTTTAAAAAAGGGTTCTGTATTTTAAGAAAAGGTTTAGGACAGGGAAATTTGATTATAAGTTATGAGTTATTTTGCATAATAATTTCAGAAAATAGTTTTCTTGTTGAATGGCATTTGTGACTAGGAAATATGCTTTAACATTTAATTATACGCAAAGTGTTGTAGAGAGCTAGCTTAGAGCATGAGTGTGCGTGTGTGTGCAAGATATGACAAGATATAAGTTTTCTAACAAAGAACTCTTGGCACAGGCTACCCGGAATGGTCTACGGATTTCTGATCTCGTTGGCGATTTCAGCAAGTTCTCCGAAAAGTAAGACAGCAATTTATACTTCGTATATAATCTTCAATAATTCTGAAATAAAATGTTAATAGTTGCTTACTACTATTTATTATGTTGTTAGTATACATTTTCTTATTTTGTTAATGTGTTAACATATACCAATTATGTTATATTTTTTGTTAAAGTTAAAGAAAAGCATCATACTGTTAAAATCTATATTTGCAAGAGAGATAACTGATTTTAATGATTTTCTTATTATTGCAATCTTTTATAAGGTATATATCAACATAAATGATAATCCTGTTCGTTCAATGTGTTGTTTGTTGTGATTAACATTGTCTTGTTGTTAGTTTGTTGTTCACAGTATTTTACTTACTAATTTTGTGTATTGATAAACTTGTTAGTTCAATGTGTTGTTTGTTGTTATTAACATTGTTAGTTTGTTGTTCACAGTATTTTACTTCTTAATCTTGTGTGTTTCTATTTCAGATTTAAACATCTAGTTGATCATTTTAAGCAGATGTTTCCTGAATTACTTGTTGACATTGATGAGGAGTTGCTGCTGTATAAGGTTAGAGCAACTGTTACTGAAATGCATTGAGAAAGAGAAACTATATTTAATCTTCTGGGACCTTCTTACTGAGAGCAATTATTGTATGAGGCTCTCCCGTGTGTTGCCGGGGCTCGCAAGGGGAGCAAACAATAGTAGCACTGCAGCCTACAAGGCATGTCGTAAGAGGTAACTGAGGTAGGGGTCTAGGGAAGCTACTCTAGTAAATAAAAAGGGCCACCGAATGGTTACTGGGGCCCAAATTTGGGGTGTAAATAATAGAACCACTGTTACCTGCCATGCATGTCGTAAGATGCGACCATGGAGGTTTGCCTGAAATCGGATGCATGTGTCCTAAACGTGTAGAAGTCTAAGCGTTTAGGGGCTTACCAAACCAATGTGCAACGTATACACATTCTTGGCAAAGATCAAACATATCACAGTGATTACAATTGGTTGTAAAGAACAAACGCAAAGAAGAAGAAAAACACAAAAGAGTGGAGGTTAGGCGCTCACCTCTTCATTCCAAAGCTAGAGCCATCAAGATATTTTTCCAGAGATCCCTGATCTCAGTGTAGGTGAGATGGTGTTCCTAGTTCTATATTATATATCATTATATATGCTTATATTATCTTCTGCTTCGAACGCTCCATATCAACCACCTGTCAGCCAATCTGTGATTTGTATGTGATCTGAGCCTAAGAGCAATTGTACAGTGTGCCAGTTATGCGCCTACAATTAGGTCAGCATATCCGATTCCCGTACTGCTTTTTGTTTACTAGGGTAGCTTTCCTAGGACCTACATCAGTCGCCTCTTAGACATGCATTGTAGGTTGCAGTGGTACTATTCTTTGTTTCCATTGGGGGGCCCCGGCACCACACGGGCGAATTATATAATGAGATGGGATCATTTGTAGTGATTGTAGTAACCGTGCATGATGCATATGTGTTATAGTACAGGATACATTTTACACTCTGTAGTAGTTCTGTGCAAGTCAGAGAGTAAAGTCATTTATTTTCAAAACTACCTTCTTTAATGGATGCCTGTACTCTAATTGGTGTAAGAGCGAGATGTGGATTGCATATGGTCAATCCATAATCACAGTGTTTGAATCATGTTTGGCAGTGGCTCACCTATTAAATAGCTAATATCTGTATATATTATATTCCGTTTCACAGGATCTAAGTGAAAGAGTCAGGCCGATGGTGAAGGAAACTGTAAGTTACCTACACTCTGCCATCGTTGATAACAAACGTATCCTCGTAGAGTGTGCCCAGTCAACTATACTGGACATAGACTTTGGTTAGTTTTTGAACTTCTAACTTATCTGCCTTTCTCATCTCCTACACTCAAAATTCATATAATACGCTGTGTTTTGTTACATATTATGTTTACTGTAGCATATTTTAGGCCTACTGTTACCATTTCAGTCAGACATTGTAATTATTCAGCTACAAGTAATTTATTTTGTTTTTGTCACATTGCTAAAATAGATGGTAATTTACAATCATGTAATTTTTTTAGTCGAAAAGGTTAGTCAAAATAGGATATATTAAATATTACATTTTTAATGAATTTTTGGGTAAAAGGTCCCCAAAAGCTTTTTCTGACCTAATTTTGGGGGTGTGTTTATCCAAAAATGTATAAAAAGTTGTAATATATCGAAAAAAAGCTTGTGTAATTTTTTAAATATTACAATTGCTCACCTTAGAGTGAAAACAAAATTCATTTATATCCATTAGATTCAGAGCCATATGGATTCAAAATTTTGTGTTTGGTGGCCATTTTGTATTGTTTCCATGACAACACATTGACATTTATGTAAACTGACATTATTCTACTCTTCTAAGTCATAATCTCTCAAAATTGTTGGACAAATTCTTCATTAATATGAAAACAACGCGCAACATTTCGGACCAGAGTCCCCCTTGAACTATGGAATTCCATATTTTATTTAGGCTTTTGGCATGAGTCATCTCTGCCTGCCTCCCTGTGACAGATCTGATACCATGCTACAGTATAACTCCAGATGTGATACTTTAAAGTGGAGTTTGGCTGAAATTCAGATGTCATTCATGCAGTAGGAGCCTCATGGCATTGCAATGTACTTGTGTTCTTGGCGCAAACCACACATCACAGATAGTACTTATATGTGTTAGTTGATAAGAACGAACACAGACAAACAATTTAGGTATTTAAAAGTTGATGTTGCTTTGACAATTTTGTATATTGAAATGATTTATACCAAAATATAATTTGTTGCAATGCTTTTCTTCCACAAAACAGGTCTATATCCTTATGTAACATCCTCCAATTGTTCTGTAGGGGGTGTCATTACAGGCTTGGGTATTCCGCCACATGTTGTTGGTGAGGTCTACGGTGTTGTAAAAGCATATCTTACCCGTGTTGGGTCTGGAGGATTTCCCACTGAATTAAAAGATGTAAGACAGCTTTGTATTGTTGAATTTATTACGTACACCAGAATATATTTTTTTTATCACTTTAGGTAAATTGCTACTTTCTATTACAACTTGTACACATAGTAGTGAATAAGAACTCAGGATAATTATGTGAAACTCAGGACTAGTAAATTTTCAAGAATGTAGAAAAACAGCTGTACTCATGAACACAGACAACTCATGTGACCAGTTGATGCAGAACTGCGGCAAAAGCTGTCATGCTGTAATCTTAACCTGGAAAGAACTGGACTTCACCCAGGTGATTTTTCTAAAATGGCTTGACTTACGGCTGAAGTGCAGAGCAACCAAAACATGTATTTTCATAAATGCACAGAACACAAAAAAGTTTCCATACTTTACTGTTATTATTATTACCCCCCTGAAAGACTTGATATGTTGCCATTCTGTCTCCAATATCATCACTTAAGGATTCCACGTCTTACCACAGCAGTCTTGGTTATACACGGACCACACTATGACAATTGTTCAATTGCTCTCTCTAAACCACTGTACGTTCGTGAACCAAAATATTTGAATTTCCAAGACATGATATTGTTTGTGAGCCAGTGTTGTTCAGTTCATGTAGGATGTCTATTATTCCATACCAAGACACTTGATCATTTTTTTGTAGCACTTTGTTTCACAGAACTAGAATTTCATTGTTTGTGTAATGTTGATGATTCACATCAATATGTTGTCATGGGAGAAATGCATGTCATTCAAACTACCAAGTTCTATTGGTTTGCTCATCACTATCAGGATATCAATGGGGTTGTGCCATAGAAATTCTGAGATTCAAGGTGGCAAGCTTGTGCCAACAATTGTCTGTTTTCACATAGTATGCATTTGGACTACAGAAAATCCTGATATCTTACTTGGGTATATAAATTTACAAGTGCATGTGTGGTCAGATTAAGGCTCCACTGAATATGTAGTGGTAAGCACACAACAGGGTATGAGATTGGCCTACATGATTTCCCTGGTTAACGTCTAGAAATTGATAACTGGCACAACTGTGCGATAATGTTCAAGACATTTGGTCTCAACAGGTTGACCAAAAATATAATCCACATAAATGTCACATCACCATGACAATTTAACTGGTTGGTCATGGGTAGAATTTTTGGTCATTGCAAGTGCTGCTTATGTGCTCCTAATTCTGGGATGGAGATGCAAACATTATTTTCCATCGGTATTGTTTTGACTGAGAACTGATTGCAAAGTAGAAGAGCAACCTAAAGGTAGGGACTTCTAAGTGTGACACTGTCTTTTGCCTTATTTTAACATATTCACGTTGACATCTGTGAGTGAATTAACTATTTAAATCTTTCATCCGACAGTTGTGATTGTACATTTATGACAAGTAATATAAACATTATTTTCTTCAGCACAACGGGGAACTGTTACAAAACAGAGGGGCAGAGTTTGGTGTTACTACCGGTAGACCAAGACGTTGTGGTTGGTTGGATCTAGCCATGTTAAAATACTCACACATGATAAATGGGTTCACGGCGTAAGTAAATATGTTATCTTACAGAAACTTTGCTTTATACATTTCCACTTGAGTTTATTTGATTGTTTCTATAGACTAAGCAATTTTTACAATGAATTACATTTGGCAGCAGACATTTACATTTCAACAAACTACCTCATCTGAGTAGTCGTCTTGATAACTCACATACATTGCACATAACAAGAGTTTTGGAATATACTGGGTGTAACTCCAGAAATATCACCCTGGCATCACATATTAAAAGAGAGAAAGCTCTTAATTCATTCTGGTTATCAACAAAAATTACAACAACAATGATTCTCTGCCATTGTTCAAACTCGTCCATATCACATAACTAGCATGTTGTAACAATTGTATGTTGATAGTTTTTGAGTTCAGTGATAATTTGATTTATATACAATATCTATGTGTTTTGTGTACTATCTTGTGAGATGCATGTTGATATATAGAAACATCAATCTTCATAAAGATACCAATAAAAAAACCTGTATATAACCCTGTTCTTTATACAGACTAGCTGTCACCAAACTAGATATACTTGATGTGTTTGAAGAAATCAAGGTGGGTGTTGCTTACACATTGAATGGAGAGAGACTTAACACTTTCCCAGGTGAGATCTATTTGTTATCTTAATCAAGTTTAACATTATGTGTTAAAGATATAAGTTTGTGTCTGCACATTGTCTGCTGATATAGTCTGGTGATTAGAGAGCTGGTTTTGCAGTCAAAAGAGAAAATTATTTTAGGCAGTCATGGTTAGGCAGTAAAACAAATCACAAAGATTTATTAAAATTGGTCGTAAGAACGACGCAAAGAAGGAGATTTTACATATCCTGCTTGTCACATTGATGTGTGTTCACTAATTTGAAAAAGGGCTGCATTTGGAAACAGTATTTCTGAACAAGAATGTTTTTTCTTGTAATATGCACTTAAGTATATTGGGTGTCAATATGAAAAGCAACTGCTAGATATCAGTAGTTTGAAACATATATTTGCTGCCATGTTTGTCAATAAGACAATACTCACTTGTGTGTTCTGTCAGAGAAATATGATGAAAACTACATGCAACTATTTGTTATTTTTAGCATCAGATGATGATCTGCAGAAATTGGAAGTGGAATATAAGACTTTGCCAGGGTGGAAAGAGCCAACGGAAAACATCAGAGAGTTTTCACATCTGCCAGTTAATGCTCAGAGTTACATTCACACAATTGAAACTGAGATAGGAGTAAAAGGTATATACAGAGTTTACCATTTTCAACATTTTAATTAGTAACCAAAGAGTAAACATTATTTGAATGAAGGATGTCTATTTCTATTGTTGCAAGAGAAATGTGCGCAAGACTTTTCTGGTAGTGACACTTATTTTGTTGGCTAAGTCGCAAACAGCTGTCTATTGCAGAATGTAAAATTGTCATCTGAATACACTAGGTGCTTGGTCTGTTCCTCCTCAATTTTTATAATTGAAATATATGATTTGCTAAATGCTTACAAATATTTGTCGTGTCACTTTTGTTTTATTACTTTGTTTAACCAGCTACATAGTTTTCACTGTTGTCTTTACTGTCATTGATATATGTTCATGGAAACTTGAAGTGACTTTTTGTGACTTTCTGATGGCTATCGTGACAGACATTTGTTGTTTGAAAGCTTAGTATGTTTGTTGTTTCTGTTACATATTGTTTAGTGTGGAAAGTTTGGGTTTCATATCATGTGATCTCCTGACGTTGAGGTAAGGCTCACGATCCATAGGTACTTTGTACAAGCTTACTTGGAACAATTAGATCCAGCTGAAAATAAAAAGGCAGGTTGTTTAAGCTACTGCGTATGCCAAATTTTATATATAACAGTTTAATTTCTGACAAATCTAGCAACAAGCACATGGCAAAATCTGTTCTGAGCCAAAAAAAAACCTGGACCATTGGGTTTCATATTAGCTGTCTCCGTTGCTGAATGTTATAAACATATGTTGTATTAAAATGTCTCCATTTCTCATCTATTGGAAATTACGCTTTTATCATTGGTCTAGAACACTTCTGCTAACCCATTCACTGCATCTTAGACCTCAAATATGTAATAATCATAGGCCCTACTACTCAGTATTGTCTCTACGTAAATTATAATTTTATGCATGTTTTTGCTTGCGAAAGAAAAGATATGCAAGAAGGATTTGTATTGTTTTAAAATATTTTATACATTTATGTTGTACTTGTCTCTGTAACTAAAAATGTTATCTACCAAAACACATTAGTGGTGATACATTTATTGAGAATATTTATTTACATATTTTCTTCCAATACTAAATTTGTGTTTCAAATGTTTACTTTCAGTTCGATGGGTTGGTGTTGGCAAGGATCGTAACTCCATCATCACAATATCTTGAATATTGGCTACTTGTGCTACTGCTGATTGTCACAGTCAAGAATGTAGATTCATATTTTTATTTTTACAATATTTAGAAATTAGATCAAACGCCTTCATGAAAACAAAACATGTATACATTGACATTTTGATGTCTTTGTGCTCACATTGTGTAGTAAACAATCATTTCAATATCACAATGAAATTGTGTGGTGTGGTTTTCAGTTTGCTCCTTATAGATATCATTTTGCAGTCGAGTGCCCAAATGCAGGATAGTATATAGACAAGGGAAAGTCTGTTTAGTCAAAATTAAGATTTATGTGGAAATGATCTGTTTTCCAGCCAATTTATCATTGAATGATAACTCGCCAATTAAAGTTTGTCTAGAGCTTGTGAAGCCTCCGTAACAAAATTCTATATAATATAGAAACAATCATGTAAATGGTGGGCACAACTAAAATGGTGAAACAAAATTCTCACAACTTTCCATAATAGAGTCGAGCCGTGGACAACCGGTTTATGTTCTGACCTGGGATATGTGATTGAAACAATATCCTGTTATTTAAATTCTATACAGTAAGAAACAACAATTCAGATTCTAATTTTTTTGGAAAACCAGTTCATTAAAGCTGATAAACGTGAGCTTGACTATAATTTTCGTTATTGAATAGATTTCCAGAATCTGTGAGATGCAAAGTGGGTCTCGCGGGACTTTTATTTTTCTATTGCAGTTCTTATGGTGTGAAGTATTATTTCAAGTATGTGCATACATAGTCTGAATTGTTTGAAAACCTATTGCTGTGACATATTTTTAACAATAATCCCTGCTGTATTTTGACATGTGTTGTATGTGCATTGCCTTGAAATCCCTTGTGTACATTTTATATACCGTGTACAGCAGATTTTTATTTTTGTTCATATCTTTTGATTTTAGTTACATATGTTCTGGTATCTAGAACTTTGGATGTGTGGGGAAATAAGTAATGTGGGGAGTATTATATTTATTTTTATTTAAATCTTAGTCTATAATAAGTGCATATGTACTGTAGGATTGGATGTCAGCTTTGTTTATGCTACCTTAACGGATATGTTTCCATGAATGGATCTATCAGCGATTGTCAAGTATGATGAACATTTAGTTGATTATTTACTCTAGATATAGGTGTGTTATATCTGCACTGTACTGCACTGTACTACTGGTATCTAGAACTTTGGATGTGTGGGGAAATAAGTAATGTGGGGAGTATTATATTTATTTTTATTTAAATCTTAGTCTATAATAAGTGCATATGTACTGTAGGATTGGATGTCAGCTTTGTTTATGCTACCTTAACGGATATGTTTCCATGAATGGATCTATCCAGCGAATTGTCAAGTATGATGAACATTTAGTTGATTATTTACTCTAGATATAGGTGTGTTATATCTGCACTGTACTGCTGATAGTACTGCAATGGTAACAGCATGATCTGGGAGGAGAGATAACCCGGATGTTGTGAATGATGCATGTTTAGATGATGTAATAACAGCTGCATCTCTGAAATACATTGTTTGATTTGAGAATTGTATACACTAGTTTCTCATATGCTATATGGTTCTTGAGCAGCAGTTTTGTTACTTTCCATCAATTCTTTTCAATAAGTACGAGTTTGGTGTCCAACATTTGTAGCCATTTTTGGAGTGTTCTTTCTTTTCCAACTGATTGCAGTCAAATTATTGTTGGGCATGCTCTCTGTGCTGCATACTGTTTATTTTTCCATTAAAAAAATTCCAATCAATTTTGTCCGTTCCATGTTATCAGATGTTTTGCGTTTATGTTTTTTTATACTATCCTTGATGTGCAGAACATGGATTGTGTTAGATATGACGCAGAACACATTAGGACACACGTCTTGTGATCTATTGTCATGATGTTGCTTTTATCAACTGCTACAATCAGATGATCAAAGCCAAATCTTTGCTTCCTAAAGAAGGCTGCAGATTTTGTCCTGTCAATATGTTTGATGATTAAGCATGAAACGAATCTGTTTTCATACCATGAGGTATATGAGAGATGTTACACCTGCATTTTTCTTTGACCAATGTTGAGCTTGCTACTTTTATTTCTCTGGTGTCAGAGTAAATCCTGATGGGGAATTTGATCAGGGGACTATTCGCCTATAAAGCAAATTCTATAAAAGCACTGCTCTATTGTCTCTCCTAATGTTGTATGCTTTAGGAGAAGAGTTTTATAAGATGCAGTCCTACAAGCATCATCATAAAATGTGGAACTGTAAAACACATCTGATCATAAAAGCTTTACAAGGGTCGTAGTTAGAAGACATTTGTCTACCAACTTGACAAACTTGCAGGTAGAGTGGTCTCAGAATTTGATTTCAAGTCTCCTATTCTGTCATGTCTACTTTTGTATGTTACATCAACTTACATATCTGTTGTAATTATGCAGCAGTAGTAGCTTGTTGGTTCATACATCTATTAATATAAAAAACACAGGTTTTACTATGTGATCATTACTGAGAATTGTTTTTTAAAAACATAATTATAAATTGATATATTTAAAGAAAATCTATATTCAGTGCTGTTTTATTCATGGTGAATTTTATGTGCCAGAGATTTATTTTATATTATATTGTTCTAGATGAGTTATAAAATGTTAGATCTGCCATTTATAAACACAGATCTGACACTAAGATGTTTCATTTGACAGTTCCATTGATTCAAAGCATCTCATACATACTTGAGTGTATAGAGTAAAAAATTGGGCTGACGACATCTAGTGTTTTTTATGATGTGTAACAGTAGTGTAAGATGTTCAAGGGGAAGGATATCACAATTATGTTTATTATATAGAACTGCTGAGCTTATCACTGCTTTACAATCACTGCCAAGTTTAGTTTTATCATAAAGAATATTTATCATAGATAGGCCTGTCAATGGTTTATCTCACCCAGAGGAGAATTGTATATATTAAAGCAGTGTGTGTTTACTACTGTGGTTGATGGCTATGTCCTGTAGAGGATAGGCCACGATTTTCGTTTCATTCATTTTTTTACTGCCTCGCACATGTGACATTTGGTTGCAGTAGGTTTTCATAATAGTTGCAATTGTGTCTCTTGCAACACCATTGTCTATAACACAAAATAGTGGGCATTTGTTGCTATGGTTCGTTCCAAAATTCGTGATCATCTTTATCGACCGATATAAAATCATCCACTTGACAGAAATTCTTGATTTTGCATTTTTATATAGGTAACAGTGACGACGTTCCAAAAGTATTTTTTTCCCACCCAAACCTTTAGTGCTGTAAGAATTTTATTATATGTTATTACTAAATTTACCGCTATGTTGATCTGGTATACTTGTCGAAATTTTACAGTACGATTGTCAAGTTTGTCTATAACTAAGCATTTCCGTGTTCCAAATGCAATACAGTGCACGTCAAAATCGGGAATCCTGTGGAATTAATCAGTTCCCAATGTTTCCTACCGACTGTCATTGGCGTATGTATGCAACATTTACTTTCATTTATAGAAGTGGAAGGTATCATTTGTTCACTATGTGACCTTTTTTTTATAATATGTAATAGGAACACGCCTTTGCAATCATTCGCCACCATTTTGTGTATTACTGTAAGTTCTAAACTTTGATTATCATTTTATTGTGCTTATGCAAAATTATATAACAAAAACGTTTTTTGCATCAACTAAGCTACATACCACTTAGTTAAACATGGGATTAGAACGTCATGAGGTATATAAGACTTTCTTTCTTTCTTTCTCGAATCCTGTATGCCTCACAGCGTCGGGTCAGGAAGAGATTTCTAAACGGGCCCTAGTATCGCTCGTAGATAGTCTCTTTGTCGCCTCTGTTATCTCTGAGGTCCATCTTTTGCGTGGCGGCCTTTTGCTTTGTACCCATTGTATCGGAGCAGCATTGCTCTTTGGGTGCACTGTCTGATGGTAACCTGCTTACGTGACCGAACCATTTAATTTGTTGTTTCTTGATGAAGTCTAGTACTGATGTTGTACCCACTTTTTCCTGATGTCTTCATTTCTCAACCGGTCACTTCTTGTTACACCCAGCATTCTGTGTAGACACTTCATCTCTGTTGTGACTAGTTTTCTTCTATCGTTTGTTGTCAGCGTCCAGGTTTGGCACTGGTAACATAATGTGGGAGAAAGATTGTGTTGAACATTGGTATATAAGACTGCATGCCAAAAATTACTTATATCCATCAGATAGATTTCGTACAAATTAAACCTTAGTGTGTAAATTTTGGAACGCGCTATAGCAACTTTGCAACTAGATGACAACCAGATACAATATACTCTATAATACAAATGTTTAGTTCATTGACAACATTTCACCGTCATCATTTTAAAATTTCAGTAACTTAACTTAGTGGACCAGGGCAAAAGTCATGTTTTTACTAGCCATTTGTTTTTAGAATAAATGCCCTTTAGTGTGGCCCTGGTTAAAGCGTCCACCCAAAGTCACATAGTGTGGTGTTTGGTTCACAAGAGTTAAATCTTAACCCTTTCCTGCTACATACTTTCGAAGGCTGAGCTAAAAATAGCTACTCTTTGTTTCTAGGTCATAACGTGAATGTCCCTATAGCAGCGACAGTAGCAATGTATAACGTGTTAACATGTCTTTAGCCCACAGAGGAGAGATAATAACAGATGTGTTAATGTGTCTTTAGAAGTGAATGAGAAAAACATATATATACATCCTTAGCAGCTAAAGGGTTAACACCAAACGGCATTATTTTTACATTCAATGAGACATAGTATATTTTCATTTACAGGTTGACCATCCAACAAGAAACCTGCTACACATATGTGGTCTGTCTTGAAGTTGTAGTTTATAAAACTGTTTTACTTAATGTGGTTGCTAGCCTTATTCATCAATCCCTGTTTAATGTGTTGCAGTTGTCCTATTTTTAAACCCAATATTTGACCTTATCATACACACAGTCAACGCTAAAGAGTGTTGCACCATGAGCATTATAATATTGATCTGTTTTGTTTGTTGAAACAATTTGAGATTATATTTTGAAGAAATGCTGCCGTTATTTCATTTATATATTGCCATTTACTGATGTATATATATATATATCTATCATCTAGCACATTAAACTTTTGTTTGGTCACATCTGTTACACATAATTATTTCTGTTAGTGGGTGTATGATTGAGTGCCAGTGTATATTTTTGTTGGGTTGTATGGAAATGGCATTCTCTTATGCATTTCTTGTCAGACAAATTGTACTGGCAAGAAAACCACATCTGCTCTATTTAGACATGTGATCCACATGTGTATATAAATAGTAGTCTCCATTCGAAATGGGCTGCTAAATGTAAAAACAAGACCAGGCACAGATTGCGACAGTGACCATGCACTACTGATAGGAAAAGTAAGAATAAAACTGAAGAAGATAAAGAGGGGCACAAGAAACATCATATCGAACTTCTCAAGACTGACTGAAATGCAGAAGACTCATTTAAACGCATTATACAGGGTGTTCAAGATTAAAGCAGCCCATTGACAAATCGAAAGTTGCCAGATAATCTATCACATTATGTTTATGTACTATTTAAAACGGTTCTGACTAGCTCGTTTTACGTCACATTTGTTCATCGCCCCTTCCGCACTACAATTACATACCGTCACATAACCTTGACCTATACTACATCATAACTGAACCTTCTCATTTTCATACATATATGCCAGATTGACTCCATTCACAGGCTGCTATTATCTTGAACACCCTGTACAAAACAGATATAACGCTATGGAAAAAAATAGAAACAATGGCAGATGATTAAAGAATCAATCCAACAAACGTCAAAGGAACTAACCCACACAACGGATCAAAAAGAAATGGATGACGGAAGACATTTTGGAATTAATGGAAAATAGAAGGAAAAACAAACAGAATAAAGCAGAATATGATCGAATCAATAAAGAGATAAGACAAAAATGTAAAACAGCCAAAGAAGAGTGGTTAAATGAAAAATGCAAACAGATCGAAACAGAACGCAAAGAAAACCCCAAATCAATATACGAAAACGTAGACGACTTACTTGGCAGACGTAAACGCAGAACTACTGGATGTTTAAAATCAAAACACGGAGATATCCTGCTGGAAACAGACAAGAAAATGGACAGAATACATTAAGGACTTATACAGTGATAACAGACAAGAAATCAACATCAATTACAACCATGAAGGACCACAAATACTTCCAGCAGAAATTATCAACGCCATAAGACACACGAAAAAGGCAAAACCCCAGGACCAGACAATATAACAACAGAAGAAATAGAAGCAACAGGCGAATTGGGCATAGGCGTTTTAACAAAATGATTCAATGACATCTACAACACTGGATATGTACCCAAAGATTTACGACAATCCATTTTATAGCACTACCAAAGAAAGCAGGAACGATAGAATCAGCACAATCAGCCTTACGAGTCACGTGACAAAACTACTTTTCAGCATTATTATGAGAAGGGTACGAAACAAAATAAGACCAGACGTTAAGGAAGAACAATGTGGCTTTGTTGAACGCAGGGAACAAACAACGCAATATATACAATAAGAACAATAATGGAAAGATCCATAGAAATGAAGTTGGACTTATACTTATGTTTCATAGACTACTCAAAAGCTTTCGATAAAGTAAAACATGGAGAAATAATAAGCGAAATAGAAAGTATAAATATTGATGGTAAAGATCTTAAACTGATCAAGAATTTGTACTGGCAACAAAGCGCAGCCATTAGACTAGAGAGTATGATTGGAATCTATCAGGCGATACAGTTAGGAGTACGGCAAGGGTTACCAGACCCATTCAACTTATATAGCGAAAACATCATGAGATCTATAGAAGAAAAAACAGGAATAGCAGTCGGTGGACAAAATATAAACAACCTAAGATACGCTGATGACACAATTCTCATGGCTACAAATGAACAGGATCTGCAAGACTTGATAGACATACTAGTGAAAGTGAAAAGAAAGGATTAAGCATGAATATAAAGAAAACAGAGGTTATGGTTATCAACAAGAAACACCAACATGTAATATCAAAATAAATAACACAACACTGAAACAAGTCCATCGATTCAAGTATCTGGGAACATTCCTAACATCAAATAGAAGATGTACAATAGAGATTAGGAGTAGAATAGCTCAAACGAAAGCAGCTTTATGAAAATGAAGAACACACTATGCGTGAACTCACTACCAATGACAGTGCGAAAACGAGTACTGCAGTGCTATATTGAACCAATACTTATATATGGCAGCGAATCATGGACAATGAACAAACAATCAATACGATCATTGGAAGCCACAGAGATGTGGTTTTACAGAAGAATGTTGAAAATTCCATGGACTGCAAAGAAAACAAATGTGGAGGTTTTAAATCAGGCCTGCACACAAAGAAACCTTATCAAAAGAATAAGAATCCGACAATCAAGGTTCTTTGGGCATATAATGCGAAGAGAAGGTTTAGAACATTTGGTGACTACAGGTAAAATTCAGGGAAGGAGAGATCGTGGAAGACCTGACATCATGGTTCGACAAAATATCGACGTCAGAACTGATTACAGGCACCAAGCAAAGAGAGTTGTAGAGAGACATGATCGCCTACGCCGGCAGGCACGGCACTTGATTGAGTCTCCATTCCTGATTCCCTATATTCACTTCAATCCCATGCAGTTTCACATCCTCTGTGATATAAGAACATGTATCAACCCATGTATAAATAGATAATGAAATCACATACTTTGAAAAAAGAGCTATCATGGACATTAGAAAAGAACCTAAACCATCCAACGATGACTACCACACACTTGACAGACAAGGACAGACTATCATCTTCCTGACTCAGGATAGCCATAACAGACTGAACAAACACCTACACAGCTAAGATTGTCCCAACCCCTGTGCCCTCGTGGCTTCGCTGAACAAACCACAGAACATGTCCTGCAAGACTGTCCCCTGTATGTCCTCACAAGAAAGGAATGCTGGCCCTACAACACAACACTACATTCAAAACTACATGGTACTAGAGATGAGCTCCAGACACAGTCGATTTCATCATAAGAACCGTATAACGGTATAATCATCAAAAAGGTTGCAGAGAAGAAGAAGAACCCGTGTATAGGATATATCAATCTATTTTCACATATCCAACCCTTGTCTATTGAATTCATATGGACTATCTAGCACTCATAGTAGGAGAATTTGATAGTGAAATTCTCTTGATTAATGATTTCAATAATGGTATGCTACTTGAGCAGTCACATCTCCTGCCATCAACCCTGAGGTACCATCAAACAATGAGACATGGTTCAATGCTGCTGTCTTCACAAGGATGTATTTGACATTTTCTATTCACACAGAAAATGTTGAGCAACATTTTTGTGAGGACACTTACTACAGAGCCCCTTTGAATTTCTTGATGTTTCGACTTCTGTCGATGTGTCCATCTTAACGCTCCATGTCTGGTGATTTGTATGTGATCTGAGCCTAAGAGCGATTGTACGTTGTGTCAGTTATGTGCCTACAGCGTTCGATTTCTCGCTGCTTTTATTTACTAGGGTAGCTTCCCAGGGCCTACATCAGTCGCCTCTTACGACAGCATTGTAGGTTGCAGTGGTACTAGTCTTTTCTTCTAGGTCCGCACCACATGGCGGTCCTTCCTGTTACTGTATTTTCAGCCTATACCAGAGAAGGATAATGCCTAAGTGTGGCAGTTGACCGCCTGAACCAACAACAATAAGCTTAGTCCTCCCAGGAGAACCTTTGTTCAGTGTACACGAGAATTACAGGTTGCTTATCATGAAACAGGAAAGAAAGTTCATAATTTTCTGGTATATCGTCATTACAGATCAGGTTGCAAGTGAGCTGGATTGTTTTAGCTGATGGTGTGTTGATTCGATGGCACTGATAAACCGGATGAAGGTAGCTGTGACATAGTTTTTCTCTGAACAACATCGACTGTCCAACTGCATTAGACAAGTGAAAAGAACAAATAGTTTGAAATAACAGTGTTTTTCGACAAAAGTTTCAAGGAGAATGTCAATCACACTATTATGAAAGCCAGGAAAGGACTAGCAATGATGAGGGTGATGGTTAATACTAATTTTTAACATTGTATTCTAAGTCTTGTATATCAGGGATTGGTCTTTTCGGTAACTTAATATGCTAGATCAATTTTAACACAGACAGAAGCAAAATGAAAGATTAGAAAATATCAGAAATGAGACTGTACGCATCATTATTGGATGCACAGGGGATACACGATTTCTACTTGACTATCCAACTGTTGCGGTTAGAAACTACTGAAGTGCCTGCTTCCACATTAGCCTGGCAAAGAGCATCCACGGTATCAAGAAATGAGAAAAAACAGGAGGCAGGCTTTAACTGGGAAAGCCATGGTTGTGTCGAGCTATCACTCAACTTGTGTGCGCATAGGAGGATATAGTATCTGGTGGAGAATGGTTAGAGGAAGGGTTGTTGTTCTGTTTTGCGTTCATTCTTTATGACCAATTTTAATCACTATGTGAAATGTTTGATCTTTGCCAAGAACGTGTATACGTTGCACATTGGTTTGGTAGGCCCCTAAACGCATAGACTTCTACACGTTTAGGACACGTGCATTCAATTTCAGCCAAACCTCCTTAGTCGCCTCTTACGACATGCATGGCAGGTAACAGTGGTTCTATTCTTTACACCCCAAATATGGGCATCGGTAACCACTCGGGCGGGAAGGGTTGTTAAGAAATAAAGCAGTTATTTTGCTATGACTACAAGTAGCATTACTATGGAAAACAGTGGCCTGACTAGATGCAGAGTCACTCCCCTCCCATATCTTCATTTTCAATAAGTATGCCTAGGAAGATTCTGTGCGGGTTGTGTGCATAGACAGTGTCTGGGGTATGCGTCGAGTTCTGAACTACAGAGAGCCACCTTCATTTTCGTACTCTGAAAGGAAGAAGTCAGAGGAAATAACGGACAAACTTGCTGTCACAGCTACAGTGACAGGCAGTAGAGAAATGGACAAGACTGATATCTTGAACGCTATTAATGATACGACCGGACAAGGGATTCAGATGAGAACTTGGATTCTAACTACTTGTCCCGACTGCAAGGACTTAGCCAAATGTGGTGTTGCTAGATTTAAACACTATACGAGAACACACATTGAGAAGGCCGTCAGTAAGCATTGCAAGACAAGCACTGTTTTGGAACCTGGAAGGAAAGAGGAGTAAGGAAGGCATAGAACTACCTGGAGAAGAGAGATGGAGACTATTTTACAAGTATATGAAAGAATTGGAAGGGATGGCAAGAGAGAGGAAATGTTTGAAGAAGTTTGTTGAAGATATGTACTCCGTTGGGAGTTGAAAGGTAAAAAGAATAACTTGTTTTTATCTTCAGTAACTGCGTCATTAACAAAAACATATAGATGAGCACATAGCACAACCTCCAACATGGAGGATCAGGAGGCCACATTTAGTCTGACATCTCTACTTTGAGCTGTCTAGCTTGGGTAGCCCTGTCAAGAACAATATTCCTGCTGGCATAGATCTTCAGGTCATTGAGGCAAACCGCCTCTTCTACTTATCCATCCACTGCAAGGTAAATGCTCATAGTGAAGAATATTATCCATACAAGGGAAGATTGCAGTAAAACTGTAGCAAAGACAAAACACGTAAAAACAAAATAATATTGTTTTTCAATGTACAAAAACACATCCACATTAACCTATCTTATCGTGGTTGAAGGGTTTGTGTGTCTTTACGATCCTTCAGGCTATGTAGGGTGAGTCCTGGCAGGTCTAACCAAGCCGAACAGACTGAAGGTGAAAGACCAGACAAAAAGTCGGAGAGCAGGATTGGGCCTCATAAGGTAACACCGCAGAACCAAACGCGGCGTGTGGTAAATGCTCTGGCTGCAACCAACCCATTCACCAGATATAGGACAAATAGCAGTCGTTCTCCCTTGAGAAGGACATCATTTTTCTTGCCTTTTATATTTCTATGATACTTTCTTCGAAGTATATAGAATTAAACTATAGTGTCCAGGTAGCAATCCTTGTACAAAAACTGGTTTGGTCAGCCCGGTGACAGAAGGCTGAAGTCACATAGTGTAGGACGACTCCAGACAAAACCGAGAGGACAGATCTCGTCAGCAGGGGACTGCAACTGTATATAGAACAAACTAAAAAAAATGTCTTCAGAAACGGAATGTGTCAGCCATTATTGGCAGGAGGAATCCACACATAGGAAGAACTCAATGGCCACGGCAATGTATTTACAAAAACTTCTTTGGTCAGCCCGGCGACAGAAGTCACATAGTGTAGGACGACTCCAGACAAAACCGAGAGGACAGATCTCGTCAGCAGGGGACTGCAACTGTATATAGAACAAACTAAAAAAAAAGATATCCTCAGAAACGGAATGTCAGCCATTGTTGGCAGGGGGAATCCACACATAGGAAGAACTCAATGGCCACGGTAATGTATAAAAACAAGCTACAGCGACGTTTCGACCAAAAGGTCTTCATCGGACAAAGGATACAAAATGAATGAAAGAATTGAGAGTACAGTTTCTGTTTTATTCTTTTCCACAAGTCCATTCTTTCCATCCGATAATTCAGATAATCATATTGTTAACATTAATCAGACATATGTAGATAAAAAGCTGTCGTTTGAAAGTAATAATCTTATCGAAATATATCATTGAAGTATATTTACGTGTTTAATCTGATAATATAATTATTCAGAGAGAATATGCACTAAATCCGTGTAATATCTTTAATTAAATGCTGTTGGTGGTACGAGGCAGAAGTAAATGTGTCGCGTAAAAAGTGTACTATTTTGCAGTATTGCTTTTTGTTATTTCATAGTTGTTGCTATATTCATATCGTGTTGTTGTACGCTGCACAGGGCCTGAAAGCTATTACATCAAACAGTTATATTCTGGGCAACTGGCTCCTTCTAGGGAACTAAGTTCGATGTTTCACGCCTCTCTCAGTATCTATTTTTGGAATTTCCCTAGCGAGTCCTTTCTTTCTTAAACCATCGCCTACCACTTAAATACCTGTTTTATGATTCTTTGAAAATTCCTTCTCGAAGTATGCCCAACCCATCTCCATTTTTTAAATAACAGTGGTTACTACTGGTTGACTAGACATTTCTCTGATTTCAACCACCTCTCCTAAATCAAAATTCGACCCATTTTAGTGCTTTATTTTTCGTAGACATCTATTTTCAAATGCGTTGAACTTACTTTCTATATCTTTAGTTATTTTCCAACTCTTCGTTAGTCTATTTCACGATTGAGGCAACATTGGAATTGACATATAAGGGTTAGTTGCCAATAAAGAAAATAGCATGCATCATATATGTATACAAGAAAAAAAAGTACAAAATTCCACTTACATAGTTTTTATATAAAAAATCACCATGGAGATAGTTTGTTCACGTGACTTGTTATGCCAATGAAATTTGTAGATAGCGCTTCAAAGATGGCGGTCGTAGTAGTTCACTGATTTTCATTTCTTAATTATCGTTGCTTGGCTTTTATTGTCTCGCAGGAAAAATGAAACGATAAACATGAAGGCTGTCGCTGCCTGCACAGGTAACCAGTATCCTATAGAGGCAGACTGGTCAAAAGTAGCTGATGGTGTTCGAAATGAAAGTGAATCTGACTCTCCGAGACCACAACTGTCATTCAAGAGCAACGATGAGGAGATTCTAAGAGAAGTGGTAAACAATTATTAAATTATTCAGTAGTAAAACCATAAAAACCATTCATTTTTTGGGGGCAACATATCTATCTTTGTCATATGGTAGAAGTCTATGCATTTAGGGGCCTATCAAACCAATGTGCAACGTATACACGTTCTTGGCAAAGATCAAACATATCACAAAGAGTGATTAAAATTGGTCGTAAAGAGCGAACGCAAAGAAGAAGAAGAAGATATATCTTTCTTCTGTCGTTTTTTTGGTCTATCAATTCTTGCAATTTTTGTTTGTTCTTAGCTAACATATATTAAATAGGTGATAAATAGGGTATAGAAAACATCCATTCTCACTCCTCTCTGTTTGTTTCAATAAATGGCAAGTAGTTGTTGCCAGATCTTATTAATGCTTTCTGTTCTCAGTATAAGTTACTGATTATGCTGATGTCTCTTGCGTTGAACTCTACTTCTTCTATGCATTCAATGATTCTTTCATGGTGTATTCAGTCAAAAGCCTTTCTGTAATCTATAAAGTATATATATGTGCTTTCTTGTGTCGCTATGTACTTTTCCGTCATCTTCTTTAGACAAACAATTGCTTCTCTTATACCGTCTGTGTGTTGCCGGGACTCGAAAGGGAGCAAAGAATAGTAACACTGTGACCTACAAGGCATGTCATAAGAGGCGACTGAGGTAGGGTCTAGGGAAGCTACCCTAGTAAAAAAAAAGCCTTAGGAAATCGGATGTGCTGGCCTACTTGTAGGCTCATAACTGGCACAACGTTTAATCTCTCTTAGGCTAAGATCACATACAAATCTCAATGTGGGCTTTAACACAGGGTTGATATGGAGCGTTTGAAGAAGAAGTTCTGACAAATTATTGAATCCAATCAATCGGGCATGTTGCGCCATGCACTGTAGCAGGAAAACCCATTGAAACAACAAATGCAAACTTCACATGTTCAGTGCAAATAGAAGGAGCTTTGAATGTGCCTAGTATCAAACTTTTTTCCATTACTCCTTCATGGTCAGGGCAAGGACGTATGGCCATCCCTTTGTAATGACGTGTTTGTTTAATTATTTTAGCAATTTGGTCATTTTCGTTTTCTCTCTCATTGTCTTTTTTTAGTGCTTAAATAATGGAATCAACTTCAAGAAGCTTGCAACTGAAGGCCCTCAGACAAAGATTTTGGAGATGTTTTTCTCAGGATACCCTCGTCTGACGGGCATGCACTTTTTCCCAAATCTCACAACTCTCACAGTTATTGGACAAAGTGTGTGTTGTTTGGAGGGTTTGTCGGCAGCATATAACTTGGAGGAGTTATGGGTTGCAGAGTGTCAGCTATCTGTAAGTATCAAGATTATGAAATTTCCAAAAATTAGTGATAATTATTATAAATAGTGAAACCAAGTTCATCAGGTAGTATCTGTACAGAATAAAGGAACTGAGATGACATGATAGAGTCACAAATGAGGAGCTTATGGAGAGAATAAGACAGATTCCAGTGAACCAAGAGGAGAAGAAAAGATGTTGGCGCATGATAAAACACACTTTTAGAAAACCAGAATGGAATATAAAAAGAAATGCCCTTTCCTGGAACTTGTAGGGAAAGCTAAAGAGAGGGAAGCCTAGAATTACATGGTGAAGCGATTTGGAGGCAGAGAGTAACTATGTACAGAAGAGCTGTAAGGGATAGCTAAAGATAGAATGAGTTGGTTGAGGCCCTATTCCCAACCGGTTAAACAGGCACAAGAGAGAAAGACAGAGTGAAACAAATGCTGCACAGGTGGGTGAAGTTCTCAGGAAGAGTACACACCAAAAAGCAGATAAGAAATATCAGAAAGTTCCAACCCGAAACTGACCCACTTGCCTGGCTGAACGGCAACAAGAAAACAGTAATGTTAATTTTCCTACAAATATTTAGACATAATCCATGCATTCAAAATCATATCTTGTCTCAATAAGGATGCTCCTAACATATCTATATATGTCTAAGTTAAAGTAACATGTTTACATTTAATTATACAAATTTCGATGATTATCATTATGTGAAATGTATGCTTGCATAGGCAACCATGGATCTCCACAAACATCTGTCCTTTGGTGTTGACTATCAATTCGGATGTTGATACTATTCTGTGTCATGAAATCAGACTGTCCAGAAATTTCTCTCTCTGTCTTCTTCTGTCTCGTCTCCCATTGATTTTACTGGTTGTAGCAAAGTGTCCTAAACCTATCTTTCTCATCATATGCCCAAAAATGATGACTGCTTTTTACTTATATTGATAATAAGACTCCTTTGTGCCATGATATGTTTCAACACATAAACATTTGTCATTTAAGCATCCCATGGAACTCTTAGCATTCTTCTGTAAAACCACATCTTTGTGGGCTTCAGAGACTTTGCT
Organism: Arion vulgaris; assembly: GCA_020796225.1. Classification (NCBI taxonomy): domain Eukaryota; kingdom Metazoa; phylum Mollusca; class Gastropoda; order Stylommatophora; family Arionidae; genus Arion; species Arion vulgaris. The sequence goes on from CM036759.1 coordinate 34,590,869, forward strand.
ATCTGTTTATTTATTGTCCAAGACTTACATCCATTGCATATAATGTCTTTCATTCCACTAATTGGTTACAATAAAAAGAATAACAGAAAGAGCTGCTCCATCAAGGCGACGCCTACCATAAGGTTAGAAACCAAGCAGCCGAGAAGGGATGAGAATTAATGCATCTAAGCTAAGAGAACCAGAAATTTGGACCATGTATCAAGAGTTTATAACTAAAGCAAAATGAAAACAAGTAGAAACATGAGACGACATCAAAGTTCTATGGCTCAAATTCAAGAATACTCTTACAGTAGAAGTCTGAATTGAGAAGAAGGGACATAGGACACCCTGGTGGACAAATAAAGTAAATATGAAAATAAGAGCAAAGAAAAAGGTATGGAAGTAATACTTGGCAACCACGAATATTGCAGAAAAAACAGAGAAATATAAAGAATATGGGACACTCAGAACAGAGGCCAAGAACATAGTGCTCACTACGAAACAGAAATACTTAGAAGAGTTTGATGAAAAGCTGCCGTCAAGGATCTAGACCTCCAGGATGATTCAGGATATGTTAAAAAGTTAATTGCATATCCTTTACAGGACTTTGCGAATCAACCCAGCTTTTTAACACTGTTTGTGATTTTTCTAGGCATTAGTACGTTCAGTAATTCGCCATTGCTTTCCAAATGGGTGGTGCCATCGTCCTTTTGTAAAAACCAACGCGAAACAATTTCAGGTCACTTTGGGTAGACAAAATCCAACAATCTCTGATTGACAGAGAACTAAACTGTAACAAAACCAAAAGAAAAACAGACGACAGAAAAGTCTGGCATTCCCTAAGGCAAACCTTTACACTCAAGGAGAGAAGAGGATTAACAAAGTAAGTAAGTAATTTATTATAATTATAGGAAAATTATTACCATAACTATCATATTAATATTTTGCCAGAAAATTGAAGGCCTTGACAGATGCAAAGCTCTGACAAAGTTATACCTGTATGGCAACAAAATTTCAGTGATAGAAAATATTTCACACCTCACAAACATAAAAGTACTCTGGCTGAACAATAATGAAATCAAGAACATTGAGGTAAGAACATCATCTATTATGTTTATAGGTTGAGGTACTGAACTCAGTAAACAATTATATCATATATATCAGGGGTGTATATTCAGGATATTCTAAGGGTGACGTACATGCACACATAATCAACAAACTAGGACACAGTGAACAGAATGAATGCTTTCAAATCAGAAAAGAATACACCATATTTAATAGATATTTCAACAGAAGAGAAATCCATCACACAAACAAACTACTACAACATAAATTGCCCAAAAAAATGTTTACACCTTTTAACTCTTTGGCAAACCTCTACACTCCAGGATTTTACATAGGAAAGAAGAATAAAGATATTACTTAGCTCTTCATCAATGGCAAGTACCACATACAGCACAACTCAACAGCTAGAGAAGACACACAATTTCTTGAACTGCAGCATTGGTTTAAAAAAAAATACAAGTTTAGTTACAGCAAAATAATAAATGTATGTGTATAAAGATTTGGGGCCCAAGAGCTAGTATTGGTAAATGTAAAGCCTGATGGTCACAGGCCATTTTATCTATCCAACATTTCAAACAATTCTAGACTATAATCATGTCTCTCTCTCTTTAGCCTGTTACGCCTGCGTTTAGGCAGCAACAAACGTACACCATTCTTCCCTGTTCATGGCCTTCCTCTGTATTGTGTTCCAGCTATGATTCATTTCCTTCAGCTCTTGCTCTATCGTCTCCTCCAGGTCGTCTGGGTCTTCCACGCTTTCGCCTACCCTCTGGAGTCCATCTCAGTGCAGTTTCGTGTCGGAGCCAGTCTCCATGCGCATCACATGTCCAATCCATCTCCAGCTTCGGATGATAGTGCCCATATTCTCTTGTTGGCATCGTGCAAGCAATCTTGATTCGAGATAGTAGTCGGCCAGTACACGCGTAGATTTTTCGCAGACAAGTTGTATGAAAGGCGGAGAGTCTGGACATATCCTGTTCTGTCATTCTCCAGCATTCCGATCCGGACAGCAAAGTTGACAGCACACAGCTGTTATAGATACTAGTCTTGGTTCTGATGCTGTATTGGGCAGATTTCCAGGCGGTCTGAAAGGTCATGAATGCACTGCGTGCTTTACTCAGTCTGTTTTTAATGTCAGATCCAGCGCTCCCTTCATTGCTAATAACACTTCCAAGGTATGTGAAAGCGGTTGTATCTCGGAGGGTTTTACCTTCTAGTTTGACTGGTGCTGGGGTTGCTATGTTCAGAGTCATTACTTCAGTTTTCTTCTGATTTATTTTCAGCCCAACCATCTCACTATATTGGTTAAGGCGGCAGGTCTTTTCCTGGATATCTCTATGTGTATGAGATAGGAGTGCGATGTCATCTGCAAAATCTAGGTCTTCCAGAGTGGATGGGAGCGTCCATCTAATACCTCTTGCCTTATCTTCCGTTGTTTTACGCATCACCCAATCTATGACAGTGTTGAATAATAGGGCTGACATAACACATCCTTGTCGGACGCCTGTTTTTACTTCAAACTTTAGTTCTGAAGTTTCAACACTGCATGCAAACTTGCTACAGCTTTTATAATATTTATAAAACACAGTGGGATTCCATACCATCTTAAGATACGCCATAGACTTTCAGGGTGTATGCTATCAAAAGCCTTTTCAAAATCTACAAAGTTGATATAGAGTTTGCTTTGCCATTCTGTGCATTGTTCTATGATATTTCTAAGAGCAAATATTTGGCCTATACAGCTCCGTCCTCTGTGAAATCCTGCTTGTTCCTTTCTCAGTTTCTTATCCACAGCGTCAGTAATACGTTGTATGATGATTTTGCTTAAGATTTTACTTGGGACAGAAAGCAGTGTTATTCCACGCCAATTATTACAATCGGCAAGGGAGCCCTTTTGGGTATCTTGATGATGACTCCTCTGTTCCATGCATCAGGTATTATTTGGGCATTCCATATAGTAGTAAACAAGGGTTGCAATATATTAGCTGCAAGTTCTGGGTCTATTTTGAATAGTTCTGCGTTTAAGTTATCATTCCCTGGTGCCTTGTTATTCTTAAGAGATTTAATTGCTGTAATGATCTCATCCTGGCTGGGTGTTTCAATGCCAATTTCTAACTCCTCTGTTGGTTCTGGTATGTCTGCTACTACGTTGAGGTGGTCTGTTTAGCAATTCTTTAAAATGCTCTGTCCATCGTATTTTTGTTCCTTTTCCGTTGTCAATAGTATTCCATTCTTATCCTTTATGAGAGTATTTGATCTTCTGTAATGTTTCCCGCTTATTAGCTTTGTAATTTTGTACACTGTTCCCTGATCACACTTTTGCTGCTTCTTCTGCCTGTACGCCAGGTCTTCAACATACATTCTTTGTCGGCTTCACAGCCCGCTTTGATTTCTTTACTTGCGCTTTGTACTGTTCTGGTATCTTGCTTTCAGTCTTTCGGACTTTGCTTCTAACAATTTCTTTTTAATATTCTTCGGCTGTCTATTATTTTCCATGTTGTTGGTGTTATCCATTCTTTTCTTTTCTGGTACCCTAGACATGTTTCACTGCTCTTAGCATATATGATGCTATGTTGTCCCATGTTCTATCTATGTTGTCAGTTTCATCCGTAGTTTCATTACTTTCTAGGGCTTGGAATCTGTTCTTTATCTGCATTATAAACTTATCCCTTACTTCCGTGTCTTTTAGTCTATCCACATCGAACTCTTGGAAGTTTTTCTGTTGTCCTGTTTTTCTTAGTTTAAGTTTGACATAAGCTGTGACTAGGTGGTGGTCACTACCAACATCTGCACCTCTCTTGACTACAACATCTAGCAGCGAGCGGCTCCAGGGTCCATTGATCATTATATGGTCTATTTGGTTTTTATCTCTGCCATTAGGGGAATACCATGTTAATTTGTGGATATCTAAATGTTGAAATAGGGTTCCTCCTATAACGAGATTGTTCATGCTGCAGAAGTTTACTAAACGTTCCCATTTTCGTTCATCATACCACATCCATATTTTCCCATAGTTCTATAACTATGCGTGTTGTCTTGTCCGACCTTCGCATTTAGATCTCCCATAACAATGATAACATCATGGGATGGTGACTTGTCTAATTCTGCTTGTAGGTTTTCGTAGTACAGTCTTTCTTTGTATCTTCGCTATCATTAGTTGGCACAGCATTGTAGGATTGTGATGTTTGCATGCTTCCCTTTGTCTGATCTTAATCAAACGGCTGCTGATAGGTTTCCATTCTAACAGACACTTTTCCACGCCCTTTCTTAGGATTACTGCTACTCCTTCATGGTGTAGGTCATCGTCTCGTCCAGAAAAAGGACTGTTTCACCTGTTGCAGTGGTACTTCTTCCATTTCCTGTCCATCTGCTCTCGCTAACCCCTAGGATATGTAGATTATATCTTCTCATTTCTGCTGTTATTTGTGATAGTTTTCCGGTTTCGTACATTGTTCTTACATTCCAGCATCCAATTCTGGTCTTGGTTTGGCATTCAGGACTTCCGTCCTCATGAAAGTAGCTTCCTTTCAGCTTTCACCACTTCCAGTCATGTGAGTCAATGACTCTGGTAGCCCTTCATGCCCGTAGATAGGTTGTATGTTTGTTGTTGTTTCCGCAACTTTAATTTTTTTTAAAGGATGGGATCGTTAGTCCCAAGCCCAACCCCCAACCTGGAGGACCAGGAGACCATGCTTTGTCTGTCTCCTCCCCAGTGACCTTTCCGGCTTGGGGAACCTTCCGGAACATAGTTCCGCCGCATAGCTCACTGTATCATTGGAGCACGCAAGCCTCCCCACCACTACAAGGTAATGGCCTTATGGGGAGGTATAATCATGTCAGCAACATATTATTAACTCTTTATGTCCACGAAAATTTTTGGGGTAATCACACTCTGCCAGAACACATTTCTAGCAAAATTTTTCAATATGGAATGATCTTGGGAAAAATGCCTATAACTTAAGTTCTCTGTAAGCTAGATTTATACTGTTGGTATCAAAATATGCAGAATTAAATTCAGTATATATATATGGAACTGCAGTAAAACTATTTGATTAAATTCTGAACAATCTGATAATAAATAGTTATATATGTAAATCAGTATTTATTTAGTAAATTATTGTTGTATTTCATGTTCAGAGTAACTACTACGACTTTCAAAATTGAATCAATACTTAGCCATTGCTGAATTCTCCATCATTGTCGGTGAAATCATAAACATGAAACACTGTGTGTTTATTTGAACTTTGGAACAAATCCATGTCTTGTTCGGCACTTTATCGACGTGAGGACGTAAACAACATCTTATAACTAAACTTTTCACATGAAAGTTCACTTTTTCACAACAGGAAAAATATATTTGCTAATAAAACTATTTACTAAAAATTCGAAAATAAATTCTACCATGCTGTACAGTATATGAATGAAATAGTAATTATCTGCCCGTTGAATTCTGTAAACAAAAACAGTGTCGGAAGTATAGTAGCTGAACAGTAAAACAAAACGTGCATGGACTCAAATTAGCCGTTGGCAGCGTGTTTTGGCATAATGAGAGAACTGTTTTCACGCTGGGAGCGCGACTGGACATATAGAGTTAAGCATTAGACTACAACTGCTGCCTTGTAGGTTTGGCTGGGACAGCAAAAGGCTAACGGAGAGTGAACCCAGTAAACGCTGGTTCAAACCGAACACACCACCGAAGGATAAGCACAAGAGCTCCAATTGGTACTGATGGTTGTGAACATATACCGTTTGGTATTAAGCTGTTTATATATCACATTAGAATGATAAAAACAGCCTTAAGAACGATAAAAGAGAGAGATACAATTAAAACCACAACACATCACTCTCATTCAAATATTTGCACCAGCCACAGAAGTAGATGAGAAAGAAATTGATAATTTTTACAATAGTCTATAAAATAAACTTGTTAAAATAAGCCACAGAGACTTAATAATGGGAGATTTTAGTGCGAAAGTTGGTATGGCAAGAACAATTAAAGAAAGACAATTTGTTGGCTCACATAATCTGGGAGCTAGAAATGAAGCAGGAAAAAGACTAATTACTTTCTACTCAGAAAATGACTTAGTGATAACAAAGACAATATTTAAACAACACCCACAGACTTTTTACTTGGATATCATATGATAAGAAAAAAAAACTATCAATGCCAAACATGGTCTATGACAAGAACACAGGAGAGAAAGTTCACAAGATGTGAGATGTGATGTTTGATATAAGCTATTAGTGTCACCCAGGGGACTGCCTAGAGTAGTTGATAGTAGCTCGGCCTGCTAGCTGTGAGGCGCCTCATAGCTCGGGTTCGAACCTACTGTCCGGCATTTGTTCGAGTCCCCTGGTCTTACTCAGACGATAACGTGAGTACCTCTGAAGTCGGAGAAAATCTGCCTGTATGGCAGGGGAAAACTAATTACGAGTACATTGAGCACACGGTTGCCAGTGTAAAGTAATTTACAATGTGCACGCTGCTGCCATTGTAAGAAATTGGAAAACGGATTTTCACGCAAAAATCAGTTTCAGAGATGAAACTTCGTCTGAGTTGAAAGCTAACGAAAGAAGAAAAAAAAAAAAAAGTGTCACCCAAGAGTCAGAATTAATAATGATAAGGAAAGATAAGAAAGATATTAATTTTGAAACTTGTCTTGAAGAAAAGTCCCTTGAGTACCAAAACCGTCAACAACAACACACATTGTTTGTGATATTGCAAGTACATCAAATTAACTTAATTTTTTTGTAATGGTAGTATTTTGTGTGAAATGAAATGCTTGAGAAAGGCAGTGGAGTCACCAGGAAAGATAGACTACGAAATGAGGACATTAGAAGCAGAGTGGGCATAACGTCATGCACTGAATACATCGAAAGACAACAAATGCAGCGGTTTGGACATTTAATTAGAATGAAATACAACCAACCACCAATAACAGCATACAATAAAAGAGATCAGGTACTAGAGCTAAGGAAGACTAAGAAAAGATGGATAGACAATATCAAGACCACACTACATAAACACGAATATAACACAACAAGGGTGACTCACCTGGCCCTAGAACACAAATTAAAGCTTCCATCCCTACGCTTAACAACAAGAGTGGACAGCCAACTACATCTTCCACCTGGGAATAGAAATAGACAATAGTATTTTTGGACATCTTATAAATCTGAATACTTGTACATATTGTTTCTTGACATTGTTTCCTTCTGTATTGTACTCTACTCATTCATTTTATGCAAAAGCCTACAGTTTTTATAATTTGTATATACAATCCACATCAACAGAATCTGCACACACTGACAAAACTGAAAGAGCTGAATTTAGCAGAGAATTTGATAGAGAAGATTGGTAAGTTCTGAATTAAGAATAATTAATTAAGAGAACTGATGTAACTGCACTCTGGGCAGACCCATAGATGCTGAGTCGTTAACAGCACAGGATGAAGGATATTGCATGGTGATAGCTCCCATAGTATGCTGGTTATAGCTTTCTCTCCCCAGTCCATCTATATCCCACTTTATTCTTTTCTCTCTCGCCATTTTCTCTAGAAGCTTGCACCCAAATGCAGCTACTGAAAGAGTAGATTACACAGTGTTTCTCATGACAATTCTGAATCTTTATCATGCTAATTTCTACTACAAATGACAGGCGCAATGGTTAACAAAACACTGAACGAATATTGAATAAGTAATTGTCATGCAGCATTACAAACATGTAGGAGACTCTAGGTAGTACAGTCGAAGTGCTAAAAAAATTAGGAGTACAATTCATGAGAACCCTCACTGGTGCTATAGAGTTTGTGCACTGCTGCTAAGATCTTCCTGTGTAAGAAAGAGATTGGAGCACACATGGTTATTCACCGAAGTGCAATGAGGATGGTTCAGTCAATCAATCAATCCATGTTTCCGTAAATTTTGTAGTCTACCCTGTTAAAAATTGGATACCCATATCCACCTCTGGAGTTGGGAAAAAATAAGAATGGTCCTTGGGACAAGTTGATATTTTTTTTTTAACATCCTCAAATATTTATTCTGTTCAGTTCCTTTAGGCTTCCATAGGTTGAAAATATGTTGATATTATGGCAAAGGTTCTATTAACCTTAGTCTGAGTAAACATAGGTTTTTTTCACTATTCCATGTGATAAGGTCATCAGTAAAAAGGACTTTCATTGTATTTAGAAGGGGTATGAGGTCATTAATGAAGATGATGAAAAAGGAGCAGCTAAGAGAACTTTGGTTGAGACCAAAGGGTTCTCTTGGAGGACACTATCCCACTAAAGCATGTTTAGATTGTTTTATTTTGGAGAAAACCAATTTGTATAAATTGTGCTATGGTTAGGCAGGATTCTTCTGTCCACTTATGTTGTTTTGTCAGTCGGCCAAAACTTTTGTCTGGGGTGTGGCACAAGGAGCCAAACATGAACTAGGTTAGAAGATGGGGACCAAATAAGATCATGACTGCTCATGACCAGGATTTGACTGTCACTTTCCATGACCAGGATTTGACTGTCACTTTCCATGACCAGGATTTGACTGTCACTTTCCATGACCAGGATTTGACTGTCACTTTCCATGACCAGGATTTGACTGTCACTTTCCATGACCAGGATTTGACTGTCACTTTCCATGACCAGGATTTGACTGTCACTTTCCATGAGATACAACCCCTTCTTCCTCACCCAGTAACCCTAGGTGGTACTTAAAATGAGCATTCTCAAAGTTTGTTGTTTTTATACATTTATTTCTTGTGTCTGATTACTGTTGTTTAATATTTATTTAACATGTTTAAAAGTTACATTTTGTGTTGACGGAAGAAAAGCTAAATTATATTTATTTCAGGAAATTCATTGCTTCACAATACTCAGCTTGAAGATCTAAATCTCTCAGGCAATCCACTGTGGTCTTTGCGGGTAGGTACAATACTATTTCATTTCAAAATGAAGAATTAACAAAATGAAACTTCGTAAACATTACAATTTAAGTGTAAATACAAAATTATCTGTACTTGAGCACAGAATCAATATTAATTGATAGAACAGTAAAATCAATGTTAGTTTTAAAATAGTTAATATTAGTTGATACACGTGTAATATAAATATTTGTTGATTTCTTCTTCTTCTTTGTCGATACGCCATATCAACCACTTGTTAAATCACTCTTTGCAATCTCAGCCTATGAGTGATTGCACATTGTGCCAGTTATGTGCCTCCACATAGGCCAGCACATCTGATTTCTGCAACGCTTTTTATTTACTAGGTAGCTTTCCTAGGCCCTACCTCAGTCACCTCCTATTACATGCTTGTAGGTCACAGTGTTACTATTCTTTGCTCCCTTGCGAGCCCTGACAACACACAGGCGATTTGTTGATTTAATAGAAACAGTCCCTTTTAATATAGCTCTGGAAAAAATAATAAGCAAGGCACAGGAAGATGGTAAAAAGTAAAAAAAGTAAACCAACCCTTTCATACCTCGTGGTATATAGGTCAATACAGTGTTAGACCTGTATTTTCATTGACCGTCGGCACACAATGGGTGATGTGGTCAGCATCACGCCGGCCACCTTTACTTTCCCAGAGCATGTCTGGTACCCAGTTGAGGCTGGGTCGGCCTGAGAGCCGCCGCGGTCTGGAAAAATTCCACGCGCATTGCGGAGCTGAACCCAGACCACCAGCCTTGCGAAGCGAGTTCACTAACAACTATGCTACAGCGGCTCTCACAGGAAGATGGTGTTATAGATGAAATAGCTAGAATACTTGGTTATACAGATGATATAGGTATGTTAGAAGATAATGAACAAGAAACCATGAGAGCATTCAAACACTTAATAGAATCTACAGAAAATAGGACTAAATATCATTCTAGTTAAGAAAGAATATAAAGTCTGGAAGCAAGGTAAACATTCTGGAAACAAGATATACTTTGCCCTACAACATCTGCTAAAATCCAAGTATCTATCCCATAACACAAAGATCACAATATACAAAACTGTAATAAGGTCAATTGTTCTATATGGATCTGAAACCTGGAGCACAACCAAATAGGATGAAATTATTACAGACTTTTGAAAACAGTCTGAAGACGAATCTTTGGGTCCAACAAGTATGAAAATAATAGAGAGTGAGAAACAATAGGATATTTATAATTTGTTGATATCACCATAAATTGCAATCATCATGAAGGTTGATAGAATGTGATGACTCAGACAATCAATCATGTGTCATCCTCATCAAAGGTTGGTTGTAATAGCTCTCCAACATGTTCTGTCCTGAAAGTACATTCTGTCAGACTTTTGTCTGTCCACCTCCTGATGTTTCCTTCACAAAAATCAGTCCGAAGTACCATATTAGGCACAATGACTATGCCTGAATTCATAGTGGACAACAAAAAATATTCAGGCCATATATTTTATTTCTGTTGGTTACTTGTTCTAATATTGCAATTTTTTCTTGTTGTCTGCTAATAGCATCCACAAATCTTAGGTTGTTTATTATTCATCCATTGATGTTAATCACTGGTATCTCTTCTATATGTTTGAATATTTTTTCTGTATAGTTTCCACGCTTTAAGCCGCACAGTGCGCCACGGCGGAAGACCGTTGCACGCTATAAGCTGCACACTGCGCCATAGAGTTGCTTTCCTTATAAGAAGTCTTTCTTGTTTTACTTCTACTGTTTTGTTTGTTTGTTAAGTAAGGGATTAAAGCCTCTTTAAGCCGAGGCACGCCCTTTCAACCTAAGGCGAACCTTTTATTGGTTATATCAGAGCGTGTAGGCCAACAAACATGGAAAATAAGAATTAACTCCTTTCGGAGAATCCAGTAATTATTATACTTCTACTGTTTTACTTATACTACTTTTCAACATTGTTATTCTATTGGATTGTCGAGTTTTCTTCAATTTAGTTTAGTTTGGGATCGTTTTATGAAAATTTTTTTTTTTTTTGGTTGCTTTCCTTAACTGCTTAAAAATTGAAGAAATAACTGCATGTGGAAAAAGTTAAACAAGCAGTGGGGACAGAACACATCCCTGCTTCACTCCCCTCTTTATGTCAGTATGTGGTGAGCAGTTTTTGTCACTTCTTATTGATGTCTCTTGTTCCCAGTATAAATGACTGTTCATTCTGATGTCTTTTCCATTCAAACCTATCTCTTCGAAACACTTGGTTTCTCATGTTGAATTTTGTCAAAATCTTTTCTGTGACCTATATAGCATATATATTTTTTTTGCACTTCTAAATACTTTTCTACTAACATCTCTGGACAAAAAAATTGTTTCTCTAGTTGCACCACTCTTTCGAAAATCAAACTGTTTTTGACTAACTTTGTTCTCAGCTTTTGTATCTTATTCTCTGCTACATGATCTTTAGTATTATTTTTGATATATGACTTATAAGGCTTATTGTTTTTTAATCTGTTCACAAATCTGTAATTGTGCTTAGGCCAAAGTCTCTCAGAGCTTCTATGAGTTATATTTTTATATTGTCTAGTCTTGCAGCTTTTCCTCTTTTCATTGTTTTTATTGCTCTCTTTACCTCTGATCTAAGAGTGTTGGGCCAGCATTATTGTGTGGTTTTGGTTTGATACATCTGTTGTCTTCTAAAAGATCTTTTATGTATTTTACCCATTTTTCTAATATCTCTATTTCATCAAATACTATTTATCATTTTTTGTTTTGATACATCCTGCCACATATTCTGTATCTTTCTTCGTATAGAATTTTTCTTATTTTTTTATACATGCCTCTAATATTTTGTTTCTGTTCCATGTCCTCTATCTCCTTGCATTTTGTTTCTATCCATTGTTGTTTTGTTTATCTACACCTCTTTTTATTTCTTACTTCAGTTTTTCACATTCTGGTGTGTTTTTGCTCTCTTTCTTTCTGCCATTTTATACAGGGTGGTTCAACTTAAAAGCAGTCTGTGAATGGAGCTAATCTGGCATATATGTATGGAAATGGGAAGGTTCAGTTATGACGTAGTATAGGTCAAGGTTGTGTAATGGTGTGTAATTGTAGTGCGGAAAGGGCGATGAACAAATGTGACGTAGGACAAGCTAGTCAGAACCGGTTTAAATAGTAAATAGACGAGATGCAATGCGTACCTGGCAAATTTCTATTTATCACTGGGGCTGCTTTTAAGTTGAACACCCTGTATATTATTTCCTGCATCCTTCACACTTTATTTTTTTACTTCGTCTACTTTTTTTAAAAAGTCTTCATGTTTTGCATGCTTAATCTTAATCAATCACATTTTCTATCTACCTTCTCATTTTGATTTTTTCTCATATATTGTTCCTTGCTTTCTATCATCAGTATTTCATTTTTATTTCTCACTTTTATAAATATTTGTTACATGTGGCTGTATCACAACTCTTTCTGCAGGATTTAACCTGCTTAATGAAGTTACAGAAGATGATTAGACTTAGTCTCAAAGACCCACTGTACCATCCCTGCCCAGCTAGTCAACTGTGCAATTACTCCACTCACATCATGTACCACTTGCCCAATCTGGTCTCACTGGACACCATGGATATCACTTCAAAGCAGCTAGCTGATCTAGCAGAGGTAACTTTAACTAATATTATGGGACCTATAACATGCAACTATTTACACATGTAGGCTAGATGATAAATTGCATAAAATATTTATATATAAGCAGTATAGACATTGATTTATTTGTCTCCTACTCGTATTTTCTTTGAAAATTTGCAGCTGTATGTCCCTTTATTAACAAAGTAACAATAATAATAACAATACAAAATAAAGGCACACTGAATCAGCACTAGGTGAATTAGAATGGGCCATACACCCTCTGAATAAAAATCCAAAGCACCAGGATGTGATGAAATATAACAGAGCTTGTTAAGACAGGAAGAGCAGAGCAGGAAAATACGCCATGCATTGGGTAGAAGAGATAAATATCATTCAGCCTGGCTTTAAGAGAGGCAAAGCAACAAGAGATTATATATTTAACATGAGAATCATAATTGAAAAATATATACTTGCATTCTCAACTATTCAAAGAAATTGGCTGCACTCAACAACAGAAGTTATGGAAAATAATGACATAGTTAGGTTTTCCACCTCATAGAGTTCACATTGCAACAACACTATATAAAGACCAACATGCAGATGTAAGAGTAGAAAATGAAACAGGTTGATTTGGCATTGACCCAGAAGTTTGACAGTGTTATATTTTGTCACCTTATTTATTCCAGTATAAACTTATGGATGCGAGAGTTGGAAAGCAACAAAAGCTCTAGAAAGAAAATTAGATAACTTTGAGAATAAATGTCTTAGAAGAATACTGAACCTCAAATGGTCAGATTTCAGACCCAATACACAAATAAGACAAGAGACCAAGCAAGAAAATGTATCAAATTTTATAAGAAAGCGCCGCTGGAACTACATCGGCCACACACTTAGAATGGATGAGAGAAGACTCCCTTACCAATCCCTCATATGGACACCAGAGGGAAAAAGAAAACGAGGAAGACCAAGAGAGACTCTGCGTAGAACCATCACCAGAGAAGGCTCAACGATGGGCCTAGTAAACATTAAAGACTTAAAACAAATAGCAACAAACCGCGAGACATGGAGAGCTATGACCTCTGCCCTATGCGCCGCCCACAGGCCCAAGAGGAAAGACTAACTAACTATTTATTCAACATATATACAGAAAATATGAGAAATGTTAGAGAAGCTGAAGATAAAGAACAGAACAATGAGCTAGTGATTGGAGATCATGTATTACCGGAGATAAGATATACAGATAACACAATACTTTTATCCATCTCACAAAGTGATATTGAGAGATCGATATTGTCAATTCATAGACACACCAAAGAACAAAACTTGCATCTCAGTGGAACAAATTCCAAAATTTTTTTCTTCAAGACGATTGTGGTTTGTCTTTATAATGTTTCATATTTTATTATTTTTATGTTATTATTTTTCCCCAAATGTATTTGAATCTATCTAATTTTAAAATTATTTATACTGGATTCATTTTATATGCAGGGAACTGTAAACAAGAAGAAAATGTTCTACAATATGAGAGCAAAAACTATACAGCGCAACATGTCTGATTTGTTGACTCTGCTGGAGGTTGCTAAGAAAGAGCTACTGGACCTTCCAAACAATAAATTGAGGGCCATTATTTTTGTTATTAGAGAAGTAAGTATTGCACTTGAATTATATCTGCCCTTGTGTTGCCGGGGCTCGAAAGGAAGCAAAAATAGTAACACTGTAACCTACACGGGATGTTGTAAGAGGTAACTGAGGTAGGCGTCTAGAGAAGCTATCCTAGTCAATAAAAAGTGCTGCAGAAATTGGATGTGCTGGCCTACTTGTAGGCATCTTCTTCTTCTTTGCGTTCGTTCTTTACGACCAACTTTAATCACTCTTTGTGATATGTTTGATCTTTGCCAAGAACGTGTATACGTTGCACATTAGTTTGGTAGGCTCCTAAGCGCATAGACTTCTACACATTTAGGATACATGCATCCGATTTCAGCCAAACCTCCTTAGTCGCCTCTTACGACATGCGTGGCAGGTAACAGTGGTTCTATTCTTTACACCCCAAATTTGGGCCCGGTAACCACTCAGGCGACTTGTAGACATGTAACTGGCACAATGTACAATCACTCTTAGGCTCAGATCACATAAACTTACAAAGAGTGGGTTAACAAGTGTTTGAAGATATGGAGTGTTTGAAGAATTATATCATGATTTAAAACTGTGGAATATAGGTACCAAAACAATTACAGTAATTCAATTTTTATACTGCTTCTGATAATGAAAATTAGCTTTCAGGTGGCAGATAACTTTTCCCAAGTATTCTTCTTCTGCGATGGTCCACAGTGACAATCCACAGTGGCAGCCTCATTCCGTATAAGACATCTGAGCATAATCATTAACTGTATAATACTTAAATGTGTCACTTATTTGCTGGTTAACCATGCCTTGCAGACATTGAAGTGGGAGGCAAATGATTCAAGTAAGAAAGGACACTCTTGGGAAACCCTGAAATTAACTTTACTGAGAGATGCAAGAAATATCAGTCTTAATTTCATAGAAGAGATTGAACGAGTTGCCCAGGATAGAGTGATCTGGAGAAATTGCTTGCAGGCTCTATGTAATGTAAAAAAAAGTACAAGATTAATACAATAATAATCAACACTTATTTGGGCCATCATGTTCTGTCTTGTATTTCATTGGGAACTTCCCACCCTGTCATGCTTGGCATCACAATATGGCCCATAACTACTTATTTGTCCAGTTTGAAGCTACCATCACAGCTGACTTAGCGCCTGCATAATCTTGCAGGCAGTGTCTACATTTTCTATCTATTGTGCTGTAATCAATTTGGTTTTCCCTAGGCTCATATGGTGAGCACCATGTGGCATTGCGAACATTTTTGTGTGTGAAGATGGATCCTCCAATTATCAGATCATTGAAATCACAGAAGTTTACATAGGTCTCATCATTTTGATTTCTATTTCAAATTTTATTCTTTCCGATAATCATTTCATAGCAACTGTTGTCTGTTCTGTTACATTTACATCTCCCATAACTATTTTGATGTGTCATCTTGGTGCTTCTTCCAGTATTCCTTGAAGTTTATCATAAAATTCTAGTTGTGTAGCTTTTTTATGCAATGTTTGTTGGGCGTAGTATTGAATGGAGGTATTTCTTCCCACCAAAAATTAAATTGTGCTTTTGCATTTGTAGGTGATATGGCTTCTCATTCTATAAGTATGTCTAGTGTCATCATAAAGGTGACCCCCTACTCAAAATAAAATTGTTGACCAAAATTTAGATACTGAAGTTATCATGAAAGCCAAAATTCCATATATCCACACTCTTTTGCAAAATGGTCAGGTGAGATGAGCCAGTCACATTGCGAGGATGCCTGATAAGTGCATCCCAAAACAGCTGACGTATGGGGAACTAGATGGGGACATGTGACCAGTTGTTGAACAGAAACAAATCTTCAAAGGCACTCTTAAAATGTCATTAAAATGCTTCAATATAGACACTAATTGCTTGGCATCCCTTGCGCAAGATTACCAAATGTGACACTGCAGCAAGAAGAACTCACATAGCTGAGAATCACCATACTACTGAGGTACAGAGAAGACGGAACACACAACACCAATATGTACAACCCTGATCATGTATGTCTCAGCTGTGGTAGGGGATTGCTTTCCAAGACTAAACTCCACAATCATCTCTCTACACACCAAAGAGGTACAAAAACAACACACATCTGAGACTTGTCATCATTGCTTGCAATGGATAGCTATTAAAATGCACCCCACCCCCTCTCTATATGTTTATTTTATCATTATGTCCTGAATTACGGTCTCTCCTGGGTCATGTATGTTCTTTCTTGCTCCTGTCTGTCTCTAGTCTCTGCAATTCCCAATAAACTTTTGTTATGTAGTCACATTTCTCTAACCACATGTGCAGATCTAAATATATCATACAGTGTTCTTACATTCCAGGTTGCAATTCTTGTTTGGACTTTCATCAATAGAAGATTGTCTGTAACATGCCTTCCATTAGCTGGCTTTCATCAGGTCACTTCATGTCTCATCTCAGGTGTTCGTCAAGATTGTTGTTTTATTTTGAGTTTACAATCTTTTTTTTTTCTAGATAAGGGTTGTTAGCTCTAACCCACCCTCTTAAAGTCTGGGGGATAGTGTGCTCCCTTTGTCTGATATTCACCACATATCTGTTTGGTATGGTTGAGCTTACCAAGAGCACAGGTCTCCAGTAGATACAGCTCTAGGGATCATAACAGTACACACTCATCCCAGCACATCAAGGTGAAGCACATGGGACAAAGTGAACCAGTTAAGTCACAGTTAATTGTATTTCTTAATTTACAGATGGAAAGACAACTTGAAAAAAAAAATGGGCTAGGTGATGCTGACAGTGATCCGGAAAGTGAGAGGGATGTTAGGGTAAGTAGAAAACAGTGTGTCATTACCTATCAACCTGTATGGGTTACATAAAATTTGTTTGGTTGCTACATTTTTGTTAGTTTACGGATGTACACACCAAAAAATTTTAATCCATAATGCAGTCTCAATTGTTGTTAATTACAGAGTCAAGATGTCTAAATATTCAACACTTCAAACTTCTTCATTATTGATGTTAATTTTGGTCCAACATCTTGATTTGGTAGTGGACATAATCTTAAGTTTCTTTGAATTCAGAAATAATTTGTCTTCTCTGTGTATTTTTATAGCAGAACAGATTAGCTCTTATAATCCTTTGGCACCATTTGAAAGGAGAACTGCAGCATCTGAATATCTGAGTTTTGAAACCATATTTTCACCAACTGTAGATGAAATCAACATTTTTGGGGTTTTGGTCAACCTAACATGTCTTTTTCGCCCGTGTGCTGCCGGGGCTCGCAAGGGAGCAAAGAGTAGCAGCACTGCGACCTACAAGGCATGTCGTAAGAGGCGACTAAGGTGGGGTTTGGCGTAGGGCTGGCTACCCTATCCAGTAGAAAATTTTAGCCACAAAATCCAACCAACCATGAACAGAGCAACTAGATGATCTGGACTTCGCTGATGATATAGCCCTTCTGTCACATACACGAAATCAGATGCAGGATAAGCTTAACACATTGAATCAAAGGTCCCAGCAACTAGGGCTGAACATTCATAAGGGAAAGACAAAGATATTGAGAATTAACCAAGAAAACGACAACTCGATCTCCTGGGAAATGCCACTTCAAGAGGTAGAATCATACACATATTTGGGCAGCAACGTAGACAAAGAAGGTGGAACAGATAGAGATGTTAAAATAAGAATACAGAAGGCAAGAGGAGCTTTCATTGCACTTGGAAACATTTGGAAGTCCAAAGAAATCAAATCTAGAACAAAAATTCGGATATTTAACTCTAATGTTAAAGCAGTTCTACTGTATGGGTCAGAAACATGGAGAACAACTAAAACAATAGCGCATAAATTGCAAACATTCATCAACTGGTGTCTGCGCAGAATAGAGGGAATAAGATGGTATGATAGGGTCACAAATGAGGAACTTATGGAGCGAACAAGACAGATTCCAGTGAACGAACAGGTTAAAAAAGACGCTGGCGCTGGATAGGACACACTTTGCGAAAACCGAAGAGGAATATAACAAGAAGGGTCCTTGCCTGGAACCCGCAGGGACAGCGAAAGAAGGGAGGCCGAGAAATACATGGAGACGAGATTTGGAGGCGGAGATCAACAATATAAAGAAGAGCTGGAGGGAGCTGCAGGAGATAGCTAGAGATAGGAAGACTTGGCATGAGTTGGTTGAGGGCCTATGCCCCAACCCGGTGTAAAAAGGCAAAGAGAGAGAGAGAGAGAAGAGAGAACATGTCTTTTTACACTTTTGTATAGATGTTAAATAAGTATGGAAGGAGAATGTAATCTTGCCTTATTGCCTTTTGCAATATGTGTTATCAGAGATTGATAATTAGGGGGAGGTCTGTGGCTAAGTGGTTACGCTGCCCGCTTGCCCAGCGTGTTCCTAGCTCGTTGGACTGCGGGTGACTAGCCCTCTGTGTGTGCAGGTTCAATTCCGTGGGCTGGCAGAAAAGCCACAGGTTCCCCAGATTCATGGTGTTCGTGGCACTGAACAGAAGGGTTACGATGTCCATGACACCGAGCGAAGAGCTGAAAGCTCAAGTGCTTCTGGATCGAAAAAAAAAAAAGTGGTTACGCTCTTGCCATACGTACCAAAGGTCATGGGTTAAATTCCAGATCACGCTATTTTGCTCACGACTGCAGTTTTTTTTCAGAGATCCACTTTGTGCAATACTCTCGTAATTTGGTGTGCCATTTCTGCAGAGAGGGACTGAGCCATATAGGGTAAAACCTGGCCTAAAAGAAGTCAACCCATTTTAGACTTTTAGATAATGATAATTAAATTATTCAAGAAGTTTGAGGGTACGGTATAAGCATACATCATCAAATAATATTTTTGAGATAGTAAATTATATGTACGCAAAGTGAAATTCTATTTGTGTAAATTGCTCTACTGAAAAAAGTAATTGTTCGGGTGTTACTAACTTTTATAGCACTTGGTGTTCGTACAGTCCCAAAGTAATGTTGTGTTTGATGACTTTGAGACTCTTAGTGAAGATGGTATACACTGTCAGTACACAATTGATCATCAGATTATATATGCTAAAAATAAGTATGTAAAGTAGCCCAAGAACTAATCAGTTATATAGGAAATGATTGCTAACACTTAGATGACATATGACGATGATATTACAAATTACTGAACAAATTTTCAGAAACCAGCAGATACGAAATATGCATTTAAGAACAAGTTAGAAGCTTTAAAACACCGACTATTGCATTGGGATACAATGTGTTGCAAGTAAGTGTGGGGATCTTTTCTTGTCTTTTTTTAGTGATGACAAATTTGGTTAAAAGATATTAACATTAAATATCACATTCTTCTTCTCTTTCTTTGCTTAAAAATAGCCACTTTATAAACCACTCATTGTGATCTTTATTTTTATTTCAACCATTTAATCAAATGTGATTGATTTGATAGGACCATTATCATTGTACTTTGGTGAATAACCATGTGTGCTTCAATCTCTTTCTTACACAAGAAGATCTCACGAGTGCACAAACTACTTAGCACCTGTGCGGATCACCAATGTAATTTTGAAGATAGTGAAATGTATTTAGGAATTGTAATATTTTTAATGAATTTTACCCAGGCAGCAGCTTTGCAGTCTACTTTTATTGATTTTCAACTGGCAGGATTAATTTATGTGCTCAATTTAAAAACAAAACCAACATTTTGCTGTCCGTATCCAATAGAACTAGGAACTTGATCTCACCACATGGAGATCAAGAGTCTCTGGAAAAATACTAAGATCGCTATACATAGGGAGTGAATCGAGTACCTTTGGAGTGAGTGGCTAGCACCTTACCACCACAGAGACCCTCCAAACACAAGTATGTTGTGCTATGATTTCAGCAAAACTGCATTAACTACACCTTCATGAGACAGAAAAGAACAACAGATTCTGTGGAGAGATATGAGCATTGTCATAGAAAAGAACAACAGATTCTTTGGAGAGATATGAGCATTGTCATAGAAAAGAACAACAGATTCTGTGGAAAAATATGCAGTATATATATATGGAACTGCAGTAAAACTATTTGATTGGCAAAACACGTGACCCAATATCTGAAGAAGTAGGATGACCTCTGCATATTTAAGTACTCATATAGAAAAATAATATTTGAAAAAAATATAAATTATGTTTTTAATAACATTGTACTTTGCCCCAAACACACAACATGAATTTATTTAAAATGATTATAAAACTATATTCACTAAGCTACTTTGCTCTCTCTAGTATAGAGAGCTATGCTAAGATGTCTGAAGTTCGTATTCGACAAATGGCAGATATGATGATTAACAGGCTACTAGTAGAACTTGAAACAGGGGGCAATGTTCGCTTTGAAGATGGACAGTCTTCAGATCCATGGTGAGAAAGAACAGACCAGAACATTTTGTAATCTTGTTATTAATTTTGATGTTCTCATTCAAAGTGTTGTGAATATGTCACTATGTAGATAAAAAAAAAATGCTTATTGACAATAGTTGTTTCAAAATGTTTGATAAACCAGTATTTGTCCAGTTTTTATTTACTCGTCATGAGTTCTTTTTCATTTTGACAAATAACGATTTTCTGTTTCATTTATCGTAACAGTTTTTATGTTTACTCATTATTTGTTTTTAGCCATTACACATTATTTGTCTAAGAATGTGTAGGATCTTCAAACTAAGTTATTGAATATCTACTCTAACTTATATAATAGAACTGAATTGAATGCATGAACATAAACCTATACAATGAATTGAATGCATGAACCGCCTGAGTGGTTACCGGGTCCAAATTTGGGGTGTAAAGAATAGAACCATTGTTACCTGTC
Organism: Arion vulgaris; assembly: GCA_020796225.1. Taxonomy (NCBI): domain Eukaryota; kingdom Metazoa; phylum Mollusca; class Gastropoda; order Stylommatophora; family Arionidae; genus Arion; species Arion vulgaris. Next base: position 34,611,895 of record CM036759.1, read on the forward strand.
ACGCATGTCGTAAGAGGCGACTAAGGAGGTTTGGCTGAAATCGGATGCATGTTTCCGCTAGGGAATGCTAACCCGAAACAAATGCTTGCAGAAAACGGATGCATCAGGCCGTAAGGCACAAAACATGGTACAACGACCCTCACAATGAGGAATGGGATAACGGATTCTTGGCCGCCAATCTGCCTCGGAGATTTAGCCACGCAGTAAAAATGTCAGACCCACCATCATGAGGGTGGCCAAAACTTACTGCGGGAAGAGGTTGGCACAAATGGGAAGGCAGAAATCATAGGAATTATATCCCACAGAACTGCCCCCAGTATGCAGACTTGAGAAGAAAGAGGTGACCCACTTACACTAGCATCCAAGACAAATTGTATGAGCGTAGTTGATAATCTGAGGCAGAAGGCTGCCTTATTAGAGAATCTGAAATCCCAATCTAGTGAGAATGCAGGAGAAGAAAGAAGAAGAATGCATGAACATAAATGTATACATTGAATTGAATGCATGAACATAAATGTATACATTGAATTGAATACATGAACATAAATGTATACTGTGAATTATATACATGAACATAAATGTATACATTGAATTGAATGCATGAACATAAATGTATACATTGAATTGAATACATGAACATAAATGTATGCATTGAATTATATACATGAACATAAATGTATACATTGAATTGAATACATGAACATAAATGTATACATTGAATTGAATGCATGAACATAAATGTATACATTGAATTGAATACATGAACATAAATGTATACTGTGAATTATACACATGAACATAAATGTATACTGTGAATTATACACATGAACATAAATGTATACTGTGAATTATACACATGAACATAAATGTATACAATGTATTGAATGCATGAACATAAATGTATGCATTGAATTATATACATGAACATAAATGTATACATTTAATTAAATACATGAACATAAATGTATGCTTTAATTATATACATGAACATAAATGTATACATTTAATTAAATACATGAACATAAATGTATGCATTGAATTATATACATGAACATAAATGTATACATTTAATTAAATACATGAACATAAATGTATACTATGAATCATATACATGAACATAAATGTATACAATGAATTGAATGCATGAACATAAATATATACATTGTACATTGAATTGACAGGTTCACATCCTGCCATGATTTAGTCCTCTCACGATTCTGTCATACTATTACGAGACCTAGGCGTTAGTTAGTATCAAGATCCTTAAAATTATTACATATACAAATCGTATGCTTGCACTGATTTGATAAATCAATAATTGCTTTAACTAGAACAACAAGGAGAATATTACCAGCATTCAAGTGAGTTTGTGTATTATGTCTTATTATGCCAGTACAAGTTTGAAGAGAACAGTTATTATGATAGAATCATTTGAATTAATTTCACCCTGTGTTGCTGGGGAGCAAAGAATAGTAGAAATGTGAACTACAAGGCATGTCATAAGAGGCGACTGAGTTAGGAGCCTAGAGAGCCTAGCTACCCTAGTAAATAAAAAGCATTGCAGAAATCGGATGTGCTGGCCTTCTTGTAGGGGCATAACTGCCACAACGCACAATTGTTCTTAGGCTTGGATCATATACAAATCACAAAGCGGTTAACAAGTGGTTGATAAGGAGCGTTTGAAGAAAAAGAAGAAGGATTAATTTAGTACATGTATATAAGAAACCATTATTCAACGTATGGAAAAATATATTTGTTCTGATAAGACGATGATATCAAACACTGGAAGAAAACTAGTCACGACAGGGATGAAGTGTCTATGCAGATTGCTATGCAGATCAAAAAGACACCGGTTTCGAAATGAAGACATAAGGAAGAAAGTTTATACAACATCAATAAAGGTGGGCCTCAGAGATAAAAGAGATGACAAAAAACACTGTTTATGAAGCGGACACAAAAGCCCATTCTAGAAATCTCTCATTATCATGATGCTGTGAGGAAAAACAAGATTAGTAAATAGAAAGAGGAAGAGTTCTGATAAGTGGTGCTATAAAGTCTTATTTGTATTCTTGCTGCATTAATGAATGCCTGTTTTGTATAACAGTCAACAGTTTATATTACATTCTGGGGTAGGGGGGTGGAGAGATCGGAGCACTTATGGACTAATTGGTTCGACATGTAGTGATGATGATCCGACGACTAAACTAAAGTTAATATTCATCTTTTTTGGTGAAGTTATTTTCTTCTGTCAGGGCTTGTTAACAATTGGATGTACCCTACAGTTGTGAAATATATTAATAGTATAAACTATGAAATTCGCCCATGTGGTGCCGGGCCCACAAGGGAAGCAAAGAATAGTACCACTGCAACCTACAATGGATGTCGTAAGAGACGACTGATGTAGGCCCTAGGGATGCTACCCTAGTAAATAAAAAGCAGTACAAAAATTGGATGTGTTGGCCTACTTGTAGGCGCATAACTGGCACAACGAACAATTGCTCTTAGGCTTCGATCACATACAAATCACACAAAGTGGTTGACAAGTCGTCGATATGGAGCGTTCGAAGAAGAAGAAGACGAAAGAACTATGCAATTGTAAGAACTATTTTACCAAATAACTGTTAGATCAATAATAATGTGAAACCTATAGTAATCTTCTAGACATTGTGACCTGACCACACACACACACACTGCATACTTTGGAAATTTACAAAGAATTATTAAAAATTTATGTCAGCATTAACAAAAATATTGTATTAGATTGGCCTTATTTTTTAATTGAAAGAATTCTGTGGAAGTTGCTAAGTAAAATCAGGATTTCATTTTGAAGTAATTCGCTCATATTTTAAGCTGTATGATATTTTGTAAAAACTCTTTTGATACCATTTTTAGTTAATGTTTCTGAATAGGGCTATAGACGCAATGAGGTAAAGTGGCAAGATGGTGCCAGGTTCAGTGAGCTGGCACTGTTCAAAACCTTATCCTACCTTCCCATGGTGATTCTGGAAATAGATTGCATACTGTAGTCTGGGAAAATCAGTACATATTATAAAGGGAAGCTAGCCACATGAGGTGGTAGTAGTAGAAATGCAGCTGCGTATGTTATGAGACTGGTTTGCACAACAAATGAGCAATGTTTACACAAGTCTCTTGGCCGATGTTTAGAGATTGATAACAGGCATAGAAGCTGTGCTAGTGTTCGAGATACTGGTTTCACAATCATCCAAAAAAAACATCTGTAGGGTAAAGTGATGTTACCCAGGGTCACACTTGGAAGTAATGGCGGCTGCCATGATGCCGACCAAATCACTTATTGTGCGCTGGTGGTAAAAGAAAAAATACAGACCTAACACAGTATTCCCCAATATGCTTCATGGTATGAAAATGTGTTCCTTTACCTTTACTCCTTATTATAAAAACAGTTTAATATTTACTTGCCTTTTCAAACTCGTTAGTTGCTGCTATTAAACAAAAACATATTTTGATAATATACAGCAGAAACATGGCCTACAAGAAATCTCTTGAGTACTTATTCTGGATGTCAGATCCTGATATGGCTGGAGGAAGTAATGAGAATTTTCGCATCCCTGAAGAAGGTTTTATGGATGCTCAAACCTACATGGTAATTCTGCTTTGTTCTTGTTAAGTTTAACTTCAGAGAATTTAATTAGCTTTGCTAGAATCACTTTGAATGTTTTGAAGACAATTAAAACTAAATCTGACAGTGACTATGATTGTAATTTATATAAATTTGTGACATTTAAGTTAAATATTCTTTTATTCTCAACTCAAGCAATTAGGACGAGATGGGGCAGTGCCCTTGAGCAATAGCATCAGTTTGGCAGACAGGCGTCGCATTTCTCACTGCATCAGGCTTAACAGGGATAAAATGGATGTTGAATACTGTCCTTTCAGATATGGTATGTAGCTTTTATTGTAACTCTAAAATCTGCATTCATTCAAGCTTTACTGGTTTGTTTTCTTCATTTAAAAATGCCAGCTTGAATTTGTATTAGATAGTTCTAATTGTTGTCTTGTTTTCATTACATTTTTTATGTAATTATTTTGGGATATTTATTTATCTATTATATGTTCTCTTTCTTGTAGGTAATCTTCTTCTTCTTCTTTGCGTTAGTTCTTTACCACCAATTTTAATCACTTTTTGTGATATGTCTGATCTTTGCCAAGAATGTGTATATGTTGCACATTGGTTTGGTAGGCCCCTAAACGCATAGACTTCTACACGTTTAGAACGCATGCATCTGATTTCAGCCAATTGTAGGTAATTAATTCTTTGTATGTTTTCACTTATCAGCCTATATCTTTTCTGCTTCTTCTTTGTCATTTGATTATGCTCAGTCTACACTATAAGATGGGTTGCCACTTTGAAGCTGCATGTCAGTTTGAGTTCCTTGTTGGTTTCCCATAGCTTGTTCTGTAAGCTTCGTTCAAGAGACCATGTTTAATTTTGTTGGCATAATGAGCATAATTTTTGTGTGTGATGGGCAGGACTGCAGTATGTGCTCTGGAGTCTGTGTTTTGGTCTGACATGCATACTGTGCAGTCTGAGCAGGCTTTCTTTTGTGCATATATTAGTTCAATATTTTGTTATTGTTTCTCTGATTCTCCCCCATTTGGTTAATGGGGTAGCAATGAACAGAACTACTGTCTCCTCTTGCATGTCATAAAAGGCGACTAAGTATCACTAGTGAATTTTTACAAATATACAAATAAAAAATCAAATGATCTACAGCAATTGCAGACAGCAATGGATGGATTGCTGGACTACAGAAGAGACTGCAAGAGTGCTAAATTGTCACAGTCAGACCAATGGATTGTAGCAAAAACCTAAACCACAGATGCAATTACTACTGCTGCTAATACTTGTTCCCAGTGGAACATATGACTACAAGCTATAGAGAAAAGATCACTACATTATACAGGCTGAGGAGACAGTCAGCACCATCTTATCAACAGTCTGAAACTGTAAGATCTACACAAACAACTGCTATCACCAAATCTCTCAATCAAACACCATATGGGGAGACATAGAACAACTGAAAGAGACATGTAATTCTAATATCTGGCGCAGAGTAAGAAAAGAGAGAAATCTCATAATCTTTTGGATTGAACAAGTCTTTGAAAAGTTTTTGTAAAATTAATATTCTATTCTCGTGACACAGAAGATTGTATATAAGATATTATTTTAAGAACAAATTAACATTTTGACAAGCCTGCTTTATGTTATGTTTAACTCATGTAATTGTGCAGATAAAATATTGTATTATTGAAAACAGTTATAATTTACTTTCTGTTAAAAATATTATAGTAGTTGAATCAGTAATTGTTTAGCTAAAGAACTATTTTGTTTCTTTCAGGGCAGCTGATTGTGGCTAAGACACATTTAGGGAAGAGTGTAGTAACAAAAGGTGACAAACAGTAAGTTAATAGTATCTGTATTATAGTAAGACAAGTCCAACAATTTAAACACCTTGGAACTCTAATAACATCAGATGGCAAAAGTAGATCAGAAATATAGAACTGAAATAGGTCAGACAAAAAAAATATTCTAGAAAATTAAGTACATTATTGGCAACAAGTCATTGTCTATTGAATAATACTTCTTTAGTGTTATATAGAGCCAGTACTGATATATGGAAGCGAATCATTGGCAATAAATATGTAGTAAAATCTCTAGGGCCACAAAGATATGGTTTGTTATACAAAGATAAGAATCACATGGACTGCTAAAATAACTAATGTTGATGTGCAGAAAGAGATCCATACACAGAGAAATCTAATTTTCAACATAAGAAAGAGGCAATCATCATTTTTCCAACATATAATGATAATGCACAAATTAGAACAGTGACAACCAGCAAAAACAATGGGGGACGAAACAGAGGATGACAGAGACATTTTTTCTGGACAGCTTAACTTCATGGCATGAAATAGTGTCAACATTAAACTGATAGTCAATACACAAGACAGACCTTTGTGGAGATTTATGATCGCCCATGCCAACCAACATGTCACATGATTATAAGGGTTATAGTAAGGAAGAGAATTTGAAAGTTCCAGCAGTACGGGCAATACAAATATTTGGAAACTGTTAATGTCTATCAATCAGTTCTGAAATTACTACTAGAAGCCTGTAAATTTGGTGATAAATTGTGTTTGTTAAAATAAAAACAGCTGGATAAATTGTCAGTATGATGTATTTAAATTACTTTTAAAATTAAATTAATTTTTTGTAAATACATTATTTATATATAATTTTTTTCTGTGTCATTTAAGTTCTGTTTTTTAAATTTCACCTGTTTTTAGAAGATTACTAGTGTCAAAAACTAGTGGTTATTTTCTAACAGAACTATCTTCACTGCAGTATTGATATATCTATAAGTGGTCAGTTTCTTTCAGCAAATTGTAAAGAGTATGTATTCTGATTATTTCTGTAGCTTGCTGGTGTAAAAATCTTTCTTTTAAAACTTTCTTTGGAACCCTTAGTAATTATATAAATTCAAAGCATTAGAGGCTGAATAATAATCTGCTCTAGTTAGATGTCAGTAGACAATTCAGGCTATGTTACCAATAGTATATTTGTTTTACCTATAGACTAGAAGATGCAGGCATTTTTAAGTATGTATTTATTATTTCTGTAGCTGTGTGTAAATCTTTCTTTTTAAAAATTTCTGGAACCTTAGTAATTTATAAATTCAAGCATTAGAGGCTCAAATAACTGCCTAGTTAGATGTCACAGAACAATTCAGGCAGTGTTACCAATAGTTATAGTTTTCCTATAGACCTAGAAGATGCAGGTATTTAAGAGTATGTATTCTGATTATTTCTGTAGCTTGCTGGTGTAAAAATCTTTCTTTTTAAAACTTTCTTTGGAACCCTTAGTAATTATATAAATTCAAAGCATTAGAGGTGAATAGTAACTGTCCCTAGTTAGATGTCAGCTAGACAATTCAGAGCTGAGTGTTACATAGTATATAGTTTCCTATGACCTAGAAGATGCGTATTTATTCAAGATGTCTCTTAAAATCAGGAAACATCACATGTAGGTATGAATGGCTTGGTTGGTAGGACAATGTATTTACACAGGCATTGTCTTTTATTTAGGAAGGGCCTAGCTTTCAACCTTTACTTAACAAATTAATACATAAATCATATCACAATAGTATGGGAATAGTTTTGGCACAAGTTTTCTCCCAAGGATGTGAGTCAACTGCATTGACATTTTCATTCTATTTAATGAGAAAGAAAAGGCAGGAATATTGTAATACTATCAGTCATATTGAGATCTGAGATTGCATATGGTTAGTTCACTTTCTAGACACATAGTCCAAGTTTTGAAATCTCTTGTTGGTTTTGTGATTTTTCCTAACCATAACAGCTCTCAGGAGGACCCAGTCTCAATTAGCGTTCAGAGAAGTAAATGGGGCTGGCATGATATTGGCAACATCTATCATCATGTGCTTGCTGTAACAAAAAAAACCATGAATCTAACACCATATTCCCCAATATACCACATGGTATGAAAATAGGTTCTTGACTTTAATCACTCATATAACCATATACCAATGTTATACATTAGATGCCTCGGTATATTCATGTGAAGGAAAATTCAATCAAATTTATTTGATGACTGAGGAACAGGAGAAGAAGAAAGAGTGTAGATGTCATCCAGAGTAAATGTAGCATGATCCCATCAGCTGTCATCATCTTTATGATTTGAATGGTTGTTTTATTCAATATTTCTTTAAATCAGATTTGTACGACAAACAGATTAATACATAAACAAGTTAACTTGGTGCACACATATTTTTTTTATATCTGTTGTTAATACTTGTGTCTGTTATCAATTCTTGTATCTGCTGTTAAATACATGTAAAACAAAAATATGTAGGAACATGATCAGTTTAAAAATGTGTAATTACTTCATCTTCAGGATCTGCAAGTCAAATTATCCTAAAATGGACTCAGTTTTCAAGCCAAGGAAAAATTGTGTACCCAAAGAAAGTATGTTCTCTGACAATATTTTAATGCCCTTTAAAAAGTCAACAGCTTAAAAATTTTGTTCAACATTTGGTCTAGTTAATAATTCAGATTAGATGATTCAGATATGCTTACAAAATTTTTAAAAAATATATCAAGAAATACAGGGGCACACAGATTTGGAATAGAATCAATGTCTATGCACTCATGATGCCCCAAAGGTGCTCTGTCTCTTTCAATAAAAAATTGTTTCATAAAGCAAAAAGTTGAGGTACCTATTGTCACCTGGATGCTAGAGATTTCACTTACTAAGGTCATCTGCTTGTTCGTAGATCTGGTTGACTGCAACAGACTCTCATCATCCTTCAGTTGAAAGAGATAGAGCACTACTAGAATGCGCTGAGTGTATAGGCATCAATTCAGTTGAGTTTACCAGTTTTAAATATTTTAATTTATATATTTCATGTTTTTATTTTTAGAGCAAGCAGAAGAGAGTGAATGTGAATGTGGTGCTCGACAATGTGAATGGTATATCTTTAACAACAATCTTGTTCTTCCGGAATACATTATTGAATATGAGTATATCACAAAAGGGAAGTTGCCCACCACTTTCAATATTTACTTCATTCATCATTTTTAAAGATATGAAATATAATTTTTAAATCAATAGAATTTCCACCTTCAAAAATGTAAATCTTCTTGAGGAAATTGATCCGAGTTAAACATATGCAAGGATTATATACTCATATTTATTGTTTGTTTTCAGTTCAAGTCCAGTTGCCCATTCCAACTTCTTAGTGGTGACTTGCTAACTGAACAGTCACATATGCACAGCAAAATTCCAGTGGTTCAAATTGTAGACAGTGACAGCAACTGTGACGATGACATATTTAAAATGGAGCCAGACATCAAAGTAAGAGCCAGGTAAGACCATTTTATTGCAGTGACATATTAAAGAATTGTTATTCTTCCTTTAGAAACAATAGTTCCATAAGATTAGTGTTAGATTATTTTACCAGCTACATATTATTTTTCATGTGTGTAGAATAATCAATGCTAATACAAGACGTGCCAGCATTATGTGAGAATCAAAGGTCAGACAATCCTGGACAATCACTTTGGTAAGATAGGATGATATTTTATTATGCTATACTGCTCATGGATGTTGCAGTCAAAGCCTGTAAAGATCAGACTATTCAGTGGGCTATGATGACCCAGGTTAAGATGAGAAAATAACGATGGGTTAGGCATATACTACGGAAGACAGTCTAGTGTCACTAGACAAGCACTTGAGTGGAACCCGCAAGGAAAACAAAAAAGAGGATGCACTAAACAGACCTGGAGATGAAGTCTTCTTGAGAAACTGCAGAGTGCTCGATTATCCTAGAAGACCATAAAGAAAACAGCCAGAGCCCGAGAAAAGTGGTGAACAACTGTTGAGTCCCTATACTCCATGAGGAGCAGAGAAGAATCTCTCTCTCTTTGCCTTTTTACCCGGGTTGGGGCATAGGCCCTCAACCAACTCATGCCAAGTCTTCCTATCTCTAGCTATCTCCTGCAGCTCCTCCAGCTCTTCTTTATATTGTTGATCTCCGCTCCAAATCTCGCTCCATGTATTTCTCGGCCTCCCCTTCTTTCGCTGTCCCTCGGGTTCCAGGCAAGGACCCTTCTTGTTATATTCCCCTCCGGTTTCGCAAAGTGTGTCCTATCCAGCGCCAGCGTCTTTTTTAACCTGTTCGTTCACTGGGATCTGTCTTGTTCTCTCCATAAGTTCCTCATTTGTGACCCTATCATACCATCTTATTCCCTCTATTCTGCGCAGACACCAGTTGATGAATGTTTGCAATTTATGCGCTATTGTTTTAGTTGTTCTCCATGTTTCTGACCCATACAGTAGAACTGCTTTAACATTAGAGTTAAATATCCGAATTTTTGTTCTAGATTTGATTTCTTTGGACTTCCAAATGTTTCCCAGTGCAATGAAAGCTCCTCTTGCCTTCTGTATTCTTATTTTAACATCTCTATCTGTTCCACCCTCTTTGTCTACGTTGCTGCCCAAATATGTGTATGATTCTACCTCTTGAAGTGGGATTTCCTCCAGGGAGATTGAGTTGTCGTTTGCTTGGTTAATTCTCAATATCTTTGTCTTTCCCTTATGAATGTTCAGCCCTAGTTGCTGGGACCTTTGATTCAATGTGTTAAGCTTATCCTGCATCTGATTTTGTGTATGTGACAGAAGGGCTATATCATCAGCGAAGTCCAGATCATCTAGTTGCTCTGTCAGAGTCCATTGGATTCCATTTCTGGTGTTAGTTACTGTGGTCTTCATAATCCAGTCTATTGTCAGTAAGAACAACAAAGGTGATAGAAGACATCCCTGACGCACTCCTGTTTCTATTCCGAAAGTATCTGTTAGTTTACCTTCATGAAGAACTCTACATTTCATATCTGTATATGTTGCTTTTATTAGGTTAATAATTTTCTGTGGGATTCCATAATGCCTCATTAATTTCCAAAGGGTTTCCCTATCAATACTGTCAAAAGCCTTCTCATAATCAACAAATCCGATATAAAGTTGGGATTTCCATTCAATACTTTGCTCTATTATTATACGTAATGTGGCTATCTGGTCAGCACAGGATCTATTTGGTCGGAAGCCTGCCTGTTCATCTCTTAGCTTTATATCGATGGCATCTCTCAGTCTCTCCAGGATGACTCTGCTTAGTATTTTCCCAGGTACTGACAACAGCATTATTCCCTATAGTTTTCACACTTCTGAAGGTCCCTTTCTTTGGTAGCTTCACCAGGTATCCTTCTCTCCAGTTTGCTGGTATTTCTTTGGTCTCCCAGATTCTGCTAAATAATTTATACAGTATTTCTGTGGATGTGTTTATGTTGGCTTTAACCGCCTCTGCTGGAATACCATCTGGACCGCCGCTTTTCCATCTTTTAAAAGTTTAATGGCTTTACTAATCTCCTCCTTGGATGGTTTCTCACAGTTGATGTCCAAGTCAATTTCTGCCGGTTGGATATCTGGGGGTTTGTAGGTGCTGGTCTGTTCAGGAGTTCCTTGAAGTATTCCATCCATCTTTCCATTTGGTCTCTAACATTAGTGATAGTTTTCCCACTACTATTTTTGATCAACCCATTTGATGGTCTGTATTTTCCTGCTAGCTTTCTAGTGATATTGTAAAGATCCCTAAGGTTTCCTTTTCCTGCAGCTACCTCTGCTTCTCTTGCTAGATCTTCTACGTATTGTCTTTTATCTAACTTTATTTGTTTCTTCACTTTCTTGCTAGCTTCTGTGTACTTCAGAGAAGAATAGGTAAGGTAAATTAATTCAGTGGGCTACTGGAAGATGAGACCAGTATGTATTTCGGTGATGTTATTTGCAGATGACTTGGCCAAAGAGTCAGCACTTGGAGATTTATACACACACCAGACAAGTAACATTTCAATGGCTGCACCATAATTTCCCTGGTCAGTCCTTAGTGGATCGTGTCCACCATAGCTGCAGTGTAGTTATGTCCATGACAGTTATCCTGGCATGCATCGTCAGTGCAACAAGGTAGCGCTACCATGACACCAAGGGTCATGCTAGAATGCTTGGTCCTTGCTGTTCCTGTTAATGGCTACCTTTAAGCATTCCCAACAGGAAAACAATGTTACATTAAAACTTAAAATTCCTTGGGGAGATGCAAGGGAATTGTGTTTCAACAGTCTTCTGTCAACTGAGTCCCTGAGACCTATTCGATGAAGGTGTGCTCTGAGACCGCAGTATCCTTTTCCAAGTCTGAAGAAAGTGGTCTGCACTTTTTCTCTTTAATTTAAGTTGTCATGCTCTGGGTTGTATCTTGAACTTGTTTTTCTCCACATAATTTTTCTGCACTGTTTCAGGAAATGTTGCTACTTGCTATGTGTATATGGGAATTATTTATATGTACAGGGAAGTCGATAAGTAAGTGACAAACGGCTGTAGAAAAATAACTAAATATGATAACTTGAAATCAATTTGTTTTTATACATACATTGTCTCTTTATTTCTCGACATAATTTCCACCAACATTGATGCACTTATCCCATCGTTTTATCAGTCCTCCCAAACCGGCTGCATAGAACTGCGTGCTCTGTTTTCTAAACCACGTTTCACTTCACATTCAACTTCGGCGTCATTCGCGAAATGTCTCCGCCAAGGTGGGTTTTCAGTGGACCAAAAAGGTGGAAATCACTAGGGGCTAAGTTGGGACTGTAAGGTGGATGTTCCAGAACTTCCCACCTTAGTTGGTTAATTTTCTCCTGAGTTAATCGAACTGTTTGTGGTCTGGCATTGTCATGAAGAAGCAACACTCCTCTAGTCATCAGTCCTGGACGTTTTCTTCGAATTGCATCATGAATCATCGATAGAACTTCACAGTACGATTCAGAATTCACATTGTCACCTTTCTTCTTGAAATTGTTTCAAAACACTCCTTGACAATCCCAGAACACCGTCAGCATAACCTTCCCTGCTGATGACATAACCTAGACCTAAGAAAACTCCATGACTACTGCCAGACATGGAAACTAAAGATAAACTGTGCCAAAACAGTGTATACCATCTAGACTATTAGCCACAAAGTTGCCAAACAGAATATCACATTAAATCTAGACAATCACCAACTGCTAAGAGAACAACACCCCACATATCTTGGAGTAACACTTGACCGCCAGCTTAACCTGAAGAAGCATGTTGTGAATGTAAAGAACAAAGCATTAAGAAGATTACAGCTATTGAAGAAGCTTGCTGGCACAACATGGGGATCAGACAAAGATACTCTGAGAGGCTTATATCTTGGTTACATCCGCTCTGCAATAGAGTACAACAGTGCTCTTCTAACAACTTGCTCCAAGACAAACCTTGATTTCCTGGACAGAGTACAGAACAATGCCTTACGTCTAATCAGCGGAGCAATGAGGTCAACACCAACCGCCGCATGTGAAATACACACAAATGTGGAACCTCTTGGGTTGCGTAGGGACAAAGCTGCTGTTGAAGCTTATGAAAGGAGCAAAAGAATGAATCAAGATCACCCCAATAAACTACTTGTTGAGAAGTGGAAACAAAGAAACAGAATTAAACAAAAGTCAATCCTCCACCACGTCAGTGAAATCAAAGACAGATACCACCTTCCAGAAACAAGACAGCAGCTGCAAAATTGACAGATGAAGCAACTAAACGCTCCGACCCAGTCAGCCTTATGATAGCATCTCAAAGAACCATTGATGCCTATCCCCAAGAATGGATACATGTCTATACTGATGGATCTGCATTTAAAGCCACCATCAAAGCAGGTTACGGAGCATATATACAATACCCAGACAGATCATCCGAAGAGCTGTTTGGTGCATGCGTGGGAGATATGCTCCAATTATGAGGCTGAAATTCATGCGATAGAAGCAGCGTTGTACCACCTGAAGACTGTTTTCGATGCCGTTCCATCAAAGGCACAAAATATAATTATCTTCACAGATTCAATGTCTGCCCTTCAAGCCCTAGAGGATGGTGGACATTGTAAATCTGAACTATCCCATATAGCCCTAGATATTGACAGACTTATTACATCACATGACATCAAAATAACCATGCAGTGGATCCCTGGACATTCAAACACACCTGGAAATGACAAAGCAGATAGGCTAGCCAAGAAAGGGTCAACACAGGAACAACCAATCACAGCAACAACCCTCCATACAGCAAAGCAAATCCTAATGACAACAAATAAGGAAATTTGGCTGAACAGATGGGCCATGGGAAACACAGGAAGAGATGTGTACACCCATATGGCCAGCCCTAACCTTAATGACAACATCAACCACCTTACAAGAAGAGATCAGAGCACCATTTTTAGACTCGAACCCAACACATAACACTTAATAATCACTTGAACAGAATTCATCCACAACACACTCCAGAGTGCCAACTGTGTGCACATCATCATGAAACCGTTCACCACCACCCCTTCAAGTGTCAAGCACTAGAAGACATCAGAAAGACCCTCCTTCCTCCAAGGCCAGATAAATGGAACACACTATACGGAACAAAAGAACAACTTACAGACACATGCAGATACCACTACATAGCATTGGGCCGAAGGGCAAAAGCTCAAGTGCCGCTGGATCATTGAAGAAGAAGAAGAAGATGACATAACCTTAAAAATGAGATTTTGGACACAAGGCGAAGGAGGATGTCTCCACTGCATTGAAGCATGCTTTGATTCGGACTAGTAGTGATGCACCCATGATTCATCCCCAGTAAAAATCCTGTTCTGCATGTCTTCTCTTTCACCTTCATATCAACAGAGATGATACAAGGACAGGCCAGATCGGTTCATTTTGTGTTCCTCCTTCAATTGTCTGGGTACCCACCTTGAGCACACTTTCTTAAATTTCAATCGATAATGCATTATGCTGTATGCTGAACCATGTGAGCACCCTATTGCAGATGCTACAGAGTCTATCGTTACTCGCCTGTCACCTCTAATCATCTCCTCCACCCGCTACATGGATGCTTTTGTTTCAATCTCAACAGGATGACCAGACCGGATTTCATCAACAATTTTAGAGCGTTCTTGAGGAAATTTTTCTACCCAGCTATGCACCACCTTACGGGACAAATATTTGTCAGCATAAACAGAAAGTTTTTCCTTATGAATGTCCTTTTCAGGCAGTTCTTTTGCCCACAAAAAACGCACAACAGCACGTTGCTCTTTGGTTGTACACTCTGTAAGTACAGTCGCAATTTTGTTCATGTACTGCACATACGCATGAGATACCTAGCGCCACCTGACGAACGGGAATATAAAGTTTGATGTTGCTGTCACCTAATGACACCTTTAGAAAACACCAACTACATTTACCTGCCATCCCACAGAACTGTGTGACTTACTTATTGACTCACCCTCGTATATATGCTAAATGCTGACTTTATTTGTAATGATGTTTCTGCAGAACGGCAGTTTTAACAGATGATCTCATTCTTAAGTCAGCAAGAACAGATAAGTTTCACAAGATTACCACTTTGAACCTGCATGGAAGTGGTTTGACTAAATTGCGACATTTACAACGTCTTGTAAACCTGAAAAAACTGGTTGTTACCTTTAATGAATTAACCAAACTGGATGAGCTTTCCAATATGGTAAGTTAGAGAAAGTGTAAATTAAAATGGCTTTCTGTGTGAAGAATTGTATATATGTCATTACATAATCATGGGCTTAAGATACTGCAAATAAAATGACAGATTTCAGCAAGTTAGAGTTTATCAAGACATTACTCTACCTCCAAGTGGTGGCTATGGTATCAGGCTACATCACTGCTGCCTAATCAAGTCATTAGTGAGGAAAGACAAGCTGGAAATTGGCATGCTGAAAACAGTTGTGTTTGGCTGAAAGACCCAGCTCAATGTCACATATACAATTATTTATCATGGTGTTAGTTATTTTCATGCTCATTTAAATGAGGAACATGCTGGTTCATTATATCAGAATGAACTTTACCAAGCGTAGCCATTCTATACTTTTTCTGAATCGATGAAATTGAGTGAGACCTGGACAGATGACGCTCAACATCCCAGGAGGAAAGGTTGTTTACCGATAGCCACCCTAAAAGAAAATAGGAACCTGCTGCCTTACAGGTCAGCTGGGGACAGCCAAAGGCTGACAGAGAGCAACCCAATAAACGCTGGCTGAAATCAAACAAGTAGCCAAAGGATAAGCAATAGAGCTCCAAATGGCGCTGAATGATGTGACGTAAAAAAATGTTCTTGGCAAAGGCTGTTTATACATCATATAAGAATGATCAAAATGGCCAAAAAGAACGATCACACGAGAGAGAGAAATTGAGTGAGCAAAATCATTTCAGCTGAATTTTGTGCTGTCTTTTTTTAATATATATATAGACAAATTAGTAATTCGTTTGCAAGTCTAACATATCCCAAGGTGTCTGTATATTTTGTTATCATTTGTGAAGTAGAAGCTACTTTTAACAAGTTATTTTAAAATGTTCACAACCCACATTTTGTACTTCAGGAATTTTTATACAGATCAAGCTGATAAACAATACATTTTTTCTAGTAGTAACACCTGCTGCATGAAATTGAAATGGAGCTGCACATTATTTAAAAATCTTCAGGTATTGCCTTTCAGAAGATATCCTCCCAGTCTGGAATAGCAGGAAATAAGAAAGCTGATGCCCAGTCCAGAGCTGATGGTTGATATTTGTAGTTGTTGTCCTTTGTTCTTTTGTGATGTTTCCTAGCTCTTTCCACACCAATCACCGCACACTGCGCCACAGCTTATTGCAGTTAAAAACCATTCGCTGTACACTGTGCCATATGAGTTGTTTCTCCTTATACAAGTCTTTCTAGTTTTTACTTCTACTATTTTTACTTCTATTACTTTTTAACCATGTTATTCTAATATGTTGTCCAGTTTTTCTCAAATTAGTATATAATAAGATATATATATGCTTAATTATTAACTCTTTCCATGCCCATTTATTTCCTCAATTTTTAAGCAGTTAATTCAAGGAAGTAAAAAAATTTTCCAAAAAATTACGATCCCAACTACTTGTCAATAAATAAACATATATATCTTATTATATACTAAATTGAAGAAAACTGGATAACCCAATAGAATAACAAGGTTAAAAGTAGTATAAGTAAAATAGTAGAAGTAAAACTAGAAAGACTTCTTATAAGGAAGCAACTCTATGGCGCAGTGTGCGGCTTAAAGGCAACGGACTTCCGCCATGGCGCAGTGCGGCTTAAAGCGTGGAAAGAGTTACAGCGTAGTTACAATTTTTTTAATTAAAAATGCTTTTTTTTACCTCCTTGAATTAACTGAGTACAACTGAGGAAATAACTGCGTACGTAAAGTTAGTTTGATGGGTTTTTTGCAGCTAGTATGATATTCAACAAATTGTTCTCAAACACCTATTTTCTGTCACTGCAATTCATTTTCCCATATATTCATTGCCCAATTTCTTGATAGTTTTGCTTCTGTGTAAGACTGTCTTAGCTTGTCTGCATTAATTGATATATTCTTCATGATGAGTTCATGATGTATAAATTTGTTCATCCCTTTACTTCTTCAACAGCAAATTCAGTCCATAGATGCTAGTTTCAACAAGATCTACACAATGGATGGAATGAAGGTTGACTTTTTTTTTTGTCTTATATATTATTATTATTAATATGTGCTTGTAAAGTAAATCTCCACCTCCCTCCCCTCCCCCATCTCCATCTATCCATCTTTGCTATTGGTGTTGATTTCATTGCTCTTGTGATGCCCAAAGCGCATTAAGTTAAGGAACCCTTTTATACCACATGGTATATAGGGTTTTCGAGTTAGCCCATATTTTTCATTGACTGTCGACACTCGATGGATAATGTGGTCAACATCACGCCGGCCGCATTTACTTCCCAGCGCTTTTCCTGGTACCAAATTGAGGCTGGATCGACCTGAGAGCCGTTACAGTTGGAAAATTCAATTTCATGCTGAATACCATGGGGCTGACCATATTTCAAGTGTAGTCAAATGTCTTGATGGTAAACATTAGACCTACAAATGATTTTATGGCTGGCTTCATATGGGGTTCCACTTTGTTTTCTCCGGATGGCTATCCTCGTCTTGGCCTTTCTTGCTGTTTTGTTGATATGCTGCTTTCATGTCAGTTTATAATCAAATGTGACTCTTGTGGGTTGCTTATTTTCTCTTAACAATTCTTCATTTATCTTGATGATCTTAGCAGTTTTTTTTGTAGTTAGGTTGAAGAGCGTAGTGATGCACTTATCTATTTTGATGCTGACACACTATATGTTTGCCAATGAGGGCAAAGCATCTGTAGCTCTTTGTAGCAGTTTGGTGGCCATTGTTGCATACACATTTGTACACTAAATTACCTGATCATCAACGCCGAGTGGTCACGGGGCCCAAATTTGGGGTGTAAAGAATAGAACTACTGTTGCCTGCCATGCATGTTGTAAGAGGCGACTAAGGAGGTTTGACTGAAATCGGATGCATATGTCCTAAACGTGTAGAAGTCTATGCGTTTAGGGGCCTACAAACCAATGTGCAACGTATACACGTTCTTGGCATAAGATCAAACATATCACAAAGAGTGATTAAAATTGGTTGTAAAGAACAAACGCAAAAAAGAAGAAGAAGAAGACCTGATCATCAGCGTATCTTTCTAGATTATTTCTACATCATAAGATAGAAGCAAAGTGACTAAGTAAATAAGTAATTAAGCCTTATTATTAATATTGTAATTCAGTTTGTTTATACTGCAAAGCATGGTTTAGTAAATATTATATCTGGGTTTTACAGGGCTTGTTTTATATTGAGGAGTTGAATGTGTCGTGGAATAAGCTTACCAACACTCGTGAAGAACTATCAATTCTAAGAAAGCATCTGAGCAACTTGTGTATTCTTGACTTACGAAACAATCCATGGTTGAAGGTTTGTTTTTTAAGCAATTAGTCATGTGAATTAGTGTATAACCAAATTATTTATTATTTTATATAAACGATCATGTTCCAGTATGTAATTAGCAGATCTACGGTTTGCACTTTTGTTAGGCAATCAGTGTTTGTTATTTTATTCTATTGCCTAGGTTGACATAGTATTCCACTATCGGTCTGTCATACCCATATGCCTTTTTTTGGAAGGTACAAATGTTTGCTCTCCAACTAGTGACAGCCAGTTTTTTTTATAGAAAAAGCTTCCTGGTTGCTTTCTGTTTTGTGACTGTCAAGTTTGGCTTCCAGGTGAACCGCCTGTTGAACTTAACCACAAAGAAAAATTGATTTTCCCTCAAATGCAAGCTCACTTTCAATTATTTGCAGTTTCTATCTTTCCAGATGTTTTGATAGTGAGATGGTGATTGTTACGGTTTGGGGGTTGGTCTACACTACTAAATTGGATGCCAATTTGTTGATATTGTTGTGCATTTTACAATTTGTGCCAGCAGAACTTGAAGCAGCGTAGCCATGAGCTTGGTAAACCCTGAAAATGCACTTGGATACTTTTTTCTTTAATATCATTAATGTGTACAATAAAGATAGTAGTGAAATGAAATCTCCTTCTGGCACACTTTGTTCTAAAGCACTTCTATGGCTTAATTTTACAACAATTTTCACTCATGCTGTAGGTACTGAAGGAAATCCTGTGTCTAACTCTCCATTTTCCATTTGATTTTGTTGTAGTGTCTGTAGTTTGTCCCACTATCTACTACCTGTGGAGATATCTGGTTGATATCTGTGGTTGGTTGCACATTTTATCAGTCTTTCATATAATTGTTCATTACCTGATAAGGTTGATAGAACTCACAAATGCCTCTATAGTAACTTTTCTATAGGTATGCTTAATAAGATGTAGTAATCTATATTTGGCAACATTCAGAACCACCAAAAGAAAGTATTCTTGAATGTGACCCAGTGTTATGCACCTACCAATGATAAAGAGGAAAAGTAAAAGAGGAATTTTACATAAAACTTCAAAATACTATAGGTAATCAGAGAAATGGGAACATCAAAATTTTGATGGGTGACCTCAATGCCAAAATAGGTTCGGACAACATAGGCTACGAGGAGATCATGGGGAAACACGGACTAGGAATAATGAACGAAAATGGAGAACTATTCACTAATTTCTGTGCAGCGAATCAATACGTCATAGGTGGAAGTGTCTTTCCACATAAAAGAATACATAAAGCAACCTGGGTATCACCAGATCACAGAACAGAAAATCAAATTGACCACATATGCATAAACAAGAAATTCAGGTCATCTCTACAAGATGTAAGGGTCCTAAGGGGGCAGATGTAGATTTGGATCACCATTTGCTGATAAGTAAAATTAAACTGAAGCTTAAGCGATACATAACATCCCATGAACATAGACACCAATATAATGTAGGATACCTCTGAAGTCAAGAAACAAAGGAACAGTTCACGGTCACAGTCTCTAATAAGTATGAGGTGTTGCGGCAATTAGAAGATGAGGTGAGTGCTGAAGAATGCTGGCAGCAAGCCAAAAATATTTGGAATGAAACATGCACAGAGGTATTAGGAAAGAAGGAGCGGAATCATAAGGCATGGATAACTCCAGAAACTCTCAAGGAAATAGAAGAAAGGAAAAGAGGAAAGCAGATTTAAATAATAGCAAAACTAGAACTGCCAAAGCCATAGCCCAGGAAAAGTACACAGAAGCTAGCAAGAAAGTGAAGAAACAAATAAAGTTAGATAAAAGACAATACGTAGAAGATCTAGCAAGAGAAGCAGAGGTAGCTGCAGGAAAAGGAAACCTTAAGGATCTTTACAATATCACTAGAAAGCTAGCAGGAAAATACAGACCATCAAATGGGTTGATCAAAAATAGTAGTGGGAAACTATCACTAATGTTAGAGACCAAATGGAAAGATGGATGGAATACTTCAAGGAACTCCTGAACAGACCAGCACCTACAACCCCCCAGATATCCAACGGCAGAAATTGACTTGGACATCAACTGTGAGAAACCATCCAAGGAGGAGATTAGTAAAGCCATTAAACTTTTAAAAGATGGAAAAGCGGCCGGTCCAGATGGTATTCCAGCGGTTAAAGCCAACATAAACACATCCACAGAAATACTGTATAAATTATTTAGCAGAATCTGGGAGACCGAAGAAATACCAGCAAACTTGAGAGAAGGATACCTGGTGAAGCTACCAAAGAAAGGGGACCTTCAGAAGTGTGAAAACTATAGGGAATAATGCTGTTGTCAGTACCTGGGAAAATACTAAGCAGAGTCATCCTGGAGAGACTGAGAGATACCATCGATATAAAGCTAAGAGATGAACAGGCAGGCTTCCGACCACCAAATAGATCCTGTGCTGACCAGATAGCCACATTACGTATAATAATAGAGCAAAGTATTGAATGGAAATCCACTTTATATCGATTTGTTGATTATGAGAAGGCTTTTGACAGTATTGATAAGGAAACCCTTTGGAAATTAATGAGGCATTATGGAATCCCACAGAAAATTATTAACCTAATAAAAGCAACATATACAGATATGAAATGTAGAGTTCTTCATGAAGGTAAACTAACAGATACTTTCGGAATAGAAACAGGAGTGCGTCAGGGATGTCTCTATCACCTTTGTTGTTCTTACTGACAATAGACTGGATTATGAAGACCACAGTAACTAACACCAGAAATGGAATCCAATGGACTCTGACAGAGCAACTAGATGATCTGGACTTCGCTGATGATATAGCCCTTCTGTCACATACACAAAATCAGATGCAGGATAAGATTAACACATTGAATCAAAGGTCCCAGCAACTAGGGCTGAACATTCATAAGGGAAAGACAAAGATATTGAGAATTAACCAAGCAACGACAACTCGATCTCCTGGGGAAATCCCACTCAAGAGGTAGAATCATACACATATTTGGGCAGCAACGTAGACAAAGAGGGTGGAACAGATAGAGATGTTAAAATAAGAATACAGAAGGCAAGGGAGCTTTCATTGCACTGGGAAACATTGGAAGTCCAAAGAAATCAAATCTAGAACAAAATTCGGATATTTAACTCTAATGTTAAAGCAGTTCTACTGTATGGGTCAGAAACATTGAGAATGACTAAAACAATTACGCATAAATTGCAAACATTCATCAACTGGTGTCTGCGCAGAATAGAGGGAATAAGATGGTATGATAGGGTCACAAATGAGGAACTTATGGAGAGAACAAGACAGATTCCAGTGAACGAACAGGTTAAAAAAGACGCTGGCGCTGGATAGGACACACTTTGCGAAACCGGAGGGGAATATAACAAGAAGGGTCCTTGCCTGAACCCGCAGGGACAGCGAAAGAAGGGGAGGCCGAGAAATACATGGAGACGAGATTTGGAGGCAGAGATCAACAATATAAAGAAGAGCTGGAGGGAGCTGCAGGAGATAGCTAGAGATAGGAAGACTTGGCATGAGTTGGTTGAGGGCCTATGCCCAACCCGGGTAAAAGGCAAGAGAGAAGAGAGAATCCTATATTTGACCTGTGAAATCTTTGTTATAATTGATATAGTATTTAGAAATTAATAACATTAATAATATTTTAAATATATGACAAAGTGCTAATGAACATTGTATTTATAAATTTGTTTCAAATGAATCTCATTTAGTCTAAAGATTTGCGGTTTCGTGCCATTGGTCGGTTGAGAAATTTACACATGCTTGATGGGAAACATGTAGATGAAGAGGAAGTTACATTAGCCCTCAGATGTGCTGCAGGATCAAGGATATCCCAACTCTCCCTGTTGACATATTCCCGCACAGACACTTTGGTACCACGCTCTCTGTCACTGGGTGATTCTGCTCATATTATCACAATGATCAGTAGGAACAGGCCACAGAAAGATAGCGAGAACGATGCTACCTGGTGCTTGAAGGTCAGTGTTTGGTTTGTTTGACTTGCTCTTAGAGATTCAAACTATTATCATTTTGCCAACTGTAAAAGTTTTGATAATCTCATTAACTCTTTCCACGCTTTAAGCCGCACACTGCGCCATGGGGAAGTCCGTTGCACGCTTTAAGCCGCACACTGCGCCATAGAGTTGCTTCCCTTATAAGAAGTCTTTCTAGTTTTACTTCTTCTGTTTTACTTATAGTACTTTTAACCTTGTTATTCTGTTAGGTTGTCCAGTTTACTTCAATTTAGTATATAATAATATATATATGTTTATTTATTGATAAGTAGTTGGGATCGTAATTTTTTTTTTTTTTTTTTTACTTCCTTGAATTAACTGCTTAAAAATTGAGGAAATAAATGGGCGTGGAAAGAGTTAAGAGACACAAAGAGAGTGCAGAAAATAAGAGGAAAAAAACCAGAGGATTACAGATCCCATCAGATTTTTTGAAAATTTAATGCATGTTCAGATTACTTTCTGTTATGATGCTCCGTACAGAATTTCCTTGTATGATAATGAAGTTACTGAAGTGGCAAGTGAACCAGTCTTCTTTATTCGCTCTAGTTTAGCTATATCAATTTCTAATTGTGAATTTAATCAATTGAGAATAAGTAAGGTGTTCTGTATTTTACAGTAAGGCTGTAATTTGTGCATCTATTATGGCCCAGCATATCCTATATTGGAAAATAAAGACAAAAAACCTCATTAGTGATTGATAGCCTTCACCTTATGTTGAAAATGAGAACTTACTAATAGCTGCCAGAAGAGACGGAAGAGATGGGAAAAATCAAAGAATTGAAATATCTACCTCTGTACTGATTGGTTGTGTTGACAGAAACTCAGATTAATGTACCCATAAGGAATATAAGAGAGCAGTCACAGTGTAGTGCAGAAATCCTGTATAGGATTTAATAAACAACATTCAGATCTTGTCCCATTATGCTTAATGATACATGAAAATTGATTATTGAGACAAATTCTTTTTATGTTTATTAGTTGATTTTCTGTATCTGATTCATTTCTGATTTTTTAAACATGTTTTCAGATTACAACCTTGAATCTTGACAATCAACATATCACAAAGTTATCAAATTTGGATAAGTTGAACAATCTGAAGTATGCATCCTTTAACAACAATGACCTCACACGGATTGAGGTATGTGTTTTTACTTAGCTGCTTCCTCATTGTGATAGAGAATTCATGACTATGCCTGCCCTCACCCTCGTTTTGAAAGGAATTTTTAATTTAAATATTTATGCAAGCAAAGGGCAACAATCTTTTTACAAGATTTTTGCACCTTCTTGAGAAAGCCATAAATTTGTGAAATATATAATATTGTAAAGTAGAAGTATCTAAATTAGATGTAGATATGTTACTCTCCTTTGTTTGTTCTTCATCTTATCTTATCTTATCTTATCTTATCTTAACCACATTTGCCGTGAAGTGCCGTGGGGAGAGTTAGTTTCTATCTTGTGCCAGGTGTGTTGCGCTTGACGTTGTCAGTCCATGCTTTGCAGGGACTCTGAGATGTTATCTATCCATCTTGTTCTTGGCCTGCCTCGTGCTCTGCGCCCTGAGTGTCGATTATTATAGGCACGTGATGGTATTAAATGTGGTTCCATTCTCATTAGATGGCGAACCACTTGAATCTTTGCTTCTCGATGTACTGTATGCATGGTATAGTACCAACGATGCTTCTGATATTCTCGTTTCTCACTCTATCTCTTCTTGTAACGTTGACAGCTTTTCGTAGACATCTCATTTCACATGTTGTAATCTTTCTTTCTTGTGTCTTAGTCAGGGCCATGTTTGGCACTGATAGCAGAGAGTTGGAATAAATATGCAGTTTATCAGTTGTCGTTGACTGCCATGTTAATGCTTGGATGTTTTAATAGTGGTGACAGTTGGTATGTCACTGCATTTGCCTTCTGGCATCTAGTCTCGATTTCTCTGTCCATCTTTCCATCTGCTGTGAATATACTCCGAGATATTTGAATTCTGGAGTCTGTTGTATTTTGACATTATTCACGTGTATATTTAGTTGACCTGTTGACCTGCTTATTGTCATGACTTCTGTTTTGAGGTGTTAATTTTCATGTCATATTTTTCGCATGTGGCTTGCAGGGCATTTATGTGTTGTTGAAGTTTGTGTTCGTTGTTGTAAATTATACTCTGATCATCTGCAAAGAGTAGTTCGTTTATTAAATTGTAGTTGTTATCGAGGTTGTTATCTGTCTTGGTTTCTTGCGTTATCCTGTCTATGTAAATATTGAAAAGTATAGGGGAAAGCACACATCCCTGCCTTACTCCTGATGATAATTCAAATTCGTCTGTCAGGCCGTCGCTTGTTCGTACTACGCTTGAGCATTTTGGTATAGCGCTCTAATATTGTCTAATAGTTGGCCCTGAATTCCATATTCACTTAGTATGGTCCATAGTTTGTTTCTGTTTATTCTATCAAAGGCTTTTTCTTGGTCTATGAATGCTAAGTTGAGCTGTTTGTCATATTCTATGGTGTTTTCGCTGAGTTGCCTTAGTGTGAACAGGGCATCAGTGCAACTCTTTTCCTTTCTGAACCCAAATTGAGCGATGTTCAGCTGTGGTTCTATTATAGGTTTGATTCTAGATTCCAAAATTTTAGCATATAGTTTCCAACATGACTTAATAATGATATGCCTCTGTATGTATTGCATTCTCTTTTGTTGCCCTTTTTTCCATATTGGTATTATGATGGCTTTCTGCCAATCTTTGGGACTTCTCTTCTGTCCAGGCTGACTTGAAGATTCTATGAATCCATTGTATTCCTGTTTCTCTGCATGCCTTGATTGCTTCATTGGTTATACTGTCTATGCCTGCTGTCTTGTGACGTGGACTCTTCTTCACAACTTCTTCTATTTCTTGGATGAGTATATTTGGTTCTTCTATGCTTGTGTTCTTCATCAACCGCTTGTTAAACCACTCTATGTGATCTTTATGTGATTTTTGTCTTTGAGAATGAGTTTGTTGTACCACTTAGATATCTACAGACCCATAGGCCAGCACATCCGGGGTCTGCATGCTTTTTTAATTTGGATTTTCCTTATTACCTAGGACCATAAACAAAACTAAGGAGTCCATCCCCTAGATAAATCAGAGTCTGTTAGCCTTTGACTTTGTGGTCAAAGTTTCCCGGTCTACATCACTGAGAGGTGGGGTTGGTTTGTATGGTCTATGAGTCATAAGCAGTCTTCTAGTTTTCACATTTCGCTCTTCCTCAGAATGACTAGCCAAACCTAACTCTACTGAATGCAAAGCCAGACGCAGAACACATCTTGTAGATCTGATGTAGTTATGAATTTGAGGTATCTGTAAAACATAAATATTATAAAATTATCTAACTTACTGAAAATGTTGATATTTTTTTCAGGGCTGGATAACTGCACACAACTTCTTGAGCTTTCAATGACCAACAACTGTATTGTGCATCTAGATGGCCTTCAAAAGTTGACTTCACTCCAGCATCTCGATCTGTCCCACAACTGTCTGACTTCCATTGATAATGGTGTCTTAGATTCAATCACAACTTTAACCTTTTTGGCTCTAGAATCAAATCGACTAACCAGCCTGAATGGACTCCAAATAAATACTGCCCTTGTTGAGTTGTATATTGGCAATAACAGCATCAGCAATATTCGGACGGTTTTCCTTCTTAAGGTTGGCATAACTTATTATTTTTGGCCTTAATAATGCATTGTATATTCAAGAGAATTGTAGATATTGTTAAAATATCATAACACAAAGTTAATATTGTTAAAGAACAACAACAGACTCATTTGATTTTCTACCTAAAATGCCTTTATCAAGCAAAAACCATGCACCTTTCATCCTTTGCTGGGGCTTCTGGTCAAATCATAGATTTAGTCTATTGTTATACTTTGTATTACTACATTTCTTCATGTTTTGAGATTTAATATTTGGTAGTTAGGTTTCCCCCTGTGTAGTTTCTGGTGAAGCAAAGAATAGAACCACTGTCTCATCTTGCATGTTATAAAAGGCAACTGAGAGGGGTTATATGGAGGCCAGTGACCCACACTTTAAAAATTTGCAAACAGCTACAAAAACAAAGACAGAAATAAACCCAAACTGCTAATAAAAATCTGGATGCGAAAGAACGACACAAGATCAAATTCAGTGGAGGTTTGGGTACCTCTGTCTTATGTTCTCTTGGGCATGATAAGGACTGAGAATGATGATATAGTTTTACTTGCCAGTGTGGTACAGCGGCCTGAAAATAGGAGCAAAGAATAGAACACTGCAACCTACTATGCATGTTATAAAAGGTGACTACGAAATGTCGGGCGTGGGTTGGGTTACACCCTGTAAAAGAAAGCAAAAATAAACATATTGTTTTAACTCAGTCTACCCAATTATAGATACATTTACTGCATTTTTGGGGGACTGCCTAGAGTAGTTGATAGTAGCTCGGCCTGCTAGCTGTAAGACGCCTCATAGCTCGGGTTCGAACCTACTGTCCGGCATTTGTTCGAGTCCCCTGGTCTTACTCAGGATGATAACGTGAGTACCTCTGAAGTCGGAGAAAATCTGCCTGTATGGCGAGGAATACTAATTACGAGTACATTGAGCACACGGCTGCCAGTGTAAAGTAATTTACAATGTGCACGCTGCTGCCATTGTAAGAAATTGGAAAAACGGATTTTCACGCAAAAATCAGTTTCAGAGATGAAACTTCGCCTGAGTTGAAAGCGGACGAAAGAAAAAGAAGAAAAAAAAACTGCATTTTTGAACAGTTTATAATAATAATGTATGTTTATAAAACCTTGACAATAATTGACTGAGAAGACAAAATATATTTTTTAAATTCTGTAATATTTTTACACTAGTGTATCATCAAGGATTGAAAAAAGGTTTTTTACTTCCTTTTCAGTCATTGCCAAACCTGGTTATATTAGATATGTATGGGAACCCAATGGTATCAGAAGTGGAGAATTATCGTATGTTCGTAATATACCATCTGAGATCTCTGAAGGCACTTGATGGATCAGCAATTGTAAGGGCTAACTATTTTTTTAAACCCCTTACTGAATTCAAGCTTCCTCTTGTCATAATTCAAGACTCTTCTGTCATAATTCAAGACTCTTCTGTCATAATTCAAGACTCTTCTGTCATAATTCAAGACTCTTCTGTCATAATTCAAGTATATGATCTGCAGAAACTTAGTGCCCATAAAGTTTCAAATTTTGCAATCAATTATTTCCGTTTAGTTAATTACAGAAGCTATGCTCTAATAAAGAATAGAACACAATAGACATGAATAGAGGTCAACATTTTACATCAATGACATACAACCCTTTTGTCATTTCTTTGTGTTTTACCCCTTCATGTCATGGTTTAATTATTTTTGTTTCTTTTTTCTAATATTTTCTAAATACACTGAGTAAAAGTAGTCCTAGATTTGTAACTTTTTCAATTGTGATTCACAATAATGCTAATTTTGAGACTTTAATGCCAAATAGCATTCCAAAATTGTTTACGATACTGTTTGAATTTGAAACATTGAAAATAAAAAAATCTAGTAGATGTTGCATACTAAGTATCATAATGTATGAGACTGAGAATTGCTTAATGTAGAGTATCACAGTGAAGAAATACTCCATAACATCCACAAGCCTGTATTATAATACTGTGAAGGACAAAAAAAAGTAATTATGATAGCCATTATTGCATAATTTCCTGTACAAATTAATTATGGTTCTTGAAACACATTTGGGGGCTCTAAATAAAGCGTAGAACATCGATGTTTTAATTCACTTATTGTATTTTTTTACAACTGATTTGTATTGATAAACTCATTCACTCCCATGGATTTTTATGAAATGTCCAAGAGCTGATATATTGATTTAATGAATATCATACAAATAAAACAAAGCATTTTCCACTAACTTACGAAAAGTAAGTAACTACATCACGGATATGTAGACATGTGTTACTTCCCTTTAATATATAAATGTGGGCCAAAGGGATTTGCACAATTTAAAATAAAAAATTTGTATGGTCTGATTTTTGTCAGTTTTCAGCTGATATGAGTCAACTAACTTCATCAAAAGCAAAGCATGTTTTAACTATTGCAGTTATACAGGGTGGGCCAAAAAAAATGAGAATATCGCGTAACATACGTGTTATTTAAAAATGTTATTTAATTTAATTATATTGTTTCATGTAATTTTGTTTGCTAAGTATTTAGCTAATCAGAAATCATGTTCAGTGTGTCCTCCTTGCTTCTCAACGATTTTTTCTAAGCATTGACGCCACTCTTTTATGCTACTGTCATTCTTGGTAACAAATTTAAACCTGCAGATGTAAACAATTGGCATATTAAAAATCAAAGATGATGCCCGGAAATTGTCGAAATAAAAACATCATATATATAGTTAAATAGGTAAGTAAGTAAATGCGTAAATAATTTAAGCTATTATGGATGCAGTTAAAAAAATGTTGATGTAATAATATTACTTTTATGTGATGTTCTCATTTTTGGCCCACCCTGTAAAATAGTTGTCCTATATGATAGCTAATGACAGTGATGAAAAATATATTGATTCTGCTACAGATGTTTCATTTTCTAGCATGTATCATGATGTGTAGCTCTAGTGATAAAGTAAAACTACATAGACATCTGAGTGAAGCGTTACCCACACTTGCCTCAACCAGTAATTTAAGTAAAAGTTCTAGATTATATTACAATAATTGGATTCATAATAACTGAGTTGCCGCCTGTAATAATTAAAAATTTCAATTTTTTTTAATGACCAAAAACTGAAAACATGTATGCTGGTATTTGTGTTTGATATTATCCTTTCAAACTACTCTGTAACATAGTACAGTTTTTATTCAGTTAATGCTTACAGTATTTCAGTATCTGAGGGAAAATAAGTATATATATATATGTGGTAGATCTAATAACAGAAGATTTAATAACTCACACTTGCCACCTTGAAGGGAGTAGATTGCTAGAGTCAAAGATGGTATATGAATAAATGTCAAAAGTGGTTGACTAAAGTGTCATATGTCATGTTTGCCAATTTAAGGCACCCAGGGATATCCGAAAGGAAATGGCACTATATCAAAAAACACAAGCCACCTTGGATCTTCTCTTACTTGATATGAATAATAGCTTTTCACAGGTGACTTGCACAGGGTTTTCAGTCAACAGAAAACACATTCTTATGAGCTGGGCAAATTTATGTCTTATTTAATTTGGGTCATGAAACAAAAGTTCTATTTTCAGGACAAGCATTTTTTCATTTGAGGAAAAGTTTAATAAATTAACGCTAAAACATTATCATCATATATTGTCCTAGAAATTTTGGTCACCTTAAATCTGTTCACTGAAATATTCTAGTGAATTTTTGGTTTTGACAGTGAAAACCCTGAATTTTAAACTGTTCCTGAAAATGTTCAGATGCTTACGCTTTTGTTACTACAGTTACCACCATTTAGAACCATCTGTTTTTTTAATTGTTGACAGTTGTTTACACCTTTTTAAGCATAAGACAGTTAACTTAAACAGAACTTTTACTTAAGCCAAAGTCAGCAACTATTGTAATTTCACTGAATCTGCCAAACCATTACAAACAAAACAAATTGATTAACGATTCATTCCTCTCCACTCCTCGTGGAGCATAGGGCATAAAAAATTGATTAATGCAAGAATTCTGTTTTGAAATGTTCATGCTAATCATGTTATAAATGTACTGTTTCTATTTATTATTGGGTTTTTCTCTGTGATTCCTTTTTGGGGAGGAACGATTAGGACTTTTAAAACTTGTTGGTGAAAGGCAACTAAAGATGGTTGTGTATGGGGCAACCTTGTCATTTCAAACAAATTGCTACACAAACCATTGTTTAAAAGCAAATAAATGCTTTCCTGCTCCTATTTTAGTGAACAATGGATGTTGATAATTATTACTTTTAGTATAATTAGCAATTAAGACTATCTGATAATGATAATGATGAATAAAGAGTCAGACATATAGTATTTACTTTTAACAGTAGATCATCTTGCCAAATTAGTCAAAATTTGTACATCCAATGATTTCCTTTTTTGAAAATATGTCACTTTCTTTGCAAAAGGTTGCTGACTTTTACTTGTAAACATCACATTTATGTCTTTGTCAAATACAATTCTATTAATGGTAGTGGCTGTATTCTATTATGCATTTTATATTATTTTTGTGACATGTTGAAAGTCATTTTTTTTCAAAGGGTTTTGCTTTAATATTAAATTTGTTCTGTTTATTTCAATTCAATTTGGATGAAATTATAAGATGACTCAGGTTTAATACTGATTTCATTGTAATTGGTAGCACCACCACTTTTAGTTCTAACAAATTTATAAGTCATAACAATTTTTACATTATATTTGTGTTGGTATAATTACTTTAAAACAGATTCTCTTAAAATTCTGTTAGATATGAATGTAAATGAAAAAAGACAGGGATGAAGAAGGAACACATGCAACTGAAAGAGTGATTATTAACCGTTTGAGTGATTGTCCAATAAGCAATGCTAGATTTTATTTGAATATAGCTTATCTCTTTATGAAGTCTGACAACTTTCTACCTGGACTACTGGACTAAGCTTTTTAGTACAAGCATAAAGTCAGTTCTGTTCTGTGCCTCCGAGACATACATGTAACGAGTCGTTTCACATGAACTGTAGGCTTTCACAGATGGAAAACTGTCTTATTCTGCATGTTAAGGTGGTCAGTGGTGATAAAAAAAACACTGATTTGTATGGGTAGAAGCAAAAACAAGACAATGTCCAGTGCAGCTAGAGATTGAATAGAAAGGATTTGATTAGACATGCCCTTAAGAAACAGTATAGTAATGTAGCCAGTAGGCTATATGTTAAAATGGAACCTTCAAGGAATGAGTTGTAAATAAAGAGTAGTAAAGAAAAAGACTAGAGAAACCAAAGTCTCATGGCTGAAACTCGAGTAGACAGCTCAAAATATAAATTTGTGGAGAGGGGTAGTGGCAGCACTACTTTCCACAAGAAGGACCCAGAAAATTAGTATTTAACCTATATTACTTTTCAAGTTTGTGGTTTCAAATAATTTTTTCAAATTTTGGTCTGCGTTGTTATAAATAAAATCAGAATAGTTTGTATAAATGTTACACAAGTTTTAATTAATAGCATTAATATTTTAAAATCACAATTCTTATAATGTGCTGTCATATAAAGAAATTCTTCATTAATGGTTAAATACTATTTAATTATAGGTATTTCTGCAAAATTTTTCACTGCATATTAATTTCATTTCATGTTCAATATCATTCAAAATTAGGAAGCTGCAGAAGGCAGTATTGCAAAAGACATGTTTGATGGGCGCTTAACTTGTGATTTTGTTGCGGAGAAATTAGGTCATGTCTCATTTTCAAACATACGTGAACTCGATCTGCCTCACTGTGGAATAAGGACAGTAAACTTTGGCACCGGAGAACAGTTAAGAAATCTTAGAAGGTGATATGTTAAAGTTATTTATTTTTGTTTCTCTGTTTGCTCTTGTATAAACACTTATAAATAACTCTTTGTTATTTTTTTAATTTGAGCATAAGTGCTACGTTTACAGAAAATCTGGGTATATGCTCTTTATGATCAGCACATCAGATTTCATCATGCAATTTTTTTTCCAGATTTGTTCTCTTAGTTGTTTTTTTTTAGCAAGTTTCTATTTTTGCTTTTCCTAAAGTCATTATATTGCTTTTATTTTCCAGCTAGCATCATAGTGTCATCATACAAGTCCTTCATATTTCCTTCATATTTGGCAACAACTTTTTATGCTTTTCTTATCAACTTATCTATATATTTGTCTATTATGATATTTCTCCTCACTTCTTTGTTTGTTTATATATATATATATATATATATATATATATATACATCAATGTCATATCTTTTCTTCTTTATTCATCATGTAAAGAGTGCTTGCTATATTATGTTGCAGTTTACAGCAAGACCACGATATATGCACTTCTTGACTTGACAGATCTGTTTTCAATACTGCATTAAAAAAACTCGGGCTGCCTTTCCTCTTTGATCTTTACTTACTTACTCAGGTTGCAATGATGCAGCTTGTCATTGTGGCTACTACAGAGGTGGAGTAGGGTCTTTATCAGCTCTGGTTTGCTGTCCCTGACTTCTTCTATTTCATTCACTCCATCTTAGTCCCCAATCAATTTATTAATTCTAATGTCTGTTTTCCCCTTGTCAGAATATCTACATTTTCCTCCTCTTCTATAGTCCATTTAAAACATTTTAGTAGGGTCACATCTGTGGTTACGTAGCCTTTCTTTCTTTTAGCGTGTGCCATCCACAACATGCAGCGCTTGATTCTTGTGCCTTTAATATCACTAATGTTTTTGTGCAGTAGGTATCGTTGGTGTACAGTGACACACATGTAGTATTTGGCTTGAGCAGAAGCATGGCAGAAATGTAGAAGCAGAAGGCCAAGCACATGTCTCATATTCACAAAGTAATTATTTCTAGTGCAGCCAAGGACTACATGCATGCCTTCATTCTGAATACATTCTAGATGGTCATAATGTGATCTCAGTATCGTGAGGATGTCTAATCGGTAATGAAACATGGACACGACCAGTTGATTAAACAAGAGGACAAGCAGTCACCATTTAAAATGTACGGATATCATAGCTTCAAGTGCTGCGAGATGTCACTTGCAGCTCTGCATCGATGGATCAACATAATGTAGTCTGCAGTCAAAAACATTTGACAGGGTTTGTCATCATATTCTTAAAAAAAAGTGTAGTGGTTCTCTCAATCAGAGAAGCAGCCATCCAGTTTGCTATCCAAGGATTAACGTCACAGTTTAGTAAAGCCGATTTCATGGTAGTCAAGTCTTGGATTGGAAACCCAAGTATATATCATATGCAAACATATGTTTTGTATTCTTATTTTGATGCCCACCCATTTTGTTTATCCTTGTTCTTAATATTACTATTAAGATATATATATATATCATCATCATCATCATTGGCCTCTTTGTCTCAGGAGACAATAAGTGTTGCGTCACGTAGTAGGTTCTGTGCTGAATCACACGTTTCATGTGGCTGTAATGGCCTATTCTGGAGTGGCAATCCTTGCCACAGTTGCTGCAGGTGAAACTGGAGACTAGAGCCGATGCATGGGATGTTCTCTCTGCTCTCTGTGCTCTCTTTTGTCTCCACATGTGATGTTGTTTTTCTTTTGAGCCGCCCTCACTGTCGCTCGCCATGCTTGCCTGTCTTTGGCCAGCCGCTCCCAGTGTTTTTTTTTGTCTATACCGCATGAAGTTAGATCACGCTTGCAGGTGTCAATGAAGCGTAATAATGGGCGCCCATGCTGTCTAGCACCAGATACGAGTTGACCATATAGAATGTTCTTTGGGATTCTATCATCGCTCATACGGCACACGTGTCTCAGCCATCTGAAAGTCGCTGACTCAGTAAAGTGTGCATGCTTGGAATGCCAGCACTGTTCAGGACTTCTATATTGGAGATGTGATCTTGCCATCGGATGTTGTATATTCGCTTGAGACAGCGCATGTGGAAGGTGTTGAGGCGATGTTCTTGTCTAGCATATGTGGTCCATGTCTCACTACCATACAGCAGAGTGCTGAGAACACAAGCTTTATATACTTGTGTCTTGGTGTTTCTTGTGAGTGCCCTGTTTTCCATACATAATATATATATATATATATATAAATATAAATCAATGTCTTGTAGAGGTGCTTCTTCTTCTAATGTAGTCTGGTTATCATTTTCTGCATGTACTTGTCTTTTCTTTATATATTTTTAAATTCACTTGCTCATTGTAGAGGTATCATAACTGTTGTAACATTGAAATCATATTCTAATTTTACTTGTCTCTCTCTCTCGCGATCGTTCTTTTTGGCCATTATGATCAATCTATTTGTGATATATAAAGAGCCTTTGCCAAGAACGTTTTTTTATCACATCATTCAGCGCCATTTGGAGCTATAGTGCTTATCCTTCGGAGACATGTCCGGTTTCAGCCAGGGTATTTTAGTTATCTAATATTTATTGTGATTTCAAGCATGTATTTTTAATTTTCAGTATGAACCTAGAACATAACAACCTGCAATCATTGGCTGGTCTCATTCATTTGGTCAATTTAAAGGTATCTGTTTTATAAATTTATGCTTATCAATATAGTTCTTCAGTCTTTAAGATTAATAAAATAATGCAACAGTTACACAGGTTTATAAAGGTCTAATAAAGTTAGTTATAATAAACACATTTGACTCAGTATAACATCTTCTATATTTTTACTTACACTATTATAAAAACATTGTGAAACAAGGATTTGACTTGAAAAAATTCAATTAAAAATACTGTAGACATACCAGTTTCTTAAAATACTATTTCTTTAATATTGTTTTTGCTATTTGAAAAGAGTTAACTATTCTTTTTGTTCACTACTACTAGCTATAATTTTGTGTTTTCTCTTCTCACTCTTTTTTATGATTAGTTTTACATTTTCATTCAACCCAGCTGTATTCTTTATTGTGTGAAACAGCTTTTCTTCTACATGTATAGTCTCTTTTACTGTGCTTTTCTATTATTTCAACACAGTCTCTGCACCTTTCTGTTATTAATATATTTTTCTGTTCAAATATAGTTTTGTCAGAGACTTTACATAGCTTGACTGATTCTGCATGTGTTTTAATTAACTATTAAAATTATAGTTTGTGTTTCATACTCAGATTTAAATAGATGCTATGCAATAAACGCTAGACCAAGATGGTGTTTTTCCTATGGGACATGGCCAGATCTTAAAGATGCCAGGACCCCTGCCTCAAAAGAGTCCAACAAATGCAACTGGAAACACAAACCTTGATTTTTTTTTAGTTATTTGGGAAGATCAGAAAAATACTATTGGGCATAGTTTTTAATTTCTGCAGTATAATGTAGAGAAGGTGAGAAAAAAAAACATAGCTACAAATGTTCATGAAAGAAAAGGACTTAGACATATGCTGCATTCAGGAAACACATCAGAGCTACAAAGAAGTAAAGACACTACTGAAACAATCCAAGAAAATAGAGTGGAGGGAACTAAACAAAGGCTACAAGCTAGGGCAAGACAGCATAAATGTATTCTGCAGAAATTAACAGACACAGATATTCAGGCTCAGAAAGGGTCATCATGGAACATCATAGTGTCATAGCCTACCTGCGCAAATTGGCATGAGAGACACTGTAACTTGTGGTTGCATGGTACCCAGACAGACACTAGGACACTTTTTGCAAGATATGCAGTATAACTCTTTAGATGTGGTACTATAAAGCGGGGATTTCTGTTTATAAAGTGTTATGAGTAGTCCATCTGTACAAATTTGTGCCACATTGGAGAATATGCATAAGTAGTTGAAAATAAGCCAGAATAATACTGACTAGACCTGAGGATAGAGAGCCAATATGTGCAGTTTTCTTATGACTGACATTCATTGTGAAGGTGCAGTGATGATCCTCTTGACTTTAACCCAACGGGACTGCAGAGCCGATATATCGGTTCAGAGTAATGTTCATGATGTCGCAAAACCGATATATTGGCTTTTAGATGTCTGTTCACGGAAACGAATGTATCTTCACAACCCCTTTTTGAGGTTAAAAATCAGAAATGGAAAGTACATATATGTAGGTACATTACTATCTTTATTTAACAAAGGTTTGAAAGAGGGAAAGCAGTGTATTATTGTGTTGAAGGCGCTTTTTTTTAAAACGTTATTGATTCTGATGATGTTTACAGTGTAATCTTGAGTACTGTTAGATCAAATTATAATTTGTGATAGTAATGAAGAAGATTTAATTGATGGTAATAATGACATTTGATTGTTTATGAAATGCAGTATCAATAGTTGTAAGTCTAATGTAATAATTGCATCTAAAGAATGGGCATTCCACATTCCATTTATTGATGTGTCCGCACTAAAAAGTGAATATTATAAAAACTACTGCACCTAGTTAGATGAAACTTTAGGGAATATTTTGGCACATGGATTATCTTCATTTAACTGCCACTTCTGGAAACATCTATGAATATTAAGATGTAATACAAACCGAGAGTAAAAATATTTTTAATGATTTCTTGTTTTTTCAAAATAGTCATGCTACAATAATCTAATTTTCTCAAACGTATATCACCTGATGTAAAATATTATTATATTAATGTATTCCACATCAAATTAGCAACAAGTTAATATATAATATGTCATACTTTAGAGAAACAGTACTAGAGTTATAAAGGTTTAAACTAATTGACATTGAATGTTAAATTTGTATCGCAAAATAAATGTGTCTAGAGATCAAAACAATACAGAGCGAAAGGGTTAACATTAGCAAATGTGCCTAGAATATAGTAGAACTCATCATGACCAGCAGAAAATTTGGTTGTGGGGAATGAGCACATGGAACCCTACCTTCAGTGCTGACTCACTGAGCAGCACAGAGAACTCTATCGTCCCCTAGTTCTTGGGCAGTTCAGTTCTGACTCCTGTCTGCGGTAGGTAGATAATCTACAGACACCCCAGCTCTTCGATACTATGTACGACATAAATATTACATGACATTAGACAGAAAAGTGCTCAAATACTGATGGATCATTGAAGAAGAAGATGAACAATAATCAAATATTTTCTCTACCAGGTACTTTGTCTCAACAACAACCACATTGAGTGTGTCCTGCCAAAGTTAAAGACAGCATCAGGTAGCCTGGGAAAAGTCGTACAGCCTTTACTGGTGTCAATAAAAACATAGACTGTTTTCCTGAGAATTGTGGCCAAGTTTTGCAAAATCTTGAAGTTTTGCATTTAGGGTAAGCATGTGTATCTATTTTTTTTTAAAGCTTCAGTCAGAAGAAATAATTAATAAAGTTAGTGAAAATCACAGCTATGTATCTGCAAATTTGCTTACATTTGCACCTATTTCTTGTATCTACATATGAGTTATTTTTAAAAAAAATTTGTATTCCTACAATTCATCATCAAAGCACTTTTAAATATATGATTTTAAACAACTTTATTGCAGTTACAATGGTATCAAAGATTTGGCTGCCTTACAGTTAATCAGAGTGCCTACAATTAAAGCACTTTTTCTTCAGGGTAAGTACTGAAACAATGCTAGTACAAGTATATTTAGTAAATCTTAGTACCAATCAAATTTATTAGAGTGGTAAGCTTCAGGAAGATGGACTTCAGGATATGAATATTCTTTGATTTTCCCCAGTTATATGGGCTCTGGTGGGTGACATATTTTCTTTTCTTCTTCACCTTTCAACTCTCAATGGAGCACAGATCTTCAACAAACTTCTTCCAGCCCTTCCTCTCTCTTGCCATTCCTTTCAATTCGTTCCACGTCTTACCTGTCCTTTTAGTATCAGTCTCCAGCTCTCTTCTCCAGGTATTTCTAGGCCTTCCCTTACTCCTCTTTCACTGCGGGTTCCAAAACAGTGCTTGTTGTGGAATGCTTCCGGTTGGTGTTCTCATTGTGTGTCCAATCCATCACCAGCATCTCTCTCTTCCTTAGCTCCTTTTCCACTGGTATCTGTTTATTTCTTTCTCTGAGTTCATCATTACGTAATCTTATCATACCATCTCAGTCCCTCTATTCTACGTAAATATACATTTACAAAGGTCTGTAGTTTTCTGGTGGTTTGTTTTGGTCTTCCATGTTTCTGAGCCATAATACAGCACTGACTTCACATTTAATTGAAAGATTCTCAGCTTTGTGTTGTTTTATATTTTCTTTTACTTATTAATAATAAAGCATGATATTCAATACAGCAAGGACATCCAGGACACTGATACAGTAAATTTTAGGATATAAAATATGGATACAAAATATTTTTTAATGCATTACTTTGGGTTGTTTTTTTTGGGTGGGGGTATATTTCATTCTATCTGGGCTTTAGCTCGGTGAATGTTGAAAGAGTTGACTGTGAAATATAGCTGGTAGAGTTAATGGGTTAATGCAACAGAACTTGACATTTTCTAGCTGAATAAATTGAAATATTTTGTCAAAAATTATTTCAGGAAATGAAATTACCAAAGTTGAAGGTTTAGATGAACTTCGTGACCTTAGAGAGCTTGTACTGGATAGAAATAAGATAAAACAGCTTTCAGATCGCTCTTTGATTTACCAGCAGAACTTGCAGGTGAAGCATGTATTAGTTTATAAATAATTTGGTATTATATAAATTGTATCATTAATTATGCATGGATTTTCATTTACATGTTTTGTTTTTTATGAGAAACTCTCTGTAATATAGAAATAAAAGATCATGAGCTATTATTTTAATTTAAATAAGTCAAATAAAACCCTATCAATTTATCATGTAAATATTGTATTTTATAAAATTTCCTTGGATTAATTTTTTGATTGGCAAACTTTGTAGAAAATAATGAGTCTGTGTCATTTTTATTTCACTAATTGTGAAAATTTGTATTTATTTCTAGAACTGTATGCTTTGTCTTTATAATGATCAAAACATTCAAATGAAAATTGTGGCATATCATTTACATGATGTCACCATCAACCACAGTAAACGAGTTGTTGATTTTCTAAGAACCACTTATACTTTCAGTAGTTTGCCATCACTTTCTGAAAAGTGAATGTGACATTGAATGTGTTTAACTAAATTTTGATAAATTTAGATTATTAATTTATTAATTTTTTTCCGATCCAGAGGCACTTGAGCTTCAGCTCGTCGAGTCGGTGCAATGGACATCGTAACCCTTCGGTTCGGTGCTACGAACACCATAAATCTGGAGAACCTGTGGCTTTTTCTGCCAGCCACGGAATTGAACCCACACTCACAGAGGGCTTGTCACCCATCTTCCAACGCGCTACGAACACGCTGGGCAGGCGGGCATTTAGATTATTCATTGCCTTTTCACATGCAGGTACACTTAGCAATCTGCTGTAACAGTTTGTATAACAATCTGCTGTAACAGAATTTATAACAGTTTAAAAAAATATCACTTTGAATCTTGCAGTCATGGTATTGATGTAAATACTGTTACTGTAACAGTTCTCATATTCCAGGAATTGCACTTGGAGGACAACAGACTGCGTGACTTGACAGGCTTAGGCTGCCTTCAGAACTTGTCACGTTTGTATCTTGGAAATAACAGAATCCAAGAGCTATCTGAACTGGATAAATTAGAAACACTGCATAATTTAATTGAGATTTCCATAGTCAACAATGCTGTAAGTAATGACAAAATGGAGTTCTGTAAATTATCTGTATAAATATATTGTTGATATAGCTGTCTCTCTGTAAAATTGTCATCATGTGCGGATTGGTAATGACAACATGGATCTCCACAAATGTTTGTCCTCACTACTGACTGTCAATTCTGTTGTTGAATTTTTCAGTGCCAGGAGTTAGGTTGTCTAGAATATTTGTCTGTCTTGTCCATCATTGATTTTTCATATCATAAAATTTTGTATTCTTTATTCTTTTCTCATGACATTTCCTTAAAAAATTGTGGTTGTCGCTTTCTGATGTTAACAATGAGTTACCTCCGTGTGTTGACCTCTTTCAGCACATCAAGATGTATTTTTAACAATCCAGGGGATTCTCAGCATTCTTCTGTAAAACAACCTCTCTATTTTCTCCATAAATTTTGTTGCTTGTTTATTTATCGTCCGTGAGCCAATAGTGACATATAGATGCGAGTCATTGACAATAAATGAACAGATAACAAAATCTCTGGAGACCACGATATGGTTTTACAGGAAAATATTAAGAATCTCATGGACTGCCAAAATGACTAATGTTGATGTCTTGGAACAGAGAAAACTTATTATCAATATAAGAAAGAAGTAGTCATAATTTTTCAGACATGTGATGAGAAAGGAAGGTTTAGGACACATTGTGTTAACTGATAAGATTAATGGGAGATGAGACAGAGAGAGAAAATTCAAGACAGTCTGGCTTCCAAAGAGTTTCAATATCTGCAGCAACAAAGATGAATGTTTGTTGAGATCCATGAACTCCTACACCACCTGGCATGGCACATGAGGATGATGACATGTTACCTGTTGGTTTGGTCTTGTTTTGGTCTTAAGTTTTGGTCTTAATTGTAAAATGAACTACTCTTTTTTAATAATTGTCTTTGATTTATTTTATCCTTTCATAGATTACTCACCGTTCACTGCACAGAGTGAACCTAGCACATCTCCTTCCATCCCTGAGAATAATTGATAGCATTCCTATTACAGATGAAGAGAAGATCATTGCAAGCCAGTGCATAACAGATCAAACCTCCGTGAGTTCCTAGCTGTATTTTAACACAGTGTTTATTATTTTCCAAAGACTTAAATGTTAAATTTATAGTATTGATTTCTCAACTGGCTGTCTTCTGTAAACACTATAGGTGAAATACCGAAACATTAAGTCAGGTAGTTTTACAATGCACAAAAACAAGACACAGCGACATTCAACCAAAAAACCTTTTATTAAACAAAGGATATGAAAAAAACACAAGATAAATGATGGCAGTCCTATATGAAAGACATCATAGGCACAGTGAAAACAATGAATTCCAGATTGTAACTGCTCTAAGTAATGAAAATATGTGAGTAAAAATTAAAAACAAATTAAATGTGGAAAATTATAAATGTTAAACCTCTGAAGTCAGTGAAGGCCTGCCTACATGGCGAGGGGCACCAATCAAATGGTAAAGCAGGTTTTCACACAAAATCAGTCAGGGCGCTATACCATGCGTCATGGCTAACGCCCAAATTCACAGCAGGCGAGAGCAGAAGAAGAAGAATATATATAAATAAATAAAGTATTTTGGACACATAAGAGCCATGAAACATTTATCACAATCTCATTAGAGGGAAAAGCTGAAGAACAGTGAGCAAGTGGAAGACCGTTACACAAGTGGGAGGGAAACATCAAGAGATGAACAAATTACAGCCTGACAGAGTACAACATCAAGGCAAGAGACAGGGGACGTTGGAGGCAAATAGAAATGATCAGGGAAATGATCTAATGCCAATGACCCATATCAAAATGCTACA
This sequence comes from Arion vulgaris, assembly GCA_020796225.1. Taxonomy (NCBI): domain Eukaryota; kingdom Metazoa; phylum Mollusca; class Gastropoda; order Stylommatophora; family Arionidae; genus Arion; species Arion vulgaris. The sequence goes on from CM036759.1 coordinate 34,653,494, forward strand.
GAATTTCAGACAATGCTCAAAAGCTCTTAGATTTACATGATGCCAGGTGCAGAACTTTGCATTATCTGTGAAAGAGTCACCAGTTCAACAGTTGTAGTTCTCAACAACAGCAATACTTTAATAAAACAAAGCTGAAAATAAAAGTCCTATAGGGCTTGACATTAATTTCTATGGTTACTTTGCCAAAATAGATTCTGGAAGTCGGAGCAAGTTATTTGGAAGGGGTGCTTGATGTGTATTAGTGTACAAGAGAGGAAGGCATTTAGAGCTGCTGTCATAGGAGTAAAGTTCTGACAAAAACAATATTAATGATAATGATGAAACATAATGATGAAACTATTTGATTCGAGTATAGAGTCAACTTTGTTCTTATTTTCAAAATGTTATCGTTTAATTATTTCCTTACATACTATTGGTGTTTTTTTGTTAAGTTTCAGATTCAGCAGTCACCTTCCATTCAAGATTCAGGACTTCCAGGTATCAATAAAACAAAACACTGTTCTTGTCAAGGTTACCAACATGCAGTTGTCCTCAGCCCCTGTATGGACAAATACAGCATGCTATGAAGAGGATTTTGGTAGTCAGAAAGGTGCATTTGTTGAGATCATTTGAAATAAGTTTTAAACATTTTATGAAGTGTAAATTCTTTGAGATGAAAGAAAAAAAATGATAGTTGGACACAGTTTAATTTATTGAATAGCTGTTATGAAACCTGTCAAACAGTGGATATAAAACATCTTAAACAGTTGGTATGCAAGCTCTTTCTTCATACGCTGAGTGTAAAAATAAAGTAACCTTTTTTATTCTTCTTCGTACGCACCATATCAACCACTTGTTAAACCACTCTTTGTACGGGATCTGAACCTACGAGCAATTTTACATTGTGCCAGTTATGTGCCTACAAGTAGGCCAGCACATCCTATTTCTGCAACACTTTTTATTTACTAGGATAGCTCCCCATGACGCCTACCGTAGTCGCCTCTTACGACATGCCTTGTATGTTGCAGTGTTACTGATCTTGATTCCCCTTATCGTGGGTGAGGAACCCTAATGGTGTATTGAGGAATACCATATTAGGCCCATATTTGTCTTTTACCAACAGCACGATGGATGATCTTCTTCTTCTTCTTTGCGTTCGTTCTTTACTACCAATTTCAATCACTTTGTGATATGTTTGATCTTTGCCAAGAACGTGTATACGTTGCATACTGGTTTGGTAGGCCCCTAAACACATAGACTTCTACACGTTTAGGACATGTGCACGATGGATGATGTAATGAACATCACGCTGGCTACCTTTACTGCCAAGTGCTTCTCTGGTGCCAAATTGATGCTGGGTTAACGTGAGTGCCATTTTGGTTGGAAAAATCCCACCCAGTGGTTCGAGCTGTGACCATCCATCTAGGAAGCTACATCTCGATGGCCTCAAGAGTAAGACAATTCTACTTTATCATGGGAAGGGTTCGGTCCCCCACATTTTCTTGAATTAAATCAACAACTTTGTTGCTGAACAACCACATGAAGTAAAAGTGGCCATGTATGCTGATGATCTGGTAATACTGTGCATAAATGAATATGCAACAGTGGCCAACAAACTGATATAGATGCCTTAACCTTATGACAAACAGAAGGTGTGTCAGCATCAACACAGATAAGTGCAGGACTATGTTCTTTCTCTCCTAAACAAAAAAGTGGTGTCATTAAAATAAATAAAGAGCTGCTAGGAGAAGACAAACAACCTACCTATCTTGGAGTTCAATGATAGACTGACATGGAAGCAGCACTCAACAAAGCAGCAGCAAAGGCTAGGAGGAAGTTAGCCATCCTGAGAAAACTAAGTGGGACCATATTGGGAGCTAGCCAGAAAATACTTAGAAATGTTTACCGGCTGGACATATAACTACACCTGGAATTTGGGTCAGCTGCATGGTGTCCATCATAAAATAACACATTAGAAAAACTGGATAAGGGGCAAAATTTTAAATTAACCAGACTGCTTGTGCCATAATAGAGACAAAAATTAAAACCTATAGTAGAGATAGAAAACAATGGATAAATGGGGAGGGATACAAGACTAAAGAACACAGAGACTAAACTAGTACAGACTACAGGCAGAAATATTCCTGTGTATGCCAAACCAACCAATCTAAGACAGGTTCCAAAATCTAAAAGTGGAGATTAAAGGATTAGTTTTTATCCATCATACCAAACAACTCCATACGCAAATCTCAGATCTACCTATACTAACAAAGGATGACTACCAAAATATGAGCAGATTAGAATAAGTTTTCATTCTGTACTTCGGAACAGGACACAATCGACTCCACAGACACATGTATACACAATTTTGGATTGACAATTTAGTAATGTGTATATGCACCACAGACTGCAGAGCACAAACTTCAAGACTGCCCCATATATGACATACTGAAATAACTCACTGACACAACACTGGAAAGAAAACTACACAGAGATGTGTGTGAGCTACAAAAGACAGTGAAGTTTAATACAAGAGACAACATTCATTATCTAGAGAATATTTAAAGCTAAGGAAAAGAGAGATGTAAACATTTTTATTGTTTGTTTATTTATAAACTGTCCTGTCCAAAATTATTTGTGGTGAATAAAGCTAACACCGATTATTTTTATCAGGTGGTGGTCGTCTAAAGCACTTGTTACAGGAGATACCACCTCAAGCATATGGTCAGTCAGGAGGAATCAGTAGTAGCAGTACAACTGTCAGTGGCAATAATAATCGAAAGCAACACCCATATATGAACCATATGGCATATATGTCCAATCGAAATACAGATGTTTTTGAAAATATAAGCAGGTACATTTTACAATAACAACCTTTGAGTGACAAATTCATATCTTTGTATATTGATTGATTGATAGGACCATCGTCATTGCACTTCGGTGAGTAACCATGTATGCTCCAATCTCTTTCTTACACAGGAAGATCTCAGCTGCAGTGCACGAACTCCATAGCACCGCGAGGGTTCCTATATAATTTTGAAGATAATGAAGATATTTTTGGAATTTTTTAAAAAATCTTGACTAATGAATTTTGCACAGGCAGCGGCTTTCCAGTCTGCTCTTCTCAATTTTGAACTGCCAGTGGTTCTTTTACGTGCTCAAATTGAACACAGTACCTACGTTTTATCATCCGTCTATGATAGGACTAGGAACTCAATCTCACCTACACTGAGATCATCGATCTCTGGAAAAATATTCAGATGGCTCCACAAGAGAGCGAACCTGGTATCTTTGGCATGAAAGACGAGCACCTAACCTCTATTCCACAGAGAGCCACTATCTTTGTATAACTAAAGTCTTCCAACCATTAAATCATCATTGAAAGGCTCTTTTTCTCTGCTTCAATAAAGTAGATATTTTAAGTTTTTGTATCATTCCTACGTTAGTTCTAGATCAGGAAAGTGTAGAATTCCTAACACAGACAGTTTGAGGATTATTCATGCAGTATCTACATGCATAAAGACAAATGTGAATATTTTAAAATAGCCTACAGTCTTGAGCCTTATATCATGATGCAGTGCAATGAACATTGTTTTGTAAGTCCCTTACGAAAACACCTTTTTTTGTTTCAGCTGGACAATCTTCTGCCATTGTTTTTGTGGAATCTAAAATATGAATGCTCATAATTAATTATAAATAAGATGTTTAAGTTAAGCAATATTAGAATATGTATCATCTCCATATTCTATCTTTCTATATTCTCTTTGTATCTTGTTTGACACATCTTCCATAAGAGATTTCCATTGTTGCTGTTCTGCCACCTTTCTGCCAATTGTTTCCCATGTCAGGTCACAATCATTCAACTCTATCCACAGTTCTTCTCCATGTTTTCCTTGAATGTCTAGACTTCTTTCCCATCTGCTGTCAATCAGAGAACTGTCCTAACCAATACCCTATTGGCATATGACAAACATACCCAATTAATTTCCATCTTTTTCTTTTAATGATGGTCTCCAATGATGCACAGTTTCTTAGTTTTAAAAGCTCCTCATTTGCTGCCATATTTGTCCAGAAAGTTTTGCAAAATTCTTCTTTAAAAAAATATTTTAATGTCTCCAACTTGATCTAAATAAAATATGGAACTGCAAGTTATATAGTATTAAAACTAAATTACGAATTTTCAATTCAAATGTTGTATCAATCCTAACATATGCCAGCGAGAGTTGGAAAATGACTAAAGATATAGAAAGCAAGTTGAATGCATTTGAAAATAGATGTCTGGAAAAATAATGAATATAAAATGGAACGAATTCAGGAGAAGTGATGAAATCAGAGACATGTCTGGTCAACCACTAGTGACAACTGTTATAAGAAAGAGAAGATGGAGATATGTTGGGCACACCTTGAGGAGAAATGATCAACGAATATCAAAGCAGGCATTGAAATGGGATGCAAAGGGTTCAAGAAAGAGAGGTCGACCTAAGGAGACCCTGAAGCGAACTTTGCTGAGAGAGGCAAGAAATATCGGTCTCAGTTCCATGGAGGAGATTGAGCGAGTTGCCCAGGATAGAGCGGTATGGAGAAATTACTTGCAGGCCCTATGTAACGTATAACGGTACGAGAGTAATTATTATTATTTAACTTGATTATGATGTTGTGGGTCATTTTCCAGTCCTCACTGCTGTATAATAACATTCCCAGGACACTGCTTCTATATATTCTAAGTTCTGTTTTAAGATTTAGTCCTTTGGCTTAGTTTACACACATTTTTGCATATAATTATCTTCTTCTTCGATCGTTCTAGGCCTGTTTTAATCATTCTCATTGTGATATATAAACAGCCAAACATCAGAACGTAATGTACGTGCACCAAACCTTCAGCACCTATTTGAGCTCAGTTGCTTATCCTTCGGTGGGGTGTTCGATTTCAGCCAGCTCTTTTGTACGGATTCGCTTCTTCCGCTAGCCTTTGACTGTCCCCAGCCCGACCCACAAGGCAGCGGGCTGCTATTTCTTTCAGGGCAGCAACCCTTAGACGGCCTGCCCTCCCGGCTAATGAGCGCCATCTTCCCAGCAAACCGGTCGTTTAATGAACACCTTGGTTTGCCGCCGTTCAGGTTTGTTTACGGTTTGCTCCGCTAGCCTTTGATTGTCCCCAATCAATCTACAAGGCAGCAGTGGTTCCTTGCTGTAGGAAAACGTGCACTGGTTATGCCTCTGCTGGGCTTTCCCGTTGCTCTGTACATTTGGGTGGGACGCACACCCTGCCTGCGGTGCTGCTGCTGCTGCGGTGCTGCTGCAATGCTGCTGCGATGCTGCTGCGATGCTGCTGCTGCCACGCTTGCACTGATTTTGCCTCTACTGGGCTTACCAGTTGTTTTATTTGGGTGGGACGCGCACCCTCTTGCCGTGCCTGCCCTCGATGAGGCCCACTATGACTTTTGCCAGCGTGCGTGCTAGCCCTACCCTGATGTTCTGTCCCCATCATCTCTTTGTGCTCATATTTTTGCCACATGTGGCGCCACCCTTGCGGCCGTGTGTGCGCTCGTTTTGCGCTGGGGCCTACCTCCCCATTTCCGACAATTCCTGCTGGGCTATCCGAGTTTGTCCCATGTTGCCCACGTGCAGCTCAGCCATCACCCGGCATTCTCATCGGCTCTAGAAAGTCCGCAACTAGAGTGAGAATGCGTGGGCTCAAATTGCCACACGCATGCCAACCTCACTTCGATGGATGTGATTCGATTCGAGCGCGCGGTCCAACTCATCACCCGGCATTCTCATCGGCTCTAGAGAGTCCGCAACTAGAGTGAGAATGCGTAGGCTCAATTTTGCTGGGTCAACCTCTTTTCGATTCGATCATTGGACTCAGTGGACCGGCGTGCGGTTCGGCTCATCCCCCGACATTCTCATCGGCTCAAGAAACAGCACAAGAGAGAGAATACGTGGGTTCCAAGTTTCGCCCCACGAGGTTCCACATGTGTCGTTCAAATTGTCCCCTTCAATCGGGAGAGGCGAGCATTAATAGTCACTCTGGGAGTTCGCCCGTCTATGTTGCGAGCGGATCCCATCAAGCATGACTACCTTTGCATCTCTACTTATACCAGAGTAGCTCTCCCCGATCCCTGTCCCTCCTTAGCCAGACCGGAACCAGAGTCTGTTTCTAGGGTCACCTCGTGGAGGTTGTGGACAGGGTCTTGGTTAGCGCGCCCCCTCGCCAACCCTGGCTCATGTTACCACCATGACCTCATGAGCCTTAGGGAACTTCATGTGGATCGTGTCATCTATTGAACCTCGACTGATTTAATGAGCATCATTCATGACGCGGTTGTCACCTGTGAGACAGTGTGAACAGTTGACGACATGCATGGCTTAATCTTTGAGACAGCATATGACTACTGGCAGGATCAACCAGATAGCTGTTATGGACGAGACTGGACCGACAATGCTCGGGTGGGGAGACAGCGCCTGTGCAGAGCGGATCCCGACGTCCCGCGAAAATGCGAAATTGAAGCAAACGACGAGCGCTGCTTCCCACAGATTTGCCGGCAAGACTTGCGCCTCGCCAAGCAAAGAACGACACCATGTTTCTACCTGCGGACCCACAAGCTCGTTGCGAGAGCCGGGCCTTTAACGAGACCACCGTCGAGCGTTTAAAATTTTAGACTGACTGTATCACATCGCGACCGAGAAACTCCGATATACGGACACACACACACCACCAATAAGACCAGCGCAGCGAGTCTTAATAGCAGACGCTACCTTGTCCCTTATTCGCTGGGAGCCTCGTTCACGTGAAAAAGCGAAGAGGCACGCGCAGCCGTTCGAGACTATGCACTCAATTGGTTATCGACACTGGGAACGCGTTCGCTGACTGGCTCGCCCGTCCGGTTATTTTCAAACCGGGGAGGCACAGTTTGCAGACGCACAACCCAGATATCTTTTAACTTTCAAAAGTGATTTATATGAACTTCCAAGGAAGAAAACTGAAAAAAGCAACAGAAACAACATACAGCATAGATCATTGAAACCAGCCACACACACAACAAAAATACAAAACTTACAAATTATGGGAAATCTGTATGAATTAACATCTATCTTTGAAATGTTTGTAAACAAAAGCTGTATTACTGAAATACAAACTACCAGTATTATAAAGATTTATTTTAGTGACAGAGAGCATTAAAATATAGTTATTATTTGCTTATCTGCTTATCCATAATGATATTTATTCAAATATGCAGTCACAAATCTTCATTTTTTCTGCATGCTTAATTAATCTATTTACATTTTCTATATATTACAGGTTAAATCAGCAAAGAACCAACAAGAGATAGAATTTAACAGCTTGATCCATCATGTGTTCATCTCAAATCAGCAAATCCTTTTATCCTTGAGTTATAAAATTCCATACTGAATATTTTTTATTTAGATTCATTCATTGTAAATATTCGTAGTTTATATTAATAGTTGGTATATCATTCAATATACGGAGCAGCTAGGAGGTCATTTATATGTATGTCAGCTGTACACATCAATAAACAAATAAATGTAGTTTCAGAGATACTTTCATTAGTTCAACATTAAAAACAGGACCCTTGATTAACAAGTAAATAAATATTACATATTTATATCAATAACAACTACAAGAAAGTAAAATTAACAATAACAATTTTTAAAGAACTGCGGAAATAATGCTGACTTATCTATCCTAAGATGGTCAACACTAAAATAGTTTAATGCAATTCTTAATTACTGAATTGATAGATAAACATCACTTTTCTGAAGACATTCTTTGCTGAAGAAATAATCAGTTGACTTATACAACATCCTGTATCAGAATTGGTTGTTAGTTAAACAAGTGTTTATCTTGTATTACATTTTCTTAGCATAATTTCGATGAATTGACTTTGATTGTTTCTTAGTCAGAAAAGATAAGACATTATTTCTCTTATTTCATTTTTAAGCTGCCAGTTCTGTAGCTTTTATTGTTAGTATAAATTGTCTATAAATTGTATAACTAGTCACGACAGAGATGAAGTGTCTATGCAGAATGCTGGGAGTATCAAGAAGAGACTGGTTTAGAAATGAAGACAATAGGGAAAAAGGGAGTACAACATCAGTACTGAACTTCATCAAGAAACAACAAATGAAATGGTTCAGCCACATAAGCTGATTACCAACAGACAGTGCACCTCAAAGAGCTATGTTACGCTGATACAGTGGATATAAAGCAAAAGGCCGTCCATGTAAAAGGTGGACTTCAGAGATAACAAAGCTGACAAAACCACTGTTTATGAAGCGCACACAAAAGCCTGTTCTGGAAATCTCTTCTTATCCTGACGCTGTAAGGTAAAACAGGATTCGAGAAAAGAAGACGATAAATTGTGTTTGTTATTTGACCTAATTTGTTGTTTTTGTGTGCTCTATGATATTTAATAGTTCCCCCATAATGCTCTTTACCATGTTTTTCTGTTATCTGTAACACAGATATATACACCATTTTGTGTCTTACCCTTTATCACAGTATCAGTTTTACTGCTGAGGGATAGCTGTTTTGAAAGAGTCAGGGAGAACTAGTATGAGAGTGTTTGTGTATGTTCTTTTACATATCAGAAAAATCATTGCATTCCAGGATTGTTTTGCTGCAACTAATGCTTTTTCATATATTATTTTGTACTCTTTATGTGATGACTATATCAACAATTTTTAACATATTTGTGCCAATATGTTCTTGAAAAGCGATTCATCATTCATTGTGCATCCTTTTCTTCAAATGTGCCAGCAACAAAGCTTTTATTTGTTTTTAGATTGCGATTCTGTAGCATTTTATTTTATTGGATTGAAATACAAGTCATATGCACATCTGTCATTAGTTGCCTTTTTAAACATGTCTGGCATAGTTTAGGGGTTGTTTTCTTCTGTCCTTTTCTCTCAGTAAGAGAGCCTTGTGAACCAAACAGAAAGGAAAAAATATTACAATACCAGTGAATGAGGGCGGTTGACTTTAACTGGAAATAGAAACTTTGTTGCTGATATTGTATTTATACTTGTAATAGCAGTATCCTTAATCAGTCACGATTGTCTATAAGATAATGCACCTCTGACAGAGTTACAAATTTCTAATCTTCAAATGTATCTAGCAAGGTATTCCTTGAGATATTTTGTCTTCTGCCTATTGCATGAGTTCATTATTGCAATGAAAGAAATAATACAATTTCCCCCTGCTCCAAAATAAAGTAGACATATTAATCCATTAGCATATATTACTCTAGGGAAGGGAAGTATTAGAGACCTCACAATACAGACCCTTACAATTTGATGGTAATTTGGCAAGTTTGTTTTATGGTAATTTACCTTTCGTAATTTGATGAGTCTGAAAGCCATTTACAACTGGATTTACTGGAGATTATCAGTGCTAGGATACATTTTGGTACCTATGTATTCTAAAGTGAACACTCTAACCACATAACTATTCTACCCCAACCAAAGTTGTCATAAAAATCACCTAAGAATGATGCATTTGAGGCTAATAACCATATTACTAAATAATATTGCTACAGAAACTATCTCTCTCAAAACACAACAAATATTTTAGTACAGTTTTTTTACACTGAGAATAAACAAAATTAAGGAACAATGATGTTAATGATATATTGATACAAAAATATTTATAGAGATGAGAATGATACATTTCGAGATTGTTATATTTAAAAAAATCCTTTAAATGATGCAATATCTATATCAGCCACAAAGTTGTCAAAAGCCACCAAGAAGTTCAAACAAGCTGATTTCTACTCATCAGAAACCAACTGTGGGTATGGCTCCATACGGTGACAAAATAATGATGATAAAACAGCAGCTAACAGTCTGCACCATATATTAATTACAAAAATGTGTGACTTAATGAATGTTTTGTGAAAAGTTAAACACACTTTTATCAAATGAAAATAGTATTATCATATTTCGTTTACATATTATGTATGTGTTCACTATTTAGAGTAAACCATTATACATTTTGTGCAGTATTACGAAAGATTAACTCTTTCCACGCTAAGTTATTTTTTCAATTTTTAAGCAGTTAATTCAAGGGAAGTAAAAAACAAATTTAAAAAAAAAAAAACGATCCCAACTACTCGTCAATAAATAAACATATATATATATTATTATATACTAAATTGAAGAAAACTGGACAACCCAATAGAATAACAATGTTGAAAAATAGTATAAGTAAAACAGTAGAAGTAAAACTAGAAAGACTTCTTATAATGGAAGCAACTCTATGGCGCAGTGTGCAGCTTACGGCGTGCAACGGACTTCCGCCGTGGCACAGTGTGCAGCTTAAAGTGTGGAAAGAGTTAATAATAAATATGCCACCTCTAAGGCTATAGTAAAGTAGTTGAAGCACATGTTTTCATACTATGAAGTACAGTATATTGTGGAATACAATGTTAGGACCGTAATTTTCTTTGACCAACTACCCACGCTGGATTATCATGCTGGCTGCCTTTTCTTCCCACTGTTTCTCTGGTACACAAGGCTAGGTCTACCTGAGAGACATTATGTTCAGAAAAAAATCCACTCCTACTAGAAAATTTGATCTTGGGACCACGCCTACAGAGTATATGCACTAACCACTATGCTATCGAAGCTCTCTCACCTACAAGACTATGATTGGACAAAAATTACACTGATAACATTTGTTCAATTCAACATATTATAACTATTTGTTCATTCAGAATATTTGTATGGGTTTCAATGGTAAACTTATAAAACATTAGCTAGGCATATCTTATCACTGGTTATGTTTCATTCCAGTGCTGACATTTGGTCGGGTATAGCAATTGTAAATTGTACAATCGTTCCGCTAAATGTAAAGCAAACATATAAAGGGTTAGTTCAAATAATATTTTTTAGTAATTTGTTCTTTGACAAAGCGTTATTGCTATAAGATGAGCAATTTTGTCTTTGTAATCATAAAACTCACCCATACCAGTACTTTGAATTGCCAATTAATCATAGGGCTGCAACTGTTGGATTCTGCCACCAACAATATGTGCAATCGTTTTCTATGCTGTTGTTTCACATTGTGAATTTGTAACTGTTGTTTAGATCTTTATGTGTTTAAATCTTTGAGCATCTCTCACCTTCTATTATATCCCCTGGTGTAATCATAGACACCTTGTTTGGTAGTATTGTCTACATTCTTCTGTTGCAGTAGTATAATATTGAAGTCTAGTGGTTCCTCCAATTTTTGCTTGCAAACTACCTGTTAAAATACTATACAATATTGATTACCATTCAGTCATTGCCTTCTTTGATTCTAATAACCACATAAAAGTGACTTCTGTGTGGGAACGGTCTTCATGTGCACAGTAGATGTTAAATTTCCACGTATTTAGTATGAGACCCCCTTACTTGCTCAATCAGGCCTCCAAGAGGTACAGAAAGTGTATTTCGCAGCATACTATTTCATTGGGCAGTGTGATGTCTTTCCAATTCATATAGATGTTTATGGCATTGCAGGTCACAAATTTGTGTTCGCTTGTTTGCCCACTTGAATTCTGGCGCAGTCATGGCACTTAATAAGGCGTCTCTAACTGATTTTGCATGAAGGTTTGATTTCCTTATCAGAAGTTACCCTCACCATTCAGGCAATCCTTACTTCGACTTCAGAAGTACTTGTAATTTAGACCCCCAAGTAATAGATCTTCTTCTTTGAACGCTCCATATCGACCACTTGTTAACCACTCTGTATGATATGCATGTGATCTGAGCCTAAGAGTGATTGTACGTTGTGCCAGTTATCCGCCTACAAGTAGGCCAGTACATCCTATTTCTGCAACGTTTTTTGTTTATTAGGGTAACTTCCCTAGCCCTCTGCCTCAGTCACCTCTTATGACATGCCTTGTAGGTCACAGTGGTACTATTCTTTGCTTCCGTTGCAGGCCCCGGCACCACACAAGCGAAGTAAAGAATTGGGATTTTCTGTAGTCCAACCACATATCGTGTACACACCAACTTTTGTTGGCTCAAACTGGCCTCTAACCACAGAATGTCCACAGCACTTCACAAGCACAGCATATCAATTTTCACTATTGACGACCTTCATATCACTAATGAGTTTTGTTTTCATTGGTAGAATATTTGTCAACATCTGACTTCCAGTATTTAAATCTTATTATGTAGGTCACATAAATAAGCCACTTCCATAAGGATTTCTTCATAGTTAAATTGGCTGCTTCTTGTGATGTGGCTACATTTCTTCTTCTTCTTCTGCTAACATTCTTCACGGCCAATTTGATCATTCTTATTGTGATGTATAATTGGTCCACTGGCAAGAACGGAGTGATCTACGTCGGGACGATTGTGCGCCCATGGTGACTAGGCCCGCCCGTCCGTTTTCAGCCAGCTTTTGATTTACTAGGGTGAGCTTTCTAGGTACGATCCTTTCGGATCTACGCCTTTTCGATCAACTTTGCCGTATATTTGGGCTTTGTGATCTACGCCAAGACAGTGAGTTACGCTGCTTTACCCGTTCTGACTGAGAAATATTTCTCGGGCTTGTCAGCTTGTCCTCGGACGGCGTCTTACTCGTATAAAACACCGTGTAAAGTATCGGCCTTCGCCAATGTTCAGGACCCGGGCTTCCTGTTTGATCCGTACATTGTCGGCCTTGCTTTACCGTACATTTTGAGTTTGATCCGGGAAGGAACATTCTCAGCCTTTTCTAGACGCGTATCGGTGCGTGGCAATTTGCAATTTACCTCGATAGCACTGGCATGGGGCCGAGTACAAGCAATGTAGAGGGTCGTTTCAGTGGGCACTATAAGCGTAACTGAGGATTTTGCGCTCGCCGCCATCACCCGCCCCAGTTATTCCGGGGATGTTAGTTACGACTGCAATCGAACCTTGCCCAGTTGCCCCAAGGCTGGCAGTTCCGTTAGGCATCACCAACCTCAGTTCTTCCGGGATGTTAATTTTAATCGCACAGTACCTTGCACGGTTTTCCCAGGGCGGGTAGTTTTGTTATGCACTAAACGCAACTTGTGCTTTTGCGCTCTGCAAACCTTGCCCAGTACATGTATCTGCACCAGGCTACCAATGCGGGGTCAGCTGCAATCTTCTCTCGCACCAACACGAGGGTAGACTTTCATTCGTTACGGTCCTGTCTTATTTATTCTTGCCGACGGGCTGGCAATGTTTGCCCCCTCCTCAGGGCTTCGAGCTCGCCCTACGTGGGCATACGTTTGGTCACTGGATGCACCTCTCATCCATGTCTGAGTCGTTTCGTTGCTGTTTCTTTGCGTTCAGGGACTTGGGCAATATCTTGTTGGACATCGGTCAGGAGAATTGTGCATTCTATTTGTATGTATCTTTATCGTATTTCCGTACTTGCACTGCTACCACTACCAGTAGTTTCCTCTCCTCGATCCCTGCCCCTCTTAGCCAGACCAGAACTAGAGTCTGTTTCCAGGGTCACCGCGTGGAGGTTAGGGGCAGGGTCTTGGTTAGAGCGCCCCCTCGCTAACCCTGGCTCATGTTACCACCATGACCTCATGAGCCTTTTGACCCCTGGCTACATTTATTGTTACAGTTGCTTTTCTGGGCTTGTTTTGTTGGCTATAACTTAAAGAAAAATGTTATTTCTTTATTTTCTACCACTCTGAGAATTGTCCAACTTGATTGAACCTGCCAGAAGTACAAGGCTTTTACTGACATAGTTCATGAATTGATAAGGTACACAAAACACAAATTAGAGATTTAGTACACATAGTGGGGATAATAAATAATGTTATATATATACATTTATGTGATATCTTTAAACATGTTTATATTTTTGCTACTGTAGTCTATTCCTTCATACTCCAGTTTAGTTGAAGCACACTGTTATATTTAATAATAATACCTAAATATGTATTATTATTTATAGGTGCTAAATTTTTTTGTTTTGTTAATTTGGTAACATCATGAGAATGGTTTCTACTGTATGATCTGAAGTTAATTTTTGGAAGACATAAACAGAAAAATTTGTAACAACTTTGAACAGTGAAGATATGATTTTTTTGTATTCTGGCATTTTCACCAATTTTATAACTTGATTAAAATAAAGTAACTTGCAAGAAAACAACTGGAGGTCACAGAGATGTATAAAGAAGTAATATAGATGCGTGAGAGAGGTTAATGCAGATAAGAATCCTTTTGGCAAACATTTCTTCTCCTTCGAATGCTCAATATCGACCCATTATTAAGGGGAGATTTGGTAGTATGGTGATCATGAAGCTATTTTCGCTGTTTTCACATTAATGTAAAATTTGTATAACCATTTTGAAAGATTATGACTTAGAATAGTGGAAAAAATTAGTAAAATAAATGTCAAAGCGTTGCTATGGAAACAGTACAAAATGGCGCTAAAACAAAATTTCAAATCCTAAGGCTCTGAATCTAATGAATGTAAATGAATTCTGTTTCACTCTAAGTGCGCAATTGTAATATCTAAAATATTACACATGATTTTAGGATATATTAAATATTTAATTTTTATAAATTTTGGGTAAAAATTCCTCAAAATTCGGTCAAAAAGCTGTTTTTTGTGAGTGTGTTTACCCAAAAATTCATTAAAAATGTAATATTTAATATATCCTAAAAATCATGTGTAATTTTTAGATATTACAATTGCTCACCTTAGAGTGAAAACAGAATTCATGTATATTCATTAACTTCAGAACCTTAGGGATTTGAAATTTTGTGTTTGGTGGCCATTTTTATTGTTTCCATGGCAACGCGTTGACATTTTTTTTTACTAATTTTTTCTACTATTCTAAGTCATAATCTTTCAAAATTGTTATACAAATTCTATATTAATACCAAAGCAACGAAAAAAGTGTCAAGACCAGAATCCCCCCTTAACCACTCTGTGTGATTTGTATGTGATCTGAGCCTAAGAATGATTGTACATTATGCTAGTTATGCACCTACAAGTAGGCCAGCACATCCGATTCCTGCGATGTTTTTATTTTCTAGGTGGCTTCCTAGGTCTTACATTAGTCGCCTCTTACAGCATGCCTTGTAGGTCGCAGTGGTACTATTATTTGTTTCCTTGCAGGCCCCTGCACCGAAGGTGTGGCAAACATCTGAAGAAATCAGTCATCATTTTTGAGACATATTATGCAAAGATGAGAGTCTTCACATTGTGACAATGAGAAAAAATGTATAGGAAGAGTAATAGCAAATTACAAAAAAGAGTAATAGTGAATGAGGAAAAAAGAGAACATACTTAACAGCCTAACATCTTGAGATGAAAGAGTGTCAACAACAGAGTTGATCACCAGTGCTAGAGATTATGTTTTATGGAGATACGTGATCATCAATGCCAGCAGGCATGGCACCTGATGGTGATAGTAAACTTCAAACAAAACACAGCTCTTCTAGGAGCTGAACATTTACTGTTTTTAAGTATGAATAATTTTCAAAAAGATTATCAAATTTAACCTAATATTTACTGTTACTCATACCTTGGAAGTCCTAACTTATGATAACATCTTATGAGTAGAATACAGTCAACAAAAATTGAAATATATCAATGAATAGTAATGACTATGTTCAGAAATATTTTGAAATTCAAATGTTTAAATTAATTAGTTCAACATGAAACTAAATTGATTTTACCCAAGTTTTCAACCATGATTGATTTCATTGTTATCTGAATATTTATATTATCAAACCTCTAAAACTCCATTTAAATGAAATTGCTTTTTTGTGTTGCAGCACTAACTTTTATTACCTGTATTAAATGAAAACTTAATAGCAACAGATTATCTTTCATAATCAAAAGAACAGAAATATTAATGAAGGTCTGTGAAAGTTTATACATGTCAAATGTACAGCAGGCTAAATTTACTATTGTTCATGTTTATAGTACATATTGGTTGCAGTCCAAATTGATATCAGAAACTCACTACAAACAAATTTAGTTGCATTACAAATGCTTACAAATATATTCATGCCTTTACTCATAAATACATGTATTGTGAAAACTGGTTGTTGTTGCCTTTGTTATTGTAGGTGGTGGTAGGAGATCAGTACAAACTTGAATTATTGTTGTTTATTTCTGGAGCGTGGTCAAAGGCGAATGAGGGGATGTGCCAGGATTAGTTAACCGGCACTAATCAAGACCCTGTCCCCTACCTGCACGTGGTGACCCTGGAAACAGACTTTGGTTCCGGTCTGGCTAATGGGGGCAGGGATCAGGGAGAACTACTGGTAGTGGTAGCAGTGCAAGTACGGAAAAGCAGGTTCATACGAATAAAATTAACGAATCTCCTGGCCGATGTCCAACAAAATACTGCCCAAGTTACCGAACAAAAAGAAACAGCAGCGGAACGTCTCTTATAGAATCCCTACTCCCCCGGAGTAAGGGCCGAATACAACGTGCTATCTCCGGAGCAAGAGACTCCATACACAGGCTCGACGTGTAAGTCATAGGTCCCGCCACAATTACCAGTTTCTCTGCCGTTGGGGAGATTAGTGTACAAGTGAACATGAAAGGATGAAATGTGCATCCAGTGATGAAACGTGTGCCCACATAGGGCGAAACTCGAAGCCCTGAGGAGGGGCAAACATTGCCAGCTGTGGGGCAAGAATAAATAAGTCAGATGCGTAACGAATAAAAGTCTACCCTCGTGTCGGTACGAGGGAAGATTGCAGCTGACTTCGTATCGGTGGCCTGGCGCAGATACGTTTACTGGGCAAGGTTGGCCGAGCGCAAAACAAAGTTGCGTTTTAGTGCATAACGAAACTGCCCTCCCTGGGAAAACCGTGCAAGGTACTGTTGCGATAACAACTAACATCCCCAGAAGAACTAAGGCGAGTGATGCCTAACGAAACTGCCAGCCTTGGGGCTATCGGGCAAGGTACTGTTGCAGTCACAACTAACATCCCCGGAAAAAAAAATGGGGCGGGTGATGGTGGCAAGAGCAAAATCTCAGTTGCATTGCTAGCGCCGAATGAAACGACCCTCTACATTATTTGTGCTTGGTCCCAGTCTGGTGTTTCCCGAGGCTAGGGAAAATGCAAAGTACAAACTGCAAATTGTCACGTACTGATACGCGTCTCGAAAAGGCTGAGAATGTTCCTACTCCGGAACAAACTCAAAAATGAACAGTAAAGTAAGGTCGACAATGTAAAGATCTGACAGGCTGTCCGGAACCGAACATTGGAAAGGCCAATACTTTATACGGTGTTTTATACGAGTAAGACGCCGTCCGAGGACAAGCTTATAGGCCCCGTGAAATGTTCCTAATCCGGAATGACTTCACAGAAAGCGCATAACAGTAGTAACTCACTGTTTGGCGTAGATCACAAAGCCCAAATATACGGCAAAGCTGATCGAAAAGGCGAAGATACGGGCCGAAATAGTCGACAGAAAGGATTGTACCCTAGGGAAAGCTCATCCTAGTAAATCAAAAGCTGGCTGAAAACGGCTGGGCGGGCCTAGTCACCATGGGCGCATAATCGTTCAACGTGGATCACTGCGTTCTTGTCAAAGGACCAATTATATACCACAAAAAGAATGATAAAATTGGCCGTGAAGAACAATCGAAAAGAAGATTTCTGAAGCTATCACCAGACCTGTTCTCACTCTATTGTGAAAACATTTTTAGGTCTATAAAGGATACTGTTGGAATAGCTGTAGGAGGACATACTATAAATAACTTGAGATACTCTGATGATACTGTCTTAATAGCAAGAAATGAAATAAAGCTGCAGAAATTAGTTGATAAGGTGGTGACAGAAAGTAACAACAAAAGACTCAGTTTGAATATTAATAAGGCAGAAGTTATGACCATATCAAAAAAGCAAACTCAGACAAAATGCACCATGACAGTAAATGGGACCGAGCTAAGACAAGTACAGCAATTTAAATACCTCGGAGTCCTAGTAACATCAGATGGCAGATGCAGATCAGAAATAAAGAGAAGAATAGGGCAGGCAAAAACATCGTTCTAGAAAGTGAGAAGCATTATATGTAACAAGTCATTGTCAGTTGAAATCAGAATGAGAGCTATACAGTGTTACAGAGAACCAATACTGACATACGAATGCGAGTCATGGGCAATGACCAAACAGATAGGAAAATCTCCGAGGGCCACAGAGATGTGGTTTTACAGAAGAATGATGAGAATCCCATGGACTGCTAAAATGACTAATGTGGAGGTGTTGAATGAGGTCAAGACACAGTAAGCTTATCATCAATCTAAGAAAAAGGCAGTCATCATTTTTCGGACATGTGATGAGGAGGGAGGTTTAGAACACATTGTAACAACCGGTAAAATCAAGGGGAGACGAGACAGAGGAAGACTGGCAAATTTGACTGAGAGAAAATTTTGCATAGCCTGACTTCATGGAAGAGCGTCATCATCTGAGATGATAGATCTGGAAACTGGAGATTTGTGGAGATCCATGATCGCCTACGCCAGCCGTCACCTGATGATGATCGTGAGTATAAAAAACCCACCAGCCTGTCTGCTTTCTAATTGCCAACGACATACATGTGCCCCGGAACGAAGATACGTGTAATACTGCAAATTGTTGAGACTTGTAGTGATTCAGTCCATTGCCAGTGAACAAAGGACAACAAAGGACTAAGATCGCAGTATCTACTGGGACCATGGTTTTTAGATAGTCTGACGTTCTCGCTCTGATAGAGATGAGATGCCGTTTAGTTGGTAGAACGTTTCATTATTGTCTACAGTTTCTCAATAGTGGGAAAAGGTAGTTTTTTTTTTTTCTCCGGCTATGAATTTAGGCATAGTCATAGCGCCTAATATGGCATCGCTAGATGATTTTTGCGTGAAGGATAGCTTTCCTTATCACCAATATCCCTTGGCATTTAGGCAAGCCTTACTCCAACTTCTGAGTACTAGTAATTTAGATACCAATCGGAATCGGAAAACGTGTAGTCCAACCGCGCACAACAAGAATTTTTGTGACCCAAGTTGGCCTTGAACCCTGGAATTAGCACGGCACGTGGTTACTACCATCAGAAAAGTTCCATGTAGGGTTAGGAGTAAGATAAGGATGCGTACTAACACCGCTGCTGTTCATGACATATATCGATCAAATCTGTAAAATAGCTAGCATCGGCGAAGAAAACAACCTTGGGGAACTCTTAAACAAATTTATTTTTGCCGACGATCAGGCAGTCATACCAACAACATAAGAACAGCTACAGCAATACATTAACATACTCCAGTTACCTTGTAATGAATACAATATGAGAATAAACAATCGACAAAACTGAAGTAATGATATTTGCTAGAGAGGAAAACACTACCATATCTCCATCGACAATCGCTCATTAAAACAAGTCAAATACTTTACATACAGTGAGCATTTTTCCAGCAAACGGCAGAATAACTTATGAAATCCAACACAGGTATAACAAAGCAAATCCAATGACAGGACAAATGGCGCTAATTTTAAAATAACATGTCACCATGAGCACAAAAAGAGCAATGTTCAACATAATCTTTCTTCACACATTATACTATCGGTGTCAAACCTGGACGCTGACATCAAGCGATAGAAGAAAACTAGTCTACGCAGAATGCTGGGGATAAAAGACATCAGGAAAAAGTGGGTACAACATCAGTACTGAACTTAATCAAGAAACAACAAATTAGATGGTTCGCCACATAAGCAGATTAACCAACAGACAGTGCACCAGCTCAGCCGAGCGATGTTGCTCCGATACAATGGATGCAAAGCAAAGGCCGGCCACAAAAGGTGGACCTCAGAGATAACAGAGGCGACGAAAGACACTATTTATGAAGCGCACACAATGGCTCGTTCTAGAAATCAAATCTTATCCTGACGCTGTGAAGCAAACCATGATTGGAGAAAAGAAAGATTGGTCAATAGTTAAAACACCGAATACGATACGGGACGTCTTGAGGGAAGCGACACGCGCAGTTAAAGGGTCATAACTGTTCCAATCTAAACTTCCTTGTTAGATTTGTTTTGTTGGCATATTTTACAATTTATTGTATAAAGAACTACCACACATTTCGATGTTACTTCCTGTTTAAACATACAAAAAAGTCATAGTAGTCTTGGAAAAATCGCAGGATTTGTTTTATTTCGTGTTTTGAGAGAATTACACTCACAATTACGGCTTCAATTTGATTTCGTGGTTACATGGTGTAAGTAACGTAGTCATTAGTAGTCTATATTAGTAGTACTTTAAGTTTAAGTTATAAGTTAACTAAGTTGTCTGTACTAAAGTCAGTCAGAGTGTACTACTAACTTCAACTAATATAAATATACTTAATACTAAGTAGCAGTAGTTGAGTAGTAAGACTAAGTAGCATAGTTAGGAAATGAAAATGCATTCATTCATCAGCATTCATTTAATTCATATGTACTAAACTTTACTTGAATACTTGCTGCTAAAAAAGTCCAGTAGTAGTGTGAGAGTGACCGATTGAGAGTCGCAAGTAAAAAAGAAGCCGGGTGGTCAGATCAAGATAATTAATGAATGGTGATGGTCTGTCGATACTGTCGTAAAGTATACCAGATAATTAAATTAAGGCGCAAAATTATTTAATATTTATGTATGGAGGGAATATATTTATGTATATATATTGTGAATGTATGGAGGGGAGTATTTTCTGCAACCTTGACATTTGAGTTTGACTTCCAAGTGATTATTTCGATGAGATGACTGAATTTTAGCGAATCCGAATCATGACTTCACAATCACAATGAATCAGTAAATATAATATACCACCGTGCCGTGTTAATAAATAAAATAATAAAAAAGCTTGAGACAGATAAGGCATGAAACGTGAACAAGATTTCATGAATGAATTGAATGTCCAAGGATACATGATTGATGAGATGCACTATTTAAGTTATTATGAAGATTTTTCTTTTTTTGCATAGGCATATGATAATGATAAAATACATAGTACTACTATGAGTATGATGATGATGATTGCAAGGAACTAAAACTCTGATCATGTGCTTAATTCACTGTGGACCACAAACTGGACTGTCAGTTCAGGTCTGTCAGTGTCAGGTTTCCCCAAAGATTTCAGGTTGACTTGTTGAGTT
Organism: Arion vulgaris; assembly: GCA_020796225.1. Taxonomy (NCBI): domain Eukaryota; kingdom Metazoa; phylum Mollusca; class Gastropoda; order Stylommatophora; family Arionidae; genus Arion; species Arion vulgaris. The sequence continues at coordinate 34,674,587 of CM036759.1, forward strand.
GCACCTCAGCCCCCTACAGTCCAACAACACATGATCACAAACAATGTGTCATTGCGGTCAACTTCATGCTGCCAGCTTTACTTCCCAGTGCTTCTCAGGTAAAAAAAAACCTGTCTATCTGAGAGCCGTTTAGGTTGGAAACAAATCCCGCTCCAGCTGAAGAATTTGATCCTGAGATCATGCTAGAAAGCATGTGCAAATTATCATAAATGTGACACCGATTATATTGCAGCTCTTTTACAATTATAAAGATTGCCAACATATTTAAGAATAAATACAGCTATGTGAAACTGTATTTTCACAGTCGCTAGACACAAAAATGACAGTTTTTTAAAAAGGTTATTTAAATACTAAATCGCCCGAGTGGTTCCCGGGGCCCAAATTTGGGACGTAAAGAATAGAACCACTTATCTGCCACGCATGTCATAAGAGGCGACTAAGGAGGTTTGGTTGAAATCGGATGCATGTGTCCGCTAGGGAATGCTAACCTGAAACAAATGCTTGCAGAAAACGGATGCACCAGGCCGTAAGACGCATAACATGGTGCAACGACCCCTCACAATGCAAAATGGGATCACAGATTCTACGGTCGCCAATCTGCCTCTAAGATTTAGCCACGCTGTAAGAATGTCAGACCCACCAAAACTTACTGCACGAAGAGGTTGGCACAAACGGGAAGCAGAAATCATAGGAATTATATCCTACAGAGGTGGCCCACTTACACTAGTGTCCAAGACAAACTGTATGGCTTGGCTGATAATCTGAGACAGACGGCTGCCTTTATTAGAGAATCCAAATCCCAATCTAGTGAGAACGCAGAAGAAGAAGAAGAAATACTAAATAGGGGTCGCAGGTAGCAAAGTTGGCTACGAGCTGAACTAGTGACCATTTGATATCATAGAAATGCTGGGGTTCAAGGCCAACTTGGACCAAAAATTCTTAGTGTGTACACAGTAGGCAGTTGAGCTAAGGGAAACCTGGATCCTAAACTTGGGGATCAAATTACAGTAGCTCTGAAGTCTGAGAAAGCAAGCAGTCATGCAAATATAGTCACAGATGCCATGAAAATAACAGATTGTAGTCCTGACAAGGGGACTGCCTAGAGTAGTTGATAGTAGCTCTGCCTGCTAGCTGTGAGACGACCTCATAGCTCGGGTTCGAACCTACTGTCCGGCATTTGTTCGAGTCCCTGGTCTTACTCAGGACGATAACTTGAGTACCTCTGAAGTCGGAGAAAATCTGCCTGTATGGCGAGGGAATACTAATTACGAGTACATTGAGCACACGGCTGCCAGTGTAAAGTAATTTACAATGTGCACGCTGCTGCCATTGTAAGAAATTGAAAAACGGATTTTCACGCAAAAATCAGTTTCAGAGATGAAACTTGAGTTGAAAGCGGACGAAAGAAAAAAAAAAAAAAAAAGTCGCTGACAATTGAATAAAAAATTACTAATTGCACAGACACCACAAGTACTTTAAGTATGCATACCCATGGCTATTTGTTGGGAAGAACTGACCATATATTAGTCTATGTGTAGTGCTATTATGTTGGTTCAATAACCAATATTAAAGAACCTTTATGGTCTGTGATTGCAATAGAAAATACTTTCCTACAAATGAAATCTTGACTATTTGTTAATTAAAAAGTATATACTATGACTAGAGAACAAGATTGTAAAAATATATTAACAATTGTGTCTGAATAATTTATTGTGATATAAAATGTGAATTAATTTGTAGAAAAATGTCCAGTTTTTCTTCAAAGTTTGTTTGAATAAATAATGTGTTAATAATGGCTAAGACAGCAGCCAGTTCTGGACTTAATTGTTAAACAATTCAAAATGTACTATTTTTAATGTTTGACTTATTTATGAATGCAAGTACATTTATTGTTGTCATCCATTACTGGTTTCACAGATTGCTCAGTTGTCAACTGGATAGCTGCTACTGTGACCAACTTCTCAAAAACCAGCGGAACTAAGATTATCTTTTACTGCAGTTACTATCTAGTGTTGGTACACAGTTCATCACCTACTATCACAATATGGCCAACTGTGGATGGCTCTGGAGCATAATTTGGTTCATCATCCTTATTGTTTTTGGTTGGCCAATTGGCTTTTTATGTGCTATTTTCTATGTCATCCTGAGCCCATGTTCTGCTTGTTGTTCTGGATGCATTGAATTGATCAACTTACTGGAAAGAGGTGTCAAACTGCCACTCACTTGTGCACATAACATGGTTTCAGGGAAATCTATGTGCTAATATATAGCTTTTAGATGTAACACATTTGAAAAAGTCTCTGTCATCTGAGATTTAGGGGTAGTCATGTAATAAATTATGTCAGGGTCATGTACTAAGTGATCATATGTTGTATGTAATAAATGATGCAGGGGTTCACATAACAAATGATGATACATTCATGTAAGAAGCAATACTAGGGCTAGTGTAGTACTTGATACTAGGGTTCATGTAATAAGTGGTTCATGTCCAACATGATTTTACAGTTCATTAACAGGTGATAATAAAGAAAGTCCATGTTATAAATTATTCTAGGGTTCATGTATAACAATTTGTTAGGATTCATGTAAAAAAATCATACTAGAGTACATTGTGTTCTGTTTACTTTTTCTTTAATATGCTTTACATACTGACATTTAAAAAAATTCATTTTACCATTGAAATATTTACCTTTATCAAAGTGCTTTACATTATACCTTAAATTTGCATTTGATAATGTTGTACAACATGTGGAGTTCATATGATTTCAATAATTACACTATTTGTTCACCTATCTAATTTTAACACTCATGTGGGCTTCAATCGTGTGAACAAATTGTACTAATAGTTATTATATCCATTCATAAATAATTATTGATCTTCATTCTTCTTCTTCTGCTTTCCAATTTTAATCACTCTTGTGATATGTTTGATCTTTCCAAGACTGATATATGGTTTTCAGCCATCTTTGTTCGCTCTGAAAAAAGTATTTGGTGTGTTATGTCACAATTTACATCACGGATATAATTTTTCTGTCCGTTTTCTGTACTGCATTTTTGGAACTGGATTTACCTTTTCTCTTTGATCCTTGCTTGCTTAGCCAGACTGTAGTGCAGCTTGTTATTAGAGATCAATTAAAGATGGAATATAGTCTTGGTTAGCTCTAGCTTGCTGATCCAGATTTCTGTTATCTCATTCACTGCATCTTAGGTCCCTTGCATAAAATATATGCCATCATTTTTCCTGTGATGGAAGGATAATGTAAACTATATTCATCCCAAGTTTACTTCAGGTCTCTCTTCATGCATGTCATTTGCAGAACATCGATTTCATCACAGCCTATAAAGACTCTCAATATCTAGCCAGTTTCCACATGTACTCTGATCATCATGTTCAAGGTTTTCTCCTTTTATCTTACTTCAATTCAAATTTTAAAATGATCTTTTGGGCATATAAAATAATTGGGTTTTTATCTTAGACATTTTTTTACACCTTTTATATATTTCAAACCATCTTTGTCTATTTCAGACATATTTGTGTGCAGGTCCACATACAGTTACCACTTTCATGAGCTGGTGCTCTTGTTAATCTTGCTCTTTATTCATTCTAAAGGGAAGGAACATTTATGTTGTGTTGCAGTTTACTGCGATATCTTAACTATTTGACAGACACTTCAATTTTCAGCACTGAATTTTTGGATTCATACTTACCTTCTCTCTTTGCTCCATGCTTGCTTAGCCAGACTGCAATGATGCATCCTGTTATCTGTACCACCCCTTAGAGGTGGAGTAGGGTCTTGTTCAGCTCTGGTTTGTTGACCCTGACTTGTCATCTCATGTTTATAACATAACATCACTTTATCTACTCACAAATGTAATCAATTATTTCTCAGTGTGAAATCAATGAAGCAAAACCAAATTACGGTGTTGAACACTTCTAATCAATAACAGAAAACCAAATTACTGTTTTGAACACTTCTAGCATAAGGCTTCAATAATAATAGCTACACCATTGTAGTACAAGATCATTGTTTAGGAATTAATTGGTTTGATTAAAATGGAACACCTTTTTGTGTATATTTGTGTTTTACATACCATTTTTCACACTACTATTTCATTTGTTTTAGCAGTCTGCAAATAGGCAACAGATAAATTGTATGAAATAATCAAACAACAATATGCAAAATATCTTATCTTAACTCCCATTGAAGCATAAGGCATCAGCAAATTTTCTCCAACCAAATCTGTCTTGAGCAAGCCTTTTTAGTTAATTCCACTTTTTCTCTGCTCTCAGACATGTTTTGAAGGCTGCCAAGAATCCTGTCAAAGGCTGGACTTCTTTGTGGGTTTGTCCTGGGCTCATCATACACTGTGTTTGCACCACAATCTTTGACTGCTCTCCCAGTATCAGATTGAAAATGTGTGTTGCCATTTCTGTAGCTAGCTTTTTTCTATGATGGGCCGCAAACCCAATGCAACACCCTTCACCTGGGTAGGGGGTGTACCTATTCATCTTATCCATAGACCTGTTCAAAATGGTTAAACCTACTGGCAGCAATGCTACCTTCGACATAGCTCTCGGGGTCGCTGGGATACTTAAGCCCTCCCGCCAACTACACAGTGGGAACACCGTTGAGAGGGATGCAAAATATAATTGAGGCTATTAACATATTTTTCTTAGGTTGTAGTTTTCATATATACTATATGAAGAATAATTTGCTCAAAATTGGTGTTAAGTATATTTTTGTCTCATTTATTTATCCAATAAACTGGTTTCTGATGTTGATGGCACTTACAAAATAGTCATGTGCAATCTTGTTATATTGCTGATGCCTTGTTGGCAAGATCAGACTAATTAGTCACCTCAGATTATAGAGATGGTGCAAGAACACTCAACAATTTATATTTTGTGTAAGGTAGTGTGAGAAAACACAAATTAAAATTTTAGTATATAGTTTTGCAATGGCAAACTGCTGAACGTAATAATGTCTCGAAAAATCACAAACAGCGTTAAAAATCTAGGGTTAATTCGCAAAGTCAAGTTAAGGATATACAATTAACTTATATAGTTTTGGCAGAAAGGTCTAATTCCCTGGCTCTTGACCTTCCAGACCTGTCACTATATTCAATCTACTCCCATTCTGCATATACAACCAAGTTATAACAACTAAGACTTTCATTGGGATCTGCAAGTGTTGTACCTAGTAATTACTTACCGTCTCATGTTTATAGATACTCATTTATACAAATTTAGTAGAATTAATTTTACATTGTACTCTTGTTGTCATATTGCCTTAATGTAACCTCTTCTGCTTAATAATTTCAATATTGACTAATAAATGTTTATTATATAATGTTCTGTCATAATATGCGTTCCATTCTTTCATTTGTCACATTGTTGTAATAATAAATGTACGTCTGTGTATAGTTGTGTGGTTATGAATATTGTGATACTAGACAAAATTTATACAGATAGATCTTGATGTTAGTCATCATTTGTTCCTGAAATCTTGTAACCTATCAGCATGACCAATTTTTACATTTTCTATTCAGTCAGTTGTAATTTATAGTTGAAAAGTTACTAAATTCCAATTTTGGGGAGAAAGTTGTTGACAAATTCTGGTATTTGGATCTTAGTTTGATCATTGCTACCTCCTCATCTCCTTCTTCTTTTTCTTTGCGTTTGTTCTTTACGACCAATTTAAATCACTCTTTGTGATATGTTTGATCTTTGCCAAGAATGTGTATATGTTGCACATTGGTTTGGTAGGCCCCTAAACACATTTAGTCTACACGTTTAGGACACATGCATCCGATTTCAGCCAAACCTCCTTAGTCGCCTCTTATGACATGCATGGAAGGTAACAGTGGTTCTATTCTTTACACCCCAAATTTGGGCCCGGTAACCACTCAGGCGACCTCCTCATAAAGATAAATGTGTACACTTATTCAGTTGTCTGTATGTTGTTTTTTATCTTCTACTTCTTCGAAACTCCATATCGACTACTTGTTAACCACTCTTTGTGATTTGTATGTGGTCTGAGCCTAAGAGCGATTATACGTTGTGTCAGTTATGTGCCTACAAGTAAGCCAGCACATAAACTGGAGGAGTAAATAGCTAGTATGATACTGTATATGTAAGTGATATCAAATCATGGTTATTGCTGATATCTTTGACTTCTTTGTAGTATTCTTGATTCTACTGATGTTCAAAAACATTTACATAATATTAAATCAGTTATCTTCCCTGGTGTGAATTTTCATGATAGCGAAGAATAGAACCACTGTCTCCTCTCACATGTTGTAAAAGGCGACTAAGATGGTTTGGTGTGGGATTAGTGAAATCACACTAAAAAAGCAAACATCTACAGAAGCAGAATAAAACCCAAAGTTGCTAATAAAGAAACAGATGCTGTAGTGAGTCACAAGATTCAATTGAGTGGAAATTGTCTCTGCCTTATGTTCCCTTGAGTACGATGAAGACTGAGGATCTTACACCGATCTCATTATTCAGACATCTCAAACTTTATCAAAAGGAATGAGCGCCTGTTTTAATTAATTAAAATAAAAAATTAGTTTTATAAATTAAATTGTGCATACCTTTTTTTTGTGAGAGTTGGTTAATGTAAGCCATGCCTCATTTTTATTGATTATTTTTTTATATACTTGCGTCATGACCAAATCAATTAGTTGTGTTTAGACAACTACATATACAGTACATGTGCATACCACATCAAACCAGTCATCAATAAGCATACATTTTTTGCTTGAATATTTATTCTTTAAAATAATATGGTATCAGTCAGCCAATGCTTGTGTTTTTTAGTGGATGCCTGACCACAAATTGCTGCATGTTTCCATTTATCTTGATTGTGGTATTCAGTGACTTGACTTCTTTATAATTAATAATATGTCCTTTAACTGAAGTTGTTACATCTGTACTCAAGTTCTGTCTTGTTTGCTTTTAAAGCTTTTGTAATGTTATTATTTATTGTGCGCACATTTGGCTTTGTAAGAGTACTGTCAAATACAAACTTAGATCTTTCCAGCTGTTTTTCTGCATTCTAGTATGTTAGATTTTGTTTTCTTTTTCAAGATTCTCTCATAGTTTAAACAGGAGTATGACAAGATGATTATCTGCTGTGATACCAAAGTGAAGGTAGATGAATATATTTGATATTCCATAATGTTTGTGTCGTTTCCATAATGTCTCCCTGTATCAGACAATCTTCATTAAACTGACACTAAAATGTGTATTACTTTGCAGTGTTTGGTTATTGGTTAACAGAACCAGAATCTTTGTTGCACTCTGCTCATTATTTTTCAGCAGATGTGAAGTGTATGCATGTTGTTGTCTCCTTTAGCTTATTGGTTATGTACACCATTTATTTGTCATCAGGCAACTCTTCCTTTTATGTGGTATGTATAAGTCCATGCACCTGCAGTCCAGTGTTTATTGTACTGTAGTATACAATGCAGCTAGTTACATGTTCAGTGCACGTTAGTTTTTTTAGCACGCAGACATGCATACACAAACAGAAAAGAAAGAAATCACAGGTTCATGTGGTGACTTTGCCTCACTTTAAAAAAATAGACCCGTGGAAAAATAAGTTGTAAAAACTATTATTTTATATAAATGCAGGGTCATTAGACAAACCTTAGAACAGTCATAGCAACTCGTTCTAGCAAAATGTAGTTAATTTAATGTTTTTAAAATATAATATAAGCTTAGCTAATTATTTATAAATAAAGAAGTAATATAACCTAACAAATTGTGAAACTAAGATGGGGGATGTAAAAACTAAGGTGCAAATTTCAAGTTATGGTTTTAAAAGGGCACATGAATCTTTGAACTAACCCAGTATAAATTGTATTTTAAGAAGATAAACATTGTAAGTTAATTATATAATTAGATTTTTTGAAATTTGTAATAAGGGGACAGTTTTTGAAATCTCCATCTTTTCTCACCTTGATTTGACACTGATTATGTTATGTCATAGTTTACAGTGAGGCTACAATATCACCTTTTGGTCCAACGCATCCATCTTCACAACAACATTTTTGAACCTTAGTCAGGACAAAGATGAAGTGTCGATGCAGAATGCTTGGAGTATCAAGAAGAGACAGGTTTAGAAATGAAGATATCGGGGAAAAGGTGGGTACAACATCAGTACTGAACGTCATCAAGAAACAACAAATTAAATGGTTCGGCCACATAAGTAGATTACCAACAGACAGTGCACCTCAAGGAGCAATGTTACTCCGATACAGTGGATGCAAATGGTAGGCCACAGAAGCGACGGAAGACGCAATTTATGAAGCGCACACAAAGGTCTGTTCTAGAAATCTCTTCAGGTCCTGACGCTGTGAGGCAAAACAGGATTAGAGGAAAGAAAGAGAGTTTACAGTGGAACTACAATATCTTTTGGTTCAACACATCCATCTTCACATTTTTTAACCTGTTTGCTTCCCATGATAGAGCGGTATGGAGACATTTCTTGCAGGCCTTATGTAACATATAACTAGGGAGGAATACAATATCAAATGAAAAATAAATCAATTTAATCTGCAGGAGAAAACCTATACAAGTGTTTTTAGATTGAACATTGATTGAATTGAATATATACTGGTAAAGATACAAGTTGACCCCCCATTGATTATGGAAATATGACTAAACAAAGTTAATTTTTTTTTTCTCAATTTGTTATCTTGTGTATCTTGTCTTATTATACCCACAGAGTGTTGTTAGCTTATATGAATCATATGGTTATAAATGCCAGCTTGAAAATTAGCTCAATATATTCTGATGTCGCGTAACAACTTCACATGAATGGTTCACATTTTTGTTTGGGCTGTCAATATTTTTCTTGTATACTATCAATGTACTAACATTACTTCAGTACAGGGGACTGCCTAGAGTAGTTGATAGTAGCTCGGCCTGCTAGCTGTGAGACGCCTCATAGCTCGGGTTCGAACCTACTGTCCGGCATTTGTTCGAGTCCCTGGTCTTACTCAGGACGATAACGTGAGTACCTCTGAAGTCGGAGAAAATCTGCCTGTATGGCGGGGGAATACTAATTACGAGTACATTGAGCACACGGCTGCCAGTGTAAGTAATTTACAATGTGCACGCTGCTGCCATTGTAAGAAATTGGAAAAACGGATTTTCACGCAAAAATCAGTTTCAGAGATGAAACTTCGTCTGAGTTGAAAGCGGACGAAAAAAAAAAAAAAAAAAAACTTCAGTACTTGCCCATATATATTTACATTTTAAATACTTATTTTGATATTATCACTTGTCATTATTTACACTACTTTTTTAATGATTGTTCAAGGTACTATAATATTTTTTTATTATTACATATTGTCGCTGATTATTACTGCTACAACTGTTATATTGAGTGCAACAGTTACCGTTGCCAGTAATACTATCATATTTACATATTTTCTTCACCATAAAATTCTGCCATCTTTTGGTGACAAGCCCAAATTATTGTTCTTCTGCATGCATTTTCAAATATTAATACAAGCAACAAAAACGTGATTGGTAAAAGATGATATAAGAACTTGTCCTAGGATGGTACTGGTGATAAAACCAAAGTGATGGTCGGTCCAAGATGACGTAAGAACTTGTCCTGGTAGCGGTGTTAAAACCAAAGTGGTGGTTGGTCTAAGATGTTATAAGAACTTGTTCTGGGATGGTACTGGTGATAAAACCAAAGTAGTGATTGATTTTAACTGATGTAAGAACTTGTCCTGGTGTTGAGCCATCTCAGGTCTTCATACTTTAGACACTTATGCTACAGATATAAATGCTATATTATAAGTGAAGCAGGTGTGCACATCATAAGTTACTATCTTGCATCCCCATTCAATCATTGATTTTTATTAGAGCATGTTTGTCTTTTAATATTGGTCGACCATGCAGTCTGAGGGTTAATTCTGACACAACCTACATTTCTTTTTATAATATTGATCAACCATTCAGGTTGAAGTCTTGATTGGCGCTAGCTAGCCCAACTAGTGTTGCTATTTTCTTTAGTATTCTTTCAGATGTCAATACCAAAATATTCAACGAAAGCAGTGATCAGTAAGGAGCTGTTAGTGTTTTTAAAGAGCTTGTTTCAGAATGGTACTCATGAAATTCCTGTCATTAGCTTGTTAGCATATGGTATCTTAGTATGTTGTGACCGGTGTGATGTCTTCTTCTTCTACGTTCTCACTAGATTGGGATTTCGGATTCTCTAATAAGGCAGCCGTCTACCTCATATTATCAGCCACGCCATACAGTTTGTCTTGGACGCTGGTGTAAGTGGGCCACCTCTTTCTTCTCATCTGCACACTGGGGCCAGTTCTGTGGGATATAATTCCTATGATTTCTGCTTCCCGTTTGTGCCAACCTCTTCCAGCAGTAAGTTTTGGCCACCCTCATAATTTTAGGTATGAAATTCTTACTGCATGGTTAAATCTCCTAGACAAATTGGCGACCGTAAAATCCGTTATCCCATTCCTCATTGTGAGGGGTCGTTGCACCATGTTATACACCTTACGGCAGGATGCATCCGTTTTCTGCAAGCATTTGTTTCGGGTTAGCATTCCTAGCGGACATGTGCATCCGATTTCAGCCAAACCTCCTTAGTCGCCTCTTACGACATGCGTGACAGGTAGCAGTGATTCTCTTCTTTACACCCCAAATTTGGGCCCCGGTAACCACTCGGGCGGGTGTGATGTCCGAAGATCTTGATTTGTTCTCGATCTGGTAATGTGCAACATCTTTCAGATGACCTTAATGTTCCAATTCTCACTTATATATATATCAATATATATAATTCTTTCAGCAAGTCTCAGGAGCACAGGTCATGAACAAACTGACATGAAGATATTAATCATTGAAATTTACCATACAACCACTGCTTCCATAATTTGAGAAATGTTTGAAAAAAAGTAACAGTAGACTGTTTCATTTTTTGCTTGTGTATATTACTCAGTATATCTTCTATCTGCAATAAAATGCAGTGTATACAGTGCTTGACTAATTAGGTGTTCTATGCTGGGGGGTTTGGTATTTTGAAACCAAATATTTCACTGAAATTTTGTTGGTGTAATAATATAGGATTTATTACAATTTGCAGGTCAGTCCATACTAATGGTCATTGTTGTTATTTGTGTGTTGTGTTGCTGTTACTATTGTACTTTCAACTATTATAATTACTACTGCCACTACTTCTTACTAATATGTTGGCATCCTATTACTGTCACTATTAATAATAGCAACTTCTTATATATTCATCTTTTCTCTATCATGCAGATATCCTGGTACGGGGATTGTGTTCCAGAATTGGACTCTATAATCACCTCCGCACACACCAGAGAGGTGTAACAACACACATCTGAGGCTGTTGTCATCACAACTAGCATTGGACAGCTATTATTATTATGATGCAGAAACATATACACTGAACAAGCAGCTATAAGACAAAATTGTAGCCTTCCTATGAGATGTGGATTAATAGAAGAATTTGGCTCATTTCATGAACACAGAAACAAACAAATGAATACGTCTTGAAAACATTAGAAATAAAAAGGGAATTGTTGAAGAAGATCAGAGGCAGATCAAATATTTTAGGCATAAAAAATGACAGGAAAGATACCAAAACAGAGATGCGATCAAGTGTTAAACTACCGAAGATCATGGGGTGCAGAGATGTTTGCATATATAAAGGTAGATAAATGAGTAATACATTGCTTCGCTTCCTCATAGGAAATCATGGCTAACAAAGCAAAGATTGATGTGTACCTCATAGTCCATCACTAGGCGAGCCAGAGCTCTATTAACCTTTGGCCTCGCTGTCCAAGTTTCAAAAAGTCTGTCTAACTTATAGTATTCCACACTTGGAGTGTAGCACCCCTTTAAGACTAAAAAGGGAAAACCTGTAAACCTACCCATTGCAAAATAAGTCACAACAACCCATAAATATCTAAAAGTACAAATTCAGCTGTATGGAAACCAACAACCTAAGCGTATCAAAATGGATGCAGTCTGTTCCTTGGGTTGGAAATCTTGTATTCTGCCTGCGAAACTTCACCATCAGCGTGACTTCAGTATGTAATGTTGGTTAGCTTAATTATAGTTAATGGTATTCAGCGAAGTGCGCTTTTGACAGTATTGATAAGGGAAACCCTTTGGAAATTAATGAGGCATTATGGAATCCACAGAAAATTATTAACCTAATAAAAGCAACATATACAGATATGAAATGTAGAGTTCTTCATGAAGGTAAACTAACAGATACTTTTGGAATAGAAACAGGAGTGCGTCAGGGATGTCTTCTATCACCTTTGTTGTTCTTACTGACAATAGACTGGATTATGAAGACCACAGTAACTAACACCAGAAATGGAATCCAATGGACTCTGACAGAGCAACTAGATGATCTGGACTTCGCTGATGATATAGCCCTTCTGTCACATATACGAAATCAGATGTAGGATAAGCTAAACACATTGAATCAAAGGTCCCAGCAACTAGGGCTGAACATTCATAAGGGAAAGACAAAGATATTGAGAATTAACCAAGCAACGACAACTCGATCTCCCTGTGGGAAATCCCACTTCAAGAGGTAGAATCATACACATATTTGGGCAGCAACGTAGACAAAGAGGGTGGAACAGATAGAGATGTTAAAATAAGAATACAGAAGGCAAGAGGAGCTTTCATTGCACTGCGAAACATTTGGAAGTCCAAAGAAATCAAATCTAGAACAAAAATTCGGATATTTAACTCTAATGTAAAAGCAGTTCTACTGTATGGGTCAGAAACATGGAGAACAACTAAAACAATAGCGCATAAATTGCAAACATTCATCAACTGGTGTCTGCGCAGAATGAGGGAATAAGATGGTATGATAGGGTCACAAATGAGGAACTTATGGAGAGAACAAGACAGATTCCAGTGAACGAACAGGTTAAAAAGACGCTGGCGCTGGATAGGACACACTTTGCGAAAACCGGAGGGGAATATAACAAGAAGGGTCCTTGCCTGGAACCCGCAGGGCAGCGAAAGAAGGGAGGCAGAAATACATGGAGACGAGATTTGGAGGCGGAGATCAACAATATAAAGAAGAGCTGGAGGGAGCTGCTAGAGATAGGAAGACTTGGCATGAGTTGGTTGAGGGCATATGCCCCAACCCGGGGTAAAAAGAGAGAGAGAGAGAGCACAAAGATCCACTAGTATTCAAAATAACACACCAGTGACTCAAGTAGATTTACACACTGACTGAGTTCATTTGATGAGCTCATTTTGAAGAGAAGAAACACAGGATAATACACCAATATAAAACACACTTCAGAATACATCATACACCATGTCAAAACATATACACAGTTATAACACATAAAGTACCATACACCATGACAATATATAACGATAAAAAAAGGTGGATAATCATAAATCACCACATACTAAAATATAAAACATGACCACATAACATAAAACACAGTGGACAAGCTTATAAACACTATATGGAAGAATAAAATATACATGTTTTAGAATGGCTCTGGCTATTCTTCATGTTCACAGATAACACAAAGCAATATCTTCTTTTAAGAAAGGATGTGTTGAATAGTTTAACAATAGTGCTAACATGTTGACAGAAGCTGTGCACAATATCTTCATAACTGTGTCCTCATGTTGACAGATGGTGTGCACAGTAGCTTCAAAACTGTGTTCTCATGTTGATAGATTGTGTGCACAGTAGCTTCAAAACTGTGTCCTCATGTTGATAGATGGTATGCACAGTAGCTTCAAAACTGTACCTCTGTGTTGACAGATGATGTGCACAGTAGCTTCAAAGCTGAGCCCCTGTGTTGACAGACGATGGATGTACTAGCTTCATATTTATATCTCATGTTGACAGGTTATGCAGGAGGCAATTTTTCAAATCTATAAACTCATAACACTGATGCTATAGCCGGGTTTCTAAGATGGTCATAGACTTGGATAATTGATATACGCTACAATTTGCATATTTAATTGTAAGTCATCTGTGAAGTGTTGGATGTCAGTACTTCATATTTTCCAGGGATAGTATTGTCAAGTTCTATATTATCAACTTCTTATACTGTAGCTTCATCACTTTTTTGCCGTGTTCACCCTTCAAACTATATATTTGTTGCGTAGTCAAGACTACAAGGAGTAATAAAACTAGTTTATGAAGATCATCACTGTGGATAAAAAATGTACAAAGGCTGATATCATCCATCCAAAATGTACCAAATCTGACATTCAATAAATATGAACCAAATCTGACAACAGCAAACAAAATGTAACAAAGTTGTCATTTAATAACAATGTACCACGTCTGACACCAAACAAAATTCGGAAGGACTAAGTCTCCATGCCGGAGACAGATCACGCGCAGCAGCCAAACCCGCAAGAAAACTGATGTGCTGGTGACCCTTTTTTGGCCGCACACAACAAAACTAGAGACTCCCAAGTTGATTTCGCAGAAGGCCATCCTTATAGGACCTGGAGACGAAGTCTTCTTGAGAAACTGAAGTGTATCTTGGGAGACCATTAAAAACAGCCAGAGACTGGGGAAAATGGGCGAACAACTGTTGGAGCCCTATGCTCTACGAGGAACGGAGAGGAATAAGTCATGTCTACTTTAATGCATGGTAGTAAAATAAAGCATTGGAAAGATCTATCTATTTACTATAGTTGCTGGGTATGTCCTTGATACAAGGTGTGCTACGATTTGATAGTATGCCAGCGAGACATGGACAGTGTATAGCAGAGACGCAAGAAAACTAAACCACTTTCACACAAGCTGTCTACGCAGAATACTAAAAATAAACTGACAGGACAAAATTCCAGATACCAAAGTTCTCATAAGAGTAAAGATCCCAAGCGTCACAACACTGCTGCAGAAGGCCCAAGTGAAATGGGCCGGTCACGTTGCTCGAATGCCTGATAAACGCATCCCAAAACAGTTGATGTATGGCGAGAATGAAAGGGGCTGGTGGACAGAAAAAACGCGTTAAAGACACTCTTAACGTGTTTCTGAAATGCTTCGAGTCCTGTGAATCCCTGGTGCAAGATCGTCAAATGTGGCGCTGTAACAACACGAGGAACTCGCATAGCTGAGAATCGTTGCGCCGCTGAGGCACAGAGAAAACGAGCTCTGTGCGAAAAGACACAACACCCACATGATCTAACCTTGATCATGTATGCCCCACCTGTGGTTGGGGATTGTGTTCTGGGATCACCTCCGCACACACCAGAGCGGTGCAGCAGCACACGTCTGAGGATGTTGTCATCATCGCTTGCGATGGACGGCTACTATTATTAGCTACGATTTGAGAATTTATTAATACTCTATATCAAATCAATGTTTTAAAAAATGAATTTCACACATAATGTTCATTTTAATATAGTATACTAGTAATATAGGCCGAAAATTTAGAATAAGCTACCCTACACGTGTAGGAGCCTATAAACCCATGCGCAACGTTTAGTCGTTCTTGGCAAAACCGAACATATCACAAAGAGTGATTAAACTGGCTGATAAGAACGAACGCAGAAAAACGTAGTAATATTTGTACTGTTATAATTACTCAATACGTGTAAACGTAAAGTTAAAAATGTATAAACTTCATTTCACGCTATATACAATATTATAGAATAGATTAGATTAGATTCACTCCACATTAGTCAGAAAAACTAGTTTAGTATAAAACAATGTCTTTAATTTACGTTGACTAATCTAGTTGACAGTTAGAAAGCAAAATTGATGCATTTGAGATGTGGATATATACGAGGGCGCATTGAAAAGTAATGCCTCCAAGAACATAACTTTGTTAATATACATAATTTATAAATGAAACATACATTTTCAGAAAGCTTGAGATGTCCACTACACAATAGAGTCATTATTTTTGACATAGTCACCTCCACGTTCCACACACACACGCCAACGTCGAACTGGTTGTTGCATCCCGTCGAAGAAAAAATCTGATGATTTTTCACGAAGCCAGGTACGCACATCTGCTGCCACATCCTCGTCAGAAGCATATCTATTTCCCTTGAGATGTTCCTTGAGCTTTGGGAACAGGAAAAAGTCACAAGGTGCCAAATCGGGGCTATATGGTGGGTGCGCTAAAATGTCGTCAAAATTGAGACGCTCTAATGCTGCCGCTGTTTGTCTACTGGTGTGTGGACGAGCATTGTCATGTTGAAGGACTGCGTGTTTTCCAGGATGAACACGTAGCAGTCTTGCCCGTAGTTTCTTCATCGTTTCCACATACCGATCAGAATTGACAGTATTGCCGCGTTCCAAAAATTCTGTGTGGATTACGCCCTGGCAGTCCCAAAAATGGTCATCAAAACTTTTCCCGCTGACGCGACAGTTTTGAATTTTTTGGGGTGGGTGAGTTTTTGTGCCTGTATTCCATAGACTGGCGCTTGTTTTCAGTGTCGTAATGATGCACCCATGACTCATCGCCAGTGACAATTCGGCAGATAAAGTCATCGCCTTCTCGTTCATATCGCATCAGGTGTTCCTGACACGCCTGATGTCATCAGATTTTTCTTCGACGGGATGCAACAACTAGTTCGACGTTGGCGTGTGTGTGTGGACCGTGGAGGTGACTATGTGGAAAAATAATGACTCTATTGTGTAGTGGGCATCTCAAGCTTTCTGAAAATGTATGTTTCATTTGTAAATTATGTATATTAACAAAGTTATGGACTTGGAGGCATTACTTTTCAATGCTCCCTCGTAGAATAGTTTCATAGACAGAAAAACAGACAAATAAACACGTTTTAGGAAAACTAGGCATGAAGAAACAATTATTAAGAGAAATAAAATTCAGAAAAATAAAGTATTTTGGGCACATGATGACACCATGATAAAATCTTTACTAGAGGGGAAAGTTGAGGGTGGAAGACCGAGAGATAAGTGGGAGGGAAACTTTAAGAAATGGACAGGTTACAGTCTGGCAGAGTGTAACACCAAGGCAAAAGACAAAGGATGCTGGAAATTTATTGCAGCCAACCTTCGATGTGAAGATGGCACCTGATGATGATGATTAATCTAGTTAACTATCAAAGAGCGCGGGACAATACAAAATTAATATTGCAGAATAAGATTCAAATCTATTGAGCCTGTGTAATTAGCTCTTTACTATGTGGCTCTGAAACATGGACAGCCTACGAGAGGGTACTTAACATCTTTCATTTTCGATGTCTCATTTTGAGATTATGAACATCAGGTGTGGTATGACAAGATAACCAACTCTGACGTACTGCAACGTGTAAACTTTCCTTCCATCAAAGGGTATGCGCAGTAGCAGTAGACGACTAAAATGGCTAGGAGTATGTGAGAAGAACGGACAATAGTCGCATACCACAAGTGTTGTTCTGTGAACTTTCGGAAGGGAAGAGGCAAAAAGGCAAACCACTGCTCAGATATAAGGATGACTGCAAGGCCTCAATGAAGACATGTTCTATCGGTTCTTAACCAAAAAAAAAAGAGAGAAAAAAAAACTAGCCGATGACCAAGTTATGTGGAGACCCACATTACGTAAAGGTGCAGAATCTTGTGAAAAGAGACCGCGTGATGAGCTGAAAGGTAAGAGAGACAAGCGCAAACTCAGTTGTCACAGTAAAACACTTGCCAATTGACCGTTAGACAAAAAAAGGCCATACACAATCTAGTTAAGTGCTTGCGTGCACGTTCCAAGTTATTACTACGAGCCTTCTTTAGTTGCATGACGTTACACCATCTCTCTCTCTCTCTCTCTCTCTCTCCCTCTAATAAGATGGAGTTATATTAGATGTGTGCGCGATTCTACCTGCACGTCTCTTCCACTTCTCGCTAGTTCTGTAAGAACCGCAAACGCTCTCGCGTATATCAACAATAACATGTTTGTTATGTAGACACTATTACCAACATTGTCTTTACAATTTAAAGAAAAATTGCAAATTATATTTTAAAAAATATATATTTTGTGAGCATCACTGTGTGGCGTGGTATTCGAATACCAAACATAGAATATACGCCACCGAGATAATATATGTTTTTGTTCGAGACGAGCCCGTGCTGAGAAAAGATTTTGTGTATCTAATTAAGAAGTTAATAAAACTGCGAATCTGTAGGACAGTCTCGCAAAGATCATAAAGGAACTAGTCCCATCGCCGTGCAAATAGGCCAAAAAAACATGTATGTGTTAAAAATCTGATTCCAATAAATAACAGAGCTACAATCGGGCAGATCTTAAAGGTGGCGAAATTGCACTTTTTCTCTCAATTAATAATAAAATACACTGTAGCCTTTTCAGACCTAGAAGTCTGCCACTTTAAATTTCTACCCCTAATGTGCAGGGGGTAGGAGGACCCATTCCTTTTGTCGGTGTAGATATGTTTGTTTGTGTTCGTTCTTTACGGCCAGCTTAATCACTCATTTGGATATATTTGGCCGTAGCCAAGAACGATTATACGTTACACCTAGGTTCGTAGGCCCATACACGTGTAGGGCAGGCATCCGAAATTTCGGCCTACGGGAAATGTTTGAGCCTGTCTCGCTGACAGTCAGTCCCTCGCACTTTCTCTTTGTGCAGTGGCGGCTCGTGATCATTTTTATTGGTGGGGCCACATAAAAATATTCGGAAAAATCATGGATTTGGGTTAGGTTAAATTTTAGTAGTTACTATTATTTATCTATTTCGAGAAGTTAATCGCCCTTTCCACCAATATACATCTGTGTGCGACAATGTACGTTTAGACGAGTTGGTACCTACATATTTTAGTAAAGGGTATATGAACAAATAATTGTGAACATATAATTTATAAAAGAATTAATACACACACATTAGTTTTGGTGGGGCTCAGCCCCCACTGGCCCTTAATGACGAGCCGCCACTGAGTGTAGGTATGAACACACAACCGTCTTGTGTCAGAGTCGATAAAATCTGTCCCACTTCCTCTCAATTACTATGTCTACATTGTATACGGTGTATTTTGATCTGTTAGACAAGGGGTTTAATCCGTCACACTGACTATATAATAAATAAAATTTCTCATAGCATTTTGAGACCTTAGGGTATGAATTCACTTCACATTTCTATGGTCTAGTGTGTAGAAGGGCCAATTCCTTTCTTCACGTGTGGGTTTGAACCCACAACCCTGTTGTGTTCGAGTCGCTTATGCATTACGCTAATTCGTCCCGCTCACACTGACCACAGCCAACGCTAACTGGGTCTGATAACTGACGGGAAATCCTGACCCATTTTAAGTTGGGGGCTGGAAGATATATATGTTTGATAGAACACTGCAAAAGTTTTTGCAATTTTACTCAATTCTGTGAGTCTATGGTTATTTATTGGTGAAAAATGTTCATAATATTGATATTTCATATTGTTCAACTTAACTTGTTGCATAATATAACTTCGATTTAGCAATTTGTGTTGATTTTAAAATGAATCCGTCTATATACAACAATACTGGAATGCGAGGTCACGTGGTGTAGTTGTGGTCTGATTTCCCATAATTCTTTCCGGAGTCCGCAGGCCCATAAGTTTAAAGTTGGCTCTGCACTGACTATACCAGCTATAATTCATCTTTAGACGCAGTTATTTCTTCATCGCGCAGAGACTAGTTTCTGGTGTTATTTTCTTAGGATATTATAGTCTTGAACATGTGGACGGCAGCTGGTGAGAGTATGTGATGTCTCCTTTTTTAAAAAAAAATGCTTTCTCTTGCTAATCGTAAAAAAAAGAGTTAAGAACCTGTGTTATACCACGTGGTATATAGGGTAATACGGTGTTAGGTCCGCATTTTTCATTGACCGTCGGCACATGATGGGTGATGTGGTCAAAATCACACCAGCCGCATTTACTTTCCAGCTCTTTTTCTGGTACCAAATTGAGGCTGTGTCGATATGTTGCGGGCAACGGCAACACACGGGCTGCTAATGAATATATAATCAGATAACACATAATTTGTTAAAGACTGTAAGCAGTGGCGGCTCGTGTTCATTTTTGTTGGTAGGGCCAGATAGAAATTTTCGGAAAAATCATGGTTTCGGTTAGGTTATATTTTAATGTATAAATAATAAATACGTTAACCTTATTTTTGGTGGGGCCCGGCCCTACTGGCACTTAATGACGAGACGCCACTGACTGTAAGCATAACTATCAAGTACTAACCTAGACTGGAGTTCCAACAACAGCGAAGAATCTGCTGTCTATTACTTGAACAAAATCACTGCCGGCAAAAAGATGATCAATGCAAGTCTCTGGCATTAGTTGACATATTTCTAGAAAATATAACAGTTCTAAAACTTCATTCTGGCTACAGAAGTTAGAAACTGGGCGAATGAAGACCAACAAGAATGCACAAACAAGACCAAACGGTACGGCTACAAAAAACAACATGAGAATCCATAGTATAGAGTTGATTGTGAAGTAGGCAAAGGGATGATCCTTCCTGTCCATTTGAGTGGTGGTGGATGACATTGTGATCTGATTTTCAAAGTAGCAAATTGTAACCTCAATACGCGTGTGGCAACAGGAAGGGTCAAGTCATAGCCAGGCTGTGTGTGAGTTCATGTTTTTTGGTGGTTTTTCTTTTGTAGTCGCCATGTTATTTAAACACGAATATAAAACTTACGTTACAGCATCGTGCGCACCGTGGCTGTGAATATGAAAATATGTAGTATTTAGATGTTTGGCGATAGGAACTTAAACATAAAATGAAAATAGGTATGTACAGGTAGTTGAAAATTATGTGGCAAAAATAACAAAACAATAGTTATAAATAGAGCACAATCCTGCAAGTGTACAAGTTGGCAAAACGACAACGCCGTCTGCATACTACTCGACATATGCGTCATTGCTGACCTTTGAACGTTAGTTATATCATGCAAGCAGCGTTACCCAAACTAGGGTCCTCAAGCGCTTGAAGAAATATTATGATCGTTGACATTTCAAAAATATTTACAAAAAAATCATGTATAATAAGTGGTAAACTAGTTCCGCTGCGAAATTAAAGGACCGGAACAGACCGGAGTCTAAATGTCTGACAGGACAAAATGAAAGACCATTTGAAATTTCCCGCAGTCTGAGAAGATGAAGCTAGCTTGACTGTTTGTGTGGTGTAATAATAACTCCATCGTTAGAAGATATTCATTTATAGAAACTTTTGTGGTCCGCAGTAATGCAAAGTTTGAGAACCGCTGAGTTATAGCGTGGGTCTGCTACAAATATCGGAAATGAAGAATATGGCAACGGTTGTTCAGTGTAGCACTCTGAAACAATGTCAGCGATAAAGCGAAATGAATAATAATAATAAACCTTTCAGCTCCCGCTGAAGCACAGGTTCTCAACAAATATGTGTCCTTCATTTCTTTCCTGCGATATCCTTCCTGGGCTATCCATGTCTTTTCAATTGCCCCAATATTCATTTCAAGCTAACTTCTTCATGTGTTATTTTGATATTTCTATGTTTCTCTTTGCTTGTGAGTTCCATAACAAGACCCACCTTATCTAATTCGACAGTAGTGTCTTTTTTCTTAAAATCTTATTGCAAGTAATGATGTGTTCTTTCCATTAGTTCCTCATTTGTAACCTTGTCGTGTAAATCAAAGAATTCTTCTACGTTATTATTTGAGTTATATTGCGCACATATCTGTATTTATGTAATAGTTTCTTGTTCTTTTATTCTCCCTGCCATAATTCTTGCTGATATATACATTATTCGTGCTAAAGCTGGTTCTATGACTATTAATAACCCATGTCTTGCCTTTATTTGATAGCCTACTACTGAATACATGAGTGTATAATGCTGATATATCTCTTTCAGTGGCGGCTCGTGATCGTTTTTGTTGGTGGGGCCAAACACATATTTTCGAAAAAATCATGGGTCTTTTTCTTCTTTGCGTTCGTTCTTTACGACTAATTTTAATCACTCTTTGTGATATGTTTGATCTTTGACAAGAACGTGAATACGTTGCACATTGGTTTGGTAGGCCCCTAAACGCATAGACTTTTACACGCTTAGGACACATGCATCCGATTTCAGCCAAACCTCCTTAGTCGCCTCTTACGACATGCATGGCAGGTAACAGTGGTTCTACTCTTTACACCCAAAATTTGGACCCCGGTAACCACTCGGGCGATCGGTTAGGTTATATTTCAATATATAAAATAATATTTACATGTTACACATTATTTTTGGGGGACCTGGTCCCTAATGACGAGCCGCCACTGATCTCTTTGTGTCCCTTCCATTTTATTCTGGTATCTGCCAGCCACATTTTTTCAATACTTCGTTTCTTCTCAATCTTCCTGTTGGTTCCGCAGATGTTTATGGTTTCTATTTTTTAAATCGCTTCTCTCGCATTTTCAGGTTCCCGTTTTTGTCAGTCCGTTTACACCTCATTTTAATTCTTTGAGAAGTAGAAGATCCAGCATCGGTTTGCTAGGTCAATCCCGGATTGAGGACAGAAAAAAACTGACATTGGTAAGTCCATCCAGAGCCAACTATAAACTACTGGGCCTTCGGGCTCAGGTAAGAATTATTGGGAAATCAGACCCCAACTACACCACGTGACCTCGCATTCCAGTATTGGTGTATATAGACGATTCATTTTAAAATCAACACAAAATGCTAACTCGAAGTCATATTATGCAACAAGTTAAGTTTAACAATAAGGAATATCAATATTATAAATATTTTCACCAATAAATAACCATAGACTCACAGAATTGAGTAAAATTGCAAAAAAGCGTGCAGTGTTCTATCAAACATCTGTAATTTCCAGATCCCTTTTCTTATCTAGGTCAGTGAATACCCAGCCAGTTGTCTGGACTGTGCTAGAGACTGGCTGTGGTCCATCACACTATTCGAGTTATAGCCACGTTAGTCATTGACCTCACGGTCAAAGTTTTCCAGTCAACCACAGTAGGGTTGGTTTGTGTATTCTGCGGGTCGTTAGCAAGCTATTAATTTCTGTTCCTCATAGAGAGACTAACCGATTCCAACTCTGCTGGATGTAGAGCACACATTGTAGACCTATATATCTTAATTATAAAACTGAAACTCCTTGTGTCTGTCTGTCCCGCAAACCTATCAAACACTGAACATTGGCAATTTGATATTTGCCCAGCTTATTCATTCTTGAATGTCTAGGTCAACCAATTTTGAACTCTCTACATTGTTAAATTTCGGCGTTATGAATAATTGAGACAACATCAAAGTTATTTGATGCATAAGACCAAAAGATTATTATAATAATTAATGAACGAATCAGAAGAGCGTCTGGCTGAATTGATTAGCGCGGCTCCAATGCTGGATACCCGTGTTCAATCCACGGTAAGGCCAATGACTTTTTTCTGTCGGGGCACAAAGAAAATCCTAACCTGAACAGTTTCCCTCCGTAAATATCACTCCGTTCGTTAATTAATTATCATTATTATCTCCCGTTACAACATGAACCACATTACCTTAATCATAATCTGAAGTGGAACAACGTAGATTTCAAAATAGTTTGTGGGTACAACATCAGTACTAGACTTCATCAAGAAACAACAAATTAAATGGTTCGGTCACGTAAGCAGATTACCATCAGACAGTACACCCCAAAGAGCAATGCTGCTCCGATACAACGGGTACAAGCAAAAGGCCGCAGCAAAGATGGACCTCAGAGATAACAGAGGCGACGAAGAGACTATCTACGAAGCGCATACTAGGCTCGTTTTAGAAATCTCTTCCTGACCTGACGCGAGGCATACAGGATTCGAAAAGAAAGAAAGAAACAGTTTCCGGCGACTGCACTAGCCATGGGGGATTAAATTCTCATTATCTCGTCCCTCCCACCACCTTACCTCACCGCCCTAAAGGCGGTACTACAGCAGTAGTACAGGCAATACTCAGGGATAACGATAGTTCATAGTTCATAGCATAACGATAGTTTTTTTTTGTGTGAACGAACGTAGCGCTTTTTAGTATCATACAATCAAAGAGAGATAATAATGAAAAAGAAGTGGATGAAACAGATATGCGACTTTCAAAGTATTCAACTAGTGTTCATTAGTGAAAGTCTTAGTATATGCGAAATATTGACAATTGTAGTGTTTATCCTCAATACGTGTCATACTTATGAAAGTATACCCCACCCACCTTAGCAGGAGAAATGTCATATTCCTGTATCACTCTCATCAGAGACCGTCTCCGCATCAAAGGTTAGTTGCAATAAACCATCAACATTCCCTTTCTCTATCTTTTATGCTGCACTCTGCCAGTCTGTAATTTGATCACCTCTTGATGATTACTCAAGTAGTAACATGTGCCATGCAGAACGTCGTTTTCATCACAGCCCGACTGAAATTATTTTTAACCCCAACATTATATATATATATATATATATATATGGCCTTTTTCGTCTTTACATGCAGTCAATTGGCAAGTGTTTCACTGTGACAACTTCTGAGTTTTCGCTTGTCTCTCTTGTCTTTCGGCGCATGCCTAAGTCTCTCTTCAAAAGAATGTACACCTTTGCGCAATGTTGTTTTCCGTATATCTCGATCATCAGCCAGTTTTTTTCATTTGATGGGACCGATAGAAAAGTTACTCATTGAGGCCTTGCATACATTTTTATATCTGAGCAGTGGTCTGCCTTGGTGCCTCTTCCCCTTCCGAAAGTTCACAGAACAACATTTGTTTTGGAATGCGGCTATTTTCCATTCTTTGCACATGCCCTAGCCATCTAAGTCTTCTTATAGCCAGTAGACCAACTTTGAGTCTTCTTCAAAAATACATTAAGCCGTTAAATCGGCTCAGAATGGCAAAACGGTTACGATTTATTTGGTGTCCGGCTACCACCTTCGTCTTGGTCATCCCCTACCTCGTACTCCAGGAACCATGCCTTCCACCACCGTTTTCTCCAAACCACTGTGACGTTTAATCTGGCCAAAATATTTCATGATGTTATTTATGAGTCAATGCTCCACCATGCAGGTTTTGTATGATGTCTTTCTTTTCTCTCTTATCTATCTAAGATGCTGCTGAACGTTTTAGTAAACCCCTGCTTCAAAGCTAATTTGTTCTTTAATGTTTGTGTTTTCCACGACACGGTCTCTCGGTCGACCCAGAACTGGGTACCGGGCCATGTTCTGGGGAAAGAATAGCCAGACCTGGCGTGATGTTGACCACATCACCCATCGTGTGCCGACGGTCAATGAAAAATACAGGCCTAACACTGTATTGACCTATATACCACGAGGTATGAAAGGGTTCCTTTACTATCTATCTAAGATGTTCTAAGAACTTTTCTGTTACACCTTGTTTAAAAAGCTTCAATTTTGTTCTTTAATGTTTGTGTTGTGGTCTACGATTCACATGATCATCTCTTGGTCGCCCGAGTGGTTACCGGGCCCATGTTTGGGGTGTAAAGAATAGAACCATTGTTACCTGCCACGCATGTCGTAAGAGGCGACTAAGGAGGTTTGGCTGAAATCGGATGCACGTGTCCTAAACGTGTAGAAGTCTATGCGTTTAGGGGCCTACCAAGCCAATGTGCAACGTATACACGTTCTTGGCAAAGATCAAACATATTACAAAGAGTGATTAAAATTGGTCGTAAAGAACGAACGCAAAGAAGAAAGAAGAAGAAGATCATCTCTTGGTGATACATATCAATTCTCTTGACTAATTCGCGACAAATTCTTGAAACACAATCGTGCTACAAAAGAAATAGTGTGAACCAGATGACATTTTACACGCAACGAGGCTTTCATTAATTCGACACGCGATGAGGACAAACACTACAATTGTAAATCGTTCACAAATGTTGAAACTTTCCCAATTAGACACGCATTAAAATCTTTCAGTCGTTTCTGTTTAATGCTTTGTTGTTATTATTAGCTCCCTTTGACCATCTAAATATCACTCCGTTCGTTAATTAATTATCATTATTATCTCCCGTTACAACATGAACCACATTACCTTAATCATAATCTGAAGTGGAACAAAGTAGATTTCAAAATAGTCGCGTTGACCTAAACATTCCAGCATGAATAAGCTATGCACATTTTATGATTTCAGCGATTGAGTTTTTGTGGAACAAACAAACATACACAAAGATTTTCAGTTTTAAAATTAAGATACCAATGTATCTGACAAGGCAAAGGGGCCAAATGCGCGGTAATAAAAGTGACAAATCTTCACTAGGGTCAGTGAGCATTAACTGATCAAGACTCACCCTACCTTCACGCAGTGGCCAGGAACAGACTGCAGCTCTGCAGTGATATATGGTAGTAGTAGTGTTTGCGCAATCACGAATAATATGAGATCTGTTCGCATCATAGACGGGCGGAATCTCTGAGTGAAATGTGTACACACATGTCTCCTGGCCGATGTCTAGAGAGAGGTAACATGTACAAGTGCAATACAAATGAACGAAAAACGGCGTGTGAAAACAGTACAACAAATCGTCCAAATTTTAGACTTACATCGTCCAAAGCTATTGGTCAGAGTATTTTTTACGCGCTCTCGGCAAGACTGTAAAAAGCTGATACAATCTGTTTGTCCTGAATAGAAAAAAGAGAAGACTGGTAAAATCTGCACCAGAGGCAGAACGCATTGGTTTGGGCGGAGTGATGTTGGTCGAGCGAAAACCTCAAAATTTGCGTTCCAGCGACTATGAAACTGCACTCACAGGGAAATCTGTGGTAGGCAAAAATGTGGTAGGCCCCATGGCAGAGCGAAAAAATAAAAGTTGCTTTCGAGCTGAATATGCCCTTCCTGATTTTATGTAGTGTTCAGTCTCAGCTTTGGAAATACATAGATGGCACTTCAAATTGCCTTGTGGCGATATGATCTGCTGAGAATGTTCCTAAATAGGAACGACCTCACCGAGTCAGTAAAACTGCAAAGCGTGAACCTGCTCTTTGGCGCAGCTCACATACATGCTGCACTGAGTGGCTGAAAAATGATAAATAGTGAACGACGTTTAGTGCTAACGAAATCAAAATAGGTATATGGGAATATAGGTATATAGGTATATGGAAATATAGGTATATGGTAATATAGGTATATAGGTATATAGGAATATAGGATATAGGTATATGGAAGCAGTTAGAATAAATGGAATTGATAAGTATTGAATTGGTATATAGATAGAATACAGAGTTATAGGTACAGAAATAACAGAAAATAAAATAGGTATATTAGGAAATATAGGTATAGGTATAGAAATAAATATGGTATATGAAAATAGTAAATTAGAAGTAAATAGTATGTATATGGGAATATAGGTATATAGGTATATGGAAGCAGTTAAAACAATTGACATTTGAGATGTGGATATATAGAGGAATAGGCAGAGTTTCATGGACAGAAAAACAGACAAATAAACAAGTTTTAGGAAAACTAGGCATGAAGAAACAATTATTAAGAGAAATAAAATTCAGACAAGTAAAGTATTTTGGGCACATAAAAGACATGACACCATGATAAAACATTTACTAGAGGGAAAGTTGAGGGGGGGAAGAGCAAGAGGAAGACCGAGAGATAAGTGGAGGGAAACTTTAAGAAATGGACAGGTTACAGTCTGGCAGTGTGCAACACCAAGACGAAAGACAGAGGATGCTGGAGATTCATTGCAGCCAACCTTCGATGTGGAGACGGCACCTGATGATGATGATATAGGAATACCTGTATAGGCAAACACAAAGACTGTTACAGGATAGGGAAGCAACCATATTTTTTTTTAAGCGGCACAGAAATCGGATGTGCCGGCCTACTGGTCTGTACCACGTAACTATCGCAACGTACAATCGCTCTTACGCCCAAATCACATACAGATCACAATGAGTGGTTCAACAAGTGGTTGATATAGAGCGTACGACGAAGAAGAAGACAAAGCAAAACACGATGAAGTTATCAACATGACATAAAGCATAGAAGACAATGATCTAAAAATAATCATAAACACGTATTGTCACTATCAACTAGTATTAACAACCGATTATGAAATTTTAATCCGATCAAACAATGAATTAGGCAGTGGTGTGATATCCGATCAGCTTCGCCCGTCAGCCCAGCGTGTTCGTAGCGTGTTGACTTACGGGTGACTATCCCACTGTGTGTCGGGTTCAATTCCGCGGATGACAGAAAAAACCACAGATTCCCAGATTTACGGTGTTCATGGCACCGAACCGAAGGGTTACGATGTCCATGGCACCGAGCCGAAGAGCTGGAAAGCTCAAGTGCTTCTGGATCGGAAAAAAAAAAAATCCGATCAGCTAATCTGCTATCACTGTCCTGTTAATACTTTCAAGAGATATAGAAGACTTGACCGGTATATAAGACCGGTTTTTTTCTGGAGAAGGGGTTGACGTGGAAAGGAGGGGGATACAAGATAAGAAAACAACTTGAGATATGCTTGCATATGACGAAATGTTAATAAAGTGTAAACACAGTCTCAAATTAGATAGCAATATTTAACGACGAAGAGATAGTGATTTGTGAATAGTTACTCGAATACCTATTATAGACTCGATCCGAAACAACGCCTTCTCGATGGAGTTCAAGTGGTTTATGATCCGAAAGTACAAAACAGCATTTAGGAAATAGTATTTGTTAATTTATCACTACAATTGCCCCATAGTTAGCTGCAATACATTTCTAGCAAATTCTGTTTCGTGACCTGATGAAACCCTACCTCTTGATGTTCACTATCCAATTATATCTTTGTCAAATCAGATAAAAAAGATTACTGTTGCTAGTTTCGAGTTTCTTCTTCTGCGTTCTCACTAGATTGGGATTTTGGATTCTCTAATAAGGCAGCCGTCTGCCTCAGATTATCAGCTACGTCATACAATTTGTCTTGGATGCTAGTGTAAGTGGGCCACCTCTTTCTTCTCAAGTTTGCATACTGGGGGCAGCTCTGTAGGATATAATTCCTATGATTTCTGCTTCCCCGTTGTGCCGACCTCTTCCCGCAGTAAGTTTTGGCCACCGTCGTGATGGTAGGTCTCACATTCTTACTGTGTGGCTAAATCTCCTAGGCAGATTGGCGACCGTAGAATATGTTATCCCATTCCTCATTGTGAGGGGTCGTTGCACGATGTTATGCGCCTACGGCCTGGTGCATCCGTTTTCTGCAAGCATTTGTTTCGGGTTAGCATTCCTTAGCGGACACGGGCATCCGATTTCATCCAGACCTCTTTAGTCGCCTCTTACGACATGCATGGCAGGTAACAGTGGTTCTATTCTTTACACCCCAAATTTGGACCCCGAAAACCACTCGGGCGGTTTCGAGTTTCTAATAATTTTTATTCATTCTCTCGCGATCCCATTCATACAAAATGGTGCATTTCGAATAGTAATCGTTACTCATTAAATTGCACATGAAGAAATTAATGGTTACATTGTGAAATATTTGTAACGTAGCTTCTAATCGGTTCATTTTTAATACTCTTCATAATGTCGAATACCTGTATATCATTATTATTTTTATTATTCTTGTTTTATAAATATCTCGTTGAATATTATCTTTACTTTGGGCTGCTTGACGGTAGCAGTCCCAAGTATATTTATCAAGATGTAGATTACTTCTTCTCTCTGCCTCTTTAACCCGGACTGGGGCATAGGCCCTCAACCATTTTATGCCAAGTCTTCCTATCTCTAGCTATCTCCTGCAGCTCCCATGTAGATTTACTTGTTCTACTTAATACTCGTTATCCACAAGTGTTCAAAATGAAGGCATGTGTATAATCCTCTGCTGCAATAGAAATACTCCTATGTGTAGGGTTGCCAATTTAGCATTTTTAATTATAGATTTAACATTACTTTTCGCGATTTAGCATTAAAGATTTGGATTTAGCAGAAAAATCAGCATTTAAACAAAATTAATTATCATTTTAATTTATTTTAGTTTAGTCCATGAATCAGAAAATCGACAAAAACAGAACGGACAAACATAGAAAATTGACTACAGTGAGATTTGAATAATGAATTGCTCCCTCTAAGTGTACGACAGTGAAAATCACACGTACTTTCCACAGCGCGGACTGTGATACAGATCATGCACTAGTTATCAGCAAAGTCAAAATACTTCCAAGGAAAACCTATTCAACAAGAAGACCACCCAAACCCAAAGTCAGCGTCACCAAAATGGGGATGACAGAGAATAAGGAGACTTTCAGAAAGGCGTTTACTGCTCTGTGTGAGAATGAAATGGGAGAATGTAGAGTAGACGAAAAGTGGAACATTCTAAAATCTAACATATATGACTGTGCCATTGACTCATTTGGCACCAAGAAATTCTCCAACAAAGACTGGGTAGAACAAAATGAAACAACCCTAAGCCCTCTACTTGAGGAAAAGAAAAGAGCTCTAATAAATCACAAAAATAAACCCTCGCAAAGTTCAAAGGACCATCTTCGACACACAAAATCAGTATTGCAACGAGAGTCAAGGAGGTGTGCAAATGAATACTGGTCAAATCTGTGTTCTGCGATACAAAATGCTGCAGATATGGGCAACACCAAGGCAATGTACGAAAATATCAGAGTAGCTCTGGGACCAAACATAACAAAAATTGCACCACTAAGATCAGAAACAGGTGAGCCAATAACAGATATGACCAAACAGCTCGAAAGATGGGTGGAACACTATTCCAATCTTTACTCTGTGGAGAAACCAGCACACCCAGTCCTCGATCAGATCATACCGAAACATCATGACCAAACCGAGCTGGATACCGAACCCACGGAGCAGGAACTTTCCGAAGCAATCAACAAACTTTCAAATGGCAAGGCATCAGGACTAGACAACATTCCTGCAGAAATCCTCAAATACAATAGGGATGTCCTGCTGCCCCACCTCTACAATCTCCTTATTCAGTGCTGGAGAGAGGGAACACTTCCTCAGGACATGAGGGATGCAAAGATAGTGACACTCTATAAAAACAAAGGGGATAAGGGGATTGTAACAACTACAGAGGCATCTCCCTTCTAAGCGTAACAGGGAAAGCTTTTGCACTAGTCCTTTCAAAACGACTACAGAAACTGGCGGAGCGTGTTCTTCCAGAGTCACAATGTGGATTCAGAGCTAGACGGTCAACAACTGACATGATATTTACCCTTCGACAGCTACAAGAGAAGTGCAGAGAGCAGAGCAAGCCTCTATGTATTGCTTTCGTGGATTTGACTAAGGCATTCGACACAGTCAGCAGGCCAAGTCTTTATAACATATTGAAGTATATTGGTTGTCCCCAAAGTTGCTCCAATTGATTGTTTCCTTCCATGAGGGCATGAAAGCCAGCATACAGTTCGATGGCAGCACATCTGATAGTTTCGAGGTTAAGAGTTGAGTCAAGCAGGGCTGTGTCCTTGCCCCCACTCTCTTTGGTATCTTCTTCGCAGTCCTTTGAACCACGCCTTAGGGACGCTGATGGTGATGTTTTCATCCGCACTAGATCTGATGGTTCACTGTTTAACTTGGCTCGCTTAAGAGCCAAGACAAAAACGACGGAAATACTTCTCAAGGACCTCCTTTTCGCTGACGATGCTGCCTTAGTCGCCCACAGTGAGACCACACTGCAAAGTCTAATTAATAATTTGTCAAAGGCATGCGACCTCTTTTCTCTGACAATAAGTGTCTCCAAAACAGTTGTATTATGTCAGGAGGTAAGACATCAAACATCACTTTAAATGGCGACCATCTAACACCAGTGCAAAATTCTGCTATCTTGGGTCCACGGTCACTGCCAGCCTTTCTTGACGAGAAATCAACGCTCGTATAAGGAGTGCCGCTACTACATTCGGCAAACTATCAAAGCGAGCGTGGGACAACAAAAATTGACATTGCAGACGAAGACTCAAATATATCGAGCCTGTGGAATTAGTTCTTTACTATATGGCTCAGAAACATGGACAGCCTACTCAAGACACGAGAGGAGACTTAACATCTTTCACCTTCGATGTCTCCGCAAGATTATGAACATCAGGTGGTACGACAAGATAACCAATACTGAAGTACTACAACTGCAAATCTGCCTTCCATCATGGGCATGCTCAGCGTAGACGACTAAGATGGTTGGGACATGTGAGAAGAATGGAAACTTATCGCATACCAAAACAAATGTTGTTCTGTGAACTTTCGGAGGGAAGAGGCACCAGGGCAGACCACTGCTCAGATATAAAGATGTCTGCAAAACCTCAATGAAAAACTTTTCTATAGATCCCAGCACATGGGAGGGACTAGCTGATGACAGAGTTGTGTGGAAAGCCAAATTACGGAAGGGCGCAGAGTCCTTTGAGAAGAGACTTATGTACGAGCTGAACAACAAGAGAGAAAGCGAAAACTCAGAAGTTGTCACAGTAAAACACTTGCCTATTGACCGTCTGTAAAGATGAAAAGGGCCATACAAGTGTACGATATAATCTTGTTCTCATTACAAAATACATTGACACATATTAAGAAACGTATTATTCCTCTGCTATAATTATTTCATTTAGATGAAGAAATGAAGTTATCAATTGAGATTCAATACAACAGCATACATTTGATTAACTGGACTGATATTACAACTACTGAGAGATTTTGGTCTGAAGTAATTAATTATATAAATTTTTTCGGGAGGTAACCCCTTCAGAGAAGTTACAACTTTCGCCCTAAGTTTATTAATTTTGCCAAATTCTAATGCTGAAGTGAAACGGTTATTCAGCAGAACGAATATCGTGAAAAAAGTAAAATGAGAAACAAAATGCATCTGCCCATGATTTCAGCAATTCTTGCAGTAAAATATGGCATAATGAGGCAAAACAAATGCTGCAAAAACTTTGACTTGAGGATGTTACAGGGACAAATTGGAACAGTGTACTCATATGACCCATAAAAACTTAAGATTGCTTAAAGGCCCCAGAAGATGTGCAGTCTGACCTCAAGTTTTGATAAAATACTATTCGAGCTGTAATTAATAAAACAAATTTACTTTTTGGCTTTTAAAAATCATTTACATAAAATGTTCGAGCATTTTTCTTCTAAAATCTAGCATCTAAAGCAGATTTACATTTGTCATCGCTGCCATCGTGAAGATGAGGTATTTTTGGCACTCTGTCAATGCGTTTCCGTCATGCTATCGCCAAACCAAAGCATATATGCGTGTTTCTTCTTCTTTTTCTTTGGGTTTGTTCCTCGCGGCCAATTTTATCTTTCTTATTGTGATACATAATTGATCTTTGACAAGAACGTTTGTTTACGTTGTAACAATTATGCGCCTACGGTGACTAGGCCAGCACTTCCGACTTTGCCAGAATTTTATTTCCTAGGGTAGCTTGCCTTACATTGTACAAGTCCTACCGATCCGTTGTGCCGTATATTTTGGCTTGGATCTACGCCGTAAAGAAGGAGAGTACTGCGCCCTTTCCGACTGTGAGGTCGTTCCGGATTAGGAACATTTCTCAGTCTTTTTGGGCACATAAGCTTGTCCCGAGACTTCGTCATCGTATAACACACAGTGAAAAGTGTCGGCCTTCGCCAATGTTTGGATTTGAGCAGCATGTCAAATCTTTACATTATCGGCCTTACTTTTCTGACCACTTTTGAGTTTATTCCGGAGTAGGAACATTCTCAGCCTTTTCGAGGCGCGTGTCGGCATTTGGCAATTTCTGTAACCACTCTGCATTTTCCCTGGCCCCAGGATACACTGGACTGGAGCCATGCACAAATAATGTAGAGGGTTGCATCATTAGGCGCTATCAGCGCAACTTATAATTCTACGGGCACACATTAGATTATCTGTAAAACAGCTAACATCGGCGAAGGAAATAACCTCGGGAAACTCTTAAACGAATTTCTTTTTTTCCAGATGACCAGGCAATTATATCAACAACAGAAGAACAGCTACAACAACACATTAACAGACTCCAGTTAGTATGTAACGAATACAACATGAGAATAAACATCGACAAAACCGAAGTAATGACATTCGCCAAAGAGAAAAGAGCTACGATATCTCCATCGACAATCGCCCATTAAAACAAGTAAAAGACTTCACATACCTGGGGAGCAGTGCCGGATTAGGTCAGCGCGGGGCCTGTAGCAAATTTTAGCGCGGGGCCCTAAGTTTTGTATGATAATAAATAATAAACACAACTTTTACAAACAAACTTGTCTCGATTTAATGTGAGCAAATTTAGAGATAATACTAGACAAATCAATTTCTCTAAGTAAATTACATTCAATGTTCATTAAGGTGAGGTTATTTGGACGATCTAGTCCCATCATGTTCCTTAACTCACTTTTTATACGCTTTAATATCGAAAAAGAACGTTCTCCGCTGCAGTTAGTAATCATTAAAGACAAGTAAATTCGTAAGACTATTTCTACATTTGGAAAACACGACTCTAATAAATTTTCCATTATAACTTTATAAAATTGCACTTCAACGAACTGCACAAGTTCGTCGCCTAGGCTTTCTTTCAAATCCTCTTGATAAGAGCTGACAATATTTGGAGTTCATCTGCCTTCATCTACTAGACAGTGATATGCGACTTCTGTATTTTCTGCTTCAGTTCTTTGGATTCAGCACCATCACACGACACTAAAAATTCAGACAGCTTGTGTGTTTTTGATATAGCATCGTGGTTATTTTTTTCCTTTTCATCTCTTTCACATAGGCGCGGGGCCCCAGAAGCGCGGGGCCCGTAGCATTTGCTACTTCTGCTACTAGGCAAATCCGGTGCTGCTGGGAGCATTTTTCAGCAAACGGAAGAAAAACTAATGAAATTCAACACAGATGCAACAAATAAAATGATAGGACAAATGGCACCAATTTTAAAATGCAAACATGTCACCATGAACACAAAAAGATTTGTTTAACAATAGCTTCTAATAATGTTCAACATTGCCAACACAAAAAGAGCAATGTTCAACACAATCTTTCTCCTACATTATGCTACCAGTGCCAAACCTGGACACTGACAACAAATGATAGAAGAAAACTAGTCACGACAGAGATGAAGCGTCTACGCAGAATGCTGTGTAACAAGAAGAGACCGGTTGAGAAATGAAGACATCAGGAAAAAGTGGGTACAACATCAGTACTAGACTTCATCAAGAAACAACAAATTAAATGGTTCGGCCGCATAAGCAGATTCCCAACAGACAGTGCACGTCAAAGAGCAATGCTGCTCCGATACAATGGGTACAAAGCAAAAGGCCGGCCACTCAAACGATGGACCTCAGAGATAACAGAGGCGACGAAAGACACTATCTACGAAGCGCACACTAGGGTCCGTTTTAGAGATAACTCTTCTTAACCTGATGCTGTGATTGGAGAAAAGAAAAGCGCAACTTAGATTTTGCGCTCGCCAAACATCACCCGCCCTGGTGTTTACGGGGATGGTGGAACAACAGTACCATGCCTGGTTGTTTCAGGGAAGGCAGTTTCGTTAGACGCTAAAACTTAATTTTAGGATTTGCGCTTTGCCAACTTTACCCAATAGATTTATCTGCGCTTGGCCTCTTGTACGGAGTTTACCGCAATCTCCCCATGTGTCGTCACGATACATTACAGTGTTTTCAGAGACACTTGCCGAGACCTTTGATTTGTTACGCATCGTTCTCATTGATTCTTGCCCCACAGCTGGCAATTTATTTGCTGCCATTTGCTCAGGGGAGTTGGGATTCGTTCACAGACGACTCGTACACTACTGTTTCTTACGTTTCAGTAACTATTTGGGCAACTTTTCGTCGGACATCGGCCAGGAGATGCGTGCATTTTGTTCAGGGATTTCGGAACTGCATTACTTTTCCGTACTTGCACTACTATCACTACCTTAGGTCTCACTTGATCCCTATCCGCTTAGACATGAACCGTTGTCTGTTCCAGGGTCACCACGTGGAGGTGGGGTAGGATCTTGAATAGTGCCAGCTCACTAAACCTGGCGCAACGTTGTCCCTAGAATTGCGCATTTGACCCCATGCGCGTTTCTGAGATCAGAGACACACACTGCACAAGAATACTAATAATAGTAAGTGCACACGAATCAAGCGTGACATATTGTGGATAACTCAAGCATGAGAGAACATTTGGTCAAGTGACCACATTGGCGACTACCGAAAGTGAAGAATGGATCCCCACAAATGGAATCATGACCAACTTATACAATGTTATCATTACTTTTGGGAGGGAATGTAAAGATTAGGACAATATGAAGGCTGAACTCAAAATTAAGAAGCTGATGATAAATAACGCAAATGATGATGATGTCAATGAGTAACTTGTTGCAAAGTAACGAAAAGTTACAAATAAATAGAAGTAACTGATACACACAGCACTAATAAGATATAGTTCTACACTAATCAGACGGTGTGTAGCTGGCTATTTAAATTACCAAACTTTTGTAATGGATAAAAGTGCTAGGTCATGGCAGAAAAATGCATCGAATTAAAGTATATTGACATAATAAAATTGGGAAACGAATAATTTGTTAAGAAAGATAATTATCTGCCTATTAGACGAGAGAGAAAACAAAACAAAAAACCTGTTTTGATCCACGTCTTGTATCAGCTGTCGCACATAGGGTGCGTGCGCTAAGTCTCGTGATTGCACCGACATTTCGATTCGATACCCCACGAGAACTGAGCCCTGACAAACGGACACGGCAATGAACTACAACAGCACGAATGGTACTGAAATGGACACTTCTGATTCAAGAAAAAGACCTCTAGACGGAGAAACAGATAATGGGGTCACCAAGAGATCTAACCAAGGTGGAGGTTAGGACGCTTTTTCGATTGTCTTTATGTAGGAGCGAAGAATTTGCACCATGTCTTATCGATGAACGGCAACATGGCGGCTTCGAAAATCTTGCCGGTGATAGCGAGAATTGTATTAATTCATAAGCTTAGTCTACGTTTTAATACTTAAGATAGAAGCCACACATAAAAAAAATCTTTCGAGTGATATATATCTTAATTGTCACGTTTATGTCATATTAATTGGATGCAGTTTTAGTCTAAACTCACAACGTCCGAGTTTACTTTCGTCATGACTTGTTTCGTTTCGTGTAAGGGCATGCCTGCGCAGTTGTGTGTCAGCAATACTGTTGTATTTTTTTTTCGTGTCGTACATGTTTAAACTGTAAAAAAGAACATATTTATAGATTGGTAAGCTTAGATGAATAAGTACCTTTAAATGCGCACAGTAGTGTCAGTAGTTAAAGCTTGTAGCCGTCTAATGCGATATTTAGACGGAAGTTGCTGCGGTCACCTCAGCTGGGCCGCGAAGGGCATGCATACTAAGCGAAAAATTATGACGTTGACCGACCTAAATTTCTTACAAATATCAATTTCAGAATAAACCGGAATTGTTTTAAAATACAGCTTGGAGAGTGTTTTGGATAATATTTAGCATATTCTTGAGTAATTGTGAAGGATAAACGTATTTTTAGATCAGTGAATAATACGAGTGACATCCATTTCGTTTGGACTTTCTGTGCAACACACACACCCACTTGCAAGGCTCAATAGCTATCAGTGTGATAAACGATCGCCTGCACACGTGTCAAAAGAAACTCTTCCTGATGTTTTAGCTTTTGCATTTGGTTACTAGGGCCACACATTCTGAGGTTTTCTCCATAACATTTGCACTGGGGCAACAAGGCAGATTTAGGTCTGCCAAAAATAAGTTTCTCCAAACAGGATACCTGGGAGTTCAACACCCTACTGCAGAATGAGTGAACTTGAGGCCAGGGTATTTCAAGGTGATGATGCAATTTTAACATTTCCTCACATATCAGACGTTTTTGCCATCAATCATTGCATCAACATTGATCATTGACTCGAATCATCTGCATTCTTCAGTGGTTTGGAATTGATTTCCCACCTTCAATTCATTCACACAAACCCCCAATTAGAGCTCACCCATGAGCATGACAGATTTGTCAAACTATATTATATTAGACAGAAAATAGTGCAGTGGAAGTTATGTGATTGCTATGATATAATTTGGTTTCTTCTCCCTAAATATTTATAAATAAATGTTAGAAATTATAATAATTGATCCCACCCAATTTGACTTTTTTCACAAAACATGTGTTTGAGTTTGATAACTTCAAATCTATTATTAACTCACCCTTGTGTTGTTTGTGTGTGAGAGATAGTGTGAATAATGAGTAATATACACACAAGGCGTGGCACATGTGGGAGTGTTCTGTTTGCAAAGTTTCAGTCAATGAGCTCAATTATATTCACTAAGTTAAAGTAGGACTGTTATGGCGACTTACTAATATTCTTACTCAGTGTACTATAGTAACAGTGTGAAACATTATCTTTACAGTAGTTCCTTGTTTAGAATGTGATGTTCATTGCATTTAATTGAGAATGAGGTACATATAGACTATGAGAAAGATTAAAGCTGCATTATCAGTATTATACATTTAAATAAATTTAACTTACACTCTTATCGGTTCGTACAATCTACCTAAACTTCAGTATTATGTGGAAACCATGCACAAACCATAACCATTATTGACATTGCTGTCATTGCATTTTGGCCATATTCACCATTGATGCATCCGTTCATGCACATCGCCTACTGCCACCGCCATTAACCGCTCCTCCATTGATGTCAACATTGTGCAACTACTTCGTCATTTGTACCTGTTTTTTTCGTTTTAGTTGTTGATTTGTGTCCATTATTTTAAAGTTGGATGTGTTGTTTAATGCTGTAGAGGTTATCATATCTGAATATTATATTTCTTTGTCATACCATTTGTGCATTTACCATGTAGTGGTGCAGAGCTTTGTACCTCTGTCATCCAGAAAGTTATGTTGTCATCCAGAAAGTTATGTTGACAGGAGTTTTACTGTTGGTAGGGACACCCATGTCAGACAGGGTGAAGGATAACGTGCAGACAAATTGTTACTTCCTGGTCATTTAGGTTGGGAAAATTGCTGATATCGGGAAAATTATGTCGCAGAAATGGAAGCAAGAAATACAGTTGTTGCATCAGGTGAAGGAACTTGGGTCATTCAGGCAGAGTTTCATGAAAGGATGATCAAACCTAAAAAGAAATATCCATCCAGATGGCTAACCTTCTGTTGCCCACAACCACATTTATTTTTGGATGTTGGAATGTTAGAACTTTATATCAGAGTGGAAAATTAACACGTTTCTAAAGAGATGATGGGCAGACTCTGGACATTGACTAGGACAGCTCTCCATTGGACCGCGGATGTGGAAAGAAGATCTGAAAACATGTAGAATGGTGGAAAGAGAATATTGAAGATTTTGGCTTGACATATGTACGATGGGTAGAAAAATGGCAGTTTGTGGAAGCCTTATATGTAAAACAGGACATGAAAAGGTTATAGATAGAATAGATTTGTGCATTTAATTTTGCTTATATTCTGAGTAATTTGCAATTTTTAGCTATACAAGTAATATTTACATAGGGAGAAAACTATAAAAATATTTCAGGCTGTCATATAACAGCTTGCACAGATTAGATGTGCTGAAATGGCATGACAAGATTACTAATGAGGAATTAATGGAAACATCAAAGAAGCTTAAGTGAAATGAGAACTTAGAAAAGATGCTGGTTTGGATAGAACATATATTATTTGACCAGCTAATACTATAGCCAGTGGAATCAGCAAGAATCTGCAGGAAAAGATTAGATAAATAAAAAAAACATAATGGAGAAGAGAGCTGGAAACATTAAGGTGAAGGAGATGCCTGGGAAGGATAGCACAAGACAGAAAATTGTGTATGCTAGTTGAGAACAAGTGTTCCAGAGGGAGATGAAAGTTTTGTGTATAATATATATCTATAATGACATTTTAAACTTTTACAAAGCATCTTTATAACAATTATGTGTAGCATTTAGAAAAGACAATTGCATGGTTTTTATTTTGAATTTCTATCTGGGGCATTTAGTAATGACCTATAAAAAATGTCAGTGTGTATTATTAGTAATTATTTTGTGCACATTTTTTTTTAAATCTGAAATAAGTTTTAAGGATAAAAGATATTTGAAAATAATTTGACACTTGGTTGTGATCAGGAAAACGACACAGTTTTTTCTTATACTTGTTAAACATCTGCTTTTCCGAGTTATTAAATTATGTTCTAACAGCAAGATAGCATAGCGTAATCTTTTCTATTACTTTCAGCATAATCTTCATGATTTCAGTACTTCTTTATAGTGTATATAGATTTTTTAAATCTGGGAATTCAGTTGTCTTATGAATCAAGACGGTATAACATTCAGTAGAGATGGTTTTTTGGGTAGGCAGGGCAGAGATGTGCACAGTCAGCCCATTACAAAATGAAAATACTGTTCAAATTACAATACAAATTATTAAGAAATAATTGAGATTGACTGTGGGTTTGTCAAACTTACAGACTGAAACCACAAACTCGGATTCTTCTGGAAAGACCAGAGAAATACAGCTGGGCACATAATTAATGCAGTTGAATGCAAAAGGGTGAGAAGCAAAAAACAAGAGCTTCAAAAGTTCCTGAAAGAAAATGATAGATATATGCTGCATTCAGGAAACACCTGACCGGTGTGTGTAGATTTACCATAATGAAGTCTTTAGACAAGACAGATAATGTTGACTCGAGCGAATGTCTTGCCCGCTATCAGAAACAGGTTTCCGACCTGGGATACTCAAGAGATTTCCACAAAATGACACATAGCGCATAAATGTCAGCATTAAAGTCTCAGGAAATGTCCTCACCATATGCAACATATATTCACCATCAAACAAAAATATCCATTTGAATGATATAAAGCCAAGCCCAACCAAGTAGATAATGGTCGAATACTTACAGCCATTCCTCAAGTTGGAAAATGCACTGACCTAAAGGGAGAGATGTTAGTTTTATCATCCAAAACAGCCTAGTTATGCAAACAAGCATGATGACCCTCACTCATGCACTCTTGGTCATGGAAGAAAATGGCAGTTCTTATCTCTGTAGCAAATGGGGACATTGAGAAAGTAAAGAACCGTAAAGTGCGGCAGCAGTAACATACCTATAGTAATAACTTTGGATAGAGCAAAAAATATTGGCAGAAAAAATTGCATCCCATCTGCAATTATAAAAAAGCAAACTAAAGCCAATTTTCCTTACATTGTTGGCACCTTGAAGAAAATAAAAGCAGGTAAAATTGGTCTTAGTTCCAAGCTGAGATCTTTAACATGTGTGTTTTGAATTCAGTCAAACAGTATTACAAGAAAAGTGCGGAAAGATCTCTGACAGTTCTGGTCGCATGATATACAAAACTAAACGCCTATAGAAAAAAGCATGGTTAAAACCCAACAGACAAAAATGTAATCTTGAACCAAAAAAGCAATCTTGAACCAAAAAAGCAGAAGCAACATTTGTCAGAAAAAACAAGTAAAGTATGAGAGTTTGCATGAAAGACTACCTCATTCAACTGAAAGAGAGAGACACCCCAAGACTGGAACCTAACTAAAACCCTAAACTGGGATAAGATGCAAAAAAAACAAATTTGTGTTAAAACAGAATCAGGCTGTCTTCATCATCAGTTCTAATCCTTCCCAAGGACACATAAGTCAGAGACAAAACAATTTTCACTTAAATTGATCTTGTGCCTTTTTCTGGTATACTTATTTTCATTGCAGTGTGGCTTTTTTTTTCTGTCTATTTCTTAGCTGTTTGCTTTTTCTGCATTGTGGCTGGCCCCACTCACCCTCTTGTAATTGCCTTTTGCGATATGTGAGAGAAGCCCACGATTCTATTTTTTGCTACCTTGGAAACCATTCAGAGACTGTCTGGCAAGGAAGCTGCAAATCCTTTGGTCAATGTCTACTATGTCAAA
The DNA here is from genome assembly GCA_020796225.1 of Arion vulgaris. Taxonomy (NCBI): domain Eukaryota; kingdom Metazoa; phylum Mollusca; class Gastropoda; order Stylommatophora; family Arionidae; genus Arion; species Arion vulgaris. Next base: position 34,716,449 of record CM036759.1, read on the forward strand.
GAAGGGGATCCAAGATGTGATAACTCAATATTACAACAGCATAAGCGAATGTCACACTGTAGTGGCAAAGTTTACACTGCAGTATCTGGAAAATGTACATTAAAGACAAAAAAAAGTAATGGAGGAAAACCATTTAATACTTCTAACAAGTACATCTACATTTCTTGGTGTAAAAGCAAGTTGTTACAAGAGCAGTTACCTCTGAAGTCGAAGAAGGCACGCCTGTATGACAGGGGACACTGATAATAAGGAAAGCATGCCTTCACACAAAAATGTCAGAAGCGCCAGAACAGGCATCCTTACTCTGCCTGAATTCATAGTGGGCAAACACGAAGAAGAAGAACAAGAGTAGTTAGGCACATGAAATCCAGCTCCTGAACAACAGCAACCAAGTTAAACTTAGGGAAGCTGGACAAAATCCAAAATGTGGACTTGGCTAAGGATAGCTCTTGGTATAATGAAACCCAGTTGGAAAGATTCAAAAAAGCTACAAAATCATCTGCATTATAAATTACTAGAATGAATAAAAAAAAGCAGGCACGTTGGAAACGTTCCAATCACTTGACATGAGAAAACCTTCAAATAATGTAAAAACCCACTAGAAGCTGAAATTGAGATGTGTGAGGCTCTCATGTTGGAGCATTCTGCCCAGACAAGTCAAAAATACAGTTTCAAGTTTGATCTCTAAAGACATACAAAGTAAAGCATCACAGAATGCAGCTTTCTATGCTTCATAAACATTCTGAAGAAACATAGACACAGGTGTTCACAGATGGCTCATAAACATTATTCTGAAGAAACATAGACACAGGTGTTCACAGATGGCTTTCCCATAAACACTAAAACATTTGATTTGGTGGATTCATACCCTAATGGGGAAACTGAAATGCATTCTCTTCCTGCAAGAGAAACATGCGCTAACTTTGAAGCAGTACGACAGCAGTCCTTACAGCTATGCAGAGTTTAAACATTAGAGAGGTGACACTCCCTAAATTGTCATTCTAAGTGACTAAAGGTCTGTATTACAAGTTATTCCATGTTTAAACAAGACAGATTCACACAGCAGGTAAAACTCAATGTTGAAATGTTGTCCAGAAAAACAGAACTGACCTTGCAGTGGATTCATGCCCACTGCTGTGTTCTCTGAAATGAGAAGACAGATGACCTAAGACTGAAGAAACCTGGAGCTGCCTTACCTAACCCATAACTACAATGAAGTAAAGTCACTCCTCAAACAATCCAGGAACATGGAAGGAAACAAAAATAAACAGACTACAAGACAACTGAAACATATTTGGCAGAAATGAACATACAAGCTCCAAAATTGGCATGTTGTTCTTAAATTCTTCATGCACAGAATGGACCTCAGTGACTGTCACTTATGACTGAAGAGCCATCAGACCCAGAACATGTCTTACAAGAAGGTCCCATCCTTGCTGGTCAAATAACTGAAACCTGACCTAAGGGGGCAACCCTCAGAGACAAATTGTGGCAGCAGACAAAGCCCATCTGCCTGAGGTGCACCATCATGTTCATGACTCATGTCTGAACAGAAGCATAGCTGATGAACAATTAGGGTTTCTGCACCAGTTTTCAATGCATTTGCATCTCTAAAGTTAGTAAATTTTCCTTTTGCATCTGACAGTCTCTTCTGTATGTCTGTAATTGCATATGCCAGTCTTCATGGCACAGGTTAGAGGCATTCATCACTGCAGTGAGTGGTAAAGTAGCATAGGCAGTTTGTTTAGACAAGTATCTCTGAAAACATAAGCCTCTTCAAGGCAATGCTTTTAATTAGGACTTCTGTACTGTACCATAAGATAACAACATTTCAGATTTGGAATAGTAGACTGTTGTTTCTGCACATGTTAAAAGAAAATACTGTGCATCATTAAGGATGCCAAATTTGATCATTTATTTCATTTTTGTGTGTGTAAATTTGTTCTTAATGAATTTTCATTTCCCATCAAGGTAGTTTCTTTTGTTTCAGGTTTTAAAAAAAGTATGTTCACAATGAATGAAAATTGAATTATAGGATAAAGTGTTAGTTAATTGCGGGTATAGACATCAGAAATCTACTGACTTTTGACATGTCAGCTTTATGAGAAATGTCAATACTTTCTTTAAAAAAATTGCTGTTTTAATTCGCAGTCCTTCATTACGGAAATACAGCAGGTGCTACATGGCAGACAACAGAAGCATTGCAGGGACAAATGGGAATAGGCGATGGAGATGCCTCTGCTTCAGAAGCAGGACGTGAGTGCACCAGTAGTTGAATTATCGCTTGCAAACTGACTTGACTTCCAGATAATCAAAAATTGTTGTTTTAACAAGTGGCTGATATCTATTGAGGGGCAGTTAAAGATTTAGTTGTATGTTCTTATAACAGAATAATTTTTGCCTAGAATGCGTAGATAGAAAGACAATAATTTTACAAGCATCATTGCAGCTAGGGATTCCAAAACTGAACCAACACTTTCTCTGAGTAAACATGGTTTTCTTTTGAACTGTTTCCTGATTGATTATTATGTAACCCACACATTTACTTTGTTAATTTTGTGTCCTATTATAATCAACAGTATTTTGGGGATATAATTCATGACTTAGTCTGTCTTCATCGTTGTATGTTGTTTTAAGCTATACGTTAATATTAGTTAGTAGATCTTTTGGTGTGTATTCTGTTGCAGATTACATTTTGAAATGCTATAACTTGTATTTCTTAATCATGCAGAGGAAATCCATTACCTCTACTGTTATATTATCTTGTCAAGGAACATTTCCTTTTCTTGTGTACTGTAGGGCCATTTGCTATCTTGGATATTTAGCTCTGATTTATCAATATATTCAATGTTTTATATTATCTTTCACCATTAATACTGCACCTTCCATAACCATTTCTATAAAGATTTCTATAAAGGATGAGGAGAGTTATCAAACGCTATCACATTGGCCGGACACTAGAATAAGGGAAATTGTGACAAGATGTATCCTTACCATAACTCAGTTCCAATCTTAAAACAATTGAGTTGTCTTTGATTGATAATTCTACATTTTATTTCCCTGTGTGCATTCCTTATTAACTCTTTTCACACCGCAACTTTATGTATGCCCCTGGACACATTTATATTCTAATGTATACTGAATTAGCTTTGTGTCATCTTAAAATGTACTGCAAGCCAGTCCATCGGCTCAGAAGACCGAATAGGGTTAAGTAAATGAGCTTGATAGGGACTCTATAATACATTAACACCTTCCAGATTGATTCACTGTCTGAAATTGTTGGGTTTTTGAATCATACGTACTTAACCTAGCTATGTGTAACTGGTTGTTATAGGTGTACTGCTCAGGTTTGTCTTACTTTAACATAAACTTGTGTAAATTTGCACACTTCTAACTGGATTATAAGTGTGTTTCTCCATAGACAGAGAGTAGTTTGACAATTGTTTTTTATGTAATAGGTCTATCAATATTGTACATTTTTAACACAGCAATAGTATCTTTATCTATTAAGAACAAAGTCATGCTACCAGGTTCTAGAATAGTCCTCACATTATTGTTTGTTAGCGACATGACATTTAAACCAATCTTTCTTCTTTTGTTCTTTCTTAACACACCCATCCCGATAGCAAAGAAATAAATGTTTGACATACACTGAAGCTATTACAAAAACAATGGCTCATTGTACATCCTGTTTAGCCTGCCACAATTAACTGTATTTTCAGCAGTTCCAAGACCCTTACAGGAAGATTACTAACATCATGAACTTGTCAATGATATTAATAAAACACAAAATAAATATTTATAAACAGCACAAATGTAACACATGGACATAACCAAACTGTTATGTCTATCTTTATATCCAATGGTGATTTTTCCATGTAAATATATGTACTTAAAAAAATGTTTGTGGCTAAAGTAATTAAGGCAGCAGATTTTAGTTTAGAAACACTTGATACCATATTGGTAATCAGAGCTATCTTCACTCAGAGCAGACACCTGTACTCTTCCTATCTTAGCAGATTGTTCTCAACCTATTTAAACATATGGTAAACTGTATGTACCCTAATGGTTTCTTTTGCTCACTGGTTATGTTGTTATACATGTTTCTCATTAATTCTCTCACATGACTCTTCCTTCTCGTGCCATATTTGATTCAAAATTCCTGCAGTTTCAGTATAGTTGTTTGATGAATTGTTGTTATTATCCAATTGGGGATATTGTAGGTATTATCCTGATTAGGTCTTGTACAGTTACAATTCTTAGTGAGATACATATACTATATTATATACTATCTTCTTCGTTTTTCTGGACACAGACCAACAAAGCAGTGAATGATTGTATGGTAACAGCAAAATCTCCAAATTGACTGGTCAGTTTCCATTCTTCGTAGGGAGCCCCATGAAGGACTTACACTGTGCATCTCCTCCTCCACTATTCTCCACCAGGTTGTCCTTGGTCTGATCCTCCTTAGTCTCCATTTCGGGGTCCACTGCATGACAGTTCTCATGACTTCTCTAAGTCACTTCTGAGAACATGTTCTATCCAGTTATAGTGTTTGACCGTTTTCACCGTGTGCATGTCTTCCTTTTTGCACTTGTTGAGCAGTTCCTGGTTTTTGTCAGACAACTATTTTGAGAATTTTTCTCAGGCAGGTTGTATGGAATGTTGACAGATTAAAGATATAACCAGTAGTAAAATGCTTGTCCATTTCTGTAATCTCTTTTCTAGTGTTCTCTGTTCTCTATGACCTATTTGCTCAGACCAATTTCTTAATGTGTTTAGGATGTCTTTGATTGTATGAGTGGTTGTTGCTTTGGGTGGTTTCTCTTGTTTTGATCATTTCTCAACTAATGGAAAAAATCGTAGAGCTATTAAAATTACAAACTGAGCAAAGCGAGAAGAATTAGAATATACTGATACGTTTAAGGTTAAAACCCATACCGAAACAGCTAACATGACATAACGGCAGTTGGCATGCACAGTTTTAAAAAATGCTCTTATCGAAATGTGATAATTTGAAGTTGGAGTTATTCCAAGTTTAGAACATGCACATTTCGGACACGTTTTTGGATCTATCTTTAACTTTGTACAGCTTATGGAGTGTCTATATCATGTTAAATTCCATCACTCAGGTCATCTGAGAAGCACACAACAAATACAGACGATCACGACACTGAGCACAATATGAGCAGATTAGAACAGGTTGTCATTCTGCGTCTTAGAACAGGACACAATCGACTCAGTAGCCACATGTATACAAAATTCAAGATTGGCAACTCAGCCATGTGGACAGACACATCAGACGGAAGAGCACATACTTCAAGACTGCCCCGAGTATGATATACTGAGGTAAACTCACTGGCCTAGCGAAACAACACTAACATAATACTACACGGACCTCTGGGTGAGCTACAAAAGACAGTGAAGTTTATACAAGAGACAACACTGAATATATAGACAATATTTCAAGTGAAAGGAAGGAACGACACTGAGCTTCAACTCGGTAATGTTATGCAAAGACCCTTGATAGAATTTCCGACGTTTCTTTTTCGAGTAAGATCTTCCTTTCGTTCGCTTAAAATATTGTCTATATATTCAACGTTGTCTCTTGTATAAAGTCCACTGTCTTTTGTAGCTCACACAGAGGTCCGTGTAGTTTTGTTTCAAGCAAGATGAAATACGCATTGTATCCATATTTGATTAGATGTGTATCACGAACCTGGTTATTAAGTGGTCTTTCTTGCGCTTTGCTCTTTTCAATGCTCGCTTAGATTTACACAACTGTGTGCCATCTGCATAAACCAGAGGTTAACTTCATTTTGTTCTCCATAGCGACCACCTTGCGATTGCTTATGTGACACACATCTGTACTCAAATGTAATTTCGCTTTACGGCGTATTGTTTATTTGTTCCATTTCTTACGTCTGCATATCTATCCCTACATGCACTTTTCTAGGGATAACGTTCGTACGTTTGCATATTACTTTGTTTATATCCTGCATGTTTTTATTACATTATAGTAGGTTGTGACACGACTTCTGAGAATCGCTGGCCTGCCTAGACTATGCTTCCCATGCGTTTCCATATTTTCTTTCAGGCTCGACCTTTAACTGTGTTTTATTATTTATCCCGTAACCTGAGATGTTTATTTAAAAAGTGCTAAGAATTTCTAGATTTCGTTATCAGCACAATGTTTGTTAGTTATGTCGTTGTTGTTTTCACTTTGTAGACATTATTATTATAGTATCTATGGTTTAGTGCATATAAGTTCTGTATCCCAGCTGTGGTATTTCTCATCATAACGTTTGCCAGTTACTGAAACACGTGATGTAGGGAAGCAGGACTCGGCCTGCATTATAAAGGCATTAGTCTTTGTGACAGTAGCTTACATTATGACAGAAATTTGACATGGGGTGGTAGCTTCTATAGTTTAGACAATGCTGAAAGTATAAAAATTGGGTTTTTAAAATTTCTTTACATCCTAAAATCGAACAATGGCACAACTCGTCACAATTAGTAAGGGATGTAAATAGAGAAGTAAACAGTGTCAATAACACATAAGTCTAACAATTGAATCACACATTGATCTAATGCATAGATTCCTAACTTTTTCGGTCCACTTTGTACAACGTAAACTTTGTAACCCCCCTCCTCCTCCATTATAACAATTTGCCAACGCTCCCTTCCACATATATACATGCTCTATTTTCTCGTTGACATAGAAAATTGATATATATATATTTGTAATACATGGTCAATTTTCAAATGATTATATGCATGAAATAGAAAATTGATGAAAAAATGGATCGTGAAAGACGGGCATAAGATGAATTAAAATGCAGAATTCATATTTTAAATGATTATTCAATCGCAAAATCACGAAAATAATTTATTTTAAAATATTTATTATTAATTTCTTCGTTAATGAGCCACCGACCCCTAATCGCCTGAAAAGCCCTCAAATTCTTTTGAACCCACTATCGCCCCCTAAGAACGCTTCAGCGCCCACTGGGGCGGTACCGCCCACTTTGGGAAACGCTGATCTAATAGCTGCAATACTTTAACTAGAACATGCAAGCTAAAGAGTGAGGTTATTTGTAACTATTAGCGTTAAACGCAAAAACTAGTAACTTACTAAGTTACACTTTTTTCCACCTAATTTGATCACTTTGGAAGTTTATGTTGAGAAAATAATTTACAGAGAAATCAGCAATTCAGTGTAATTCGCGTGCTTAGTGCCATCGGCAGTATATTGGTTGACTATCAAATACTGTATATGCCCTATTCATTTCTTGCATTTGTTTAAATTGAACTCGTTAGACTATACACAATTCCGCATCAAAAGTAGACGAGCAATTATTTCAATGTTTACATGGGCCAATGGAATCAGCATAGAATATTTTATTGGTGCTGTAAGAAGTACATCAAAGTCTTGTTCTGTATATCACTCAGTGTCACTAATCAGTAATCGTCAATATTGACTTGCGAAATATCTCTACGTGAGACGGTACATTACTACACGATTGTCGGTGTATATTGAGTGTCATAAATTAACAACGACCAAATCTTAAAGAAAGAAAATAAACAGTTGTAGATAAGAAACAATGTTAGCTGTTATCATGCCTACTGAGATTTGCATCAACTTCTATCATAATCTGAGTTTTAAAATAAATTCATCTTACTTTTCATTCATAACTTTCTCAAGACATTGATTTGTTTGTGTCCATGTCCACGAAATATGCGAAATTCTTCCTTATAACTCCACATCTTAAAAGAGCTTGCAATGTTGTCTTCTACTTGACCATTTTTCTGCGCCATAGAAAAATTATACATAACCAGATGGTTTTAACTGAAAACGTTAATTGTATAAGAAATGACGCCATACCCCCATCTTCTTCTTCTTTGCGTTCGTTCTTTACGACCAATTTTAATCACTCTTTGTGATATGTTTGATCTTTGCCAAGGACGTGTGTATACTTGCACATTGGTTTGGTAGGCCCCTAAACGCATAGACTTCTACATGTTTAGGACACATGCATCCGATTTCAGCCAAACCTCCTTAGTCGCCTCTTACGACATGCATGGCAGGTAACAGTGGTTCTATTCTTTACACCCCAAATTTGGGCCCCGGTAACCACTCGGGCGATACCCCCATCTAAACCGACGAATTTTGTAGATAGTTATGTGCAGGGACGATTAGGTTAACTCTTGGTATGAGGGATGCGTTATTTTGCAGTACAAAATGTCCAATGGAAAACCTCACCGTGAACATGTATAGATCTTATAATTCATCTTCCACGTATAATTAGATTCAAACTACATCGACTTATGGCTGCAGCCATCAGCACATGGAATAATAATTGTCATTTCTTACTGTTGTTGTATCTAGTACAGATTACTGTTTGGTTCTTATCCATCTAATTCGATTTTTGGGGAGGCAAGTACAATTATTGGCTGTCCGCGTTGAACACTGTCAAATGTTTTACAGTAGTCAATAAATCATCGAAAGACAACAAATGCAGTGGTTTGGACATTTAATGAGAATGAAATACAACCAACCACCAATAACAGCATACAATAAAAAGACATCGGGTACTAGAGCGAAGGGAAGACCAAGGAAAAGATGGATAGACAATATCAAGATCACACTACATAAACACGGATATAACACAAGGACGACTCATCTAGCCCTGGAACACAAATTAAAGCTTCCATCTCTACGCTTAACGGCAAGAGTGGACAGCCAACTACATCTTCCACCTGGGAATAGACAATAAATCATACATACACAGATAACGTTTTTGTATGTGTATATATATTTCTGTTAGTATTTTAAAACAATCGCTTCCCTAGTTCTTGCGAAAACCAAATTGCTTCCCATTTTACTTCCCTGTTTATTTTAGTTCTCTCTTATCATGTTGATGAGTATCTCAGTTATGTGACTGACGCTGAATGTTCTATAGTCTCCACACATTTACAGCCTGTTGGATTCTTGAGTAATTTTATAAAGACGGATGTCTTTAGTTTAGATCTTGGGGTAGGCTTGTTCCACTATTCCTCTCTAACAAATGCCATGTGGCGCTCACATGCGCCATAGAAAAATTATAAATATACCAGAGGGTTCTAACTGAAAACGTTAATTGTATGATAAGAAATGACGTAATCTAAACCGACGAATGTTTTTAGATAGTTATGTGCAGGGAAGATTATGATGACCTTTTTTTGGGTAATAGTGAGGCGTTATTTTGCAGCACTACATGTCCAATAGAAAAACCACGCACAGTCACAGGCTTTATCTAATGTTTCTTTCGCCGAGGACATCTTCGTTGGCTCTGCTGTCTTTTAACATGTATTATGTAAAGCCACACATTTCGGGGATAATTCTCGGTTTTGGGGTACGACGTGATGAGAAAATGGCTATATCAAACTGACACTTTTTGAAAGCGAGACAGTGCGACCAAAACTAGATATTGTGAAGTTTGTAACATCAAAACTTAGAAAAAAAGTAAAACACGGATAGTTAGAGACAACAAGTTGTGGAGTCATGTTCGTCAAATCGCAGTCGGGATGACACGCGAAGAAGACAAAACCCTAGTCCATATTAAGACTTTCATTCTTTATTTTGTACGATATTATTTGTAAATATATATATTTTCTCTCGATCCCATTTGTAATATATATATAGATCTTCTTTGCGTTCTTTCTTTACGACCAATTTTAATCACTCTTTGTGATATGTTTGATCTTCGCCAAGAACGTGCGTACGTTGCACATTGGTTTAGTAGGCCCCTAAACACATAGACAGCTACACGTTTAGGACACATGCATCCTATTTTAGCCAAACCTCCTTAGTCGCCTCTTACGACATGCGTAGCAGGTAATAGTGGTTATATTCTTTACACCCCAAATTTGGGCCCCGGTAACCACTCGGGCGATATATGTAGATGGATGTGTGTTTTATTGGGGGAATGCATTATATCTGTAAGGAACGGCTGTTGAAAGGTGTGTATCATTTATCAAAACATTCATGTAATCTAAGTACAGTTAGCCCTAGTCGCATGATCTGGTATGCGTGGTATCCGATTATAGATATGTCAGGGAATGATCGTGTCTTCTTTAGTCTTCTCTAGGTCATTGGTCACGCTAGATCATCAAATTTATTAACCAGGAACAAGTTCCAGTTTGGGGAAATTAAGAACCACTGTTACCTGCCACGCATGTCGTAAGAGGCGAATAAGGAAGGTTCTGGCTGAAATCGGATGCAGGTGTCCTAAACGTGTAGCAGTCTATGTGTTTAGGGGCCTACCAAACCAATGTACAACGTATACACGTTCTTGGCATATATCAAACATATCACAACGAGTGATTAAAATTGGTCGTAAAGAACGAAAGAAAGAATAAGAAGAGTAACTTTTAGTACAAGATTAGTATGGTCATTTGGTCTTTTTTAGTTCGAGTCATTTGTGACATGCTGCATTTGATACTCAAGCACTTAATAACATTAATACTCTTAACTGTCTATAAATCATTCAAAAACGAATTATCCAGTCATTAAAAACCACGCGACGCTTTTTATTTACTAGGGTAGCTTCTTACATATGCTTAGTTGAATAACACTAAATAGCTGGTGCTGGTTTATAGTTTTGGATAATTGGTGCTAGTTTGAATAATTGCATTGATGGTGCAAGTTTGAAATATTTAATAATTTGTGCTAGCTTGAATGTTTGTATAGCTTGCGCTATTTGGAATATTTTATGTATAGTTTGGGCTAGTTTTGATAGTTATGAATAATGTGCTGACTTAATTATTTGGGAATAGTTTTTGTTTCAATTATTTTGTTGAAAATGGATGATTGAATGTTTTGCGGATAATTGATAATTAAATGGGTTGGGGATAGTTGGTCATTGTTTGAATGGTTTAAGGATAGTTGATCATTGTGAAATGCGTTGCTCATGGAAAGTTACCAACAACACAAGAAAAGACAGAATCACCAACATCAGCATAAGAAAGAAAGTTGGCACAAAACCGTGCTTGAATTATATAGATAAACAAAGAATGCAGTGGTTTGGCCACTTAATAAGAATGCATCCAAACTCCACAGTATACAGAGTCTTCTACAACAGAACATCGGGAAAGAAGGCAAGAGGAAGACCACGGAAAAGATGGTTAGATGGCGTGGCAGCATCCTGTGAAAGAGCAAAGATAACAATCACACAAGCCACCAGAACAGCGCAAGACAAAAACAGAAAACCACGACACTGGGCAACAACCCGGTAGCAGTGTGACGACAAAAGAAGAAGAAGATCATTGTTTGAATGGTTTGGGGATAGTTGGTCATTGTTTGAATGGTTTGGGGATAGTTGGTCATTGTTTGAATGGTTTGGGGATAGTTGGTCATTGTTTGAATGGTTTGGGGATAGTTGGTCATTGTTTGAATGGTTTGGGGATAGTTGGTCATTGTTTGAATGGTTTGGGGATAGTTGGTCATTGTTTGAATGGTTTGGGGATAGTTGGTCATTGTTTGAATGGTTTGGGGATAGTTGGTCATTGTTTAAATGGTTTGATGATAGTTGGTAATTGTTTCAATGATTTGGGCTGATTGTTGGTCATTGTTTGAATGGTTTGGTGATAGTTGGTCATTGTTTGAATGGTTTGGGGATAGTTGGTCATTGTTTGAATGTTTTGGGATGATGTTGGTCATTGTTTGAATGGTTTGAGATAGTTGTATTGTTTAATGTTTGGGCTGATTGTTGGTCATTGTTTGAATGGTTTGATGATAGTTGGTAATTTTTTCAATGATTTGGGCTGATTGTTGGTCATTGTTTGAATGGTTTGATGATAGTTGGTAATTGTTTCAATGATTTGGGCTGATTGTTGGTCATTGTTTGGGTGGTTTGATGAAAGTTGGTAATTGTTTGGATGTTTTGATGATAGTTGGTGTGGGTTTTAATGACTGGATAGTTCGTTTTTGTGGACAGTTAAGAGTACTAATGTTAGTAAGTTCTCCAGTATAAAGTGCAGCATGTTACTAATGACTCAAACGGAAAAAACAGACCAAATGACCAATTAAACTTTGAAGGGAATGTAGAGATTATTTAAATATAAAAAGTTTATCTCGATATTTAGCAGATGGTTGCAAAAAACGTAGATGATGATAATGTATATACATATGGGTCTGTATTATTTCTTCTTTTCTATTGTCATTCTCTGTTTGTTTTGCCGTTAGGTGTAGCAGGTTTAGCTGATGATCGGTTTCCGAGATAGTGCACGCTCGGTCGCTTGATATGCTATGGTATTGTGGAGTTATAAAATGTCTGTAAACTCCATCAACCCATCGTTTTCTTGGTCTGCTCTTTCCTCTTGATCTGCCCCTTCCTCTTGATCTGCCCCTTCCTCTTGATCTGCCCCTTCCTCTTGATCTGCCCCTTCCTCTGATCTGCCCTTCCTCTTGATCTGCCCCTTCCTCTTGATGATTCAATTTTCAGGCTGTAAGCGCTTGCAACTGGTATATTCGGGTTCATTCTCACCAAGTGGTATGCGTATTGTGGTAGGAAATAGGTTGACGTTTTCTAATTAGAGCTGGCGCTAGGGTCGTTGCCGAGTTTGAATGGAGCGTACAGGACAACTTCCAGTATGAGAATGAAGGTTAAGGCCGTTACTACTGCCTGCTAATAACTCAGTGAGTCTTCGTTTAATGTGTTCGACTCTGTCAATGCTTCGAAAGGTTCAAAACATTAGGTTGCAGTATGGATGAATGCCTTTCGAGGCTTCCAATCTTATGGTGCATACTCGAATATACTGTCCTTTACATGCGATTATCAGACATTACTAATATCTGATACGATTGATTCTCCATTTATTACATTAAAAATTGATACACACATTTTGGTGGCGTCTATGGCTTAGGGGATAGTGACTCGGTCTATTAACCCTGACGTTCTGAGTTCGATTCACGCTGCGGACAGTTTGGTTGCAAATTGTTTCGCTTGGATTTTTAAAAGGACGATGGCACCACCCATTCAGAAAGCAATGGCAAACTACTGAACGTAATAATGCCTAGAAAAATCACAGCGTTAAAAACTGGTTGGTTCGCAAAGTCCTGTAAAGGATATGCAATTAACTTTTAGCATGCAGTGTTCTCGGTATTGAGAGAGCATACAGACTTGCATCAACAGCACCGGGAGTTGAAGACTGTTAAAGAGGACGCCCGCCGGTTGCTTAGCTACCGCCTGTTGAATGAGAACACGGAAATTGATGTTGAATCTATACGATTTCTTCTTCAGCGATCTCTGGTCATGCGCTTAATTTACTGTGGACCACAAAATGGGCAGACAGCTTCAGGTCTGTCAGGTTTCCCAAAGCTTAGTTTTCAGGTCGACTGGGTGTGGCCACATGTTGCTTCTCAGCTCACACAGAAGAGGACAGTCTTGCAGGATATGCTCTGGTGTCTGTTCTGCCTGCTGACACTGGCAGAGAGCTGTTTGACTTATTCCTAGTCTGTATAAATGTTTGTTGAGTCTGCAGTGTCCAGTTCGTAGTCGATATATAATGACCTGGTCTGTTCCATAATCTATACGATTTAAGTAGTTTGGAATTACGCATTGTACGAGCATGACTGGACGCCTGAGAGACAGAATGAGTGTTAACCAAGTTACGTGAACAATCAACATGCATAATCTGTGACACCTGCTGGGGAATACTGAGCGCTTATGGGTCTGCCCGTTGTTACTACAACTTTGGTTAAATAACTAACTTGTTATATAACTAACTTGTTAATGTACACAAGACATATAGACACACATTATGCTTTCCATGATTCGTAGTGAGCAGAACCAGCTTGCAGTGAACAAGTGAGGATGTCCCAATCATTGTGGTTGATGCACGGTTGTGTTAATGTGTTGCTGCTACAAGTCATCTTTTTCGAACGGTCCATATTGACCACTTGTTAAACCACTCTTTGTGATTTGTATATGATCTGAGTCTAATAGCGATTATATGTTCTGCCAGTTATGCGCCTACAAGCAGGTCAGTACATCCGAGTTCTGCGACGCTTTTTATTTACTAGGGTAGCTTCTCTAGGCCCCCTACCTCAGTTGTCTCTTACGACATGCCTTGTAGGTAGCAGTGTTACTATTCTTTGCTCCCCTTACGAGCTCCGACAACACACGGGCGGCTGTTACAATTGTCATAAATGTTTAGTTTATGTGCCGCGCCCCTTAGCTAGTTGAATAGTACTTTAAAATGTATTTGTTTTAAAAGAAACTTGTTACAGATATGAATGTAGGCCATGAATGTACCTTCTCTTACTAGCAGCAGTACGATGACAGATATCGATCTCACCCAGTCTTCTTTCTGCCGTGTTGTGTATTATGGGTTGTTCTTGTGTAAATTTCACTGGGTGGGTGTATCGATTCCTATTCACTGCTGTTTGATGCTCGATTGATGAACTGGTTGCGTTAGCTAGAAGTGATGACTCGGCATTTTATGTTACTTATAGTACAGTTGTTCACCTTCACCTCGAACTTGTTCACACTTGTACTACAAGAATCGCGAGTGTGGTTGTTTCTAGTCTGAATACATGGGCTATAAATATTTTGGAAATCTAACACAGGCAGTCCCTATAACTACACATTATTTCTCTTCTCACACCACCTCCCATCAACCATTACACCTGTTCATATTCAGATATCAGTAGACTTTGCACTTCAGTACCTCTCATTCACCGTCAGCCATTTAAAATGTAAAACAGCTGATGTACTCTACCACAATCGTCTACTTACCTGCCAGTTTATTTCAAGTAACACACCAGCAACTCGGAATTTGCTTATAACACACAATGATCAGTTTACCATACTTCGCTAGATTTCTTTTCCTAGCGGATTTACCCATCCTTAAATAACTTGCAGTCTCGTCTAAAACTCTCCCGTTCCCTAAATGGCGGAGAGACCCATTCCTGTATCTGTATCTGCTACTCTCTCCATCACCACCACCACCGCCATAATGCTCATCCTGACTCCCACATAGACATACAGATGTGCACATGATTAACTCGATGCTTATATTCTTGTTGTTTGGTTATTATTTCAAATAGATGTGCATGTTCTGCTGTCGCTGTCAAATATACAGTATTTTGAGTTTCAGATAACTTTTTTCGCTGCAGTTTACAGATCCCGAACTGCTGTTAATTATATCTGACAACACGCACACACGTCTTACCATAAAATCTAGACAAGCGACGATGTAGAGATTTTCTTCCAACGCTCCATATCGACCACTTGTTAAACCACTCTATGTGATCTGAGTCTAAGAGCGATTGTACGTTGTGCCAGTTATGCGCATACAAGTAGGTCAGCACATCCGATTTCTGCGACGCTTTTTATTTACTAGGATAGCTTCCCTACCTCAGTCGTCTCCTACGACATGCCATGTAGGTCGCAGTGTTACTATTCTTTGCTCCCCTTGCGAGCCCCGACAACACGCTGACGGATGTATAAAATGAAACTACTATATATGTCCAGGATACAATGAAGTTGTGTGAAACTTTGTGATTGCTCATCTTCTGATACTTTCCGACAAATATTGTCTTCTACCTCTACGTTCTCACTAGATTGGGATTTCAGATTATACAGGGTGTCTCAAGATAATTGTAGCCCCATTGACAATTCGAAAGTTGCCAGGTACAAATTGAGTTGTGTTTATTTACTATTTAAACGGGGGACTGCCTAGAGTAGTTGATAGTAGCTCGGCCTGATAGCTGTGAGACGCCTCATAGCTCAGGTTCGAACCTACTGTCCGGCATTTGTTCGAGTCCTGGTCTTACTCAGGGCGATAACGAGTACTTGAAGTCGGAGAAAATCTGCCTGTATGACGAGGGAATACTAATTACGAGTACATTGAGCACACGGCTGCCAGTGTAAGTAATTTACAATGTGCACGCTGCTGCCATTGTAAGAAATTGAAAACGGGTTTTCACGCAAAATCAGTTTCGAGATGAAACTTGTCGAGTTGAAGCGACTGAAAAAACAACAAAAAAACATAACTATTTACACCGGTTCTGACTAGCTCGTCCTACGTCACATTTGTTCATCGCCCTTCCCGCACTCAATTACACACCGTCACACAACTTGACTATACTACGTCATAACTGAACCTTCCATTTCCATACATATATGCCAGATTAGCTCCATTCACGGGCTGCAATTATCTTGAACACCCTGTATAATAAAGTCCGCCGTCTGCCTCAGATTGTCAGTCGCGCCATACAGTTTGTCTTGGTCGCTGGTGTAAGTATCCACCTCTTCTTCTCAGGTCTGCATACTGGGGGCAGTTCTATAGGATATGCTCTGTCATACTCGCCAAGCCTTAGGGACACAGGTCGTTGCTGCCCATCTTGAATCTAAAGTACAGGTGGTGTCTTATTCTGTATGATCCATCCGGAGGCGAAGTAGTGATATTTTGATAGTTATGACAAGTCTAACGTCATTTTGTCAAAGCATTGTCCTATCAACTTAACCTTTTGACTGCTACAATTGCTGAACTGCTTGCGTTAGTTAGAAATGATAATTCGGCATGTTTTACTTGTAGCATAGATGTACACTAGGAATATATTAGTTGTTCAGACACACATTGACACTACCATGGAGACCTAGATATTGACAAAATCAAGGAGAGCTAGATATTGACAAAATCAAGGAGGGCTAGATATTGACAAAATCAAGGAGGGTTTCATAATGACAAAATCAAGGAGGGTTTCATAATGACAAAATCAAGGAGGGTTTCAAATGACAAATCAAGGAGGGCTGATATTGACAAATAATGAGGCGATATTGACAAAATCAAGGAGGGTTTATAATGACAAATCAGGAGGTTTATAATGACAAAATCAAGGAGGGTTTCATAATGACAAAATCAAGGAGGGCTAGATATTGACAAAATCAAGGAGGGCCGATATTGACAAAATCAAGGAGGGTTTCATAATGACAAGCCTAATAACTGGGCATTCTCGACAAATACCAAGAACTGCGCATTGGATTGAGAAACACATAAACCACAAATTGAAAACGAAGTTTGTTTAGGTCCATCTGAAAGTTCGCGTTGGTAGATAACAACTTGCAGAGTCACATTAGAGGCTACGATTGTGAACATGAAAGGAACAATACATTCTTGGTGATCATATTATTATATTGTGTAATTCCACAGCTGACATTGTATCACGGCTTAAGTGTCACCACCTAATTGTTTCTATTGTTTGAAGGATCATCATTATCATGTTTTCTTTGACATTCTACCGCCACTCGTTAAAATTGTATAATCTTTAAGTGTTGTGTAGTCTAATTTTGGCACTGACTGCTAAGAAGGAAATAGCACTTGCATATATTATTTGAAGATAACAACGGTAAATTTATTGCATTAAATACTTATATTTGATTTTTGGGGGGAAGATAATCAAAAACAATATTTTCTACGTGTTAAACACTTAACACTGCTAAACATGAGTAACGTAGAGAGGGGGAAGCAAGTCTCAGAGATTGTGTGCAAAAACGAACTGATGTACCTGTAGTTTGTGTGTTAGTAGAGCAAACACATGTATCGGAAGATTGTGTGTTAGTAGAGCAAACACATGTATCGGGAGATTGTGTGTTAGTAGAGCAAACACATGTATCGGAAGATTGTGTGTTAGTAGAGCAAACACATGTATCGGAAGATTGTGTGTTAGTAGAGCAAACACATGTATCGGAAGATTGTGTGTTAGTAGAGCAAACACATGTATCGGGAGATTGTGTGTTAGTAGAGCAAACACATGTATCGGAAGATTGTGTGTTAGTAGAGCAAACACATGTATCGGAAGATTGTGTGTTAGTAGAGCAAACACATGTATCTGAAGATTGTGTGTTAGTAGAGCAAACACATGTATCGGAAGATTGTGTGTTAGTAGAGCAAACACATGTATCGGAAGATTGTGTGTTAGTAGAGCAAACACATGTATCGGAAGATTGTGTGTTAGTAGAGCAAACACATGTATCGGGAGATTGTGTGTTAGTAGAGCAAACACATGTATCGGGAGATTGTGTGTTAGTAGAGCAAACACATGTATCGGAAGATTGTGTGTTAGTAGAGCAAACACATGTATAATCTTGTGTTGTGAGCAAGCACTGACTGGCTAGATGGAAATAGTAGCATAATATTGAAGATAAAACGGTAAATTTATTAGTTTAAATACTTACATTTTATTTGGGAAGATATTGTTTTAGTGTTAAACACTGTACCTGCAAGACATGTGTAACGTAGAGAAACAAGTCTCAGAAAATTGTGTGAAAAAACATGTACTGAGTTGTGTGTTAGTAGAGCAAACACATGTATCGGAAGATTGTGTGTTAGTAGAGCAAACACATGTATCGGAAGATTGTGTGTTAGTAGAGCAAACACATGTATCGGAAGATTGTGTGTTAGTAGAGCAAACACATGTATCGGGAGATTGTGTGTTAGTAGAGCAAACACATGTATCGGAAGATTGTGTGTTAAAGCAAACACATGTATCCGAGAGTGTGTTTAACAATCCAGTAACAAGATTGTGCCTGTTAGAGAGCAAACACTGTATCGGAAATTTAATTTAACAGCAAATACATGTAAACAAAATTGTGTAGTAAATATACAAACCACAGTAAATACAAGAAGGGGTTGTGTTTAAGCACACCAAGGTCAGACCCTTTAGTTCGATTTACATCCAGGAACACAGCACTTTTTGCCCATTTTAAGATGAAAACAATATGCACAAATTCAATTTAACACTCTGCAATATCAGTAATCTAAATATTTGTTGTAGATAAATATACAAGGACTCAAAATCCAGTAAAATAACAAGACACGCTGACGTTCTATCGTTTACCGACACACACAAAATGTCAGACCACTTTACGGAAGAGAGAAATCCTGATGTCCGGCCCAGTAGTTTATAGTTGGCTCTGGTTAAAGCGAACGCATGTATCGGGAGATTGTGTGTTAAACCGACCACGTACCGTGACATGTACTCGGCCTGAATATATTCACGCTAGAGCATTGACTACCAAAACTTATTTAACGGCGACTCGGTACTTAACGTTATATTATTGATACATTATAAGTATTGTGTCGCACATAATTTATGTATCGTCGTTCGAAAAGGTTTGGGAATCGTTGATTTAGCATGCCCGTATCTAGGCCGAGTACACGCCATATCGTTATATGATTGATATATTAAAGGTATGTGTTTACTGTCATTATGGAAAGAGGTATGCAAAAAATAAATATTAGAATAAATAATTAGTTAGACCAATAGTGGATCCATGACTGAGCACAGCTCTTTTAGAAGAAAGACGGAAGTTGCACATATGTATTATCCACCGTAAGACGATTTAGTAAAAGAACCAAATAATTGCGATAAACATCTTGGCATATCATTTGTAGATTAGCAAAATGTTTTGCACGGTCATCTAGCTTGCCCCTGTCGAATCTTGACTGCCATTACAGCAGCTCTAAATGCCTACATGTCCTGCATGGGTTTCCGACGTTTGCCGCAATCATTCTTAACTCGTCTATGACGTCTTGCACGGTTATTCTCCTTGGTCTTCCTCTCCTTTGTTTACCATGTATAATGCGCTCCCCACCACCATCCCTACAATGATCTTCAGAGATTCATGTCGTTTTATATATTCAAAATATTTTCTTTCTCTCATTTATCCTTTTTTATCAACAACTTCTCTTCAACGTAAAGCTGTTGAAAAATGGACATTTGTTATTTTTTCTGTCCTTTGTATTCTGAGTACTCTTCTGTAGCACTTTCATTCACAGGCATTGATCAATTTTGCAACTGTTTTATCAATTCAACTGTTTTATCAATTCATCCCTCATAGCCATATGTTGTTATGTGATAAATACGTGCTCTTAAAAATCAGTTTCATCATTATATCAGTTCCTTACCATAAGTTCTTTTAATTTCTGCAGAGCCATGTTCATTCTTTTTTTTATCTTCTTTATAACATTTCTGTTGATCGCTAGCAATGAATCTAATAAGATCAAAACTATGAACTCTTTCCAATTTATGTACACTGGAGCAAATATCAGCTGTTTTAATCAGTTGTAATGATTTTTTCCCATTGAGATGCAAGTTTTGCATTTCCTGTTTCTATTGACATCAATTTCTCAAGACCATTTTGTGAGGTGGACAAAAGTAGTGTATCATCAGCATTTCTTATCTCAGGTAATACATGTCTTCCAATCACTAGAGCATACTGCTGGTTATCTTCAGCTTATTTAACATTTCTCATATTTTCTGCATATATGTTGAATAAATAAGGTGATCTTCTTCTGCATTCGCCTGTTGTAAATTCAGGCGTTAGCCAAGATGCCTGGTATGGCGCTTCTGACTGATTTTTGCGTGAAGGCCTGCTTATACCATTTGACTGGTGTCCCCCGCTATGCTGACGAGCCTTCACCGACTTCAGAGGTAAATAAGGTGATAAGATGGATCCCTGTCAAACTCCTTGGCCAATGCCAAAGCAGTCCGGCATTCCATTTTGTACTCTTACAGTTGTTTGTTGGTCTTTATATAGTGTTTTTATCATGTGTACTATATGAGGGGAAACCCCATCTATTATTATTTTCCATAACTTCTGATGTTGAATGCAATCAAAAACCTTTGAATAGTCGACATTATATATATATATATATATAATGTGTGTGTGTAGATAGAGTAACATTTGAGACGAGCCCTAATGGAAGATCCAGATGACTTAGTAACATCAGCAGATTATGCAGATTTAGAAAGTGACATTATAAATTACCTATTTTTTATTGATTAAAGTTGAATATATGAAGTGAAGACAGAGTTCCAGATTATACAAATGTACTACATTCAGGTGAAAATTGGCACATCCAAGATAGAAGCTATGAGGATCAATATACTCCCAAACCTACTTAACATTTGTGCTAAAACAGGTCCCAGAATTCAATTACCTGGGCAGTATTTTAACAGAATGATAGACTAGATAGAGTTGTTGTAACGTGATGGCAAAAAGCCAGCACAGTGACATACCAACATGTCACCATTACTCAGACATCCTGGTATCTGTAACTATATATATATACAACTGATAAGTAGCATTTTTCAACCTACCCTTTGCTATCAATGTTAAATATGGTGTATGACAAGAACATGGAAAAGAATTATCACAGCATATAAAATGAGATGTTTGAGAAAAGATATTGTCATCAGAAGAAACAACTTAAAAAACAAAAGAGAAATAATGTAAGGATAACATTCAGCGTCAAATACATATAGAAACGGAAAGAAAAATAGTTTGGGTATCTCAAGAGAGTGGATCCCAATCACTTATCACTATAAACATACAATAGCAGGAGATCTACTGTAAGAGCAAGAGGGAAGGCCTAGAAACAGGTAGATAGCTATCACTGAGATTTGAAAGTAGGTTAGGCCCAAGAGGACTTCAGTTCTCCTCAGTGTCTTAACTGCAAATATCGACAGGATGAGATGATACAATATATTTCCCAACTTGTAAAATTTTGATTTACGAACATGCACTACAACGATCGCCACATTCCATACACTTTCTAAATGTCACTAATAGAGTTGCTTGTAAAACAAAATGACAAAAGGATTTCTCTAGTCTGTGGTACCCTTGGTGTTTGGGACAGCAACAAATGCATATCATTTTTTAGTCCCTGGTCATCCTCTGTATTGTGTTTCAACTGTGGTTCATTTCTTTCATTTACCATCCGGTGTACATTTTGGTGCAGTTTTTGTGACTTAGACTCCATGCGTAACATCCATCTCTCACACCTCTTTTGGAAGATGGTATTCATATTCCCCTGATGATATTGTGTAAACAGTTCTTAGTTAGAAATAGTTCTTGACAAGATCTTTCACAGATAAGTTGTGTGGAAAGTTTTGACATATCTTGTTCTGTCATTCTCTAGCATTCTGATACATTTACTTAAGAATTACTTTTGAAAGTCATCCTTGTTTTGTAGAATTTTTTGGTAGGCAGAGCATGCATATGTGGTCCAAGTAAAATAGAAAACCAGAGCTTAAGAAACAGTGAATGAGATAACAGAAGCCAACATCAGGGTCAGCAAACCAGAGCTGACCAAGGCCCTGCTCTTCCTTCAAGTGGTGGTCCTCGTAACTCACTGCAGTCTTACAAAGCGAGTATTAATTGAAGAGAGATGGCAAACTCGGTTCCAAAAATACCACGCTGAAAACAGATGTGTCAAACCGAAAGTCACAGAATGTATCAACTCCCATAACATAACAAACACCATTTTAGAATGAGGGAAGAAGAAACTAACATACATAGTCAGTCATTTTACAAATACTATTAGTACTTCTGCTTTTGGTGACTTATAAATAGTTTTGAAAATGTAAGCCCTCAGTGGTTCAGAACTAAAATGTAGTGTGATAGTGGTAGTAATAAAAGAAGCAATATTAAGTTTGACATCATAAAATAAGCAGTAGAAGTCAGAAACAGGCAGATGAAACTCTTCATTATGGTGTGAACCAAGTGGGTATAAGAACAATTATTGCAGCTAAAGATTTGTGAAGGCTGTTACGGAAATAAGTTTTATTAATGAGTAGAATAGTAAGAAATAAATGCTTTGTTGCACAAGACATGAGTAACTAAACTAGCAACGCTATAAATTATTGCTTAACTTAAAAAACACAAACAACAAGTAGTTGATGGTCAGCTGGAGTCCATGTACATCTCAATCTCCATATAGCTTGTCTTGTACTGACATGGGGGTTGGCCATGTGTGTTTTCTGTTAATTGTATGAACTGAACCCAAATATGCAAAACATTTTCCAGCAGGTATTGTATGGTTTTCACATTTTAATAATTAAAATTGTATGGCTTAAGTGAATACTAAGGTCTTTAATACATAGGAACGAGAAAAAAAGTAACAAACAACCTGTGTGGAGATCTTGTTTGTAAATTAAGAACTATACTGAAACTGTAATTTGTAAAATGAGCTTTGAAATGGAAATCTAGGAATGTTAGTAGTTTGCAAATCTAGAATTGGCATATACTATATTTTGATGACTCAACCTTTTGATAACCTGTGCTAGATATCACATACCAAACATACTTTTCATGAGGTGCTTTTAAGCCTTTCACTAATGTGACATGTTTATTTTAGTGTGTTGGAAATAACTACAATCTTGGACTTGTAAATAGGGTAGAGAAAATGCTCAAAGCTTGTCAGTTATTCCACTTTCCATCTACAGCTTATTTTAATATGTGGCAGTTACACCAAAGTTAAGATTTTTCTGTGCCTTGCTGATGATGAGACAAGAGTCTAGACCATTTTTGTTTGTTTTTGTTAACCTTATTTATGCCTCCATTTCTTGTCTACCCATGTTTTGAGTGTTGGTGTCTGTTAGGTCAAAATGAGAATTAGACCACAAGTTTCTAGGTAAACAGCAGGTAACTAGGTTATGCAATGGGAACTAATATTTTATAGCTTGTATTCATGCACTTGCAAGACAATAAAACTAGAAATAAATGTGGAACACCTTCCTCAGTACCACAAACCACTGCTGCATTGGAACTACAAAAGAGCAAACTAGAACTTGTTTACGATGTCTAATGTTCACTATAGTCTCATAATTGCCCACAATAAAAGCATAGGAGAAATAGCATGTTGTTTTAACAAGTCAGTTTTGAAAGCAGAAATGTAATCAATGCCCAGTGGAGTGAAAAAATACTTTAAAACCCCAGTGAACTCAGAAGTTATTAACAGTAGCTAGAAATAATGAAGAGAAGGACAAGTCAGGAGGAGCATACATCTACAAAGCCATCTCAGCAAAATATAGAATTACAATTGACCCTTCGCCAAATAAAGATGCATAAAAAAAAAAGTTTAAGTCCTTTGCCGGGATAAAGGTGGCAGAAAACTAGGGAGAAGTGCTAAACAATGAAGACCACAGAAACATTGAAATTATCAAACTATATGAAAAAACAATGACAGAATGAGTATATTACCATATTATAATATTCATTATCATTAGTTATCTTCAAATCTAGAGGTTTTTGTTTTTATAGACCGGAGATTTTAAATACCTCAATGCCAAAGCTGTTGGCACACAATGTACAGGTGGTGATTTATTTTGTACCCTTGCCAGAAAAATATCCCATACCTTTACTGGGATTCTAACCTGTGTCCTCATATACTTTTTTTAAAACCAAAATTAGTTAATGTAATGCTCTTGGGCTGTTGCTTCATCATTCTCACTGAATGTTTATGTTGTGTCACAGTTTACAGTGAGACTGTTATCTGCACCTTTTGACCCAACACATTCATTTTCATCACAATATTTTTTGAACCAGTTTTGCTTTCCCATTTCATTCTCTACTCAGTCAGATTTCAGGAATGCATCCTGTTACCAGCATCACTACTTGAAGGTGAAGTTGCGCCTTATTCTTGAACGCTCCATATCGACCACTTGTCAACCACTCTGTGTGATTTGTATGTGATCAGAGCCCAAGAGCAATTTCTGCATTTGCTTTTTATTTACTAGGGTAGCTTTCCTAGGACCTACATCAGTCGCCTCTTACGACATGCATTGTAGGTTGCAGTGGTACTATTCTTTGCTTCCTTGTGGGCCCCGGCACTACACGGGAGGGGTGTTAGTGAGTTCTGGTTAGCAGACCTGACTTTTGTCATCTTCTTCTTTGCGTTGTTCTTTACGATCAATTTTAATCACTCTTGTGATATGTTTGATCTTTGCCATGAACTGTATATGTTGCACATTGGTTTGGTAGGCACTTAAATGCATAGACTTGTATACGTTTAGGACATATGCATCCGATTTCAGCCAAACCTCCTTAGTCGCTCTTACGACATGCATGGCAGGTAACAGTGGTTCTATTCTTTACACTCCAAATTTTGGTCCCGGTAACCACTCGGGCGACTTTTATCATCTCAATTGACTGCTCATAAATACCTCACTATTATTATTAATTATATACAAGTTTGTTTTGGCGGTGAAGTGCTTCCTCTATTCCCACCAACACACACGCATGCACCCACCTGCGTACACACAAACAAACAACAATTATATTGGTACTCCTGTAAAGTATCTTATAGGAAGCTGAAGCTTTTAACCCTTGTTGTATTGGTGGTTAAAGGATTTCTGCAATTTTGTCAATCCTTCTGTTTCTTAACCCTCTTGCACTAAAACTAGATAAACTTTTGTAGACATGGCAGTTGAATTCCGTTCTCATGAGATTATATAGCACATTAAAAGTGGAGTATGTTTAGGTTAGTATATTGAGCTATTACTTATATGTTATAAGTACATTGAGGACACAATTACATTATTAAGACTTCACTTTTCTGAGATAACAGTAGCTTTCCCCTTTAATTCTTTTATGCTCAGGTGTATTTTTAAAGTGATTAGTTCTTCTTGTGATTTGGATAGACTTTTATGAATCAGGGTCATATGAGAATGGATGTATGCAAAATAATATGAATTGGACACCACCAGATCTAAATTTCTTGAACTTTACTTAGCCTCAAATGTGTAAGTACTAAAGTTGGTTGACATGTTCATTTTTATGTATCTTTACAGGCGACAATATTCACCTGAAAATACTTGTGCCCAGTGTGGTGGCTGGAGCAATTATTGGGAAAGGGGGAGAGACTATAGCCCAGATTCAGAAGGAAGCTGGTGCTCGTGTAAAAATGTCCAAGGCCAATGATTTTTATCCAGGTTAGTCATTAATATATAAGAGCAGAATACACAAGTCTAATACTTTTATTATTTGCCATTTTTACACATTGTAATACATTTTTTTCTTTACGTTCGTTCTTTACGACCAATTTGCATCACTCTTTGTGATATGTTTGATCTTTGCCAAGAATAAGTATACGTTGCACATTGTTTTGGTAGGCCCTAAACGCATAGACTTATACACGTTTAGGACACGTGCATCTGATTTCAGCCAAACCCCCTTAATCGCTTCTTACCACATGCTGACAGGTAACAGTGGTTCTATTCTTTACACCCCAAATTTGGGCCCGGTAACCACTTGGACGATAATACATTTTGAATATGCAGGTTGAATAAAATCTCAGGGACTCTTTAGCGTTTGAACCTAAATGGACCAACCAATTTTCCAGACTAACAAAGACAATTTAGTAATAATTCTGCTGCAGTACACGCCTTAAACCCTGGAATTTCAACAGCACAGTTACTAGCGAAGTGTTACAGCTTCACTATCGGAAACTTCAAAGAGTGGTTATTTTAGAGCGTGTACAGAAAAAACAGTTGTTTCAGAACCTTTTCAATGAAAATAACAAATATAGTTCTTCATTGTTACACAACTTCTGTACTATCATACAACAGCGAATCATGGGCAATAATTAAAACAAACAATATCACTGAAGGCCTCACTAATATATTTTTATGAACAGAATGTGCACAAATGGCAATGAAAACATTTAATCACTTACTAATGTTTTGGTACACAGAAAGAAAACTTTGACAGACTATAAGCCTCTTTCAGTGATTGTACTGATCTTCTCTGCAATAGTGTTAATCTCTCCGATGTCCGATGAATATGCAAGATGTGAAAAACACTTCAAATATATATTGATTTTTGTTACTTTTACACTAACTGTGTGGTCGCACATTATGCTGCAACAATACACTGGCATTGAGCAAGTCGTAATGTTTTGACCAGATTACAGCTTTCAAATGGTTCTAAAGCAGAGTACAGTATGATTCACTGTTGATAGTGAATCCCATTAGAATATAATGTTCCAGGGTTGGGCTTGTACAGTTTCAGAAAAGCATGGGCACCAATTTTGTGTAGCAAAAGCTTAGTAGTCTTGCAGCATGTTATGAAGGATATTGTGTGCTGAGTCATGGCTAATCTTTAATTCTCAAGTCCCCTTGTCACTTGTCGGTTTGCAAGTATCACTCATGCTACTGCAATGTTAGTGTAGTCATAATGTGAGGTTGGCCGAATGAACTGCATCTGTCACATTTGACATCCCATTTTTAATCTTCTGTGCCGCTCATAAACCTAACGTATCACACAAGCACCCCCCTTACTTTCTCTTCAACCTCAAATGTCTGCTGGTTTCTCACCCTCACTATCCAAAAAAGTGGATAATTGAATGCTGTCCCCTGTCGTGCATGCTTGTCTTGCTTATTTTTTTGCTGACGTCATACCATCAGAACGACTGACCTGCGTTCACTGGTGTATCAAGTGAGAGGGTATAAAATAATTTCAACTCTCCCTCATATCAAGATTATGATAACCTGTATTTAATATATTACTACTACTAAATCTTGTTCCAAGTGAAATGTATGGTTGCATCTGTCGCTCCCCTATGAATCTTGATCATTCTTCTGCTCTGCCCATGAGACTCAGATCACTCTGATCTCCTTTATACTGTTATTTTCCAGGTATTCATTCTTTGTCTTTGCACTCTTAATTTCCCCTGTTAGTTCATGTATGGTCGGTCATGTCCAGCTTGTTTTCTGATGGTTGTGTCATATCTATTGGCACTTTGTCTTTAATTTCCAGCTGTATTGGTTTATGTGTTATTCTCTTATACAAATCAGTGTCTTGACTTCTGGTCATCTTCTTCTCCTTTGCGTTCACTCTTTACGACCAATTTTAATCACTCTTTGTGATTTGTTTGATCTTGCCAAGAACATGTATACGTTGCACATTGGTTTGGTAGGCCCCTAAACACATGTCAAGATTCTGGTCATCTGATATGAAGTATGTGAAGGTCTAGTTTGTATGTGATATTCTTGGTCACATCTTCTTTACTACATACTATGTCTCAGATCCATATAGCAGAACAGCTATTACATTTATGTTGAAATCAACTTATTTCCCACCAAGATGGCTGTCAAGTTCAATACTGATCAGAAAAAGTTGAAAGCACCTTAGTATTGACATCCTGGTGTGATCTTCCAACATTGCTAATATTACAGCTTAAATATGTAAAACTAAATCCTTCAATTATTTGGTCATCAACCATAATGGGGTCATATAATTGAATCTTTTCCTTTGTTTTGTTCACATTTATTTTGTCTTGTTTTTTGCTGTTTCTGCTGTTTGTTTTTTCTGACATGTTTATATGCTAGCAGACATAAGATCATGCATAAAATTAACATCTTCAGCATGTTTATTTAATGTTTCTCTTTTTCCGGTTTGTCATCTCATCCAGTCCATGTCCAAAAAAAAAAAGATTGTTTTAGATAGCAGACATCTTTGCCTAACACCATTTTTATTTTTGAGAGGTTCTGATCGTTAAAATTTGTGTATTACTATGAGCACAATGAGTTTTTTTTAAGAACCCCGTGTTTGTCTATTTGTTTTTTCGGAAGCTCTTAATGCCTGTATTACTATGCAGATGTTCTCTATTTAAAATTGTGGTACAGTTTAAAAAAAATAAATTACAAAGTTTCATACATGCGATTTATAAATATTCTGGTCAGAACCGTTTCGTTCACTGCCAGAAGTATATATCTAGAGTGTATTACATAACTTAATGTTTTTGTAATCTAGTTTGTTGTTGGTATTTTATAGCAACAACAATTCATATGCAACCTAAAAAAGACTGTTCCACACTTCTATAATTTCCTATTTTCAACACTGCTTTGGTCCTTAACATTTCAAATGCCCGTCTGCCCAGCGTGTTCGTAGCGCGTTGGACTACGGGTGACTATCCCTCTGTGTGTGCGGGTTCAATTCCGCGGGATGGCAGAAAAAGCCACAGATTCCCCAGATTTACGGTGTTCGTGGCACCGAGCTGAAAAGCTCAAGTGCTTCTGGATCGAAAAAAAAACAACACATTTCAAATAAGTGGGGGAATGCTTGTACTTGAACTAAATTCAAATTTTTCTAGATATTGTGTCTAGAAATGTCTTAATTTAGGCTTTCTTCCTCTCCTTTACAATATTCTACTTCTTTTCCCTGAACACAGACTGACAAATCAGTGAATGGCTTTGTTTTACAATGTTAGTGTAATAAAAAACATTCCTACACTGAATGGTAGTATTTTTCCTCTTGACAGGCACATCGGAGCGCATCTGCCTGATCATGGGTTCCCAAAGCTGTGAGACAAGTGAATAGTTTTATCATGGAAAAAGTCCGAGAGAAACCAGAAACCAGCCCTGCCACTCCAACAAAACCTGATGATGCCAAAAATAATTTTGAAAGGCATCGGCAGGTAATAGAGGTATTTCAGGTTCCATTTTCATCCTCATTCCATTCTCAAATAGAAAAGGCTGCCTTTGGTTTGCACATTTACAATACTTAGTTATTGGTATCATAAAATGAATCTGTTATCAGTTGTATGTGGACAATGTAGTGTATTAGAACTGCTCATGTTCATAAGTATAAACATTGTAAAAAAAAAGGGAAGGTGGTGCGATAAAGCAGTTTATTGTAACTAGTTAGCTTTAATTGCGATCTTACTTTTATCCAATCATATTTTCTTTCACAGAGTGAATTAAAACTAATTATGCAAACCAGAGGCAGTTAGATCTTAAATCACCTGTCCTATCTAGATTAAACTTTTAAACATGTCACTGTTGTTAGCTATAATTCAAGTATTAAAGCAAGTTATTTAGTAGATTTTTACCAGTAATATTTAGTAATTTATAACTTTATTAAATGACTAAATGGCATGTTTATATATAAGAACTGTCCTTAAAGCTTTTATCCAGCAATTTAACTTTTTTAGAGCTTTCTTCCTACTGAAGAAAGTTTGTTTATCTAGTCAAGTGATACTGGTTGATTCATGGCTTTTACAGGCATTAGTTTGTTGCTGAGTTCCTGAACCTTTTCATAAGCAGTTTGAAGTTCTTTTGTCTTTCCTTTACTTTGAACACTTATTCTGTAATACTCTATCCAGGTTAAACAGGATATTACTAACCACACACAAAAATAGTAATGATGTACTATTTAGTATTTTTCATTGAGGAACTAGGGGAGCCTGTGTAACACAGTGACATTGATCTAGATTTGATTACTAACTATGTTGTTCAATACATGGTATAGTTGATTTTCTAATCCTCCCAGTTGATAATAGGGCACTAAGATTATTGGCGGGTGGTGAGAGGAACATTTTTAAAATTATGGTTTAAGAACTTGCTGACTACACTTTCTGCTAACTGAAAAGTTACTTTTGTGTGTGCCCTTAGTGTGGAGACAAAGATTCTAACCAGAAAATTGGTCATCACTGAAGTATATTATATATACATATGTGCATTATTTAAATTGCTGACTTGCTGGTAAAAATAAAGTGCTGGTTGTGATACCATCCACTAAATTCAAAGATATCTTGTAAAGGGGACATGTTCATTTGTTGTCAAGAGGATGGAATTATATCAGATGACACAACAGAGCATTTACTTGCCTTGCTAATGTCAGAGAAGCTTTGTAATCACCAGTGATCATTTAGTGACAGCATTGTAGGCTACTCATCAGTCATGATCATGCCATCAGCATCTTCATTGCCCACACCACTAAATCAGTTGTTAGTATCTGAACATTGAGTACATTCTGAGTATCATTTTTCAGCCCTAATTATTGATAGTTCTTTCACATAACAATTTCCTGCATTTTGGTTAATCTATCTGTGCGATTCCTTGACTTTTCTTGATTCTCCAGCATTAACTTCTGGACATTACCAAATGCAGAAAGCTGTGTCTACATGTAATATAAACATATCTTTAATTGGGATCAGAACTGAATTGTTTATTGTGAGTTGCATTAAGACTAAAGGAAGATTCAGTGCATTTTGATAGTGGAGTTATAGCTTGATCAAATTCATTAGTTCCCCCTTCCCCTGTTGTGTAATAGTTTTATTGATTATCTCTGTGCGTTCCAGGTGAAAGTCCTAATACCAAATAGCACAGCTGGAATGATTATAGGAAAGGGTGGCAGCTACATCAAACAAATCAAGGAAGAGAGTGGGGCTTATGTGCAAATATCTCAGAAGTCAAAAGAAACAAATCTGCCAGAGAGATGTATTACTGTTGCTGGTTAGTATCGGTTAAAAGTAGAAATGGTGCATCAATTTTACTTCTTCATGCAGCATCTTCTGAAAATATTTATGTTTTGTTTAAACTTGGTGTGTCTTTAAAGTGTAAAATATTTCTACAAAGTCAGTTAAAATTCTGAATGACAGGAAACTAGAGCAGATATACAAGATATGCAGGCAACAACATTCAGAACGGGTCTGTATTTATAGGCTGGCTTCATAGCTACCACTCATAATACCAGGCAGCTACAGCACAAAAAATAAAGGGATATAGAATCATCACTAAAAACTTTTGGGAAGCCATTAAAAGGTATTTTGCACTTAGTCAATTTTGGACATTGGAAACTGACTGAAGCTCCATTTCCTTTAACTCCTTTAGGATAATGGCCTGGGAAGGATCCCTGGGCCAACACTGCTATGTTTGCATAGGACATCTATGGCGACTTCCGAACAGGGATGAAGACTTAAGGCAGCAGCCATCGATCTTGAAGTTGCATACAACAGCATTCCATTTGGCTTGTTCATTACTCTTCTTGGAAAAATGAACATTTCTCCAGCTTTTACCAACTTTGTGGGGGCTGCTTTAACTCCTAGTGTACCAAATGCCACACTATAGTGTGGTTTTGTTGGAGCTTTTTACAGTTGCCACACTACAGGGTATTTGAAACACATTCTTATACTGAGGTCTGCCTACAGTAGACAGTTTTAAAGGACATGTTCTGCCATCTTATCTGCCAGTTCACAGCGGCAAGAGATGCCTGTCTTAAATTTGATGTCAAGTGGTGGCTCCTTATGTTGTGTCCTGCTCTGAGTCTACCTGGTCTTTTCTGGGCAGTAATATCCCCTGCTTTGTGTTTGGGGTTATTTATTTTCCACCTTCCATTGTATTGTCCTTTTATGGTAATCAGTTTTCCTCCTTTGGCCAGACTCTCAGCTGTTTAATTTCCCCTATTGCTGCAGTGTGATGGTTGTATCCACTGATTGACTACTCTCTGGAAGTTATAAGTTATCCTCCCTAGAGTTTCCCTCAGATATATCAATAGATCACGTGCCTCCCATACATCTGGTGTTTTTTTGTTGTTGTTGCATGGTCATTTCTGCTGCTGTCTTTAAAGTTTCCATTTCTGCAGTGAAAATGTTTAAGAACTTTTCTGTAGCTATGGTTAACTCTTCCTCATTGTTAAAACAAGAGTTACTCCATTACTAATGCCATTTGTAGCTGTGCCATCAAAAGTTAACTGGGCAATTGACATCTATGTACCTTTCCATAATATACCTTCTAAGCGGTATCTCTGTCTTTAGCTCTTTTTTTTCAGATAAGTCTCTTTGATTTCAGATAGTGTGCGCCCATGGAGGGTGGTATTGCTAGTATGCATGGGTAGTTTTTCTTGTGCTAGTACTGAGTCTTTGTGTTTCAGTTTGTTTGGATTTGTTGAAAACTTAGTTCTCTTTATCCTTACCATGGACAAAAACAACAGCTGGGCGGATACTATGGTCTGTCTCGTAGTGAACAAGTTGCCATACTTCGCCTCCGTACGCCACAACTAACCTGTGCCCCTGCAAAAGGCGGACATGACGGCAGAACACGTTCTGCAAGATTGTCAACTAATAGCAGGTATAAGAAAAGAAACCTGGCCCCAAAACACAGAGCTTTGCGAGAAGCTGTACAGAGGAACGGAGTCCCTTAAAAACACGGTAAAATTCATGAAAAAAGTTGGTCCATCAGTCTAGGCTGGGATCGCAAGAGAGAGATTTCAGATAGTGTGCGCGCCATGGAGGGTAGTATTGCTAGTATGCATGGGTAGTTTTTCTTGTGCTAGTACTGAGTCTTCGTGTTTCAGTTTGTTTGGATTTGTTGAAAACTTAGTTCTCTTTATCCTTACCTTTCCATAAATACTTATTCTTATGGTGATTCAGCAGCCTCTTGTATTTCTTTGATTGCTGTATAACTTTCATGTCTCTTCTATCCTCCCATCGACTGAAGACCTTACATTGTTTCCAATGTCAATATAGGGCTGGATTTCATGGCTCCAGTAATAATGTGTGTGGCCAGGTTTTTTTTGTGTTCTGTTTCTTCTTCTTCTTCTTTGCGTTCGTTCTTTACGACCAATTTTAATCACTTTTGTGATATATTTGATCTTTGCCAAGACGTGTATACGTTGCACATTGGTTTGGTAGGCCCCTAAACGCATAGACTTCTACCCGTTTAGGACACATGCATCTGATTTCAGCCAAACCTCCTTAGTTGCCTCTTACGCATGCATGGCAGGTAACAGTGGTTCTATTCTTTACACCCCATATTTGGGCCCGGTAACCACTCGGGCGGTGTTCTGTTTAATTTGTTGAACTATATTTTGGAATCTGTTGCTCATGCTGTGATTTCATACTCAAATAGTGGTCTGGCCTCTCCCTTGCCTCGTACCGTTAAACGTTACATAGGGCCTGCTAGCAATTTCTCCATACTGCTCATCCTTGGCAGCTCGTTCAATTTGGACATCAAATGCTCTTTTGTTACCATGGGTTCTTTGATTTCTTTTTAAGCCATCTTTCTTTTGGTATGTTTATTTGCCTAACTCTAGCCCATTTTGTCATAAATCCTTCCTTCCTTTCGTTCGCTTGAAATATGTCTATATTCAATGTTGTCTCTTGTATGAACTTCACTGTCTTTTGTAGCTCACACAGAGGTCCGTGTAGTTTTATGTCGAGTGTTGTTTCGTTAGGCCAGTGAGTTTGCCTCAGTGTATCATATTTGGGGCAGTCTTGAAGTATGTGCTCTGCAGTCTGGTTTGCCTGTCCACATGTACACATGGCTGAATTGCCAATCTTGAATTTTGTATACATGTGGCTGCGGAGCCGATTGTGTCCTGTTCTAAGCGCAGAATCACAACTTGTTCCAATCTGCTCATATTATTGTAATCGTCTTGTGTTGGTATTTGTGGCTTTCTCATTGATTTAATCATCCTTTTCTTTTGGTGGTAGGTTTGTCATAAATGTATTTGCAGTGTTTTTCCTGCATGCATTTCCCTATAGTTACTGATCGTCCAGATTTTCTTTTTCCATCTCTGATTTCTTGACTCTCCTATATATATAGCTGAAACTGCCTTCCGGTCTCTGGTGATGCTCAGCTCTACTTCAAACCTTCATATCTTTTCCATCCAGTATGGTTTGTATATTCTTCTTGCTTCCCCTTGAGATAGATTCTTTTGCAACCGTTGGGATTGTCTTATACAACACCATAATCATGTTCTTTACCTTCTTGTGATGAGCGTTAAAGTTCATACTGTAAGTCTTGTAAATTTGTCTACGTCCTTTCTCTTATAATTTCAGCAGGGAAGTGTCTTTTGACCTTCAGTTACATGAGTATTATTGGTCTGTGCTCGCTATCAGAGTTGGTGCGATGTTACCCTATTTTACATGCAAGCTCTTCTGTGGAGAAAGGGTACCTTGCTTAATAAAGGTTGGGGGTCAGGTTTGGATAGTCTTCCACCCACCTCGTTTAATAAAAGCTTGGTATGTACATTTATGATGTGGAAATTATTGTCTACTTCCCATTTCCTACCTTGTACATTGGTTTCCTGGTATCCATATCTTTCCATATCTTCTACTATGTATCCCAATTCTTCTTGGAGCGCTCCACATCGACCACTTGTCAACCACTCTGTGTGATTTGTATGTGATCTGAGCCTAAGAGCAATTGTACTTTGTGCCAGTTATGTGCTTACAAGTAGGCCATCCGATTTCTTCGCTGCATTTTATTTACTAGGGTAGCATCCCTAGGGCCCACATCATTTGCATCTTACGACGTGCATTGTAGTTCGCAGTAGTACTATTCTTTCCTTCTTTGCAGGCCCCGACACCACATGGACGGTATCCCAATTCTGTGGTATCCATTGTCTCTAGTACAAAGGCCTTGTCTTTTGTGCTGTATATGTTCAAAAGTCACACAGTTGTCTATGAAAGAACAGATAGACTGGCTGGAGGAGCATTCATTGAATGCGGGATAAGTATGGACAGGACAGACATAAATGTCCACTACTTCACATTGGGGGAAATGGGATGAGAGACATTTACTGCCTGATAAAATATGGGTTTAATGTTTACAAGTATATGGTGCTGTCTGCGAGGCAGACAAATATGTGCTAACCAACTTCACTTAGGCATAGTAAGCAAGGGAACTTTGAGATCGCTGCTGCATTGGATGAGATAGAGCACACATAGGTTTGCCTAATGAGCAAGGATATCGATCTGAACTGAACTAAGTCAGATCAGAAAAGACTGGAAAGTTTAAAAATGAGTAGTTTTTTTGGCAAGTTGTTCGGTTACATAGACAATCGTGGATTATCACTTTTGAGACATCTCAAAGCGTGTATATCTATTTATATCTCAGTTTGTCTAATTTTTCTCTTTTTGAAATATTTAATTATGGTAAGATTGTTTCAACAATATAGAAATACCAGGCATGTCATAGTGATCATCTCTCTTTATCTCATTTCCAGGTGAGTTGGAAGCCAATGTAAAAGCCATGGACTTGATCCTGCAGAAGATTGTTGAGGACCCACAAAGTAGTAGTTGTCCAAACATAAGTTATGCTGATTATACAGGGCCAGTAGCATCTGCAAATCCTACAGGATCACCTTTCGCAAACACCCCATATCAAGCTCGTGGCACTGATATAATGAATAATACTGCAGCAGCATATCAAAGTCAAGGCTTCAATTTTGGCACCAATGGCAATAACTCATATAATGGAATGGGAGGACTGGCTGGACTTAACATGACCCTCAGCGCAGCGGCAATGGGATTGGGTGGTCCTATGGCTGGCCAAGCTTTGGAAAATCTAAAGATGACCCTGCGCAGTTCAGGTTATACAGAGCAAGCTACAGAAGAGATCAGCACAGCTATGAACACTTTAGCAAATTATGGAATCTTAGGAATGGGTATGGGTGGAGTCAATCAGATGGGGGCTAATATGTCAGCCTCCAATATGGCTGGCATGCAGGGAATGCAGATGGCAGGTAACACTGCAGGAGCAGCTGGCAATGCCTCATTTGGTGCTGCCACATCCCAAGCTTCTAACATGTTTGGACCAGTCGGAAGCACAAGCTCAATACAACAGCAGTCTGCTGGTTTGTTTGGAAACTCATCAGGCATGGCAGGGGCAATGGATAGATATGGCTCCAATATGCTTGGTGATGCATTTGCCCAAACACCAGGATATGCTGCCTCAGCTGGTGCTGTCACATACCAGACCCAGGATAGGTCTCCAGGAGCTGTTACTGTCAATGTTAACCAGAACTCGTTTGGTCTCGGCACAGGCATGTATAGCCCTACAGATGACAAGACCTCCACCAAGCAGGATATGGAGGTTCCAGAAAATATAGTTGGTGCTATTCTTGGACCAGGCGGGAAAGGAATAGTGGAAATACAGCAGTATACCGGTACCAACATACAGATTTCCAAAAAGGGTGTGTATGCTCCAGGAACCCACAACCGTGTTGTAAGTATCTCTGGTACAGCAAGCAACATCACACGGGCACAGTATATGATTCAACAGCGCATCCAACAAGAGGAGTATAAACGTGCTCGACAAGCCACTGCTCGCTAAGATGTCACCGAAATATTGTGATCTTAAGTCAGTAGAAGGAGCATGTAGATTAGCATTCTATATTCTTTTATCATGAACATTTTCAGTGGTAATCTAAAGAAAAGTGTTTTTCCCTCTTCGTTTTCACTATTATTTTTTTTTTGGTATCACAATGTTTTCTTTAAGAAAGGTGACTTTAACATTTGTTCAATCTTAAATTTGGTCCTTCATTTAGTGGAGTCATGATATTGTCTTTTAGTATTGCTGTTGAAAGTTTAATATTCAGGGTCATTTTTTGACTGCACTTACTTTCTTGGTTTCTCTGTATTGATTAGTTGTATGGATTTTAAAGCTGAAACACCGTATCAGGTGTTGTCATAGTTAGCGCAGCCATTTCACTAACACTCATTTTCACATCATTAGCTATTATGGAATCACATCAGATCAAGCACTGGTTTTTATAGAAGACTGGTTGTCTTGGAAATCTAAGGGCTGTGAGCTTTTATTGTATAAACTCATCCTTCCCTCCTAAGTCAAACATGTTCCATATTTCTAGAACTGAGAATGTCTCATTATACTGTTTTCCCCACACTAATGAGAATGTAGCAGTCTAGTAGTCATTTTCATCATTGTCCATCTACCAGTATGCACATACATTATTACATTTCATTATACTAATGCATCTGGAGTATCCATTTAATGAAGTTTCAGAGGGGCACTGAACTGACTTTCAATGCCAGTTGATACTATTTTATTCAATATACCTTTTCATCCATTTTAACATATTTGAGAAGAGTTTTGTCGAAAACTTCCATTGTTTTAAACTGCAGTTATGAACTGTTTGTGATAACACATTCAACATTATTGTAATTATAGAAAGCATTGTGACAAAATCATTTCACACTTAGTTTTATTTATTTTTCTTACTATGCATCAAACAATTGTATTATACGCTGATTTATATAATTTTGCTCCATAATGTTGACATCAAATGCTCATTATTCATAGTAGGGTATCATCAGCTTTCACCTATTTATAGTTTTGTCTATCAGCATTTTACTTTTTTTTGTATTGCCATACTGTTAATTGACATAAATTTTGGCAATATTTATCGAGATGGTCAGCATGTAACACTTTACGTATACTTTCTGGTAGAGTTTCGATCATGAAGGATTTTGAACAGATAAATGGTCAATTTGGTTTGGGTTTTCAAAGAGGCTGTCACTACACTGAGATTGAAGAAATTTGAAATCCAATGTTGCGCATGTATTGCTGGGCACATGAATGGTGTTTTTTACCAGCAGACCACAGAAACCATCAGTGTGTATACATTACCTCATAGATTAGGGGTCTGCTTAGAGTTGTATGAGGTTGGCTCAATAACCAACATTGGTTAAGAATATTTGAAGAGATATATTGGGCCATTTCCTTTGTTACACCCATGGCTGTTTAATAACACAGCCATTTGAATAAACTGATCTATCACATTATCACCTTCATTAGACTAGTTCAAAGGTTACCATTTGCAGTTTTTGTCACACTGCTTTCCTCTCATCTGTATAGTGTTTGCTTAGTTGCACGTTACTGAAGCATATAACAATATTTACCAGAATATTTCTTTCCTACAAGAGTGTGTGCAGTTATAATCCATTGCTGTTAGCAAGAGAGGATATGTATTATTATTATATGGATGTATATGTGCTATACTTTAGTCTGCGTTTAATTTAACTTCATTGTTTAACCACATAATGTGTTATGTATCATCATTTG
Organism: Arion vulgaris; assembly: GCA_020796225.1. Lineage (NCBI taxonomy): Eukaryota > Metazoa > Mollusca > Gastropoda > Stylommatophora > Arionidae > Arion > Arion vulgaris. The sequence continues at coordinate 34,754,871 of CM036759.1, forward strand.
TAGCCAGAGCGAGAGTGGTGAGAGCATCTACAGTCAGAGGCAAAACTTGAGTTACAGAAATAGCTGTATGTCTAGACAGATGAAGAATGTTGAGATACTCCCTAACATTTATTAATATTTTTTTCATAAATTCAATTTTGGTGTGTAGGTGTATTTTTTTAATACATGTTTTTATTTAAATTTGTGTTCTCTGGTAACACTGTTTGTATTTTGTAACCAGGGATAAATTTGTCATTTTTTTTCTGAAATTGAAGGAACGGGTATTGTTGCATCATATTGATACAGTGGCACCTTTCTTTCATTCTTCTTATACAAATTCACTTGTTAATCAATCAGTGTCTGGGTTCATATGACTTCTGGGACTGAGTTATTTATTTAAAATCCTCTTCCTTGTATTAAATATCAGTATGAATTAATGTTTGTAATCTAGCAATTCTGCTTGTCATTTCATCCTGTTCTCTTTTTTTTTTTTTTTCCTCTCCCAAAATCACCTACTGTTTCAATCTGCATATATCAAGAAACAATTTATTGTTACTGCCATTATTAGATTCCACCTGTAATTTACACAACTACCTGTTTACTATTCACGAATCAGCATCAGACATTGTTGTACCTAGCCAACCCATTATTCAATTAAGCCATGAGATCTGGATTTTGTCACAGCCCGAAGTCTTTCTGTGTCACGGTGTACAGGGATATTTGCCATTGACTGTAAGTTCACACACAGACGAGCACCAATATATATTCACAGATGCCTTTGCATAGATCCTTCCTTATCAGGTGAAGTCGACATCGCTCTGATGATTCATTACAAACCAGTGTGTTTCATCCAACACATTTACCATACATAAATTATTGCTGTTGTCCAAGTACCACAATACTTGGGTGGTGTGCTTTCTGTCTCAGCTGGAACAAAAATATGTCATGCCATACCAGTAGAGCTCACATCTAACAGCAAAATCAATGAAAAAGTTGTATCCAGTCTGAGGCATTAGATATTGAATATATTTTTGTTCCCAGTGAACTCTCACCGTAAGATTGATAATGGTGTGTGCATACAGTATTTGTATTATATTGTACCATAATTTGTGCATCTGACTGGTCAGGTACAGATAATCCTGTCACCCCATTTGTTCATATGTGCCTCTTTTGATGCCAGCATTTGGGAGAAAAGACATATTGGTGGTGGGCTATTTTAGGGGTTCTTTTATTATTTTTTTTTTAAATCCCCAAAATGCAACTGCTTTAGTAATCAGACAAGACCTGCCATTTGTATTTTTTGCAATTTAGCATTTAATCAACAAGATTTAACATAGATATGAGAGTTTACAAAGCCTTTATTTTTGGGGAGTAGGGGTGTGTGTCTTTCACTTTATTCAAGGTTTTTGGGAGACTTAAGTCACTCATTTTTTCCCCAGAGATATAAAAGCAGCCAATTTGGCTCTGTGACAGCAGAAAGTACTAATTATACAGTACGGCTACAATAGCATGAACAGGGGATGATACTTCTTTGCTGATGTTGACAGCTATTAATTAATTGTATCATCTGTACTTATATCTTCATTTAGTTATGCATGCCTGGGTCAGTTATTGGTTGAAGATATTATTGGAACATCTTGTACATGGTAGGTCCATTGTTTATGCTTTCCCCCCAAGGCAAATATGTCAACAGTTCATTGTTGTCTTGTGTTTGGCCGACAGAAATGCTTTATTCCTGTACAATAAATATTATTATTATTATCAAGAATGCTGCAACCAAGGTGCGGTTGGCGATAAGGACTAACAAAAAAGAAGTGAGAATATGCAGTTAAGAAAAGTTTTCTCAACCACATCATTTGTCACTTTTATCTTTTACTTGTTACTGTGCGGATTGTTATTGTCTTTCATGGCTGTAAGAGAATCAGTGATGTTTTTTGTACCTCTTGTTCAGCATTATGTCTATATCCCATACACTAGACATATGCTCACATGCAATTATTAGCTATATAAATAGTTATATACTAAACCACTAACTAGCATTGTCAAGTGCACTTCAGGGAAATGCATGTTGTGAATTGAATGTTGACACATTATATTCTTTCTTGAATGAGCAAATACATTCCCATCTAGTGTATTTTCCTCTGTGCCATTGTTCTTTATTTCTGATTTTCATTTCCCAATGATCAATGGACCAGATATGCTGGTGGGAGTCAATTATCACTGACCAGTTTTTTAAAACCATTCTGTATGCTAATGTTAGACCATATTCCAAAAAGACTTGGTATAAAGAATGCTGCATTAGTTGTACTGCATCTTTATATTGGTCACTTCTCTTCTCTGGCAGATTACTTTTCATAACAATTTTCCATTAGTAGGTTTTTTCTTTTATTGTCTAAAGATATACAAACACTGTAAAACTGAGACCAGAATGATTAACACAGTACAAGTTGTGAGATATGTTTTAAAAATGGTAACACTGTCCCTTATCACAGAACGCACCAGTACTTGAATAATGCTACCAAGATTCTTTCATGAAAACAAGTCCAACCAAATCATTTGTCTTGTTCATATTTATTAAAAATAGTATACATTTATCATATGTATATAGCATAACTCTTGGCATATATAATCTTACACATTTCAGCAATACACACTTTTATCACAGATCCTTTGTGCTCCATTCATTTTTCTTTTTCCTTGGCAGCCATCTTTTTACTTTTACGAGTCAAATACTTTTGCATTTTGCCAGTTTCATTCAACTCTTTCTGGTATTCAGCTTCAAATAATGCTTTTTTCTCAGCTGTAATGTGAAAGAAAAAAAAAACAACAATAAATTATCTGTGACTAATCAGTGATAATATAGTACTTTATGTACACTAAATTTTTACAAATCATAAAAAAGAAGATTGTGCCAAAAAGGAATAAGTTGTAGCAAACATTGATAAAAAAATTTAATTGACACTATTAATTAAATGCAGCAATACAAGGTCCACCATCATATAGGGTCATGCTAACTCGCTGCACTAGTTAGTGGCCATGGAAATTCTGGGGTTTGAGGCCAGCTTGGGCCAGAAATTCTTGGTGTGTGATTGGAGACCATGATCTTTTACTCAGGGTAAGACGACCCCTTCTGAATGGTGAAGGACACTGGTGATCCTTAACACAAAAATCGGTCATGGTCTATGATGCAATGCATTAATTTGGTGACGGAACGAAAGCTAAAGGCATATACACACCTATTTAATTTTAAATAACCTGCGATATCCGTGTGAAGTGGAATTTTTTTGTCAGCCGCAAATGGTCCTCTAGTTAACTCAGCCTCATTTGGGTACCGGACAGATAGTGGTAATCAAAGGCGATACAGACACACCATCGTGTGCTGTTGTTTAAAGAAAAATGCAAAGCAGACCTAACACCGTATTCAGTATACCACATGAATGCAAGTTTTTTTTTTTAACTACTTACCCGCCACCACCCAACAAATAATGATTCTTAGCCTCAATAAGACGATATATTTCAATCGCCACTAAGCTGCACTGGAAAGCTTGCAGAGATAATGATTAACACTAGATTACTATGGCATCTAGAAAAGCAAAATCTTTCTATAGTGGTAAGAAGTCTTCAAACAAGACAGATCCACCAAAAACCAAGTTACCCATATTGCTATAAAAAAACTTAATATACTTTCTAGAAAACAACTGAAAACATGAATAACAAACTACTGTAGTTTTACACAATATAAAAACAATGACAATACACAGCAACATTTCGACCAAAACGGCCTTTATCAAAGCAAACGATACAACTGTCTCAGAACAACACATATACGTATGTATGTATGTATAGTATACATATGTACACATAAATGGCAACATACAATCGCTCAGGTTCATATCACAACTCTGACGAGCTTCTGATACACACAAAAAAACCATTCTACTGGTATTAAATATAGACCCTATAGAAACCTTTGACAGAACAAGTCTTCCAACAGATGTGACCATATACATACGGACACATCCCGCTCTCCATCAAGATGTGATGGGAAAGGATAGCGCACACACTGGTCCAAATGGGTGTCTCTTCAAATCTGTGATGTTTTCAGTGCAGTATTAGGAAGTACAAGATGAGGAAAACTTGATTGTTTCTCTCATTGCACCTTCCTCCCTATCAATATCATTTCTAGATTACACTAGCTTGTGCATACATGAGTATGTTCATAGTTAGCATGTAATTTATTGTAAGACTTCAATAGGTCAGATGTACCAGTCTCTGCAGCGTCTTATTATTATTTTTCAGTTCCCAGTCCTTTATATGAAAGGTTGCCCACCTTTGTTCTAAAGCTCTTGATGCTAATATTACATTTAGAAATTACATGTAACGTATCAAATGGCACACAAAAGAGACTTACATTTTTTCATGAAATATGGTTTTTTTCCTGCCTTGATTTTGTCTTGCTCTGTCTTTTTCCACTCCTTCTCCAACATTTCATGTTTGTCTTTTCGTTTTGCTGCAAGTTCTTGTTGCTCCTAGATTTTAGCAGAACAAAATCAATCAATGCACTTAACTGTCACAGGTTGTGTGGAAAATACAAAATTATGAAATAAATTGTAGCGAAACTGATACTAGCACAACTAGTAAACATTATCTCATTTCATAACCCAAATAATACATTTCCTGATCACTCAAGATTAAGTTATGAGATGACACAGTTTAAAATCAAGTATGAGAGAAAGGGTCATCACAAAGCAGACTAAACAACAAATTGTATCAATTCAGTTCAAATTTTCTATTAAGACATAAACCATGACATTAATTGTGTCAGTCTGGAAATGATGTCACACTACCTCATTCACCACAAGAAATACATGATGAAATGGGAAATAGAACTTCCAGAAAAACAATACATATTACCAGCTCAACAGAAAAGAGTAGGTTGTAATATTCAGTCTCACATGGCCACAACAGACTGAGATGCTATATATTGAACTAGCTAAAGATAGGCACCTCTCTAAAATAAGTGTGAGTGTTGAACTGACAAAGTCACGTGTGTTGCCGGGGCCCGCAAAGAATATTAACACCGCAACCTATAAGGCATGTCGTAAGAAGCGACTTAAGAGTTCTAGTAAATAAAAAGCGTCTCAGAAATTGGATGTGCTGGACTACTTGCAGGCACATAACTGGCACAACATACAATCGATCTTAGGCCCTGATCACAAAGAGTGGTAGATATGGAGTATTTGTAGAAGAACTAACAAAGTGACTTCTGAACATCTTTGAAAATGATCTCCAGCATACTAGGAGAAACAAAAACTGTGATATGGCAATCACCACTGCCATTGCAGGATGAGATCTTGGAGAACCTGAGGCAGACCCCTGTTTCCTTTGAACATATTCAGGTTGACACATGAGAATGAATGAATAAAGAAGATTTATCTCAAACTTTTAATCTAAGTGGATATAATGTTCCAGACATGTATAAGCTCACAACAATGAAACTGCTGTTTGTTTGAGTTCGATCTTAACTGGTATTAAACTTTATGCAATGCAATGGTATCCACTGGATAGTGTCATTTTTTAAGCACTAGACCACTGATATTTTGATTCCTTAATGCTGCTATTACTGACTGGGTATGTGTGAAGATTTGATCATTTATTTCTCTGTCTGGTTTAAATATCAATAAGGGTGTCTGTTGCATGTCTCAGAACTTCTGCTTCAGCATTGTTGCAATATTTTCCAGTGACAATTGATGAGTGGCTCTTATTCTTTAAACATAGTGAATTCAGTTTAAAAACAAATAAAAAACATTCATTTCATGACACTCGATAGACTGCCAAGATGCAATTTTGTGCTAACAAATATACTTCCCTGGTTTCTTCTTGACTTAAGTACACTTACTGGGTCAAAGGCGCATAGGGACGTCGTACCAAGATTAGTGAGCTGGCACTAACCAAGATCCTACCCCACCTCCATGTGGTGACCCTGGAAACAGACAACGGTTCCTGTCTGGCTAAGTGGGTAGGGATCATGGGGGAGCTACTCTGGTATCAGTAGTGATGCAGACGCAGTTACAATGGATGAGATCCGCTCGCAACACAGGCAGAGCAGAATCCCAGAGTGACTTAATGCACATCTCTCCCGGCCGATGGTAAAAGCTGAACAAATAAACATAAAGGGATGAGGGGTGCCTCCAGAGAAGAGACGTGGGCCCACATAGGGCGAAACTCAGAGATCTGAGGTGGGGGCCCAAATTGAGTTGCGTCTCCTGACAGTCTCGAGGCATAGTAAATGTGAGCACGGTGAGAAACCTGATAAACACAGTGAGCAGGCACCAAAGTAGAGCAAACATGCATTTGGACAATACACAGGTGAGCCCACCATTGGGGCAGACATGCACAGTGCTGATGATGGAGCGACGAAAAGACGTAGCAAACGCAGGGATGAGCGGGCCACCCAACTGTGCAGAAAAACTGGAAAGCCCAGAAGAGGCTTAAATCCACTGCAAACGTTCCAAATGGTGATAAACTGTGCACAGTGAGATAGAAATGGGTAAGATGTCGCCCAGTTGAACAATGTGAGCACAAGTGACGAAGAGAAAAGGGGCGGGCACAGTTGGTGGACGAGGGTACAAGCAGAAATAGACGATAGAACACCCAAAAGAAATGTGAGGTGGACAAAATGGTGGCGAGTCTCAAAGATAGGGTCTCCATCCAGAGAACAATAACCGTGTTCCCCTGAGAGAACCACTACTACCTTGTAGTTTGATTGGGGGAAATCAAAGTCTAACAGAGCAAACCGTACACAAAACTGGACGGCAGGCAAACCAAGTAGTCAAAAGAATGATGACCTGGGCAGATGACGCTCAACAACCCGGGAGGAAGGTTGTCTAAGGGTAGCTACCCTAAAAGAAAATAGCAACCTGCTGCCTTGCAGGTCAGCTGGGGACAGTCCATGGCTGACAGAGAGCAAACCCAGTAAACGCTAAAACCGGACACATCGCCGAAGGATAAGCACCAGAGCTCCAAATGGCGCTAGCGATGTGACGAAGCACACCCATGCTAAAGCTGCATGAATCAGATTTCCACATAAATAAGGCAAAAATTATGGGAAATCTGGTACATCAGTATAAACGTGATCCAGCGAGAGAGAATACACTTACCCTTCAAGAAATACCAAATGTCTCAATTTGCACTTGTACAAAAATAATGGTGGACAAAATATAAACAACCTAAGATACGCTGATGACACACAATTCTCATGGCTACAAATGAACACGATCTGCAAGACTTGATAGACATACTAGTGAGAGAAAGTGAAAAGAAAGGATTAAGCATGAATATAAAGAAAACAGAGGTTATGGTTGTCTCCAACAAACACCAACATGTAATATCAAAATAAATAACAACACTGAAACAAGTCCATCGATTCAAGTATCTAGGAACATTCCTAACATCAGATGGAAGATGTACAACAGAGATTAGGAGTAGAATAGCTCAAGCGAAAGCAGCTTTTATGAAAATGAAGAACACACTATGCGTGAACTCACTACCAATGACACTGCGCAGTACTCCAATGCTATATTGAACCAATACTTATGTATGGCAGCCAATCATGGACACTGAACAAACAATCAATACGATCATTGGAAGCCACAGAGATGTGGTTTTACAGAAGAATGTTGAAAATTCCATGGACAGCAAAGAAAACAAACGTGGAGGTTTTAAATCAGGTCTGCACACAGAAACCTTATCAAAAGAATAAGAATCCGACAATCAAAGGTTCTTCGGGCATATAATGCGAAGAGAAGGTTTAGAACATTTGGTGACTACAGGTAAAATTCAGGGAAGGAGAGATCGTGGAAGACAGAGGGATGTTGGATGGCCTGACATCATGGTTCGACAAAATATCGGCGTCAGAACTGATTACATGCACCAAGCAAAGAGAGTTGTGGAGAGACATGATCGCCTACGCCAGCAGGCATGGCACTTGATTGATTGATAAAAATAATTAAGTTACAAGACTCAAATTTGGGTATACAGAAGAGGAAACACTCTAAGACCAGACAATACCTGAATACAAGAGAAGCCGTTGTCACGGTGCGTGTCCTTTAAAGGACGTTGCTCTCTTTGCAGTATATCTGAAATTCACTCTGTCTCTAGACAGTTCACGCACTCGCCGATGGTCATATTCATGGTTTCTTTAATATCTTGTAGCCATCCTTTTCTTGGTCTGCATCTGCGTGCTGGGACCCTGCCCTCCAATATTTTTCTCTCCAGGCCATCGTGATGCTTGATGTGGCCAAAGTATCTAATTTTTCTGTATAGTATATTGTTTATCAGCCAATTGTCTTTAGCATTCATTTTTTCAGGACATCGGTGTTCTTTCTTTTTTCTGTCCGTGGTATCCGTAGGATTTTTCTGTAGCATTTCGCTTCAAAGGACTGGATTTTCGTCCTAACAAAAGAAATACTGAGATATATAAAGTACAACAGTCACAGCACAAGTTTCTTCTTCTTTGCGTTCGTTCTTTACAACCAATTTCAATCACTCTTTGTGATATGCTTCATCTTTGCCAAGAACGTGTATACGTTGCACATTGGTTTGGTAGGCCCCTAAACGCATAGACTTCTACACATTTAGGACATGTGCATCCGATTTCAGCCAAACCTACTTAGTCGCCTCTTACGGCTGTGGTAGGTAACAGTGGTTCTATTCTTTACACCCCAAATTTGGGCCCCTGTAACCACTCGGGCGAAACACAAGTTTCAATGTGATACCCATAATCAGACTGAAACTCACAAGGGAAGAAAAGTGTAGGTTAAGTATAAAAAATATATAGCAAAAAATAGCAGAAATGAAAGCACAACTATATTCCAGTATAAATTCAATTTCTAAGCAAGTAGTACTGTCTTAAGATGCATATCTTTAAATTCTGGGAAACAAAGGTCTCTTATTGCATAAGGAAACAATTGTTTACACATTTCCACAAAAAATGAGATGACATTTTTACTTGTGATATTCGTAGGTTGTACATCAACTGTATGAGGAAAGCTTTAGATTAAAAACTTAGATTAGAGATGAACAGGTGGGATTTGGGGTTGGAAGATTCCGCGCGAATCAGATAACCACACTCAGAATTTATCATTAAGCTGTCTAGTGAATGGCAAAATCTTATGAACTCTGAAAAAGCATTCGAAGATTACAGAAAGTCGTGATGGATTGAACACACCCTCAGGATGCAACCAAACCACATAACCAGATATGCATTTGACTGAAAAACACAGGGGAAAAGAGAAGTGGAGAGGCAAAAAAAAAAACACATGGTGAAGTTAAATAGCGAGCCGCAGAAACCATCAGTATGTATACCCTTTGATATCTGTTGGGGAGACTGAGCACCTATGGGTCTGCCCATAGTGCTGTGACGTCAGTTCAGTAACTAATAACCAGGGTTAGAATGATCAGAGATTGTATGCAGAATTGAAGATGGTCAATAATACAGTTCAGTGGAGTGTTATTATAAATTATGTCCTAGTCTGTTGTGTCGAATAGATAGCTAGAAAATGACAGCAAGGCATCATTTTTAAAATTTGACTTGGATGTTTTCCCACTCTAAAAGTGGTTTTGATGCCATTTACATTTTAAATTCTATGAGATTAGATTTACTTGAATAGTAGAATGTATACTTTACCATTCTGTTGTAAAGTTGCTTCAGTTCTGATTTCTTTTCCTTGTTCTTTGTCTTTGAAATGATTTTCTCTAATTTCTGTACAAGAGAAAATCAAAGGTAGAGATATCAGGTTTAGTCTGATCTTGCAAGAGTTCTGTCAGCATATAGACTAACTATAAAGTGTATCAGAATTGATCACAGATGAAAATGAAGTCTTGTTAGTTTATATTTGGACATAATGCCACACCCATGAAATAGAAAAAATATATTTAAATTTATACAATAATTACCATCTTTTCTTGTCTCTTCACATCTGTTAAGAAGCCATAAGTATGTTTAAATATTTTCTCACTGAACTCCCCCGATAAATCATCAAATCTTGGATCTCTGGTTACCTGGAGTTGTAAATAAACAAAATGCCAAATAGTCACACAGTATCAACTTTATTTAGTAACTGATAATCACACAAACAGACTGAGGGAATGACCGACTGGTTCTCCATTACATCAGGTGCCAGACAAGGATGTGTCCTGTCACATATAGGGATAAAATAATTCAATAGTCAAATCCAGTAATGCACAATCGGAAAAATGTTGAAGGGAAATGTGATGCATATCCAACAACATCAGAAAAAGAATCACACAGACAGCACACTATACCAGACTAAAACACACAATAGTCCAGAATAAAACAACCTTCTTCTATAGAACAATTCTATCAGATGTAATTTCTTCTGGTCTGGTTCCAGTCTAGTTCCCTGTGAAGCAAGTAAAGAACATGTGTTCATACCATGTGGTATATTGGAGAATGCAGTATTAGACCCGTAACACCAGCCCCCTTTACTTCCCAATGTTTCTCTGGGACCCAATTGAGCCACTATGGTCTAAATAATTCCATCCTAACTGTGGAACACTTACATACTAAGCAAGTGCACTAACCACTAAGCGATCATGGCTCTCAATTACCCCATAGAATGTCTAATATTGTGCAGAGAACTTTGTATTGTCCCAGAGTAATAGTTACATTGGTCTTAACTTTCCATGTTTGTCATGGTATTTGTTCAGCTTCTATTCTGCAGATATGGCAGAGAAACAGGACAAGGATTGTTTCATTCTGGTCTAGGCCTCCAAATCGTTACAGCTCGTCTGGTTATTGAACCTGTTATCGAGGTCAAAAACTCAGTGAATGAAATGGTATTATCGATATAAGGGAAGACTGCAGTAAAACTATGTAGCAATGGCGAAACACGTAAAAAAAAGTAGTATTTTACAAAAAACAACATACAATTGTTATTTTTTTGGTAAAACTGCAGTACTTTGTTTTTACGTATTTCGTGAATGAAATGGCAGAAAGAAAGCTGAACAAGACCTAATCTAGCTCTAGTGGTACTCCTGAATACTCTGGTATTATCGATATAAGGAAGACTGCAGTAAAACTATGTAGCAATGGTGAAACACGTAAAAAAAAGTAGTATTTTACAAAAAACAACATACAATTGTTATTTTTTTGGTAAAACTGTAGTACTTTGTTTTTACGTATTTCGTGAATGAAATGGCAGAAAGAAAGCTGAACAAGACCCTAATCTAGCTCTAAGTGGTACTCCTGAATACTCCTGGTATTATCGATATAAGGGAAGACTGCAGTAAAACTATGTAGCAATGGGAAACACGTAAAAAAGTAGTATTTTACAAAAAACAACATACAATTGTTATTTTTTTGGTAAAACTGTAGTACTTTGTTTTTACGTATTTAATGAATGAAATGGCAGAAAGAAAGCTGAACAAGACCCTAATCTAGCTCTAAGTGGTACTCCTGATTACTGACTGTAGTCTGGATAAGCAAGCTGGGGTAGAAGAATGAAGGCATATCTAGTCCTACAAATGTAGTGCTAAAAATGGGATGTCAGACTAAAGAATGCAGATACTGCAGCTTCACTGTAACTATGACAACATAACAAATGTCTCTGTTACGGTAAAGAAGAAGAAAAACTTGTTGCCTAGACACACAACGTTCAGCAAATACATCAATTTCTGGTGTCTGTTATTTGTGAGCTCTAGTCACTGTCTATGACTTACATACTGAAGTAAATAGATGCACATAAGAAGAGAAACATTATGTAAACACTGACCACAAACCGAGAAAACTATACCTTTGATTTTGGACACTGTTGTATTCTTGGTACAGGACGTCTAGCTGACAACTCTGTAGGCCTAAGAAAGACAATACTCAAGTTATGACACAATTCAGTCTGATATTTGTTCTGTCACTACTAGTCACATGTGAGAGGGATTATAATGAAGCTGACTACCAAAATTAGCCATTTCTGACTGTGCTGTTTCCCATCTTCAGTTAACATTAGAAGTGTTTTTTTGCTGTCCCATGTAAAAGTATCATTGTTACTGTATTGGCAACTTTGATACTGTTCGCATAGATCTTAGTGTCACGGGACACTCAAGCTTGTCAATCCCAACAAGGTGTAGAGATAATAAACACCTAGTGAGTTATTGCTGTTTAAATTTCTGAGATATTTATGGTTATATTTACACCACAGACAACTTCCAAACATTAGTAGCTTTAATGGAAAGAAAGATATAGTTACTAGTTTTTTGGAGTTGTCTGTGAAGTTTAGTAACCAATAACCAACGGTCTCTGTGGGAAGTGTGGTTAAGAGGTTTGGTGTAGTGTCTATTTTTGTAAATAGAACCCCTGTCTCCTCTCACATGTTGTAAAAGACAACTGAGAAGGATTGATTGTGGGGTTGGTGACTTCACACTGTAAAAAAACTAAACAGCTACAGAACAGTCAAAATCCAAACTTCTCATGAAGATCTGGATGCCATAAGGGTAGGAAACTGTCAATGATGAAGAAAAAAAGACAGGCTTAGGGGGCATATGGAAATGAACTTTTGAAGCAGAGCTCATGGCCATGCATAACACTAGATTTGAAAGACACAAGATCGAAGTCAGAATCTTTTTATCGCTGCTTTATTTGCCCTGTGCTGTACACACATACCCCTTACAGTGACCATTGAACATACTGTAATAGAAAGGATGAAGAGACAGTCAAGTACCACCTTATCAATTATCCAACATTGGTAGATTATGAAAGACCACCAGATCCCTCCATTATAAACATAATAATTCAAGTGTGCTGTGCTTGGTAGATCTTCATGACGATGCCCCGACATTGGTGATCAGCTATGTTGGTAACACTCTTCCATGCCATGATGGTTGGCTGTTCAACATCTATCTCTATCATCCTCTATCTTTCTTCCCAGTAATGTTTCCCATTGTCACAATGTGTTACTTCTTCTTCTAACGCTTCATATCGATCACTTGTTAACCACTCTGTGTGATTTGTATGTGATCTGAGTCTTCTTCTTCTGCATTCTCACTAGATTGGGATTTCGAATTCTCTAATCAAAGGCATCACGTCTGTCTTTTCAAGATTAGGATATATTTCTATGATGTCTGCTTCCCGTTTGTGCCGACCTCTTCCCGCAGTAAGTTTTGGTCCCCCTCGTGATGGTAGGTCTGACATTCTTACTGCGTGGCTATATCTCTGAGGCAGATTGGTGACCATAGAATGCGTTATCCCATTCCTCACTGTGAGGGGTCATTGCACCATGTTTTGCGCCTTACGGCCTGGTGCATCCGTTTTCTGCAAGCATTTGTTTCGGGTTAGCATTTCCTGGCGGACACATGCATCCGATTTCAGCCAAACCTCCTTAATCGCCTCTTACGCAATGCGTGGCAGGTAACAGAGGTTCTATTCTTTACACCCCAAATTTGGGCCCGGTAGCCATTCGGGCGGATCTGAGTCTAAGAGCGATTGTACGTTGTGCCAGTTAGCGCCTACAAGTAGGCCAGCACATCCAATTTCTGCGATACTTTTTATTTACTAGGGTAGCTTCCCTAGGTCCTACATCAGTCGTCTCTTACGACACACATTGTAGGTCGCAGTGGTACTATTCTGTGCTCGCCTAGGTATTTAAAACAGCTTTAATCGTTTCAATAGAACTCTCGTCACCATGATGTTGCTTTCCGGATTGTTTCTTAGATATCACAATCACTTCAATATTTTTTGTGCCAGTTAAGCTGAGACCTTTGCTTGCACTTTTGTCTACTACAATATCCAACATTTCTTGGATATCTTTCTAACATTTCACTATTACAAGTTTCATCAGCATATCTTGTTGCTTATGTTGTGCCTTGAGTGAAGCAAATAAATTTTGCAGTACTTTTACACATTACCTGTTTTTATTTTCTCTTTTGAATGTTTTATCTGCTGCCTTGTTGCTGCTCAAACCATATTTGATTTTTCTGAACCTGATATGAAATAGAAAAAAAAATGATATTAAAATGTATTCATGTTTTAATTCTCTCTAATCTATAATTACCATCAACCATCACAGGTATATTTCTATTTCTGCTTCTCCCTTTAACATACATAGCTTTGTTCATAGCTACCCACATCACTGTAGTCTGTTATTTCTCTTAGAAGGTATCTTCTACCACTTGAACATTTAAAGTAATCAGATTCTAAGTTGATCCAACTGTCTAAACTCATCTTGTTGATTCAGCAGAAGTTGTTTATCCTACAAGAACCACATTAGTCTTCTGATGACTAAACATATTCTATCAGCGAGAATAGACAAACTGGCAAAGCTTATGGGGATCTTCTTCTTCTAACCAGGGCTGAGAGTTTTCACTCTTGGGCAGCCAATGCCAAATTGTAGAATATGGGGATATAACTGTCAACGTTGTTGTTTGGTTTGCCTTTTCCTTTAGATGAGTATTATAAAAGTTGTTTTTTGTATTTACGATACCAGTCCTCTATCCATTAAAAAAAAAAAAAAACTATAATTTTTTCTTTGCAGCTGGTTTGAAGTGAGTTAGTATTTTGTTTGAGATGTCATCATCTGAGCTGTATGATTTCTTGGTTTTCAATACTGCCAGTAGAATATCAGATCTTATATAAGTCTCTTACAATTGTTCCGCGGACACTGATTTGTTGTAGAAAATAACTTACTTTTTAGAAAGTTGTTTTTGTTTAGGTTATTTTGATTGCACCATCCTGCTAATGTAGTGTGTGAGAGTGTTGTTATATAGTAGTGAGAGTTGGAAAATGACTCACAACATCATGAACAAGTGGAATACATTCCAAAATAAATGTTTAAGAAGACTTGTGAACATTTTCTGGTAAAATATGATAACAAATGAAGAGCATTAAAACAAATAAATTGTGCATCGGTACAGATTATTATTTAAAAATTAAGATGGATTGGACATGTATGTTGTATGCCAGTAGGGGCACTGGCTAGGACAGCTCTCCAATGGACAGAAGAATGAAAAAGAAGACCTAGATGTTCAAAATAAACATGGAGAAAAACCATAGAAAGAGAATTGAAAGCATGTGAAACAACATTTGGAACAATAGGTAGAGAGGTGGCAGATCAGTAACAGCAAAAATCTCTTGAGAACATCTTATGTGTCAGATGAGACACAAAGAGGATGTAGACAGATCTTTCTAATGTTATTAGTTTGTCAAGGTACACTTAAATACAAAAAAACAAAGATAATGCCATAATACATAATGCTGCAGTACTTTAGTAGACCTCACATGTGTTACAATGTAGCATTTGAAGATTAGATTAGTTCTTTTCCTTAAATTGTTCCCTTTCGTAACTAGGTAAGCTAGGTAGGTACACATTTTCAGATGGAAACTCATCTGAACAAGGTTTTATTTTTACACTTTTTAATAATGTTCATTTACTGTTATGTTCGCCCGTGTGTTGCAGGTCCCACAAGGGGAACAAAGAATAGTTAACACTGTGACCTACAAGGCATGTCGTAGAGCGACTGATGTAGGGGCCTAGGAAAGCTACCCTATTAAATAAAAAGCATCCAGAAATCGTATGTGCTGGCCTACTTGTAGGCGCATAACTGGCACAACGTACAATAACTCTTAGGCTTGGATCACATACAAATCATAAAGAGTGGTTAACAAGTGGTCGATATGGAGCATTCGAAGAAGAATTTTATGTTGCTATCTGAATAATGATTGAATAATCTATTAATATAATTAACATATGACATAGTTTTCTCGACAGTCATGTTCACCAATACTTGTCACTGAGAAACTTCAATAAAGCTATTGATAAAGCAAAGTAGAAATATTGCATTATACTGCTGCAATAATCAAGAGTGATAAGTAAAAAGGTACATACGCTTTCAGTCCAATTTTGTTTTGCATAGTCATCAACTCGCTAAGAGGTACATGAGACATTTCTGTAATATTTGAAAACAAAATGGATTATTAATTAACATGGTGTAATGCAATAAATAAATACATGATATTCAAAATAATGACAATAAAAACTGAGAGTAAAAAAGGGGTTCAGAGTTTGTTTTTGATAATCATAACAATTAATCCATTCTGTTGTTTCTATTGATCATATCAATTAACATATTCATTTGTTTCTATCCATCATAAGAATTAATCTATTCTTTTGTTTCTAGCCATCATAAGAATTTATTTCTTTATTTCTAGTTATCATAAGAATAATTAATCTGTTCCTACTCTCTTCAACCATCACATTTAAACTTATACAGCACGAGGGAAGGTATTAATTTTATATGAGTAAATAATAGTAACTTACCTTCTTGTATAATATCCTGAAAAAAAAAGAATACAAATTAACATTAGTGTCATGTTATCACACACAAACAAAAATGAACTAAAACATCTTACAAATACTATTTACTTAACATACAATTAACATACAGTTAATTGAAGATACCAAGTATTTTTTTTTCCTAAGAGATAACTCCAATGTGAGAGATATGTTACGGAGGTAGGTTATACGAATTCAAAAACATTGTGATCAGGAACAAAGAATTCATGGTGCCTTTGATTTATTGTAACAACTGATAAAATTGATTAAACAAAATAGACAAATAATGACAAGAGAGCATAGTATTTGAGAAGTAAACAAATTTCTTCTTCTGCATAGACTCTGAGACAACTTGCTCAAGCAAAGTGGCAGTCTGCATGAAGCTGTTAGTAATTCCAAAGAGCTGGTATAGTATCAGTGATGGTCAAATGTTTTTCCTGTACTTGAAGAATAAGATCCTATATAATCCTAATCCCTTCTTAAGCACTCAATTCTCTTCCCTCTACTAATTTCAATAATATTGTAACAGGTGAAAAATACAACTAACCAAAGGTGTAAAAACATGAAAAATTAAACTAATTATTCCATTTACTTACCAGTGCCGTAGTACTGTCTTCCATTGTGGCTTATGATGTTTTGCTTAAAAATAGAAAAGCAAAAATATCAGATTTAAAAATAAATGAAATAGAAAAAACAAAAACAGTAAATGTTAAAAGTTTCACATATGATGGCAACTCAGCTGATTCTAGTTAGGAAATATGAAATACAAGTTAAAGTTAATATTGAGCTATATAGTAAACAAAAGTTGCACATGAACGTGACCTTTAGTGCTACAGCATCACTAATATGCATTGAGGGGGATCTCAGCCCAGATGCAAGTCATAGCAAAGACGAGAATCCTGGACTAACATATTAAAAAAAAATCTACATCCCTATCCAGAGTGATGTTTTGGTTCCGGTTTCAAGATGGAAGGTGTTGTTTTCTTCGTACTTGCTATGGTCAGTTGATCTGAGGCCTAATAATCCTCAATTGTAAAAACCCCAGTATTTCTGAAACAGAGGATTTATCTAAATGTGTAATGTTCTATTAATGTGAAATATCTAATGTGAAATGGCTACCCGTTCTAGTTTATTAAATAGTAAGCAGTGTTCGAAATTTGGCTATTGGAATGTGAGGACTATGTTTCAAGCGGAAAAACCGCTGAGGTGTGTAAAGAAATAAAAAATTATAACCTGGACATCTTGGGTGTCAGTGAGTGCAGATGGCTGGATTCAGGTAAAAATTATATATCTAGTGAAAATGTGTTTATTATTCATTCCGGGAGAGCTGATAATATTCATAAAGAAGGAGTTGGAATCATCATGACACATAAAGCTGCATCATCGCTTATTAGCTGGGAACCAATCAACGAAAGAATTATAACAACCCGACTACAAACTAAACACTTTAAACTTACAATTATACAATGTTACGCTCCAACGAACGACAGCACAGATGACCAGTTTTTACGCTTCACTGCTGGACGTTCTAAACAAAACACCTAGACACGATTTCATTGTGACTATGGGCGACTTTAATGCTAAAATCGGCAATGACAACAAAGGCATAAAATAAACTCTCGTATTGCTATAGCAGCTAGTGCCTTCACTAAATTAACGAATTATTAGTGAGTATTAGTATATATTATATATATATCGTCTGTCCCCATCAAGCTCGCCATACATCAACTGTTTTGTTTGGGTGTACGTTTATTCCGTTTAACAGACATCGGAACGTGACCGATCCATCTCACCTGGAGCTTCTCAGGCTTCTGCAACAGGGTGTTGAATGTTGATCACTTGATGCTTGGAAGTAGTTGGTCTTGGAACTTACCACTTCGGTTAGACTGGAATTTTGTCCTGCCATTTTACTTTGATTAGTCATTTTAATCACTTTAGACAGACTAATCATTACAGTATTAATATTATACAATAGCCAATATTCAATTATATCGAGTACACAACACTGAACACTCGCCACCCCACTGTGACTGTGAAGTCAGAACAACTCAACAACTGAATCGGAATCGGCGAATGAGTACTGACTCAAACTCAACTCAGTCACTCACTGGAAACGCACTCAGCCACATTGAATCTATCACTATCAGATCAAACAGCCGTGCCCGATAATATTTATATAACCAACAACAAATAATTTTATGTAATATAATCTTCCTACATCAAGATCCAGGCAGTAGTAGAAAAAACAACACACTCAGAAAGGACTTCCAATTGCTTTCACGTTTAATATTTATAACCGGATGTTGCATATCGCTGGGTCCACCAAAACTTCAACACTAATCATAGATGAGGGGAGCACATAACGAACCTAAATTCGGTAGGAATTTTAGGATAGTGAACTAGCAATGTAAACGATGAATGCAATCAAATAATAGCAAGATAAAATTAGCAAGAATAATTTTTGGATTAAAAAACAACGTTTAACTCGTATTATAGTAATTTCTGCTCATACTATGCTGGACATCTTTTTAATTAGGAATAGCGAAACAAACATTGTACTTGTTGCTATAGTCTGTCCATGCCCGCGTGCCCAGCGTGTTCGTAGCGCGTTGGACTGTGGGTGACTAGCCCTCTGTGTGTATGGGTTCAATTCCGTGGGCAGGCACCGGAATGAAGGGTTACGATGTCCATGGCACCGAGCCGAAGAGCTGAAAAGCTCAAGTGCTTCTGGAAAAAAAAAAAAAAATAGTCTGTCCATTAATTCGTGAGCACGTTTGAAATTGATTTTCTCGAAAACTACCTGTTGGATCTCAGTGATTTTTGCATGCAGCCTTAGAATATCCATGACGCTAAAATAAAGCTAACCAGTAGTCCATAGATGCTACGGATTTTGCACATCGGCGAATTCCTTTGATCTTTTATGACAATTGCAAATACGGGGCTCAAATTTTAGATTTTACAGTATCCTAGAATTTGTCCATGTCAATTCTATTCATAGGTGTATCTCCATATTAACTTGATAGGTCAAGTAATTAAGTGTGTTGCCCTTTATGTGCAATCGTGAACTTGGATACAATATGCAACAGTTAGTCCTCCCCTTCGGTCACGATTAGACCCCAGGGTGTCTTAACTTCACCACAAATTGTATGATGGTAGACGCATTTGGATATGGAAATGTATACGTTGCTATTTCTCAGTCTGTAATCAAAATATGATTTGTATCATCCCGAATCTGACGATTCCATGAGGTTGATAATTGTTACTGGCTGGACAAATTGTAATCCATCTCGGTGCCAGTACTCGTCTTCCTCTCGGAGCACATGTTCAACACAATTCTTCCAGAACTGCATGTCTATCATTGAGAAGGACTCACGTGTCAGAACTTCAACGAGTTTATAGTTGGCTGTGGATAGTCCTAGCTTAGATTGGAAGCACTTATACACATAATACGCAAACATGCCAGCATTATCAAAAGTCTCTTTCTTTTGTCGGTAGCTACCAAATTCATCATGAACGATGTGATCTACCGTTAGTTGGCACATTACACTTTTAACACTATCTTGTTTTTGTACTCTAGTTTTTTCCGTGGCATATCCTTTACAGGACGTAGCCATCAACCACAGTAAGCGATACGTTGATTTACTAGGCACCGCTTATACGTTCAGCAGTTTTCCATTGCTTTCTGAACGGTGATGTATATTTTTACCTTTCGTAAAAATCCCACGGATACGAATTTGCTTCCAAACTTGCCCGCTGTGGAGTTTTAACCAGGTATGCTTGGGTTGTGATCGAGCTCACTACCGCTTAAGCTACATACGCCCACATAACTATATTATATGTTTGCCTTTATTTATCACATGGAAGATTTCTATCATTTTTCAGATGCCTGTAGTTTCAATTCTGGCAACATTGATGGTTTTTCTCAACCACTTCATCACGCACACTATGATCTTCTTTCATCTTTAGTTAGTAGAGAAGTTAGTATTAAGAAAGATGAGCACACGGAGCCTCTTTCAAGAACCCCAGAGGAAGCAATGGAAGTAACGAATATTAAGAAAGGTAATGTCCCACCTAGAGGCATACCACATTGTGCCAGTTATACGCCTACAAGTAGGCCAGCACATCCAATTTATGCGACACTTCTTATTTACTAGGGTAGCTTCCATGGGCCCCTACCTCAGTCGCATATTACCACATGCCATGTAGGTCGCAGTGTTGTTTTTGTTTACTTCCATTGCGAGCCCCGACAACACACGAGCGATTCTTCATGATGTTTCGGTTACCGACAAATGAAAGAGCCTTTTGATAATACTGACACGTCGCCCGAGTGGTTATCGGGGCCCAAATTTGGGGTGTAAAGAATAGAACCACTGTTACCTGCCACGCATGTCGTAAGAGGCGACTAAGGAGGTTTGGCTGAAATCGGATGTACATGTCCTAAACGTGTAGAAACCTATGCGTTTAGGGGCCTACCAAACCAATGTGCAACGTATACACGTTCTTGGCAAAGATCAAATCATATCACAAAGAGTGATTAAAATTGGTCATATGAACGAACGCAAAGAAGAAGAAGAAGATACTGACACATTTGCGTATTATGTGTACAATGGCTTTCAATCTAAACAGGAGACTATCCCTTTGGTAAATAACTTAAAGTAGATTGGACTATGGTATTTTATTTCCTAAAAATATTGAACCCCTAGGATGCTACCGTAGTAAATAAAAAGCAGCGCAGAAATCGAATGTGCTGGCCTACCTGTAGGCGCATAACTGGCACAACGTAACATCGTTCTTAGGCTCAGATCAAATACAAATCACACAGAGTGGTTGATAAGGGGTCGATACGGAGTGTTTGAAGAATAAGATTCCCTTAACATATTGAATGAGTCCTTGCATGGTGAAGCAGATAGCTGCTATGAGTACTTTAATCTGTGGCACTATGTTTAGGAACACGTCAGCGCATGCACACATATGTCCGAGATTGTCTCTGGGTTCCCCGCCAACAGCCGTGTTGTTCAACATTCACACATCAAATATATACAAAGTTCAAGCATCCGGGCTGCAAACATCGATTGATGACATTGCATGAATGGATTAAAAAAAATTATTCAAAACAATAAAGAGAGATTATTTGCCATCTTGAGATGGTGTACGGAGTCTCGTTCTCGGGAAAATCTTGAGAAGGGTGTGCATGTTTTGGTGCGTGCTTGTTCAATAATTCCATAGTCAAGGCTGACTTACCCAAAGTCACATTTGATTGACAATTTATCAAGCGCCGTGATGGCTGTGCTATCTTGGAATAAATTTTGATCGGAGATTTATCTTCCAAACATCAAGTTGAACAAACGATACATCGTTACAACCCAAGTTTCATAACTCTGTTATTGTCAACATTCCGTAAAGACTGATTAGTCGTCCTGTTCTATCAACCAGTTATGTCCGTGGAAGATTATAAACTTAGCATCCTCACGATATCGGTATCACATGTGAGCTTTAAGAACATGTTCAGGATGGAGACTTGTTATAGTCAGCTGTTGCACTAGAAATACTACCAATGTCTTCTTCTTTGCGTTCGTTCTTTACTATCAATTTTAATCACTCGTTGTGATATGTTTGATCTTTGTCAAGAACGTGTATACGTTGCACATTGGTTTGGTAGGCCCCTAAACGCATAGACTTGTACACGTTTAGGACATGTGCATCCGATTTCAGCCAAACTACCAATGTGAAATCAACATAAAAATAAATGACCAAACGCTAAAGCAGGTGAGAGAATTCAAATACCTCGGAAGTATCTTCACATCTAATAGTAGACTGGACAGAGAGATCGAAACTAGAATCCAGCAGACCAACAACATTACATACCAACTTACCCAATCTTGAAACACCCAGCAATTCCAGTAGAGACTAAAAGACATATTATAAATGCAATCTTCATACCAACACTGTGCTACCAGTGCCAAACATGGGCACTGACAAAAGAACAAGAAAAGAAAATTACCACCTGTGAAATGAGATGCTTGAAGAAAGCGGTAAATAAAACAAGAGGCCACATAGAAATGAGGAAATTAGAAGAACAGTCGGAACAACACCTGCTGTTAGATTCAATGAAAAAAAAAGACTCAAATCCACTTGGTTTGGCCACTTGGTGAGAATGAACCCGCATATACACCAGTTGCAAGAATGTACATCCTGAAAATGGAATCATCAAGAAGAAGACCAAGAAAAAGATGGGTTGATGGAGTTAAAAACATCTTAAAACTCCACAATACCACAGCATATCAAGCGACCGAGCGTTAACTATCTCGGAAACCGATCATCAGTTAACCCGCTACGCCTAACGGCAAAAAAGCAGAGAAGGACAAAAGAAAGAAGATGAAGTTCGGGGGATATGAAGGCTGGCATCACAAGCAGCTAAAACAGATCCCATATGGGGATTTCACCGTGTGTTGAGAGTGCTCGCAAGGGAGCAAAAGTAGTAAACTGCTACCCACAAGGCATGCCGTAAGAGGTGACTCAAGTATGGACCAAGAGAAACTAACCTAGTAAATAAAAAGTGTCACGGAAATCGAATGAGCTCGCCAAAACCTTGTCCCACCCGCAAGGTGTGGCACTTGCAACAAGCTGCATCAGTGCAGATGGTAAAACAAAAAGGGATCAAGAGGAAGGCTAATTAGTTCCCCAAAAACTCAGTGCTGAAAACATATGCACCAAGCAGAAAGGCACAGATATAGCGGTCTGCTGTAAACTGTGACATAAGTAACAAACATCCTTTTCAAGGAGAATGAAGAAGATAATTTTGTTATACATAAGGAATGAAAAGTTAAAATATAGAAATGCAGTTAATAATGAAGTGATAGCCAAATGAAACAAAAGATCGCATGTAAAATAGTTATGAAGAAGAGAATAGGAATGGTGAAAATAAATATTTTGCATAATTATATGAGTTTTAAACAAATTAATAAAATGAATGACATCCATCATGTATTACATATACTCTTTATTACGGTATGGTGCAGCACAGAGACAATGAACAAGCAGCAACAAGACAAGATTTAAGTTGTTAAGACATTGAGGTGTTGGTGTACATAATAATATGAAACATTAATGAAAAACTTAAGCAAAAACCTAAAAGAAACCTGGATAAATCGTCATTTTCTTTTCTCTGGACACAGACACACAAAGCAATTTGTGACTGACACGACTTGTGAATAATTACAACAACCCAATAAGATCCGACTAAGTGCTGTCACAATATCAAAGGTTGGCTGCAATTTTTCTGTCTCTTTTCATGGTGATACACTCTGATAATAATAGCTGTCCATCATAAGCGATGATGATAACGACCTCAGACGTGTATTGTTGCCTTTATTTGATGTGTGCGGAGGTGACTGTAGTGTCCATTCCTGAAACACAATGACCTATCACATTTAATATATTGTTATCTGTCCACTATGATATCTTCTTCCATGTTTTCTACATCTTCATTTTGACTACGTGCACTCAACTTTTTCTTCTTGTATTGTGTTCATCAGAGAAATATTTTTACATATCCAAAATATGTTGTTTGTCTATTCTTTTGTCTAGAGCTGCAGGATATAGCATTCTTTCGCAACCAATGCCAAGTTTAGTTTTTTTTTCCTTCGTCCGCTTTCAACTCAGACGAAGTTTCATCTCTGAAACTGATTTTTGCGTGAAAATCCGTTTTTTCCCAATTTCTTACAATGGCAGCAGCGTGCACATTGTAAATTACTTTACACTGGCAGCCGTGTGCTCAATGTACACTGTAATTAGTATTCCCTCGCCATACAGGCAGATTTTCTCCGACTTCAGAGGCACTCACGTTATCGTCCTGAGTAAGACCAGGGGACTTGAACAAATGCCGGAGAGTAGGTTCGAACCCGAGCTATGAGGCGTCTCACAGCTAGCAGGCCGAGCTACTATCAACTACTCTAGGCAGTCCCCCTGCCAAGTTTAGTAATATGCAATTAATTTGCAACTGTTTAGTATTGTTATAAAGTGTATCTGTGGTATGACAAAATTATAAAGCCAGACTCAGAAAATTGTGAAAAAGAGAATAGAAAATAGTTTTCAAATTGTCGAGTGTGATACTATGATGTTGTTGAATCAATTAAGTTCTTGTTTGAAATTGTTGAAAGGGATATTTATTGCTACATATTCTACTTAATTATGGGTAAACCCAAGTAAGCAAGTCATCTCTACCAAAGAAGTTCAATGATTGAAACAATGTTGACCGGTTGTCGCGTCTGATCGAACATTACTAAACACTCCAGCCTCTGAGCTAAACAAAATTTATTTAGGAAAAAATAACAAACATTCCTTTTTTTAAAATCAATGAAAAAGAAATATTTAATAATGAGTTGTTGAACAGTGCCCTCAAATCTCTGATCATACAAGTAAAATGTGTTCACACAGATAAGGTGCTAGGGGAGGGGTGGTGCAACTCAGATGCTATGGAGAGGGTGTCATTCAGAGTCTAATAATAAGAAACTGAGGAGACAGCAGTATATTCTATGGGCAACAAGTCTCTGTGATCAAAAGAGTGATGACAATGTCTGTGCTATAGATAAATTGTAAGGAATTGTAGAGGTGGATGGTGAGGTACATAAAGCAGGCTTGCAAATTTGTAATCATTTGTCACAAGTTATACAATGTCAAACAGGAAGTGGACAAAGGATGTTGTACTTTCTAGGAAAGAAGGACTGCAGATGATTTTTAAAATTCCGTATCTTGACAACTCTGTGTTAATCTTAACCACATTATGCATTGCAGTTAGATAAACACAACCAGATTGGGATAGGATTGTACAGAAAGTTCAAGCACAAACTTCTTATACAATCTGTAAGCTACTCATTTACAATTATTAGCCCATTTCTCTTTCTTTCTTCCTACTTCCATCCTCCACTTGTTCCCATTCGTTACTTTCCCACCTTAACGTGATTCTACATTATATTAACTTGCACATGAAAATTAAGTAATTTATAGAAAGTTTTCAATATGTGAGAGTATTCAGCCCTCTGCACCTTCATATGTTTCAAGTTCGACCTCTTTCATATAAAAGGTTGCCCAACTCAGTTATAGATGTTAAATGCAGTGAAAGAATAAACTAGCCAAATACAAAAATCCCAGAAAATGCAACCGTTGAGGGAGCTTGTTCTGTAATAAATATTGAAAGAATGAATGTATGCATGTATTAGATATAGACACACACTTTCCACTTCTACATGAAGCTGAAAAGGCTACACACTCGATGTGATCAACATCAAGAAGAAGCTAGGTTTTAGAAGTTATCTAAATCTATAAATTATTATTATCAATCAATTTAACTGATTGGAGGTATGGGCGGTTACAGTAGTGGTGATGTGGTTGGCATGTCATGACTAATCTCGTGTTTTTATACTCAGTGACTCCATGAGTATGATTCGTAAAGTTGAAACAGGAATGGTGAGATGAAACTGAGTGGAGGTGCTGGTACAGACAGGGATCTGAGAAATCACCTTCATTTTTGTGCCAGGACATGCAGGAGTCAGGGGTAATGAATGAACTGAGAGATTGGCTGGCATGGCTATGACATCATAGGGAGCTGCAATGGACCGAAATGACATTCTCAATGCATTGAGAGAGTCTTTCTGAACAGAGGAGTTTCAGGGTTGCGAATCCCAGTCGCTGACCAGATTGAGAGAGATGAGTGTCAATATTGATACAGCCCGAAAAGAACGACATAACAAATGTGCAAAAAGATTAATCAACATCGAACTGGCGTATTGGGCAGTTGCTGGATTTGTTGAGATGGATATTTCATCCTATGGACTTGTCAGGAGTGCTATGATGATAGTTCTCATATAACTGATAACTGAAATTAACTAATGAGTCTCTATCATTATTGATCACGCAAATGAGGTTTTAGTTCATACCTAATTCAAAGATTAAGGCACATATGATTTACCTGAAATAATTAAATTACAGATGTCAGTGGATATTTATATTATACAATATGAAGATATATACTAGTAATTTGTATTCTTATTCTATTTCAAACTTGATGATGACTGTCATTTATGAGTTTTGTTTCAGGACAAAGTCTAGACCCTTGTGGGTTTGTTTGTTCTATTGTTCAATCTCTAATATGTCATCTTCCTCTGTGTTCGTCTGCTATGAATTCAGGTGTAGCCATGCGCTTGGTGTGACACTTCTGAATGATTTTTGCATGAAAGCCTGCTTAGCGTTTTATTGGTTTCCTCCCCATACAGGTGGGCTTTCTCCGACTTCAGAGGTTCTCTTCTTTCTTCTGTCCTTCTCTGCTTATTTGCCGCTAGGCGTAGCAGGTTTAACTGATGATCGGTTTCTGAGATAACGCACACTCGGTCGCTTGATATGTTGTGGTATGTGGAGTTTCAGAGGTTCTCACATGTCATAAAATTGTTTTAGTTTGTCTCTTATCAAAGTTGCTAGTCAGGGTATGCTACTCATTCTAATCTGTGCAGTGACAACTTTTTACACAGTCTCCCAGTCAATAATGTCTTCAATAGATGTTTAGTATTTATGGTAAAGCTACATATCTAGAATCTCAAATGATCTTGTTAGTTTATTAAAATATTTTGTGCTTCTGTAGTATAGCATTGCCCCATTAACATTTTTCTTTTATTCAAATCATAAACTGATTATTTTCAAATATGATTTTTGCACAGTATGATTTTCATTTTTTGTGATATCAGTTTTGTCTATTGGACTATTCCATGAAACATTTCTTGGATGAATATATTTGTGGCAATTGTAACACATATGCATTAGTGCGACCCAGACATATCCATATAAGCATATTATTACATAATAATTATTAATGGTAAACAAAGGTAGATATGGGGATGAGAATCACTTAATGCAATCATTAACAGAAGTGATTGTCAGTTCTCAATCTCCTGTGTCCAGGGTGGACAGTAAACATCCTCTAACTGTGGCACATTACAATAACTGTATCCTGTTTTCTTTGAATGATCTACCTATCAGAATTGTTGACTGAAGCCTTTTGAAAATCCTTGATGGTGCTCAAAATGAAGGCACTGGAAAATAATAAATGATACAACAATTTAGATTTCATACTTTCAAAACAGCAACATACAAAAATAAACATACGTTAAGTTCAAAAAGGGTTTAAAGGTTAAGAACTGATTAGAGAAATGATACGCCACCTATTGAGAATATTACACAAAACATGAACTCCATAGCTCCAGCAACAATCCTAGGAAGATCTGAAAAAATGCACTTGAACAGAATGATTCAGTACGAATTCTAATCCATAACCTTCAGAATGTGAGGTAAACAACTTGATCACTTCGCCACAAATACCCTCAATACTCTATGATGATGTATTGGGCTGATTTCCAGACCGTCTGAAGGGTGATGAATGCACTTCATGCCTTACATCGTCAGCTTTTAATGTCAGATCCAGCTCATACTTCATGGCTGTTTACACTTACAAGATATGCGAAAGCAGTTGCATTTGGAAGGATTTTATCTTATAGTTTGACTGGTGCTGGAGTGGCCATGTTCAGTCATTATTTCTGCTTACTTCTGATTGATTTTTCAGTCCAATTATATGGCCGTACTGGTTATGATGGCAAGTCTTTTTCCTGGTGTGTGAGATAGAAGCGCGATGTCATCAGCAAAATCGAGGTTTTCCAGGTGGAACATGAGAGTTCATGTGATATCTTTTGACTTATCTTCAGTTGTTTTACGCATCCCTCAAACTATGACAGTGTTTACTAGTAGGGCTGACATTACACATCCTTGTCATACACCTGTTTTGACTTCAAACTTCAGCTTCGGAAGTTTCAACACTGCATGCTAATTTGCTGTAGCAGTTTTTCATGATGTTTATAAAACACAGTGGAATTCAATACCATCTTAGAATACGTCAAAAGACTTTTGTGGCATATGTTATAAAATGTCTTCACAAAGTCAATTTGGTTGATTGTTTGCTATTCTGTGCATTGTTCTATGATATTTCTAAGAGCAAATATTTGGCTATACAAGTCTGTCCTTTACAAAATCCAGCGTTTTCTTTTCTCAGTGTCTTATCTTATGTATTAGTAATGCACTGCACAAACATTTTCCGTAAGATTTTGCTTGGGATGGAAAGGAGGACTATTCACGCAATTGTTACAATCGCTCAAAGGAGCCCTTCTTGGTATCTTGATGATGACTCCTCTGTTCCATGCATCAGGTATTATTTGAGTATTCCATATTGATGTAATCAAGGGTAGTAGTATATGAGCTGAGAGTCTTGTTGACTGGAGTGTATTATGAATAATTCAGTGAGAAAAGTATCATACCATGGTGTCTTGCTATTCTTAGAAGATTTAATGGCTGTAATGATCTCATCTAACCTGGGTGCTTAAATGTCAATTTCTAGTTCCTCTGTTGGTTCTGGTATGTCTGTGACTACTGTTAGTGGTGGTTTGTTCTTTAAAACATTCTGTCCAACATATTTCTTGTTCCCTTTCTGCTGTCAATAGTTTTCCATTTTTATCCTTTATGAGCGTAGTTGATCTCTTGTAATGTTTATCACTTATTTATTTTAATAAATTTGTACACTGTTTCTTGGTCACATTTTTGTACTGCTTCTTCTGCATGTGCTGCCAGGTTTTTGACATAAATTATTTTGTCAGCTCTCACAGACTGTGCTAGCAGTACTGAGAATATAAAATTGTGGAAGTCTATGATAGCCATCATCAGCAATTTTTGTACTCGATAATGATAAATTCATAACTTAAAATGCAATTAAGACCATAAGTAAGATTAATCATAGCTAGAAGTTATTTTTTTTTTAAAATGCAGATACAATGTTCTTAAAACAAATTGCAAATACAATTTTCTAACCAGTAAAATGACTGGCATAAACTTTTCTTACTAAGTATAAAATTGTCTACCTTGCTCTTTTTGCCATTTCATTTCCACTCCAACGAGGGCTGTATGGAAAATCGTTATGTCTCTCTGTGTATGGCTTCTTGTTTTGATTGTGGTAAACTGACTTAAAGACAAATGTTGGAAGATCCATAGGAAAATACAGGGGAAGCTCCACTGTAGATACATTTAGAAGTTCAAATTGAAATACATTATACATAATAATTATATATATAAAATTTAGGATCACTATTTTCCTTTAATGAATAAGTTAACAATGGAAAGTATAACTCACATTTCATATCTCAAATAACTTCAGATGAACCATTCATTACCAAAAAAAATTGAAACACACAACTACTACTACTAAACCATCTTGTTCCCAGGGAAGCAACTGTAACTCTCAATCAAATTCTATTTTTTGTCATCTTCTTCAACTCTGCACATCGCCCGAGTGGTTACCGGGGCCCAAATTTGGGGTGTAAAGAATAGAACCACTGTTACCTTCATGCATGTCATAAGAGGCGACTAAGGAGGTTTGGCTGAAATCAGATGCATGTGTCCTAAACGTGTAGAAGTCTATGCGTTTAGGGGCCTACCAAACCAATGTGCAACATATACACGTTCTTGGCAAAGATCAAACATATCACAAGAGTGATTAAATTGGTCGTAAAGAACGAACGCAAAGAAGAACTCTGCACATGAGATCTCAACTTCTATGACCTCATCTTTCAGTTCACCAGGTATTCTTTGACATCATCTCCTCTCTTTCCTTGTAGGTTCCAGTCAAGTGTATGTCTGGTTATGTGTGCTGCTGTTTCCTGAGGGTGTGTTCAATCCATTGCTAATTTTCTCCCATTAATCTCCAGCTGTATTGGTTCCTGTCCTGTTCTCTTTTATAATTTTTGCATCATTCTGGCGATCTGAAATGGAGTATGCTGCGAAGACATCTGTTGGCGCATGTCTGTAGTTTGGATGTAATATTCTTGGTCAAACATTTACATAAGGACACAAATAATTAATGTGCATGCACGTACATTGTGTTATCTTTTGTAAAAACATACTTTAAATTATGGCTTCTAAAATAGTGGTGATAAATTCAAAAGCGTATGTCATACACTTGCTGAACATGAGGGTCTCTTAACAAGAACTTCCATTGAACATTTAAATCAGCTGTCTATCAACAACAGTGTCACAGTGATGGATACCTGCACTGCATGATATTATGGGAAATGAGGAAGCTGATAGACTGGCAAAAATTTGCCCCAAAAGAATAAATTTCACCACAGAATATCAGTGAGAGAAGTAAAGACACCTATTTTTAATTAAATTTTTCCGTTCACCCGTTAAGAATTCAGGCATAGTCATGGTACATAATATAGTGCTTCTGACTCATGCTGTGTGAAGTCTTGCTTTTCTTATCATCAGTGTCACTCACCATTTATGGGAGCCTTACTCCAGCTTCAGAAGTATTTGTAATTTAGATCCCTAAGTAAAGAATAAGAAAACATGTAGTTCAACCACATGCACACCAAGAATGTTTTTTTGGCCCCAGCTGGCCTCTAACCATGGAATTTTCCCAACATGTGGTCGCAGTGTAAAGTCTTATCAACTTTGATATCATTAACTCCTATAAAGACATTTATCAAAAATAAATACAAATATGCATGGCGCTGTAGAACAGGCAGAATCAGTTATATGAGGACTATCATCATAGCACTCCGGACAAGTCCATAGGTGCTCCGCCTCAGCAAATCCAGCAGCATCCAGTGACTCAACACGCCAGTTCGATGTTGATTAATCAATCTCTTTGCATATTTAGTATGTCGTTCTTTTCGGCTGCACCAATATTGACGCCCATCTCTTTCATTCTGGTCAGCGAGTGGGATTCACAGCCCTGAAACTACTATGTTCGGAAAGACTCTATCAATGCGTTAAGAATGTCATTTCAATCCATGGCAGCTCCCTCCGATATCGTAGCCAAGCCAGCCAATCTATCAGCTCGTTCATTACCCCTAACTCCTGCGTGCCTAGGGACAAAAATGAAGGTGTAATTGTCCCTAAGATCCATTCTAAAGATAGATAGAGCTCATCAAACCACCATTTTCAGGTTTTGAATGGGACAGACTGAAAGTCCATCTCCACAAAATAAAAACATACCAGTACACATGCCAAAATCACCCCATGACATTTAAACACCTCCTACAAACTTGCCCCTTCTTTAATGACTTGAGGTCTCAAGTCTGGTCCAGGACGATACATTGTAATGTACCCATGATTATTGAAGACAACTGGATTTATAGAGGTGAACCATCTCTCTGTTTAGATATCTGAGCATAGGAAACTGATCAGAAGAAAAAGCACTTGCTAAAGGTGGACTGAGTCCCAGCAGGAGAAAACTAATCAACACCCTAAAGCTACTCCATGCAACTGATCCTAAAAACAGGCAAACATTTCAAGGTTTATGATTTGTTTGGCCAATACATAATTATGAGTTGAGAGCACACACTGCCGAGGTACAGTCATATCTCTGTTTCTAACAACTATCACTGAAATTAGCAACATTTTAAAGCACACAATTCCAGCTACCTCGGTGGTCATCCCTGTGTAGTTGATACTGGCAAGCATGGTCAATGTACGTTGTTTCCATATTTTCCATAGGAAAATTGAACAGAGTGAACATTTCTACTTCCTTGGAGAAGATCCTAAAGATCTGTGACTCAAAATGCCTGACGAAATTGATATTTACCCGGAATGGTCTCTCAGAAAAAGGCATGTTAGCACTCTGGAGCAAAATAGTTAACATGTTTGAAGCCTAATGGGTTCTGAAAAAAATACACCACTAGCAAAAGACATGTCTTTAACAACTGTGGTGCTGATCCCTTATCTGGAAGACTCTCCCAGAGAAAAGAACTCAGTACCTAGAGCTGCACTACAGAGATAAACCATAGGTGCATCTTCACACCTATGGAGACTTCACAGGTTAGGGAGAGCAGAGAAGAACAAAAGACATACTGAAATTGGATGCTCTCGGCCAAAATGTGCAAATATTGCAGCTTTGCTATAAGCTAATAGCACAACATATACTTAATGGCTCAAATCACAAAGAGTGATTTATAAGTGGTTCTCCTAGAGCGAATGCGGAAGTGAAATAACAAATAAACATACTTAAAAAAACACTCTTTTAACTAAACATGATTATCAACAACACAGACAAGCTACCTGAGAAAGTAAAAAAGAAGTCATTCCACTCCAGTAGAAGCACAATTTTACTGAATGTCTGTGCATCATATTCTAAGATTGATCTGGAATAGAAAAACAATTCAAAGAAAAATGTACTTCAATGTGAGTATTATTTTCTTACCTAAATTTGTATGTATGCATCTCTGTGACACTGAGGTATGGTGCTCATCTCATGCTACAAAAGCACCTGGCTCATGTCCCAGGAAAAGCAAATAGGATATTTTTCAGTGCTCCCTGATCTCAGGATAAGTGAGATAAAGTACCTAGTCCTATCGGAGGCAATGATACAAGTTAAGCATGTAAAAGAACTCTCGAAAATCAAAATAAGCAGGCTTTCCATTACCTGGACAAAATGTCAGATAAAAAAATGAAATTAAAGTTCTATTAAATCTACCATCATACGTTGAATCAATCCAGCGATTTAGGGAATTTGAAATTACGTGTTGTACAAGCGGAGCTGGATGCTTGAGGGGCAGAGAGAGGAGTGTGTTTAACCAGCAAGCCACAGGAACCATCAGTATGCATACCCTTCAACAACTGTTGGGGGAGACTAAGCACCTATGGGTCTGTCCAGAGTGCTGTGATGTCAGTTCAGTAACCAATAACACCATAAAAATACAGTGGAAGTGAACAAGACAGACCAAAAAACACATGACAAAATCAGATGTGTTGGTTAGAAAAGAAGTAGATATTGCAGCATTGTTTGTAAATATAAAAGTAAAAAAAAAGTAAAGGAACCTTTTCATACGTCATGGTATATAGGTCAATACAGTGTTAGGCCTGTATTATTCATTGACCGTCGGCACACAATGGGTGATGTGGTCAGCATCACGCCGGCCGCCTTTACTTTCCCAGAGCATGTCTGGTACCCATTTGAGGCTGGGTCGACCTGAAAGCCGTCGTGGTCTGGAAAAATTCCACGCACATTGCGGGAGCTGAACCCAGACCACCAGCCTTGCGGAGCGAGTTCACTAACAACTACGCTACAGCGGCTCTCTGAGTTTGTAAATATAACACAACATTATTTAAGCCCGTTAAAATCTCCCCAAAATCATCTTAAAGAGGTAATTACAAAGTGATTATACTAGAGCAAACAGAGAAGAATATAATTAACTATTTATTTAAAATTCAATAGTACTGGTAACTGTAATGAAGAACTAATCATTTATGGACATGTCCGGAGTGCAATGAAGATATTCCAAACTGAAAAACTAATCATCTCTTGTAATGAAATACTTATGTCGAGTAATGTATGGAAAATGTACATAAGTCTTAGCCCTTCTTGAACTATAAATAATTATATTTGTATTGTTCCCATCTATGTGTTGCCAGGAACCACACGGGGAGCAAAGAATATTAACACTGCGACCTACAAGGCACGTTGTAAGAGGCGACTGAGATAGGGCCTAGGGAAGCTACCCAGTAAATAATAATCATTGTGGAAATTGGATGTGCTGTCCTACTTGTAGTCGCATAACTGACACAACATACAATCGCATTTAGGATGGGATCCCATACAAATCATAGAGAGTGGTCAATTTGGAGCGTTCAAAGAAGAAGTATTGGTCCTGTCTCCTATCTAACAAATATTTGAATATGAAATTTAAAGTAGGAATTCCTCAACATTTTACAAAACCAATCTTGTCACATGAATACCAATCAATGACAACCCAAGTAATGAAAAACAAAAATCAATTGAAGTTATAAAGATGAGGTTTCACTGCAGAAATTCATAAAACAAGTTATTTTCCAAATTTGGGATGTAAAGAATAGAACTCCAGTTACCTGCCACGGAGGTCGTAAGAGGCAACTAAGGAGGTTTGGCTGAAATCAGATGCATGCGTCCTAAACGTGAAGAAGTCTATGCATTTAGAGGCCTACCAAACCAATGTGCAACGTATACATGCTCTTGGCAAAGATCAAACATATCACAGAGAATGATTAAAATTGGTCGTAAAGAACGAATGCAAAGAAGAAGAAGAGTTGAAGTTACTGTGAACAGAATTTGTCAGTGATGTTACCACCCTTAATTTATACAATAAGAATTTGTGACGATACATGATTATCTATAATAGATTCTGTGAAACCTGAAGAAGTAGAAAAGAATAGTTGTTCACATTATTTTTAAAAAACTGTTTTTAAACCAACGTATTCATTTATATTAATATTGTAAGACCTTTGAAAACAATGTTACTTACGTCCCAAAGTGACTAATGAATGCAGCAATGTATTCTTTTCTTTTCTCAAAACTTTCACATACAAGCTTCACCTGTCAAATGTTGATAAAAATCTCTTGTTATTAGTTATCAAGAATGAGCTGTAACAACAACAGTCTTCCCTGAGTTAGGAGAAACAAATTATGCAACAAAGTAGCACATCAGAAACAAAACTATTCAACATATTGTGGTTTTTGTTGTTTGTGTTTGTCCCTATCAGCCAAGTTAACCGCTCTTTGTGAACTGTGTGGTTTGCACAGAAAAAGTTTACGTTGCCCTCCCCCACCCCATTGAGCGTCGACATGAACTATGATACAGGTAGCGTCTAGAACATCAAACAGTTCCTAAAGAAAAATTCACTTATCGGGATCATAGAGTTATGCACACAGGCATACAAACTGTTGTAGACTTGCCATTCTTTATAACAAAATGTTGCATTGGTCACCTACAATTCCATACTATCAGTTACGCAGACCTCAGTATAAAGTTAAAGTGTATCAGAGGATCTCCACGTGGAGTGATCAGGATATTTTTCCACAGATTCCTGATATCAATGTAGGTGAGATCGAGTTCCTAGTCTTATCAAAGATGGATGATAAAATGTACGCTCCGTATTCGTTTAAGTCAAGCATGTAAAAGAACCAGAGGCAGTTGAAAATCACTAAGAGTAGGCTGCAAAGCCCTGCACAACCCATAATTCATTAAAAGATTAAAATGAAATTTTTGCAAAAATGTTCACCAGCTTCAAAATTACATCAGGGACCCATGTTAGTGCTACAGAGTTTGAGCACTGCCACTGAGATTTTCCCGTATAAGAAAGAAATCAGAGAACACATTGTTATTCACTGAAGTGCAATGATCATGAACCAATCAATCAATCATTAATAATATTCCAAACTGTTTCACATACTTCTATTGTTTGAAGATTGTACTAATCTAAATTAATTTATATTATCCCTTACTATAATATATAAATCTCTTCTCTATACTACTTAAACACAGATTTTTGAGGGGTTTAAAATATCTCTAAATATTCTGTATCTCTGTGCTTCGTTACTACAAATTACTCAGAAAGCTTCTATTTGCCTTTCTGTATAAATCTCTATGTAAGTGCCCTTATGGCATGTACTACCTGTTGCTTCAAAAGCTGCTTGATATTTGAGAGATATTCTCCTAGTAGAATGCCTTGTTGAAATACAGGTATGTGTAAACTATTTGACCCTCCAAAGGCTCTGTATGGAAAGAACAACAATGTAAGTAGTAAAAATGTTAATATTTGAACTGTTCTCCAGGGATCCTTAATGACATCTCTGGTACATTTTTCAATTTTTGAAGCAACTAGTGAACACCAAATAATTAGTGTGAGCCTGTTTTAAAAAGATTCTTGCAAAATAAAATAATTTAAAAAATAAAATGAATCCAAGCAAACGTACAACTAATGGAACAAGAAATAGTACTTTTTTTGAAGATATAATAATAATGATTATAGATTCTCTGGTGCTATTCAAAAATGGAACAAGTGAGCTGGACAGATAAAAAAAAAATCTAATTAACAGGTTTCTAATACATTAACTAGAACATAAAAAAAAAAGTTGAGGCCTAATAATTTATCTTTATTTTTTTCATGCTTTAGATGTATGTACAAATTAAGCTGTAGTTTAAAAAAACAATTCTGTTGCTAGTGATTAATCAATGACCTAGTATAACGACTGACTGAACACAATACAAAATCTATAATCTTGTAACCAACATAACTAACTTAAAGAAACAACATGAAGAGATGACATACAAATTCCTGCACAAATAAACTATCCAAATCTCATGGTTCTAGAGTTTGACATTCAAAAGTTTTCTTGTGACACACAAACACACACAAGTAACAGACATAGTTTATAAAATATATGTAACAAGACAAATAAATATTAAGATAAGTTTTGCATGGAACATATTATGTTTTATGGGAGAGAGATCTCATGTTCCAGGATCCTTGATCTTAGTGTAGTGAATTTGAGTTCTAGTCCTATCAAGACTAGACCTGATAAAATAGGTCCTGTTAAGTTGAGCTAGTAAAAGAACCCCTGGCAGTTCAAAATTTAAAGAGCAGGCTGGAAAATCCATTCCTGACAAAATTCATTAGAAAGATTAAATAATAAAATATGTTCCCCATCTTATAAATTACACCGGTGCTCTCACTGGTGCCATGGAATTCATGTACTACTGCTGAGACCTTCCTTTGTAAGAAAGAGATCGGCGCACACATGGTTACTCACCAATGTGCAATGATGATGGTCCTATAAATCAATCAATCAATCAGAACTCATGAAATGCTGGAGCAATGACAAGATGAAAGAAGACAAGATTAGCTTTAGTATTAGCAGTTGGTTGTTCGTCACATGCCAAAAATTAAGAATGTTTAACTTCTGCTTATCACAAACAGTTTATTAAAAGAAAAATTAGCAATCTTATAAATAAAAAGATACACAACATTATGGTCTCAGAAACATGTTAAGTCTAAAACAATTAGTATTATATTGAACACTTACATCTCTACTTGGGGAGATAAAAACAATTGCGCCTGAACAGATGTGCTCTCAGGAAATGGAAAACAGACATAAAGAACAGCTGTGTCTGTACCTGGATTGTCCTGCCAAAATAAAAATTACACAATAAAGTCCCTTATGAACAGTGTTAAATTGTTAAAATATATAATTGTTAAAATTGCTTTGGGAGTTCTTATTTTTAAAATCTGTTGAAATGTCTAATTAGAAAACCTGTTAAGTGAAGATTGACCTAAAAATATTTTAGTTATATTCTTGGTTTTCTTTACAATATGGCACAGAAATATGGACAGCTCACTCAAGACATGAGGAGACTAACACCTTTCACCTTCGTTGTCTGTGTAAGAATATGAACATCAGGTGGGGTGACTAGATAATCAACTTAGACAGATAGAGATTAGAACAATGGTAAAGTGAACTTTGAAATGAATCAGTTGATAACAAGTAATGACACAGATAGTAATGTTGTTATATACACAGATTTCCGCCTGCCCAGCGTGTTCGTAGCGCGTTGGACTGCGGGTGACTAGCCCTCTGCGAGTGCGGGTTCAATTTCGCGGGCTGGCAGAAAAGCCCCAGGTTCCCCAGATTCACGGTGTTTGTGGCACTGAACTGAAGGGTTACAATGTCCATGGCACCGAGCCGAGAGCTGAAAAGCTCAAGTGCTTCTGGATCGGGAAAAAAAAATATACACAGATATGTCTGGGCATTGTGATGAGAAATCTAGCTGGGGCTATCTAGCTAACACAAATGACAGGGTCGTCCATCAGCGGAAAGAAGCAAAGTTCTACCTGCTTCTTGTAGAAGGATGGAGGCTGAGGCTGTTACTGCTGTACTTTAATGGCTCTCTGAGGCTTACTTTATCATATAAGCATAAACTAAGACGCGCAAAAGATTTTTCACACAGAAATACATAATGAAGTCATTCAAGATAAGTGTTCATAAATTCAATTTGTTTCATGTGGTAGAAAATCTATATAACTCTTAGGCTCAGATCACATACAAATCCCATAGAGTGGTTAACAAGTGGTCGATATGGAGCATTCGAAGAAGAATTAAGATGTAAGTAAAGACAACAATATGGTCTCTTGCTCTCAAGGTGTGAAAGCTGTACACAGTAAATATCTGGACACAACTACATGTAATTCTCCTACCTGAGTCAAGTAAGGTGGTAAATTGGAGAATTTTTCTTCTAATTTCACTAAAACATTGACTGTGCCAAGTCCTCTCTGGTCAAAATGAGAAGAAAAAAGAATACATCATTTTTATTTTTTGAATTAAATGTTTTCATATTTATATTAATATTTATTTACAACATATGCATAGTAATAACAGCCGTCCATCACAGGTAATGATAACAACAGTCTCAGCGTGTGTTGTTGCACATCGCTGATGTGTGCGGAGGTGACTGTAAAGTCCAATCCTCGAACACAATCTCCTACCACAGGTGAAGTATACATGATTAAGGTTAGACATTCAGGTGTTGTGTGTTTTGACTTTTTGCACAGCTCACTTTCTCTGCGCCTCAACAGTGCAACGATTCTCAGCTATGCGAGTTCCTCTTGTGTTGTTACAATGCTACATTTGGCAATCTTGCGCAAGGGATTCCCAGCACATGGTGTCTACATTTGCATAGCAATACAGATTCAATGACAGGGGACATATCACTGGAGACAAAACAACTGCAAGAACAAGATTATTGTTAAGACGAGCAGGGAGAATTGTGCATGGTAAACCAGTAACCAATAACTCAAAGAATAAAAAATGCTTTTACCTCCTTCTTGTTTATTATAATCTGTAAGCCATCTGTGGTTTCTGCCAAGAGTGACCGCATATGCCTCTGGAGAATCAAGTTAGTGCCTGCCCTTTTAAGTTGATACTCTTTGTAGAGTTCCCAAAAAGTCACTCACTACTGCAGCTAAGCTTTCACTGTTCTGCCAGTCCCAACACACTAGACTCTGGAAAATGCAAGCACCCATGCTAAACTTTTAGAACTAACTAGCATATCTCAGCTCTAATACAAATGCTGCTGTACCACAAAGTCAGTCTCTATTCTGTATCATTCATGTTTACTACACACTTACAGTCAGTTCTTGTAACTTCAGAATAATATTTTTTTATTGTCATCAAAAGAAATTTTTGATGAATATCTGACCAGAATATTAAAAATGTGACAATGAAAGCTAAAATAATTCTAGGTCAGATTGTAAGTATCGGTTTCTGTGTATTCATGCGTGTTGCGTCTGCTTCTCAGTTTTATGTTATTTCTGTCAAGAATTCCAGGTCAAATGTGGTGTAGCTAGACAAGAGCACTATACTGGTAGCTAAAGAAGAATAGTAAACCAACAAAGAACTGGTGTTGTTAGTCGCCATATTCTGAGAGACATACTAAGGAGGAGATTAGAGCACTTATGGACTAGTTGGTTCGATGTGCAGTGATGATGATCCGAGGACTAAACTATGTTATTTCTGTGTTATGTCAGCTTCTGTGTTACTTAGTACTAATTACTTTATTGTTACTTAGTCACTGCTTGATATATGTAATAAAAGTCAATGGGATAATTCTAAACAACTTAGAAGCAATACAGTGAGAATAGTATAATTATAAATAATAAAATAATAATTTGTAATTTTAACATAATATAAGAGTATAATAAAAAACGTATACAGTATCAACAAAAATAAAAACCAGAAAATGTCACATAAATTCTAGAACTCCAACTGAACCGAAAAAAAGTAAGATGTTGGGAATTTGGCTTATAAAAGCCAGTATGGCAAATCATTTGTTAAGTACATGATCCCTTGATATATAATCACCAGAATATGGTCCTCGATACAAAGTTATTGTTAAAATAATAATAAGTAATTTAATATAATATTAAAATATATACAAAATTAACAAGAATAAAGTCAGAAACGTACCAAATAAATTCCCTGATGCCAACTAAATTGAGAAAGACTTTGTTTATAAAAGCGTTTGGTTTATAAAAGTCAACATGTTATCTCGGTCGCAAAACATCCAATAATGTGATAAGTAGTCACCTGAATAAGGTCCTCGCTAGGAAGTAAACGACACTAACCTTATAAATGAAACAAAGTGAGTAACAATTATTAGCTACACATACTAAACTGTGACCATATATTATGAGTTTCTAACTTCATGAACTAAATACAAACGTATTCAGAATGTGTTTTATTTAAAACTTACACTAATCTGTTCCAAAGGTGGGCAGAAATCATCATCTTCTTGGTCAAAAATAAAGTCTGGAGGTTCTTTCAAATTTACTGAATCAAAGATGACTTCCCTAAAAAAATTATTTTTTAAATTAAAAATGGACAAAACACAAATTAAAATATTAAATACAGATCTTCATTATGGAGCTGTAATGGTTAGAAAATGAATCTGACTTCACAATGAAAAAGCTGACAATGATAATCAAATTGTTGAATCATTTCATATCAAAATAATTCTCTCACACTAATGCTAATAAACAATAAAGAGTTATTATTTATGTTGTTGTTTAATCTCATTTTCTTAAGAAAGATTACAGTTAAACAAACATATAAATGTAAATCAAATGTAGAATATTAAAGTGATCTTTATTAACATATATTTATGTATTTATCTCTGTTTCTCATATTTTAATCATGGAATGCACTCAAACAAATGATTGTTCTATACAGAAACAATAATCAAGAATATTAATACTATACCTGCTTCATGTGTACCAAGAAAAGGAATCCTGGGAAGGAATAGTGATAGAACAAAAGTTCTAGTTGTCATAAACATATTATATCCAAATTCTTACTGAAAGCAAGTAGTTAAGATTGCTATAGGTCTCATCTAAAAAATGATATGTCTGCAACCAAGCGAACTATACTCTCTCGAGCGGTCCAGCTATTTGATCTGGTGCTCCTTGATTCTATGCATGCAGCTCTGCTGCATGACGAGCATATGTCCCACACACAAAATAAGAAATTAAAACATTTGCTGAAACTAGAAATGAATATGCGGCACAACATTAAAGGCAACTGGAAATGGTTTACTCTTGCACTGATATGGATCCAGAACACAAGGAGAAAGACAAGAACGTATGGATGAGGGCCAGTATAACAGCGGTGCAGTGTGGATAATGCTTATAGATCAAATCAGCGCAGTGATTAAATTATAGGAAGAATGTAGTCTGCAGCCTATGTGACATAAGAGTACCAATAACAGAGTAATGATATGTACTTGTCTGCTTACATGTAAGAATCTGGTGAGCATATGGAATCTTCAATTTGAACCTGTCACATGTGTTGGCTCCACTTGCTTCCCGCGGTAAGTATCTAAAAGAAATAAAAGACAAATTATTTCCCACAATAAGTCTCTACACTAATTAGTATTAGAGTTTAAAATTGTTTTTCATACAGCGCTTTTTTCTCCTTCTTCTTCTTTGCGTTCATTCTTTACGACCAATTTTAATCACTCTTTGTGATATATTTGATCTTTGCCAAGAACATGTATACATTGTACATTGGTTTGGTAGGCCCATAAACGCATAGACTTCTACAAGTTTAGGACATGTGCATCCGATTTCAGCCAAAATCCTTAGTCACCTCTTACAACATGCGTGTCAGGTAACAGTGGTTCTATTCTTTACACCCCAAATTTGGGCCCGGTAACCACTCGGGCAATTGCTTTTTTCTAATTTCTGAGAGTAAGCTGGTGGACTATCTCAGGCAGAGGAATTAAGGTCACTTGCCCAAGGCTGTCGCCACGCATGTGCAGGTCATCAGTTTTTTTTCTTCCTTTCTTAAAGATAAAAAGCTTTAGTAAATTATAGTAAAGCTACAGTACTTCGTGGTTTGATCTTTTACCTTCCATATTAAGTTTTATTGCATTCTTTGTTGAGAACATTATCCTTTGTCATCTTTTCTGTCCATGATACTTTAAAACCTTATCTCTGTAGCCTCTAATAATTTACTATTTTTGTTATTTATTGTCCATGATTAACATACAAGGAGAGATAGAGTGAGAAATGAGAATATCGGGAGCATCATTGGTACTATACCATGCATACAGTACATGAGAAGCAAAGAATCAAGTGGTTCGGCCATCTAATGAGAATGGAACCCCATTTACTACCATCACATGCCTACAATAATCGACACTCAGGGCGCAGAGCATGAGGCAGGCCAAGAACACGATGGATAGATAACATCTCAGAGTCCCTGCGAAAGCATGGACTGACAACGTCAAGCGCAACCTGGCACAAGATAGAAAACTAACTCTCCCCAAGACGCTTCATGGCAAATGTGGTTAAGATAAGATTCACATACAT
The DNA here is from genome assembly GCA_020796225.1 of Arion vulgaris. Lineage (NCBI taxonomy): Eukaryota > Metazoa > Mollusca > Gastropoda > Stylommatophora > Arionidae > Arion > Arion vulgaris. The sequence goes on from CM036759.1 coordinate 34,797,458, forward strand.
ATGTGAGAAATTGTTCTACATAACAGTTGTTCTACATAGGGAATGATGTCACAGGAACATTAAAAATGCAAAACATTATTCAACATTTTTTTAAGTGTATAATTTGCCCATAATATGATGTTATCTGATGAGTAATTATTGCTTTAAATGCTTGTAACATTATCACCAGGCAGGAATGAGTCTGTGTAGTGCGAGAACGGGACAGTGGTTTTGTGATACTGAGGCAGGTGTTTCATATATATTACTAGTTTTATTCACATATGATCACTATCTGCCAATTGCTAAAGTATAATGTTTTTGGTTTTATGGCTCATGTCCTCTGTTACAAAGACAAGATCAAATAGGAGAGACTCTTGGAATATCTTAACTAACAAGTGGGTTATGTTCACTTGACAGGGGCAGTAGTACATGAATGTATTGCGGACAAAAATTCAGATCTATCAGGCCTGTGTGATTAGCTCTTTACTATATGGCTCAGAAACATGGATAGCCTAGTCAAGACACAATATTCAACATCATTGCCATTTGTTGTCTCCACAAGATTATGAATATCATAGTGCCATAACAAAATAATCAACTCTGCAATGTGCTAACCTGCCAACCAGCATTGGAGTATTCAGCAGTAGAAGACTAAGTTGGCTGGCACATGTGAAAAGAATGGATAATAACTGCAATACCCCAATAGGTGATGTACGGAACTTTCAGAATGGAAAAGGCTTCAAGGCAGACCACTATTCAGATATAAAAATATATGGAAACCCTCAAAGAAGGACTTTTCTTTCAATCTCTATCAATGGGAAAAACTAGCTGATGGCAGAGATATATAAAAAAAAAAAAGAAAGTTGTCCAAAAGAGCAGATTCTTTCAAAAAGAAACTTAGTAATGTGCTAGAAGACAAGAAAAAAAAGTACAAAATCATAAGTAGTATCGTTTACACCTTTCCAAATGACCAAGACCATATATCTGGTTAAATGACTAGTGTGTAAAAACGTAGAATAAGAACAATTATACAATATATATATGTACAATATGTCACATATATACACTTGGATATCCAATAGCTTTTATTGTATATTCCAGAATTGTGCTTTGTGAAAGGGAGTCATATGTCTTCACATGTCTGAATAATGCGGGCGTATAATCTTTCATAGATAAATTAATAAATAGATCTAAAACAGTTGACACTGTGGGTGAGTTTTACATCAGCAAAATATGTATGTCAGTGAGCTAGATAATTTCCAGAGTAAATATATTCAATAACATTTATTACTGTTAAAACTATTGAAGATAAGTAACAATTATTTACAATTACCCCGAACATGGATCTGTAATGAGTAAAGGATCATTTGTCATGCTCAGCCTACTGCTCTGTGCTTGCAAACATTTCACATATGGTCTAATTCGAGAATCAAGCGACTGAAGCATATCCAAACTGCCAGGCACCATATTGTGTATTTTACCAAGCTGCTGAATAGATCAATTGTATTTTATTATGCGCATGTGAGAGAGAAACAAGTAAGACTGCAACACTTAGGTACTCCAGATATAAAGCAGAGTTATGGTAATCAAGTTTAAGTAAATGAAGTTCATCCTCATTTTTAGCATAAACAAAACATGACTATTGCCCACATTCTTCTTCTTTCTTCTTCTTCTTCGAACACTCCATATCGACCACTTGTCAAGTAGTCTGTGTGATTTGTATGTGATCTGATCCTAAGAGCGATTGTACGTTGTGCCAGTTATGCGCCTACAGTAGGCCAGCACATCCAATTTCTGGGCTGCTTTTTATTTGCTAGGGTAGCATCCCTAGGGCCTACATCAGTCACTTCTTACGACATGTCTCGTAAGTTGCAGTGGTACTATTCTTTGGCAAAACACTTAATCACAAAGTACTGTAGTTTTACAAATTACAAAAACAATGACAAAATACAGCAATGTTTCCACCAACAAGGTCTTTATCAAGCAAACGAACAACAGGAGTGACGAATTAAAAAAACATATGGACGACTACATACAAAAGTTTCTAATGAAAATCTGGGAATAAAAACGAATAACGAAATAAATGTAACACAAAAAAACACACATAAAAACTAGATATAGAAAAGAAGAGAACAATAAAAATCAAGTAAATATATTACTTGAATACATGCAACATATGCACATATAGATTACAAGGCATGAGAAGAAAAAGTACTAAGAAGCATCATCATCATCAAATAGCTTGTCCTGAGCAGAACTTTGCTACCCTAACAGTTAAGAAGCATAGGAATGTAATACATTGAGCCCATGTGGTCCAGATGTACCATACATCGAGAAATCAACCGATTCTCCGAGAAGCAAATCGATTGTCTGTGATCATCCGAGGAACATGATCGATGGCTGACTGACCTGGACATCGCAGCTTTAAATGGCCAGTATCATTGAAATTGTTGGCTACGGTCACTAGAGCATGGGTATGTCGGCAAGTGTTGGCGAATCGGTACACGAGCACTCTTGCCTGTCTTGCTGATATAAGTTCCGTGTTTCACCGCTTTGACAGATAATGGCATAGAGAAGATTACGGGACTCGCATGTGAAATGGAGACGGCCACAATGGACAGTGCCAAAATGAGTCTGGATTTTTGGCACAGTCCAGAGTGGCCGTCAGCGTGGCAACACGTGTGTTTATGTGATACAGACGCGTACTATATCTTTTCCTTTAGCCACGATTGTTATTGAAGATGATTTCACATGCGAGTCCCATAATCTTACCTATGCCATATCTGTAATCTATTGCGGGCCCGGCACCAAGCGGGCGATCACATTCAATCACAATCGCTTAAATTTATATTAAATTGATAAAAATAACAAATATGTTATTCCATTGAAAAAGCATCGTTCAAACTAAATAGAAAGAAAAAACCTTTTCATAACATGTGGTATATTGGGACTATACCATGTTAGGCTGATATTTTTCTTTGACCAACTGCATATGAAGGGTGGTGTGGTCAACATTATGTCAGCCGACTTAACTTTCCACAACTTTTTTAGTATTCAATTAAGGCTAGGTCGACAAAAGAGCAGTTTGTGGTTGAATAGTTCCACTCGAACTTGAGATTGAACTGAGACCACCACCTAGAAAGCACTGCGTGTTCTACCATGGCTTTCTTCAAACTGTATAACTGATTAAATAATCTAGTCTCTATTTGGCGCCTACTTGATTAATCAGACTATAGTGATGCAGCCTGTTACCAGGGCCACCACTTGGAGGTGAAGTAATTTTGGTCAGCTCTGACTTGCTTACCCCTGCCATCTCATTCCCTGTTTCACAGCCTCAGAATGTTAAGACTTAAGCAATTGATAACACTAATGGATCAAGACAAATCAGTTACCGTCATATTCTATCTATATCCTCTTCATGTCCCGATTGACACATAAGGCTTCCACAAGAGACTTCCACTATTACCGTTCTGCTGCCTTTCTACCAACCGTCTCCCACGCCAGGCCGCACTCCGCAATCTCTCTCTCTCCCCAGTTCTTCTCCATATTCCCTTTGGACGTCCAGGCCTTCTCTTCCCATCTGCTGCCCATCTGAGAGCTGTCCTAGCCAATGCCCTCACTGTCATACGACATACATGTCCAAACCACCTTCAACTTTGTCTCTCAACGATGGTCTCCAAGGATGCACGGTCTGTTTGTTTCAAAAGCTCATTTATTATGCTATTTGACCAGAAAATTCGCAGGATTCTTCTTAAAAATTTATTCTGAAATGTCTCCAACTTGTGTTATCGTCATATTAGTAATGCCTATCAATGTATGTATGATATTTAGATCAAAAGCAGCAACTAAAAGTATCTTACACCTGGTATTTGAGATAACCTATGAACAGAAAAGCAACAATACCTATACTCCATTTTTGATTTTAGTACCCATGATTACACCACTGACTTGATAGAAAATGTGGCAACTGAACTCAGTTGAGATTGATAATTAGTTTAGCAAGATAAATGAGGACTCCAGTGGATTCAGAGGGGTTAATTCTCTTATTAAGAAAGACATGCCCGTTTGCCCAGCGTGTTCGTAGCGCGTTGGACTACGGGTGACTAGTCCTCTGTGAGTGCGGGTTCAATTCCGCGGACTGGCAGAAAAGCCACAGATTCCCCAGATTTATGGTGTTCGTGACACCGAACCGAAGGGTTGCGATGTCCATGACACCGAGCCGAAGAGCTTTAAGCTCAAGTGCTTCTGGATCGGAAAAAAAAAAAATTAAGAAAGACGTGGGGCTTTCGTAATGAGGTCTGGTATGTAAGTGTGTAACTAGGAACAAACATGAAGATGCGGGAGATGGTAAGAATAAGTCAAGGTAACTAAGTTTAGTATAGTCGGCAGGGGTGGGGAACTACTAAATAAATGGATGAAGCAATTGTAAAAGTCAGAATATGATTAGCATCCAAAACTTCAAGAATTAAATGAGTTTCACAATTTCGGTACATAATACACAGATACACTGTTGACGAAATCACGATATCTGTTCAGTAGTATGACAGAGAAATGAGAATATAATTGAATATATCGTTATATAGTTGGAAAACTTGGAATCAATTTTTAAAATGTTGGCTTACCACCACTGACCACTGTCAGGCTAGAGTTAGTTATATATTAGGGCTATGAAACACTAAACAGAAAAATATGTTCTATTATTGGTTGGTAATAGCAGTTATCAAAATGATTCATTACTGACTATAAATTATAATAAAACACTAGCTCAGCTGACAATGACAACACTACACACTGTGACTGACACTCCAGAACTACTTACTCTACAAAACAAATCTACCTCCTACACTTAATAAAGTTACACTCCCTACACATCTGATCTGATTTAAAATTAAGTTAATTTAACAGAATTAAGTGCATTCGCGTTGTTAAATAGATTTATTATAATGAACCATACACGTATATAATTCTTTTGTAATGACCTACTATTTATTGTATTCCGTCGTGAGTCACAAAATGAAATCCTGAAGAGTTAAAATGAATACTGTATAGTTCTCTCTCTACGTTATCTTTAGTACACGGACATTATGGAGTAAAAAACGAGTCAAGAGTTATCGGACGTGATGAATTGGTTTATTTTGGTTTTGGATTTATTTTCTTCTAAATGTTGGATAAGTATACAAGATGAAGTAAAATACAATTCTTTTATAAACGTGTGTCTATATCATCCGTTAAAGTTATTCTTCAACGAAATGTTGAAGAGGAAAGAAAAAGCAGCAGTCATAAAAATGACTGAAAGAAAAAGCAGCAGTCATAAAAATGACTTTTAAAATACTGCCTGCAAACAGTTAAAGACGATATTCAAAATCGGTTATTGGTTACTGAACCGACGTCATTGCACTCCGGACAGACCCATAGGTGCTCAGTCTCCCCAACAGATGTCGAAGAGTATGCATACTGATGGTTTCCGTGGCTCCTTATTAAACACAATCCTTACTCTGCCCATCCCTCCCCAGCCATTTAGTTATACTTGTACAACGGTAACTCCAAATTCCTTAAATCGCTGGATCGATTCAACATCTATTTTAGTGTCCATCAAACAGACAGTTATGTGAAGAGACCAAAGAACACCACTCCCTTCCCCTCCTTATCCAATCTTTTAACTTTCCACAATCAGACTTGCTTGTTGATGCAAAGCATTTCCCCCTCACTTCATTCAGTTCTCAAACATTCAATACTAAAGAGAGTAGTTTAAATAATACAACTGGATTAGGAACCTTCAATTAGAGATATCCTTTTTTTTTCATGTTTTTGGCCTACAGCTCGATATAAGTGTCAAAAGAAGTTCTCAGGTTAAAATCAAATGTCTATTAAAGAGCTTTAATGCATATTAATCAAAATGAAACAAGGAGGGAGAAAACACTGAGAAAATGGCTTACAACGGGAAAGATTATACGTCCTCTTTTAAGCAAATGACCTGGTAATAGAACTCCAAAAAACGAAATACTATTTCCTCATAAAAACAATTATTAAGGTGACATGAATATCTGCAGATGGACATGCAAGAAACCAGATTGAGCATATATTCTTATTAATGGAAAATGAAGGCTTTTTTGTATGGTATCAAAATAAGAGCGACTGATATAGGGAGTGAGTACAATCTGTTATATTATTATTATGAGCGTTTGCTTGTGCACAATACATTTGAGTAAATAACAGTTGCCACAACAGAGGCACACTAATCTACATTGACGAAATCTAACATGGAATAGATTGTTCTGATGGTGACTTTGAAGATGGTGGATTAGGTCAATTGTTAGATCGACGAACTGAGCCTCATTATGTTACTTTATGTATGTCTTGGTTGTGGAGAATTGTTTTGGTTTTTAAGTAGAACATATGTGGCTAAGTTTCCCCATTCTGTCACGAACTTTGGACAGTAGTGATGAACGAATAGTAACTATTTATTACTCGAATGCCTATTATTCTCTGGTTCCAAAAATAACAAGTATATCAAAGTAAAAAAATATTCGTTACTTTATCACTACTAGTTCACCAGTTTGTGCTGTCTCCACATTAAAAGTTAGCAGAAAGGATTTCCAGCAAATTTTGTTCCTTGCCATGATGGTACACGCTGACAGACTGCTGTCTTCTTCCTTCTTCGATCGTTCTAGGCCTGTTTTAATCATTCTCATTGTGATATATAAACAGCCAAACATCCGAACGTAATGTACGTGCACCAGCCTTCAGCACCTATTGGAGCCCAGTTGCTTATCCTTCGGTGGGGTGTTCGTTTTCAGCCAGCTTTTGATTTACTAGGGTGAGCTTTCCCGTACGATCAGCTTTGCCGTATTTTTGTGCTTTGTGATCTACGCCGGGACAGTGAGTTACGCTGTTTATGCCCGTTCTGACTGAGAAATATTTCTCGGGGCTTGTAAGCTTATCCTCGGACGGCGTCTTACTCGTATAAGACACCGTGTAAAGTATCGGCCTTCGCCAATGTTCAGACCCGAACTTCCTGCTTGATCCGTACATTGTCGGCCTTGCTTTACCGTACATTTTTGAGTTTGATCCGGGGAAGGAACATTCTCAGCCTTTTCTAGACGCGTATCGGTACGTGGCAATTTGCAATTAACCTCGAAAGCACTGGCATGGGGCCGAGTACAAACAATGTAGAGGGTCGTTTCAGTCGGCACTATCAGCGTAACTGAGGATTTTGCGCTCGCCGCCATCACCCGCCCCAGTTATTCCGGGGATGTTAGTTACGACTGCAATCGAACCTTGCCCGGTTGCCCAAGGCTGGCAGTTCCGTTAGGCATCACCAACCTCAGTTCTCCCGGGGATGTTAATTTTAATCGCACAGTACCTTGCACGGTTTTCCCAGGGCGGGTAGTTTCGTTATGCACTAAACGCAACTTGTTCTTTTGCGCTCGGCAAACCTTGCCCAGTACATGTATCTGCACCGGGCTACCAATGCGGGTCAGCTGCAATCTTCTCTCGCACCAACACGAGGGTAGACTTTTATTCGTTACGGTCCTGTCTTATTTATTCTTGCCGACGGGCTGGCAATGTTTGCCCCTCCTCAGGGCTTCGAGCTTCTCCTACGTGGGCATACGTTTGGTCACTGGATGCACCTCTCATCCATGTCTGAGACGTTTCGTTGCTGTTTCTTTGCGTTCAGGGACTTGGGCAATATCTTGTTGGACATCGGTCAGGAGATTTGTGCATTTTCTTTGTATGTATCTTTATCGTGTTTCCGTACTTGTACTGCTACCCCTACCAGTAGTTTTCTCTCCCCGATCCCTGCCCTCTTAGCCAGACCAGAACCATAGTCTGTTTCCAGGGTCACCGCGTGGAGGTTAGGGCAGGGTCTTGTTAGCGCGCCCTCACTAACCCTGGCTCATGTTACCACTATGACCTCATGAGCCTTTTTGACCCCAGACTGCTGTCTATTTACCTATTAATGTTTCTCTTCCATTTATATCTATAACATTTCAGGTAGAAAGATTAGTGTGCTAGTTCTGGTAACTACGAATACACGTTAACATCGCGAATACCTATATGTAAAAGTTAATCGGTACATTTCAAATACGCGGTTCTTGTCGAATACCTGCATATGCGAGCACTAAAAGATATAGCAAATATTTGTTATCAATCTTCCTCTTCTTCTGCATTTGCCTACTATAATTCAGGCGTAGCCATGATGCCTGGCGTGTCGCTTCTAACTGATTTTTGCGTGAAAGCCTGCCATACAGGCGGACCTTCTCTGAGGTCGTTATCAAGCTAATATCCATTTCTCACTTAATTTTAGTGAGAATATTAGTATTGTTTCCTCTCTAAGCACCATATAGGCTACTGGTGGTTATATATTACGTAATTGCATACTTAAAGTGAACAAAGATTCACATAATCTGATTATTAACAGCCATTCAAACCATTTGCAGTGTTCTGTAACTAAATTAGCTGACAACCTTTGATAATTTATCATTTGTGAGTGATTCTGCAGAATCCCCACTGGCCCTGTGACATTTATCCATTCAGCATGTACTGTAGAAAATGACCATTTGAGAGTGTTCCGAAAACATCTGTTGTGTTATCAGCCATGACAGCTACGAAGGAAGCTTCTCTAATGTCTGTCCTTATCTCCTCATCGAATATTATTAGCAGACATTCAAGTATTCTGAATGGTCTTAGAAACATCTTTGAAGGCTATACTGGTTTCTAAGTGATTCAAGCAGACATTCCTCTATAACTGAGGATTTGAAACCTAGAACCCTGTGTTCACTAACCACTGGGCCATCATGGTTCTAATTTTGTAGATAGAAAATATCTCCCCCCAAAAAACATCAAATATTCCATCAGATGTTTTATCAGGATCATCATCATCATCAGCTGTTGTCATTTTAACATTGAAGGTTAGCTTCTATTGATTTCTACTAGCAAATTCTGCCCCTTACCATGATGATACACTCTGACATGCTGCTGCATGTCCACCTCTTGATGTTCTCCCAATTATATCTTGTTCTATTTGTCTGGATACTCTATGTAAACTCCATGTCCTACTTTTATGGTAGTTTAAAAATAAGCCAATCAGTATAGGCATGTATTCAGTATTTGAGTAAGGTTAAAAATGAAGTAGAGAACCCATTTTCATACCATGTGGTATATTGGAGAATACAGTGTTAGGTTCATATTTTTCATTGATCAATGGCACATGATGGGTGATGTGGTCAACATCAAGCTGGCAGCCTTCCCAGTATGTCTCTGGTCCCATTCTTTTAAGTATTCCTTCTCTGTGATTATCTTGTAAAACTTACTGGGTTAGAACATTTAGTTGCACTGTCTATTAATATTATTTTGATAACTGACATTTAAAAAATAAGTGTGTAGTGATACATTTTTGCTACCCCCTGAATTTCTGATCTTTTGTCTGGAAGTTAATATCCATCTTTGATCTCAATAACACTGTGCATGGACTGATTTTTTATTTATTCTGTACGTTTTTTAAAGCCAGTTTTTTATAAGTTGTTTGGTGTGATGATCTAGGTTCATTCTTTCACTTCTTTCATAAACTTCATTACAGCTTTATCTCTCTGCATCTCAAGTGGTTCTACATTTGTATGTATTTTACGATCAACAAATAAACAGGGTACAGGTATTAAGAGCTTCCGAAAAACAAATAGACAAACACGGGACTCGAACCACTTACCCTAGTCCTTACGACACCAATCGCCTAGCCTAGCAGTACGAGCGTTTATACGAACACAACCAATGAGCCATTCTAAAAAAATGACTCACGGGGAAGTGTCTTTCTCAAACGCTACGTTACAGCCAGACACAGGACAATCAGGTAAGGTTCGATAGAACAGTGTTTCACTGTTTGCACAAACACATGCTAGAAGCTTATTGTGTTTGTATATATATTTGAGACGAGACAATATCATACATACACACATGTATACACATATAACAAAAATGCATACATCATTCAAAGTAGCTTCAAATTTATTATAAGATGAGCACAAGGAGTTTTTTCAAGAACCCAAGAGGAAGCAACGGAAGTAACGAATATGATCAACAAATAAACAGGTTACAGGTATTAAGAACTTCCGAAAAAACAAATAGACAAACAAGGGACTTTTGTGCATTTTACATGCAGTAGTTGAATCACAAAGCAGGCATGAGGAATCACAAAGCAGACATTGAAGGGGGAGACAGAGCATTCAAGAAAGAAAAGATGCCCTAGGAAAATTCTGAAATGCACTTTACAGAGAGAGGTGAGAAATATAAAATTCAGCTCCATAGAAGGCATAGATCCGCCCGAGTGGTTACCGGGCCCAAATTGGGGTGTAAAGAATAGAACCACTGTCACCTGCTACGCATGTCGTAAGAGGCGACTAAGGAGGTTGGCCGTGGGGCTTGCTACCCCACACCGTAAAAAACACTAGATGGCTACAGAACGGAGAGCAAACTGAGTAAACGCTGGCTGAAACCGGACACATCACCGAAGGATAAGCACCAGGGCTCCAAATGGTGCTGAAGATGTGATGTAAAACACACCAATGCTAAGGCTGCATGAATCAGATTTCCACATGAATAGAATTTATGGGGAGGTCTGGTACATCGGTCTGGGGGTGATTGAGAGAGAGAGAGAAGACATGGATCAAGCTGTCCAGGATAGATCGTTATGAGGAAATTGATTGCAGGCATTCTGTAATATATAAAGGTACAAGAGAAATATAATAAATAATAGAATAAATAAGTTGATTTTGGTCTCATTTGCACAGTTTGCTTATAGAGCAAAAATAGTTTAAGTATAAACCAATAAAATCTGAATAAATGTTGAAGTCTGAAGATGAATTTATTTCTACTGATGAGAACATATATGGGTAGAATTATAAATACATAAATAATTCTTCCTATCCTTACTATTAAAATAACACATGCAGTATTATGACTCTATGAATATTATATTATTAACACACAAAGAAGATTGTTAATTTTTATAATTTAAAAAAGCCATTGATCTGAGAACACACAAAGAAGAGAAAGTATCATTTGAGTTGTCTTATGGATATTACAACAGTCATGAAAATGAACAACGATAATTGAAAAGTTCAGATTGAAACACTATTATACAAATGCAGCCGGTATCATTATCATGGATCTCCACAAATATCTGTGTGATATACCAATTATCAGTTCGAATGTTGGAGATATTATGTGTCAGGAAGCCAGGTCATCTAGAATATCTATCATGGTCCTCCTGTGTCTAGTCTTCTATTGATTTTGCCGGTTGTCACCCCATATTCTAAACCTGTTTTTCTCATTAAATGCCAGAAAGAAATGGTGATTGCTTCTTTCTTATGTTGATAATGAGTTTTATCTATGCCTTGACCTCTTTCAGCCCATCAACTTTAGTAATTTTAGCATTCTATGTGATTCTCAGCATGCTTCTGTAAAACTACATCTCTGTGACTTGCAGTGATTTTGTTGTCTGTTTCTTTATTGTCACTGACTTGCATCCATATGTCAGTACTGGCTCAATGTAGTACTAAGAACTCTTTTTCTGAATTCAGTTGACATTGACTTGTTGTATCAAACACATTTCATTTTCTGCAATGTTGTTCTTTTTATCTGGCCTATTCTGTTCTTTATTTCCAATCTACATTTTTCAACTGAAGCTATCAGTTCCAGGTTTTTAAATTGATGGATTTGGCTTATCAACATCCCATTTCCTTTATTGTGCATTTTTAAGGAATCTGCTTTATTGAGATGACCACAACTTGTCTTTTTGCTATTCAGGCTGAGGCCTTTGTCTTTACTTTCTGTCACCATTATATTAACTAATTGTTTTAACTACTGTATTGTTCATCGTGACAACCGGTAAAATTGAGGGTAGACGAGACAGGGGAAGACAGAGAAAGAAAATGTTGGATGGCCTGACTTCATGGCACAGTAGAGCGTCAGCATCTGAGTTGATAGCAAACACCAAAGACAGAGATTTGTGGAGATCCATGATCGCCTACGCCAGCCGGCAAGGCACCTGATGATGATGATTGTTCATTATTAAGACAGTGTTGTCAGCATGGCTCATTTTATTTACATTATGTCCATCTACTGCTATTAGAGCCATTTCTTTGATTGTTTTCACTGTACTAAGAGAGCAGATCTGAAGATAATAGGCATCCATGTCTAACTCCATTTTTTATATGTTTGCCTGCTCTTACAACTGTTATGTACATATTTATAATATATTGGACAAGTTCATCTTTCTAGGTTAACCAGACTTGTGTCAATTATGTTCTACAAATGTACATATAAATTAACATACTCTGCAATATATTTTTAAATATATATATATATATATATATATATATATATATATATATCAGAGGATAATGTATATATATATATGGCCTTTTCCGTCTTTACAGACGGTCAATTGGCAAGTGTTTTAATGTGACAACTTCTGAGTTTTCGCTTTTCTCTCTTGTCGTTCAGCTCATACATAAGTCTCTTCTCAAAAGACTCTGCGTCCTTTCGTAATTTGGCTTTCCACACAACTCTGTCATCAGCTAGTCCTTCCCATGTGCTGGGACCTATAGAAAAGTTTTTCATTGAGGCTTTGCAGATATCTTTATATCTGAGCAGTGGTCTGCCCTGGTGCCTCTTCCTCCGAAAGTTCACAGAACAACATTTGTTTTGGTATGCGATAAGTTTCTATTCTTCTCACATGCCCCAATCATCTTAGTTGTCTACTGCTGAGCATGCCCAAGATGGAAGGCAGGTGTGCACGTTGCAGTACTTCAGAGTTGGATATCTTGTCGTACCACCTGATGTTCATAATGTATATATAATAATAATAATTTTCTCACTGTTATACGTTACATAGGGCCTGCAAGCAATTTCTCCATACCGCTCTATCCTGGACAACTCGCTCAATCTCCTCCATGTAACTGAGATCAATAATCCGTGCCTCTCTCAGCAAAGTTCGTTTCAGGGTCTCCTTAGGTCGTCCCTCTTTCTTGAACCCTTTGCATCCCACTTCAATGCCTGCTTTGATATTCGTTGATCATTTCTCCTGAAGGTGTTTCCAACATATCTCAATCTTCTCTTTCTTATAACAGTTGCCACTAGTGGTTGACCAGACATTTCTCTGATTTCATCACTTCTCCTGAATTCGTTCCATTTTATATTTATTATTTTTCGCAGACGAAATGTTTATATATATATATATATAGCACAAAAAAAAGGTTACACAATATATTTATAGTATAAAAACGAACTGTAGAAGTGAACACTCTTATCTAGTAGTACAGCTATGAAAAATAAACAATACTGAGGTATACTATCCTAAGAAACTATCAATATTTGATAGATATAAGATAAATGTAGACAACAAGGGAGAATGTAAAATTGTTACAGCACTCCAGATTGCTCTCTGTATAAATCTCACAACTTCTGTTCTTTTTTTAAAAAGCAAAATACCTTTCTTCCTTGTTTTGGATAAACATTATGTATCTTAAGTTGCTACATTTGTTTGGTGTCAAAAGTTATAGTTGTAACTGGCAAAATACATTTATACAAGTTAACATGATAAATACAAGAACATGATAATCTATTGCACATAAAACAAATAGTAAAATGGTTCAACTTGCAACTGTCAGCACATGTATAAAGCAACTGACAATAAACTGATCTGTACTCATCATTGCAAACTTAAAAATATACTGAATCACTTATAGAAAAATCACTTATAAAAGTGATTTTTATATGACAGTCAAATATTGAATTATATTTATGTCAGCTCTACATATACAATTGCACACATATACAAAGTGTTTATTATAAAATAATTAGTAAATCATCATGTAGGTTGACAATCTTATTAATTGACTTCAATAATTTGCTAATGCAACTAAGCATACTCCTGATAAGTTCATTTTAGTTTAGTGTATTCATGCTAAATGCCTTCAAATCTTATTTGCAGATATCCTTATAATGAAGGAAGGGCCATCCCACATTTGTCATGAGCCAGCTATCTGTACAAAATATCTTTAGGTGACTCAGCCATCTTAGGCATCATTTATGAAGGAAGTGGCAGTGCTGGAAATATTAACATATTCCAACACCTGTTTGTTACACCAGGAGATTCTAAGTATACATCTCAGATAGTGAATGTGAAATGCATTATTTTTTCATTTTGTGATTAGTGTAGTTCCCACGATTTACTTGCATAGTGTAAGATGTCGCAGCACGTAGTCTCTGTACACATCAGCCTTGGTGTTGATGGTCAGCACGCTATTTTCACTCACTTATTGCTAAAACTTAACTACAGTTGTTAAGACGCTGCTGATCTTGTTGTCCAGCTCTGCATCCAGTGCAAGGCCTTCAGGGAGTAGAGATAAATGAGCCAATTTACAACTTTCAGTTCACAGCTACAAATATTAATGTATGCAGAATCTATGTCCTGGAAATTATGTTAGGGTTTATTTAGGCCGATGGTAAGTTAAAAATATCCACTGTATATCACAAACTTGTTTATCATGATTTGAAGTTATCATGGTTTGAATTTATTTCTACTGATGAGAACATATATGGGTAGAATTATAAATACATAAATAATTCTTCCTATCCTTACTATTAAAATAACACATGCAGTATTATGACTCTATGAATATTATATTATTAACACACAAAGAAGATTGTTAATTTTTATAATTTAAAAAAGCCATTGATCTGAGAACACACAAAGAAGAGAAAGTATCATTTGAGTTGTCTTATGGATATTACAACAGTCATGAAAATGAACAACGATAATTGAAAAGTTCAGATTGAAACACTATTATACAAATGCAGCCGGTATCATTATCATGGATCTCCACAAATATCTGTGTGATATACCAATTATCAGTTCGAATGTTGGAGATATTATGTGTCAGGAAGCCAGGTCATCTAGAATATCTATCATGGTCCTCCTGTGTCTAGTCTTCTATTGATTTTGCCGGTTGTCACCCCATATTCTAAACCTGTTTTTCTCATTAAATGCCAGAAAGAAATGGTGATTGCTTCTTTCTTATGTTGATAATGAGTTTTATCTATGCCTTGACCTCTTTCAGCCCATCAACTTTAGTAATTTTAGCATTCTATGTGATTCTCAGCATGCTTCTGTAAAACTACATCTCTGTGACTTGCAGTGATTTTGTTGTCTGTTTCTAACAAAAGTAATCAAAATGACATCAGCTAGGAACAGCACAGCACTACTGACTACTTCCCTTCTCTAATGTGATGACAAATAAATGGTAAATATTCTGGATAGCCTAACTTCATGGCATGAAAAGGTGTCATCTGAACTGATAGTCAGTATTTGGGACAGGCATATGTGGAGATCCATTATCACCTATACCAGCTGACATGGCACATGATAATGAAATATTAAAATACAAACTAGATTAATGCTGAAGTATTATTGCTAATATCTATTTTTTGTGCATGATATAATTATAGCAATTAAAAAAATGTGGTTGCATATAACTGCAAACATGAAAGTCACCTAAATGCAGACATAAGCAAACTTAGGAACAGTCATAGCCAAATAGATTAAATTATTTATGTAACTTCTTCCAATGTTAACCGTCTTTGCCTCTGAAAACTGTCTATCACATTGGTGTCAGCTTCACCTTCATCAAGGTCGCCCAACTCACCTTGAAACATTTGTTGGAGAAGAACCTCTACTTTTTTGTGACCTAGGAAAATGTAAATAATACTCTGGTATGTAATAGTGCTCAAAGAAATAGAAGATAATATTTATCAAATGTTATCTCAGAACATTAAATGTATCCTGTCATGAATCTCCAACATTTATTATTCTTTCTTTGGTGGTGTCTCTTTCTAGTCCTTTTTTTCTTATCACTAATAGATCTGTCTTTCTTTTGCCTGCTTGACTTGACATTTTCTTTATGTTACAAGTTCTTAATAAAAAGAACTCTATTCTTAGACATTTATGTTGAGTGCAATGTAAATGGAAATTGTAAGGCATCCACAGACATTAGTAGGCCTACCCATTTGCTGCAAAAATCTGTAGGTCTATGCACCTGATTGATAACATATTTGGCATGACCCATCCATGATTTACATCTCTTCATTCAATTCCCTTTAGGTGTAGTCAACACATTATAGAGTGGATACCAAATAGCAACCTTTACCTTGAGGTAAGCAAATGCTCTGGATAGTTCAATTATGCTTGTCATGATTGTATAAGGCAGGAGTAGCGTGTCACATTTAGCACATCATGAATGACCAATGTAACCTTTGTTTTTGTATCAGGGCACACAGTAGTAGTACAAGGAGATGGTCAAATATGTGCTACACATGGAGACTAAATGAGATGGACACAAGAGAGAGGGTAGACAGAAATGTGGCAGACACAAAACCCCTGGAATAGAACTGGAACTGAAAGACATGATTCACAGCTGGAACATAATACAGAGGACGTCATAGAACAGATAAAAATGGCATATAATTGTTGCTGCCCTAAGTACCAAGGGAATTACAGGTTAGAGAGAGGAGAGATGGCAATCAATGATGATCACAAATCAATTTTTATGTTGTAACAAGCTATAGAGTGAATTTGAAGATAAGTATACAGTTATATTCTAGCACAGAAACTCCTATGACATGTGAAACACTACAATTCGGGAGTTGACAGCAAGGATTTGAAGCTCAATCCAACAGACAGTACAACTTACTTTGCTTCTTGAGATGAAACTTCAGCCCTCTTTCTTTAGAGAGATCAGGCAAAGTATCTGTGTCTAAATCCAGTTGATCATCTCCATTAGTATCCTCTGTGTCAGATAACACCTCCTCATCTATTAGCTCTATTTTATCTCCAGAAGGTCCCTGAATATGTCGAGACTTTGTTTTCCTGGAAAATGATATATGCAACATATTACAGAACTAGCTGTCATTGTGGTTTAAAATACCATCTAGTGGGCTATAACAATAACAGTTAAGACAGAGAAAAATGGCAGCCTTTTTGGTGTTGAAAAGGAGGATAAAATATTAAAATACATTCAGAGAAGTGTAAATTTATTGAAGTGAAGGTTGGTGTATAAACAGTAGTTAGCAGTTGCCTATGTAGATTCTGCACCAAGTATTGATAATGTCATATGCATCCCATCATGTCTATCCTAAAATATGACTAAGGTGAGTTGTGTCTGGGAAAAACATTGTAGGAACCCTTAGAATGCTATTAACAAAAAAGGGACACAATTAGATGTATAATGTCAATCACTCCAGTCATTACTCATTACTTTTCAGATTACTCAATTAACTGTAACGGAAGATTCATTAAAAGACATTGTTATTGATACTAAATGCTAATTAGTACAATAAAAGTGAAAGTAACATAGTTAGATTCATAAGAAGCAACACATCAAAGAAATTACTGTAAACATTAAAAGACTGATTGATCAAATCAATTGTAAATATAAATACCATAGTTATCAATAAAAAACACAAAGAAATTATTAAAATTCATAACAAGTTATAAACATGTTCTAAGCACAAAAGGAATCTTACATTCCAATTCCAAGACCCAATTCCTTAATTTTTGATTCTATTGCAGTCTCAAGTTTTGGCACTGTATGTAATGTGAATTCTAGTATGAAGGCTTCCAGAATAAAGGCAACGAAAATGCTGTAACATAATACAGACAACATTAGCTGTAACATTAAAATCCTGAATATAATATTTCTAACAGACTTGTTGTGACATAAAAATAGCAGTATAACTTCAGGGCAACCTAAATTTTAAAAATGAATACTGGCCTAATGCCATATTTCTCAGTATATCCCCATGGTATGAAAAAAGGTCTTTCTTTTCTAAACATTTGGGAGACGTTTCCACAGTATTCAATACTATTTGTTTAACTTTTCCACGCCCATTTATTTTCTCAATTTTTAAGCAGTTCATTCAAGGGAAGTAAACAAAAAAATAAAAAAAAAATTACTGATCCCAACTACTCTCAATAAATAAACATATATATCTTATTATATACAAATTAAAGCAAACTGACAACCCAATAAATAGCAAGGTTGAAAAGTAGTATAAGTAAACAGAAGTAAACTGAAAGCTTTTATAAGAAGCAATTATGGCCGCTAAAGGACGTTTCCCAGTATCATGTCTTAAGCGTGAAAGTTAAATATAACTATATATACCCACCTCAGTTTGCAGAGAATAAACAAAATGTATGAGTAATGATATTTCAATGCCATCTATCTGTAATGTAATAATAAAGGCTAAGAATATTTGCATTTCAATCATTTTTGCACTTTAAGGCTTCCACAAGAGATTTCCATTGCTGCAATTCTACTAATTGTTTCTCACATCCGGTCACAACCTTTCAACTCTCTTTCCACAGTTTATCTCTATGTTTCCTTTGGAAATCCAAACCTTCCTTTTCCATTCGCTGTCCATCGTAGATCTGTCCTAACCAATGCTCCTACTGACATACAACATACAAGTTTATGAAATACAAATAAAATAATAATTACAAAAGAGTGGTGTTTAATAATACCAATAATTGATAACCTACTTCAGAACAATGACAACACAGCAAACGTGAAAAGCAAAGAAGTATATCCTAGCTGCTTTGCTAGTTACATGAACAAATCCTGAGGCGATCAGTGCAACATAAGTTAAGGAATTAAATGTCTTGCTGTTTAATTATATAAAGAACAGTTAATACTATTAATTATTTGAAATAATACTAGAAAAATTTAGCTTAAATATATTATAACAAGCTAATTCTATGTTATGAAATGCATGCCTGACTCGTCATCTAATCTTTATTTCAGTTTGCCATATGAACAAGACCAAAAAATGAACATATTTATAATAAAAGTGAAAACACTCTGAGCACCAAAAAGTGTATTAAATTTAGTTTAATTTATAGCTAAATAAAGATATCATCATTATGTGTTTTCTATCTCCGACTTGAAGTGAATGTTAATGTCTAGAGTGGAAGTTGTACTGTGCAAATGTAATTTTTTCATGCCGCACTCCTTTGCAGAATGCCTCTTTTATCCCATCTACCCAGAAATACTTTCAATCTCTAGACAGTACTCCTGTATCTTCTATCGTCATGTTCAAAGTTTCCTTACTGTACTATTGTCAAAATTGTCTTGGTCGTCCTACCTCCCCTTTTAGGAACATAGCCCTCCATTATATCTCTGTCTAAACCAGTGTTTCCCAAAGTGGGCGCTGAAGCATTCTACTTGAGGGGCGATAGTGGTTTCAGGGAATTTGGGGGTGGGGGCGTTCAGGCGATTAGGGGTTGGGGGCTCCTTAAAGAAGATATTAATAATATATATTTTAAAATAAATTATTTTCATGATTTTGCAATTGAATAGTAATTTAAAATGTGAATTCTGCATTTTAATTCATCTTACACAATTCATTTTTCATCAATTTTCTATTTCATGCATATAATCATTTGAAAATTGACCATGTATGACAGAAATATATATCAATTTTCTATTTCATGCATATAATCATTTGAAAATTGACATGTATGACAGTAAATATATATCAATTTTCTATTTCATGCATATAATCATTTGAAATTGACCATGTATGACAGAAATATATATCATATTTTCTATTTCATGCATATAATCATTTGAAAATTGACCATGTATGACAGAAAAATATATCAATTTTCTATGTCAAAGGGAAAATAGAGCATGTATATATTTTTTGGGGGCTTTGGCAAACTTATAATGTGGTTGGACGTTACAAGTTTATGTTGTGCAAGTGAGTGGTGGGCAAAGTTTGGGAATCTATGGTCTAAACCATAGATTCCCAAACTTTTTAGGCCCATCGCCCACTTTGCACAACATAAACTTTGTAACGCCTTCAACATTATAACAGTTTGCCAACGCCCGCCCCACATATTGATATATATTTCTGTCATACATGGTCAATTTTCAAATGATTATATGCATGAAACAGAAAATTCATCAAAAATGGATCGTGTAAGATGGGCATAAGATGAATTTAAATGCAGAATTCAGATTATAAATGATTATTCAATCGCAAAATCACGAAAATAATTTATTTTAAAATATTTATTATTAATTTCTTCTTAAAGGATCCACCGACCCCTAATCATCTGAACATCCCCCAATTCTTCTGAACCACTATCGCCCCTAGAAAGCTTCACGGCCACTGGGGGCGGTACCGCCCACTTTGGGAAACGCTGGTCTAAACCATTATGTGATTAATGTGACCAAAATATTTCAGCTACGAGTTATGATATTGTTTATGAGTTAATTTTCAGGTTTTGTACAATATTTAAATTGTTCTCCTTTTTCCAGGGTATTCTAAGAATTTTCTGTAGCACCTTTTTCAAAAGATTACATTTTTTTCAAAATTTGTGTGTTTTGGTTCCCGATTCACATCCATATTTTGCCACAGGAAAAATACATGTGCTCAAAAGTTTTACTTTGACTAACTTGCCTGTATTGTGTCATTGATTTTTCATACTATTTAACCTCTGAATTGTCACTTGTAATGGCAAATCTCCTTCTGATTTCATTTGTACAATCTTCATTGTTGTTAGTTGTGGAATCAAGATATTACAAATGTGTAACATTTTCAATTTCTTCATTACTGATGGTAGTTTTGAGTTGACATCTTGTTTTGACAGTGAACATAATCTGTTTTTTTTATATTCAGAAAAAGCTCTGCTTTACCAAGTTTTTTTAAAAAGGCTTTGCATCACTGTATTAATACATCTTCTAGGGGACTGCCTAGAGTAGTTGATAGTAGCTCGGTCTGCTAGCTGTGAGATGCCTCATAGCTCGGGTTCGAACCTACTGTCCGGCATTTGTTTGAGTCCCCTGGTCTTACTCAGGACGATAACGTGAGTACCTCTGAAGTCGGAGAAAATCTGCCTGTATGGCGAGGGAATACTAATTACGAGTACATTGAGCACACGGCTGCCAGTGTAAAGTAATTTACAATATGCACGCTGCTGCCATTGTAAGAAATTGGAAAAACGGATTTTCACGCAAAATCAGTTTCAGAGATGAAACTTCGTCTGAGTTAGGACAAACAACAAAAAAAAAAAAAAAAAAAACATCTTCTAGATATTCATCCACTGAACAAGCACATAATGATTTTATCTTCATCTTCTAAAGTAACAAAATTCAACACTACCTAGACATACAAAAACAATCACAATAATCATTACAAATATATTCCTACTCAATGTATAAATCATTGAATGAAAAAAGGATATCATGCCACTGATTTACCACTGTAAGCTCAAACATTACCACCATAGCTTGGACAAAATTGTTGAAATTGTTTTTGCAGTAACGGTCTCTATAAAACTGTGTGTTCTGTAAGTTAATGTTTCCACAAAACAAAGTTGAGTTGGAGCCAGATGTGCTGTTTGGACCAGTGTTATAACCATAGTAATTTATGTATCCACCAAACACTTCAATACCAATGATGGCAAAGAAGTAGTAAAAAACCTGCAACATATAAAGCATTTTTATCACTAATATTTGTAAATATATTGAAGAAATAAAAATGAGAATATCATTGACTACTGGTTCATAGAATAGACTTTACTCCAGGAAGTCACATAGGTGTTCAGTCTCTTTCAGCAGTTGTGAAATAGTATGCATGGTCCTTGTTCCTATATCTCACTGGTTATACACATTTCTTTTCTAAACCATAGGTTCCCTATCCTACTTGTGATAAAAAATTATCTAATATGCAATAAAGCTGCTTTTTTAACTGCTATGCTAGCATCCAAGTTGTGTGACAACTGCAGTATATTTTCTTATGTAAATGCTTTATAAGTCAGCTTTTTCATTATGATTATTCTAATGTAAATGACTACTACATATTTAATTTATAAAAAGCAAGAATTTACATGCAGATATAAATGTGAGAACTAAAATTCATAAATGCAACACTTACAAACATGACACCTCCATAAGTAATAATAGATGGTCCAATATTGATCAGTGTTTGAAGAATAACTTTAAATCTGAAAATAATCATTCAAAGAAACAATGATAGGAAATGATAAGCCAAACCGCAACATGCTCAAGAAATTGTATGGTGCATATGCTCCAAAGGTAGCTATATATATATATATATATATATATATATATATATATATATATATATATATATATATATATATATATATATATATATATATATATATATATATAAAATATTGAGGTTTCTAGTAGAATACTTAAAATGCTGATACTTGTCATTTCCTCTTTTGTCAAGCCCCTCATGATGTGAAGCATCATGAAAAGTCGATGTTCTCATTGTTGGGCAAGGTATGTTGCAGCAGTTGTTGTGCGCCAATGTTGTCATATAATTTCTTAGATGTTATCTATCTATCTGTCTCTTGGTCTTCTTTTTGTCTTCAGATCAGATCATTTAATGTTGCAGGCACACAGTATCTCTCACATATCTCATGGCAGATGAAATTCCACCAATTTTTTCTGAAGTTTGTGTTTCTCATTCTGTCTTCTGAAAATGTTGAGGGCTTCTCTCAAGCGTCTCATCTCACTCACTGTGTCATTTTTCACTCCAAATCTACTCCATGTAAAACTAATGAATCACAAAGTTAAGCATATTTAAGACTCAATATATTGAATCTGTAGAAGGACAAACATGTAAGTTATTCAAAATTTACAAAAACAATTTCTTCTTCTTCTGCAATCTTAACTTATTGTAGACTGAGATTCTGGATTCTCTGATGTAGTCTGCTGTCTTTTTCAATATTATAGCTTCATCATACAGTTTTTCTTTTAAGGCAGTAGATGTGAGCCACATTCTCTGCCTGAATTCTGCATGTGGCGGACAGTTTTGAAGAGCATGTACTGCCATCATGTCTGCAAATTCAGTGACTGTGCTAGATGTGCATATCTTGAATCTATTGCACAAGTGGCATCTCAATTTGTTGTGTCCTGTTCTGAAGTGAAGTATGACTATCTTGGTCTTTTCTGAACCATTGGTAATGTCCATCTTCTGCTATTTGTTTGGGGTGGTTTATTTCTACTTTGCATTGTATTGTTCTTGGATGGTAGTTTTGATTTCCTCATAGTTGACTAGGCAAACATTTCTTGTGGTAGTTTTGATTTCCTCATAGTTGACTAGGCAAACATTTCTTGTGGTAGTTTTGATTTCCTCATAGTTGACTAGGCAAACATTTCTTGTGGTAGTTTTGATTTCCTCATAGTTGACTAGGCAAACATTTCTTGTGGTAGTTTTGATTTCCTCATAGTTGACTAGGCAAACATTTTTGTTTTTTGAAGAGTAGATAGGCAACATTTTTCTGCCTGTAGTTCTGATGTCTAGTTGACAGAAATTTTGAAGAGTTTGTATCCTCATGTTCTGGCAAAATTTCTAGTGACTGTTTCTAGATGTGCCCTTTTCTTGAATCTTTGACAAGGTGGCATCATTTGTTGTGTCTGTTTCTGAAGTTGATAGCAACTTTTCTTGGTCAGTTTTGATCCATTGTTGACTTTGCCATTTGTTTGTGGTGTTTATTTCTACTTTGCATGAATTTCTTGTGGTAGTTTTGATTTCCTCATAGTTGACAGGCAAACATTTCTTGTGGTAGTTTTCCTCATTGTTTGGCCTGACTATCAACTATTTTATTTCTGCTAATGTTGCAATGTGATGATACCCTCTAAATGACTACTCTCTGGATGAGTCATCCTTCCTAGAGTCTTCCTCATATTTTTCAGTTTGGTGCTGTTTGGATATTTCAGTGCGTTTATTGGTGTGGTTGACTTGTAAAAGCATGGTTTATCAGCAGGCTGTTAAATTTTACTTTTCACCTTCCAATGAAAGCTATTTAACTCTGGCAAGAAAGACATGCTTTTACCACGCAGACTATAGGCAACTGAAAATGAAGAAGCAATATAAAAATTCAAATACTGGACACAAATTAATTACCTTTTAATTCTAGCAAATATCTTGATGAGTCTCATTACTCTTAACACAAGCAACACATCCAAAATGCTGAGCTCTTCATCAGCTGCAAAAAAAAGTATTTCAAAGGATACAGTAAACGTTTTCTACTTGACAGCACAGAAACTTTAAAGACATTGATATATTGAGAAATAATTAAATGAAGTGATCCTAAGTAAAACAATATTAACACTGCTAGAATATTTCTTCTTTTTTTATTTATTTATTTTGTTGTCACACTGTTTCTGGGTTGTGCCCAGTGAGTGTCATGGTTTTCTGTTTTTTTGTTTTGCGTTGCTCTAATGGCTTGGGTGATAGTTAAATTTGCTTTTTGACAGGATTCTGCTATGACATCTAACCATCGTTTTCAAGGTCTTCCTCTCACCTTCTTTCCTGATGTTCTGTTGTAGAAGACTCTGTATACAGTGGAGTTTGGTTGCATTCTTATTAAGGGGGGATTCTGGTCTGGAAACTTTTTCGTTGCTTTCATATTAATGTAGAATTTGTATTGCAATTTTGAGATATTATGACTTAAAAGAGTAGAAAAAGTTTAGTTTTCAAAAATATGTCAACGTGTTGCCCTGGAAACAATTAAAAATTGCAGCCAAACAGAAAATTTTTAATCCGTAAGGTCTCTGAAAGTAATGAATATAAATGAATTCTGTTTTCACTCTAAGGTGAGCAATTGTAATATCTAAAAATTACACATGATTTTTAGGATATATTAAATATTACATTTTAAATGAATTTTTGGGTAAACACAGCCCACAAAAACAGCTTTCTTGGACCGAATTTTGAGGGAATTTTTACCCCAAAATTTAAAAAAATTAAATATTTCATATATTCTAAAGATCATATGTAATATTTTAGATATTACAATTGCGCACCTTAGAGTGAAAACAGAATTCATTTACATTCATTAGATTCATTTTGATTTTGCATTTTGTATTGTTTCCATGGCAATGCTTTGACATTTTTTTACTAATTTTTTCACTATTCTAAGTCATAATCTTTCAAAATGGTTATACAAATTTTACATTAACATGAAAATAGCTTCTTGATCCCCACACTACCGAATCCCCCTTAACTCTTTCCACGCTTTAGCCGCACACTGCGCCACGGCGGAAGTCCGTTGCACGCTTTAAGCCACACACTGCGCCATAGAGTTGCTTCCTTATAAGAAGTCTTTCTAGTTTTACTTCTACTGGTTTACTTATACTACTTTTCAACCTTGTTATTCTATTGGGTTGTCCAGTTTTCTTCAATTTAGTATATAATAATATATATATGTTTATTTATTGACGAGTAGTTGGGATCGTAATTTTAAAATATTTTTTTTTTTACTTCCTTGAATTAACTGCTTAAAAATTGAGAAAATAAATGGGCGTGGGAAAAAGTTAAGTGGCCGAACCACTTCATTCTTTGTCTCTCAATGTAATTTAAACAAGGTTCTGTCCCAACTTTCTTTCTTTTGCCGATATTGGTGACTGACTTTTCTGGTGTTGTAGGTAAATTTTTGTATTCATCACATTTCACATGTAGTTTTTTTTGCAATTATGCTTTGCTCATTATTCATGTTTGGCTCTGGTAACACAGAGTAGGCATTAATATTTACGTTCTAATAACAGAATGCCATTTATATAAGCTTGTGACATATATAGAAGCAAAAGACTGCATGCCATATAGAGAATAAATTATGACAATTGTACTATTATATCACATTAATTGTCTGTAGGCTATAACCCATGCAAAAAAGACATAAATTCTTTTTCGAACGCTCCATATCGATCACTTGTAAATCACTCTGTGTGATTTGTATTTGTACAATGTGATCTGAGCCTAAGAGTGATTGTACGTTGTGCCAGTTATGCGCCTACAAGTAGGCCAGCACATCCGATTTCTGCTATGCTTTTTATTTACTAGGGTAGCTTCCTAGGTCCTACATCAGTCGCCTCTTACGACATGCCTTGTAAGTCGATTTGTACGCAGTTGTGTCGCAGTAAGTCTTTGCTTCCTTAGGGCCCCGACACCACATGGGCGAAAAGACATAAATGATATTGCATGTATTGAAACTAATGGTTATGCATACTATTTAATGGAGAAGGTCATCTTTTGAATTATAATGAAGACTGTGCTACCATTGTGATTATGTGAGATTGTTATATAACTCCTTGTGGACCAACCACCACATTAAAGGTCGTTTTTTACTCTAAAAACAAATTTGCACTGGGACTAAGTTAAGAACGCTTGATACATTTGCAGTAACAATGTGAAATGATTAACTATACAATTTTGACTGCTTTCTCCTCACCAGTAAAGCAGTCATTTTGGATTGGTTATTGTTTAACAGGCTAAAGTCAGCGTTTTCTCTTCAGATCAGTAGGTGCATTCTTTTATTTAAAAATGACTGCAAATGATATGTATCTTAATTATTCCTACAGTCTTGATAGACACACTTTTCACCCATCCTCTCAGACACCCTGTTTGCTACCCCAACATTAGATTTCAAACAAATTATATATGCAGTTTTGTTTACTGAAATGATATCATCAAATCAGTGTACCATGTATGTTTTGTATATTCAAATTTCTAAATACAACTAGTCTCACTTACTGTGGCCTATGATTTTCTCCACAATTGATGCCACAAAAGCTGCCCCAATAACTAGAAGATCAAACCTGCCAAAAATATGAACACAAGCAAATATGTATGATCACTTTTTATTATAAAATAGTGTAAACTTTTCAAATTAGAAGTATTAATGAATAACTGTAACATCAATGAATGTTATATTTTAAAATATACTACATTTATGGATCTCAA
This sequence comes from Arion vulgaris, assembly GCA_020796225.1. Classification (NCBI taxonomy): domain Eukaryota; kingdom Metazoa; phylum Mollusca; class Gastropoda; order Stylommatophora; family Arionidae; genus Arion; species Arion vulgaris. Next base: position 34,824,278 of record CM036759.1, read on the forward strand.
AAATAAAGTACACAGTATGTAGAGTAAGTTGTTTTAACTCTTATTGGACTAGGGCACATTTGTTTTAGAATAAACCCCCTTAGTGTGGCTTTTGGTCCACAAAGAGTTAAAGGACACAGAGAAGGAAGACATTTAATTTTAGTTGCATAATAATTAACACTTACAAATTCCAAAAGTATTCAAAGAACTCATGTCCTCCCAAAACATAAAGTTTAGAAATGATCTCTACAGCAAACATCGAAAGAAAGAACCAATCGGCATCCTCCAAATCAACAGCAATAAACACAGCATTAACAAGAATCAGGAGGTCAAAAGTATAACGAAAGAATCTGAAATATTAAAAATAAAAACCTTTCACAGCAAAACAAAAATATATTTCTGAAGTTGAACATAGATATTCAGAAAAACTCATTTGAAAAGCACACAAAATGAAATGTTTACATAACATTTTAAAGCCTGAGAATAAGATGTAAATCATACAAACTGTCTAATTTCCTTGAGTATTAAGTTTAAGTGGTTCCTAGAAAATCAACGACTCACTTACTGTGGTTGATGACTATGTCCTGTAAAGGATACGCCCTGATTTTCATTTTCATTAAGTTTCATATGTTGAGAGTTATTAACTCTTTCCACGCCCATTTATTTCCTCAATTTTTAAGCAGTTAATTCAAGGGAAGTAAAAAAAAAAAAAAAAAAAATTACGATCCCAACTACTTATCAATAAATAAACATATATATATTATTATATACTAAATTGAAGTAAACTGGACAACCTAACAGAATAACAAGGTTAAAAAGTACTATAAGTAAAACAGAAGAAGTAAAACTAGAAAGACTTCTTATAAGGAAGCAACTCTATGGCGCAGTGTGCGGCTTAAAGCGTCAAGGACTCGCCTATGGGCAGTGTGCGCTTAAAGCGTGGAAAGAGTTAACAAGTATTATTGAAGTATTTTAAAATAGCTATTATTATAGACTGGACAAAAAGTAGCGATTAGTTAACAGTAACTTACTTGTGCCTCACTCCAATTTTAAAGTATTCACTTATTCGATGGTTAAAAATATTTGGAAAATGTTTTGACAGAAATATCTCTCTGTCTTTGACTTCTGTGAGTTTAACATTCAGAAGATCTGACAGATTCAAGAAGTTTTTCTTGTCTGTGAAGAAAAGAATAAATGAAGTTACAAGTAAAGAACTTAGTGACAACATTTTCCAGAGATTTAATCATACATTTTTACAGTGCTATCAATTAATCAGCAGTTTAATAAATATTTAATCATCAATAATTAATGTTATAGGTAATCCACCAGTGGGATTTATTCCCCTTGCACTCATGAAGTTTTAAGTCAGCCAAGATTGTTGTCTGTGTTGTGGCATGAAGAGTCATAAGTGAGCTAGGTGGAGAGATGGAACCAATTATAATCATAACTATTCATGATCAGGATATGGCTGTCACTTTTCAAGAGGTTCTACCACTCTCTCCCCACCAAACACCCCAAAATATACTGAAAAACCCATTTCTTCTTCTGTGTACTCTTCCAAAACTCAACATGAATGTGTTTAAAGAAAGAATTTGTCAGCCAAAGGCTTTTATCCTTTCCAATGAGCTTATACCAAAATGGTATAAGTGACAGCTACAGGTTTCCTCTATTCCTGTTTTGCAGAAAATGAGCACAATAACACACGTCAAAAATTCATTAACATTTTTTATTTGAATCAAATAACTACACGGATATAAATTCTTCAATATCAACAAAAAGATCTACATGTACGGTGGATTAAAGTACTAAACCAAAGCTGATTATCAAAGAGAATGTTAGAAAAAATTATTTGCATAACACTAAAAAAGTTCATTGCTTGACATTCTTTTAATAATTCAAAAATAATATTTCTAACACCCTTGTTTTGAGAAAACATTTGGAATTCAATGGAATTCACATTTCTCATGTACATGTCCCAGGACAAAAGACTACTAAAGATCTTTCAATGCCTCTACATGGCACATCCTGAAAACTATTTTAATGTGCCTGACTAATCCTTAGAGGTAATGTAACCACACCAGAACAATCAAATTCTATGATTCCTTGTATGGTGCAGCATACTGTGAAGCCAGCATTGCACACTCATTTGGGGAATAACTTGAGCTTTGGACAAAACTCATCTTATTTTTGGCAGGCTGTGCTTAGAATTGACTCAGAATATAATTAAGAACAGGTAGAAATGAGGAGCGACTCTCTGCAGGATGTGTGAATTTTTGGGAGAACCAGTACATACATTTTTAAAATTGCATATTTGGAGAGCTCCCATGGATGGTAGGGAATGCACGGTGTACTACTATTTTTCCTAAAAAATGTTTGAAAACAAAAGATGAAGGTTCACTAGCTATATGCAGCATCAAAATGAAATCCATGGAAAATCTAATATCTAAAATCTAATCTAATCCATCTAATACTCATGACTCCAAATCATTATGCCGTAGAATGTCAGCAAAGTCATGCAAAAACCTAGATTTATATGGGTTTGAGTATTTTAGGAATTGATTGCAATAGGACAACCAGTTAAACAATTATCATTCTCAACAAAACAACAAGAAAACTAGTAAAATTAACTATACAATATTAAAAAGACATTACCTAAAACATTTTTGTTGTCCTTGTCCAAAATTTTCATCAGCAAATCAGTATAAGCTGCTGACCTGTCAGGCAAGATTATTCCCATCAATTCTTTCCAACGTGAGTGTGTTATAACTTCTTCTTTGTTCCGTTCAGTTTTCAAAAGTTCAAATGCTTTGGCTAATTTTTTCCTCTTCAGAAATACAGCAGTTTTTACCTCATTCTACATAATTTTTAAAACAGATTAAGAAAAATTTATTATAAAATGATTACAGTATTACTTTATTATATATGAAAATCAAAATCAGTATGCACTTTATGATAATCTCGACAACTTTTTAGTGGCTGCCCGCTTTTTTATAATAAAAAATAATTCAAATGTAAAAAATAAAATTTACATGCATAATGAATTTATAATGATATAAAGATAATAAACATTTATGTTACCACAAATTTTTAATTTACTGAGCATGACTATCTGAAATAAAAATGTCCTCATAGCATCTTCGCATTTACATAATCCAGGAAAGTTTCAATAGCTTCTAAACACAAATAACAATTTTATAACAGTTTGCAGCATTCAAGGCAGGGAAGAATTTTCATTTGATTTACTATAGCTTTCATTGCTGTATTCTTCCAATGATATCTCATTCACTACCATTCTTATGAAAACCATTCTTCACTACCATTTGCACTTGATAATTTGTCATTGATATTTCTAGATATCTGTATCCATGACTGAATAAGCTGCATACAGGGACTTTACAATTGAATATTTCAAGATTTAGATCATGTAGCTTTGACACCAAGAATTTTGTTGGAAACATTTATAAGATGTATTTTTTAGAAATAATTTTAACATTGACATTTGTTTCCGCAGCTTTGTAGGAATAAAACTTGCTCTACTTTTCAAAACTAACTGGACATTGAAAACCACAATGTGCTGAATTAATTTTTTTCACTGTGCAGGTGTATGTATTAATTAATTAAAATCATAGTTTTCTTTGTTTTAAACAAAATTTGATGAACCATATGTAATTTTACAGATAAATAAATGTATTTTTCTCAACAGCTAACATAACATGAAAAAAAAATTAAGAATCAGTGGTGATCAGAATGTATTAGCTTAAATTCATAGCTAATTTGGCAATAAAACAAGTCAGACACAGTTTGTTGCATATGGCCAAACAGGACAGACAAATGAACACAGATTGTGGCAATTGATAGTTAGTTTGTTAATTAACTAAAAATCCATTCTGAGCATCTCTACAATTTTGTTTTAGCCCAAAAAAACTGTTCCACTAAGTGACTATGCATTTACTAAAGGTTAAAACACTAGGGAAAGTCATTCACATCCAGATTCTTGTGCATAAACTTCCATCTATTCCCTCTTCCACACAGACAAAATAAGTCACAAAATTTGCGTTCACAAAAACATACGCACAGACAGACAGATAGACAGAGTGAGAAAGAGATAGTCAATAAAAGGAGATACTCTTTACCTTCAAATTTTTCTTATAGTTGTTGTATATTGTAGCCAGCACAATGCTCATGAAGATGTAGAGACAAAGTATTAGATACACAACAAAAAATATAGCAAACCAACTGCTCTTATCATATGCTGGCATCCTGAAAAAAGGAAACTTCAAAGTTAATATATTTCAGTGACAATGAGAAATATACAAAGACTATCATCAATAGACAATACAGAAAGATTATCATCAATGAGAACAATATAGAAAGATTATCATCTACATTTCTTTAGCCCATCTTTATGTTGAAGTCTATTGTTCATTTCAGTATTATTATAGATTCTTCCACTCATATTTATTTTACACACTGTAATGAGAATAGGATGGCTGGAGTACGTTTCAAGAGACAAAATTAATAGATGCAGGATGCAGAGGACAATACATCTATGAGAGGTGAGAGAAGATACTGCACAGCTAAATTAACCTTATAACACACACATGCACTCATATATATTAAATCTACCAAATATCCATCTGCAAAAAAAAGTTTTTAATAAGCCTATGATTTGCACTTTCTGGTTTGTGTTAAGTTATATCATCATCAAATAGCTTGTCCTTTACCACCCTAACAGTCCTTTAGAATTTATCTCTCTCATCGGCCAGATGTTCTGCCTCTGTAGCCATTGCTCAAATCATCAGTTACATCCTGAATCCATATTTTCAGTGGTGTTCCTTTTCTCCTCTTTGCACAGAAGCCTCCATTCATAATCTCTTCTCTGACCTTTAGTGTCTTTTTATATGTCAAAAATACTTTCCTTTTTCTATTTCTTATTTGTAGCATCATCCAGTTTTTTTTTATTTTGAGTTCTTTCTGTGTAGATCTATTTGTTGTCCTCTCTGTCCATGTTATATGGATGACTCTTTTGTACCACTTATATTCAAAAGAACATACATGTTTTTACACAGCCTTGTTAAATGTCCATGCTTCACGCTCATATGTTGCCACTGGGAACATGTACACCCTTAGTATTCTGATCTTTGTTTTTCTGTCAATTCCATTCCATACTGTTTTTTGTTGTTTAATTTTATGTAAGGCCATGTTTGTTCTTCCTTTAATTTCCTTCATCCCATTTCTATCTCTTAATACTAGTCAACCGAGATATTCAAAACTGTTCACATTTTCTATTATCTATCCATTTATAACATATTCTTTGTAATGCTTGTTTTATTCGTTGTCACTATTTTTGTTTTTGTCGCATTGAGATATCGATTTTATTTATGTTATGTTATGCGATCGACGTCATGGCACATTGGGCATTCCATTCGTGCTCTGTCCTCCGTGCAGCAGCCATCCCAAAGTCCATTTGCTCACAGTACCCATGAGAATTGATTACTATATCTTCTCTCTCCCTGAAGACGACACTGTCTGGCATGTCCAAACTTAACACCTAATTCTCGAACTCGTTCCAGTGTCTGAGACCCGCCCATGTCACACAATGATATCGATTTTGTTTACTATGTTATATAAAAATTAAAAATCCTCACTTACATGACATCAGGATTGTTTGAAGTAGTCACTAATACATAAAGATCCCATACACTATCAAAGTAATTTGAGAAATAGGAGTCTCCATATTGGTACTTCATGTTCCTAAAAGAGAATGTATATTCTAAGATGGTAGTAAATATATGCAAAATTAATACAAATACAAATATATATAAGTTACAGTAAGACACTTATTGGATTCAAAACCATACAAGATTCCAACTGTTGCAACAACTGCTCAATGGAGATCTAAAACTCTAGTCATATGCTCCTTTGCACAAAAGAACAAATAACTAACTAACACCACTTAATTATATCTAAGATGGTAGTAAATATACAAATTAATACAAATAATATAAGTACAGTAACACCACTATACATTACAGTTACGAATAGTAATGCTCTCATCTATGGAAATACACTGACCTTGTCATTAATTTTGCTTTATATATCTTCTGTAATATGTATTCCCTTGCATGCCTGTCAACTTGAAGTTATCTGTAATTTGTCTTTCTTTTGGAATGATTCTTATGCAAATTTTGTTTAATTATTGTTGTATTTTTAAACTAAAAATCTTGGAAATTTCAGGTATTTATTTGAAAATAGCTTGATGGGATAGATCCACCTAAAATAAGAAATTAAGTGTACATTATACTTGATTGATATGTGACTAACCTGCTGAATTGTTATTTTGTCTCTCACTATCTGTCCATCTCAGGAACATTTCATTAAAAAAATAATAAAGACTACAATTTTTTCACTGTCAACTCTCAAAATGTACTAAGTAATTGATTTGTGTAGCAAATACATGATTTAAATCAACTATTTTTCTAACAAAACAGAACACACTGGCATCTGCATACATGAATATAACAAAAACTACCTGCTAGTGTGTGGTAACTTAGAATATACACATTTTTATCTAAAAAAAAAAAAATAGTTGTGAAGTATAATTTAAAAAAAAAACATCAGTCAAGGGTGTTGCATATATTTGACACTGCGGGCTCATTAATAGATAGTGTGTGGTATTTAGATTCTTCTTCTTCATCATTTAGTAGCTGTATTGTGGGGCTGCTGATCAGGATGATATCACCGTCAGCTCTTTCCAGGTTTTTATCTAAATTACATATTTAAAAAAAATTATTAAGTGTCATTGTAAGCTAATATCAATATTATGTTTGGACATTGTTGTATTGTTTCTAATAATTTTGTTTCAATGATTTCCAATCATGTGATAAACAATATCTGCTAGAATCAATAAATGTTTATCCGAAGTTTAGGATAGTTTACCCAATTTTGACATGTTTGTTGATACATTTTAATCTATAAGTATTCCTCACTACAAAAATAATATTTAAATAAATTCTCCAAATCAAAAACAACCTCAAAACATTATAAAGAATCAAATCAAGATCTAGCTTTATGCTTATTAAAATATCAGTTCCTCACCTTCTGTAAAATAGCTTGAGAGCTAACAAAGCAAACATGAGAACACTCAGTGTAAACAGGACGAGAACATTCATAATATCAGGAATAGTCCTTCTTATGTTGCGGAATGCTCTCCGGATCTGAAGAAGGAAGAATATTAAAATATCATCCTATAAAATATTGTAATTTAATAAGTTAATTAAGGATAATGATTTACCTGAAAAAATTCAACTAAATTATATAGTAAAATAATAACATCAATCATAATTAAAATTTAAGCACCTGATTTTATTATTTGTTTTAAGATTTTCATGCAGTAATATATTTGAAGTTTATGTTTATTAGGGAAGTAAATAGAAAGACGGCCAAACATAAAGACCTAAAAAGCCTCCAAAGACAAAAAAAGCTAAGGAAGTATATATGATGTAAGAGAGAAAGAGCAATTCAGATGCTTTTAAGACGTGAAGTGGATGAGAACTCTTCTCAGTGAGAAATGATTCTTATAAGGTAAGGAGATATGGCTCCAGTAACAGCTCACATTATAATATCAAATACTCTGAGTAAAGAATATGTAAAATGAAATTGAAGTCTAATATAAATGAGTAAATGTAATAAGAAACAGAGGACACTAGATCATAAACAGGACTGGACTTAAATTTGAAGCAATTTGTTGCTGGAGAGTGATGGCTAATATTCAAGAGATAATTGAGGATCAAAGTGCTTCAAATTTTGAGAAAGAAGAACATTAATGGTAATTTAACATTCACTGTGGGTTCATTAGACAGTAAGTTAAATAATTAAGTATTTAATATTATGTTCTACTACTACAATGTATATAAATATAGGAAGAAACCTAGTTAAAAGTGAGCAGAAACAGGAGTGTGGCTTATGTATCTGTAGATGTCTAATTGGCACAACAAACTAACACTCTTTGGTGCAAATCACATACAGACCATAAAGAGAAGTCAAACAAGTGGACATTGCAGAGTTCACGAAGAAGGAGAAGACTATATAAATATATAATAACAGGTGGGGCCAAAAAAATGAGAACATCGCGTAAAAAAGTAATATAATTACATCAAAATTGTTTTAACAGTATCCATAATAGCTTAAATTATTTACTCATTTACTTACTTAACTATTTAGCTATATGATGTTTTTATTTCGACAATTTCCCGGCACAATCTTTGATTTTTAATATGCCAATTGTTTACATCTACAGGTTTAAATTTGTTACCAAGAATGACAAAAACTACTGGGAAGACCGTATTTATTAAACAAGTAGCGTCGATGCTTAGAAAAATTGAACATGATTTCTTATTAGCTAAATACTTGACAAACAAAATTACATGAAACAATATAATTAATTAAAAACATTTCTAAATAAGCGTATGTTAAGCGATGTTCTCATTTTTTGGCCCAACTGTATATGTACATAAATGTAATACCTGTTTTCCATCAGGAAAGTTAATGATGAATAGTGGTCTTAAAGGTCTGGACCACCTAACTGGGTTACTGTCAGGAGCCACATTTACCCAAATGATGTAGCAAAGCATATCAATCAATGTAAGCTGACAATAAGATATAAACATTTTTACAATATTACCATTTTGATATTTAAGACAGGTTATACAAAAATAAAATATTGACATTATAAACATTATTTTGTTCAAATATTTTGTTACCTCATAAATATTCCATCTCCTTGAATGTTGTTAAGAAGAATATAGATGTATCTTGCATAAAAGTCATATTTCTTTTGTAAAGGTACACATGACATCTTTATTCAATATCAACAATGTTGTGTCTACTAGCAATACTGATGACAAACATCTTGTTTCTATTTGTTTTGTGCAAAATTTAAATATTTGTCATAGATTTATTCAAGATAACTCTTGTTCACAAACTATATTTTCTATATTTCTTTAATTCTTGTGTTCTCTGCACACAAAAAAACAATAGAAAATAGAAAAAAAAAATGGATATAAGAAAGGTAAAAACAATTAAAAACAAGCGGTAGTGAGTTCGATCACGAACTCAAGCGTATCGTTCAAACCCCACAGTGGGCAAATTTTGAAACAAATTGTTTCTGTGGGTTTTACAAAGGTAAAAATAGACCTCACGTTCAGAAAGCAATGGCAAACTACTGAACGTATAAGTGCTGCCTAGAAAATCAACGACTATTTAAATGTGGTTGATGGCTACGTCCTTTAGGATATGCCACGATTTTCATTTTTTTTCAAAAACAATATAATAACTATGTTGATTTCTCTTTAAAATTTACAGTTATAGAAAGATAGGACTTTCCACTTTTTGTTTATTTTAGATCCCAGATTGTCAGTTGTATTCTTAAATGGAAAACAGATGCACTTGGATGAATGTGCAAATATTTGTGGTTAATATAGAAGAATCATGAAATAAACCATACCATACATCATCCAGGCAAAACAATCTACTACTTTTCTGTCATCATGGGGAATATCAAGATAAACACTTTAAGGGCAGAAAGTATGAAGACCAGCAAATCATCAAGCCCATTTAGTAAAGATCTCAATGATTACAAAGTTATGAAATTTACAGAGTTATAGTACCTGAAGCATTTTCAAAGAATAGCAGATTTGATAAAGAAATCAAGATAAGATTTCAGAAGGCCAGCAAAGTGACATACTAGTTTACATTAATACTGAAGCACCCAAACATCAGTATGCAAGTGAAAAGGCAACTTGTAAATAAGATATTCTTATCGATCTTATGTTACGAATGTCAAACATGTACTCTAAGGCCCAAGAGAAGAAGATTACAGCGTGTGAGATGATATCCTTGAGGAAAGTCATCAACATTACCAGAAGATAAATAATGAGAAGTACAGACATCAGAAACATTGTTGGAATTACATCTAGCATAAGATATGTCAAAAGACAGAAAATAAAATGGTTTGGTCATCTTATGAGAATGAAGTCCAGTCGACTACCACTTCCTGTTAATGACTCTTTACTGTTTAAGTGACTAGGTAGGAAGAAGATGGTCTAAATGTTACCTTCAAATATTAGGCCTGTCTTCTCTTTTGTTTTGTCAGTGCAAACATAACGTTTTTAATTATAAAATGGGCAGACCTGTTTCAAATGTTTCAAATCAAACTTACTAGAATGACTGCTAAAACCATTATATTTTTGGCATCTTTAATGAAAACCTTTGAGTACTGGAAGTAAAAGGCATGGAATAGCCGGAACACGAAGTAGCTTAGGCAAACAACTTCCAAAATCATTGTACCCTGCAAATAAAAACAAGAAATATCAATGTATTTTAAAATCACTTCATGCAACAACCTGTATAATAATGAATTAGGAACACAGATCCACCGATAGGCAATGATAGTAGACCTCACTCATCATCATCAAATAGCTTGTCCTGAGCAGAACTTTGCCACCCCAACAGTCCTCCGGAATTTCTCTCTCTCATAGGCCAGATGTCCTGCTCTGCAGCCATCATGTTCAAACCATCAGTTACATCCTGAATCCATCTTCTCCGTGGTCTTCCTCTTCTTCTCTTTGCCGGTATGCCTCCTTCCATGATGGTCTTCTCCAGCCCTTCATGTCGTTTTATATGTCCACATACTTCAATTTTCTTTTCTTATTTGTAGCATCAGCCAGTTTTCTTTGATTTTGAGTTCTTTCTGGATAGATCTATTTGTTCTTTTCTCTGTCCAAGATATACGGGGGACTCTTCTGTAACACTTATATTCAAAAGCACATATATGTTTTTCCACTGCTTTATTAAATGTCCATGCTTCACACCCATACGTTGCCACTGGGAATATGCATGCTCCTAATATTCTCACTCTGGAGTAATTAATCAATCACTCTAATATCATTCAAATCACAAACTCGAAATTGCCGGTTTCCGTGATGCGGCTAGTGGTCTTACCGTGAGATCCACACAAAAACAGTGTGGTCCCCCTTCATATTCCTAACTTAGCTTGTAACAAACACAGTGTTTACAGTAAATAAGTTAACAGAAACATCAACAGATTCTCACCCAGTACGGGACAGAGAGCTCGGACGTAGTTGGCGTTTCAAAAAGGGCAAGAGCTAAATCCAAGGCTATAAACAAATACAATGGCCATCTGAAATATCTCTTGTTGTAGAAATTGTATGATCTGATGATGGAGATAATGTGATAAGTTATTATTTATTCAAATATATATCATTAAAAAGGAGAAGAAGAGAATATGAACATCAGATAGGTAATATACTTGGTTCTATTTTAAAAATAATTCACGTTATATTTTTGCATTGACGTATGTATGTCATTCTTTTTAATATACGTGTTACAGAAGAGTCCTCCGTATATCATGGACAGAGAAGAGGACAAATAGATATATCCAAAAAAGATCTCAGAATCAAAGAAAACTGGCTTATGATACAAATAAGAAAGAGAAAATTGAAGTATTTTGGACAAATAAAGAGAAAAGAAGGGCTGGAGAAGACCATCATGGAAGGAGGCATCCGGCAAAGAGAAGAAGAGGAAGACCACGGAGAAAATGAATTCAGGATGTAACTGATGGTTTGAGCATGACGGCTGCAAAGGCTGGGCATCTGACCTACGAGAGAGAGAGAAATTCAGAAGGACTGTTAAGGCAAAGTTATCCTCAGGAAAAACTATTTGATGATGATGTAATTTTTTCCTGTTTTAACGTAAATAGGAATGATGGACGACGCAGGGTGGAGTTAATAACAGGTGCTGGGATCGGAGAAAATCATTTTCCGGCATCGTCACCGATCACACCAGATTCGGGTGTAATGACGAGCTGATAGATTGACAGGTATCGCTACAAATCGGCACTATAGACAATTACATTCCGACGAAAGTAGTCTATCAATTCAGTTCTACTGGCATGGCTACGATATCGGAGGGAGCTAAAATGGTCCGAAAGGACATTCTTAATGCACTTAGAGAGACTTTCCAAGCAGAGGAGTTTCGGGGTTGTGAATCCCACTCGCTGATCAGATTAATTAATAGAAAAGTGTGTTGACATTGGTACAGCCAAAAAAGAACGACATACCAAATATGCGAAAAGGTTGGTTAATCAACATTAAACTGGCGTGTCGGTCCGCTGAAAGCTGCTGGATTTGTTTGTTGATGCGGGGATCGGAGCACCAATTGACATTCCCGGTGTGCTATGATGATAATTCTCGTATAACTGGTAACTGCTGTCCTTCTTTCTCCCATAACCAGAGATCAACCACCAGATATCAAAATATAAATATGTTGTTTATATTACGTCTGGTGGCATCTTATAGGGCAACAGCAAAGTATCAGTAATCTATTTGGTCTGCAGCCACTCTTTGTAGAGTATTACATGACGAGTCCGTCAAAAGAAAGCATATGTTCAGGGGCGGCTCGTCATTAAGGGCCAGTGGGACCTGGCCCCACCAATAATCGAAAGGGGGAACTTCCCGGAATAGACAAATAATAGTAAATACTCCAAAACCATGATTTTTCCGAAAATTTGTGTCTGGCCCCACCAAGAAAAATGACTACGAGCCGCCACTGCATATGTTGAAATCCGATCAAATTAAAGGGCTAAAACGCAATGACCCTTAAGCGTCACATTTTCCTTTAGAAACGGCTTAGAACTCAAGACAACGTTATATACCCCTTATGTCTAGAAGAAACATGTACGTGTGCCCTGTACTCGGTACCCGTACATAACAAAACGTGCGCTGGAAATAGGATGCCTTAAACCGAAAGTTGCAAATATCGTAACCGGTGCAGCGCAGCGTACTCAGCTGCTGATTGGCTAATATCTCAACGTGTGGTCGATAAGTCGCTATTCTAGAGCTATGGCAGAAGATACTTTTGTGTGTCTTGCATCGCTGTAAACATCATAATTTGTTCCCCATTCTTAAAAATTATGTTTCTTGGAAATGATAAATGAACACAGACACGTATGTCGATGGCAATGAGAGAGCAGACAGCCTGACTGGTTCTGCCACCATATCGGTGGCCAGCTAATGGACAGAACTGACATTCTGAACGTCGCCATAGAGTGTGTCGCAAAGAGGACTGTCATCTAAACCAATCCACGTCAACACCTAGATTTCAAGAGCTTGGATTGAAGATTGGAGTGGCCAGTAAAGAGCAGCACAACAGGCGTGTGAATAGGCTCATCAATTAACATCGAACTAGTACGGTTAGTCATTTCGACGCTGTCGGAGATATTGCGTAGCAGATCGGACATGTCCGTAGTGCGATGAAGATATTCCAAACTGAAACTGACTATATATATATATATATACTTACTTGTATCTGAAAGGTTGTTTTTCACCATATACATTACCTCACATATTTGTCCCCAAGAATGTAGTCTAGTGTCCTCCCTCCTTTTGCATCCAGAACAAGTGAGGAGGCCAGCAAGAGAGTCTGAAGTCATAATATTTACATAGTATTTGATAAGAGTTACAACAAGCAAACATATCGGTCATCATCATAAACCAAAACGGTAATGATATTTATCACATAATTAAAACAAAATTATCACAGCAGTAACAACATGATCAACATTGAAGTAATTACATCATTGCCATTAGCAATCTTCTTCTTCTTCTTTGCGTTCGTTCTTTACGACCAATTTTAAACACTCTTTGTGATATGATTTGATCTTTGCCAAGAACGTGTATACGTTGCACATTGGTTTGGTAGGCCCCTAAACGCATAGACTTCTACATGTTTAGGACATGTGCATCCGATTTCAGCCAAACCTCCTTAGTCGCCTCTTACGACATGCGTGGCAGGTAACAGTGGTTCTATTCTTTACACCCCAAATGTGGGCCCCGGTAACCACTCGGGTGGCCGTTAGCAATGATAACATAATTCTGAATAACAGTAGCGTTATTATCATCAATATCTTATTCCCTAAAAAAACACTCCCCAAATTCAATTTGTTAACGACAGTACAACCATACATATTACTATAACTATCACCAGACATGCTGTGATTCATCATCGTCAAATAACTGTATAATCTTTATAAAGTTTCAATGATGGCTTTCGTTTTTAAACATAATCAGCCTCCCATACCCAGAATTTGGACAAGTCAAAGTCTGCACTACAAAGTTTCCAAGCTGGCCAATTTCATTAGGGGGATAATTCTCAAACGATCTGTTTTTCTCAAACTCTAAAAACAGGATAGATCGTGGACACTTCGGTCAAAGTTCAAGGTGAAGTACGGCATGTGTCTTTCATTTCCTGCAGTATGCAAGTTTAAACGTATTAGTGTTGACAGAAGAAAAATGAATTGATCTCAGTTCTGACCATGCAAACAAAAAGGAAGTGATTTTGTTGAACACATGTTTTGAACTAGTTCAGCGCTATGTTATGTAGATTTGTATGGCATATATTAAATGTTGTGTACCGTTATCGATAATAGTAACTGTAGCGAGTACATAGTTTTGAATATCATGCTTACTTGACAAGAAGCAGAGAAGAAAAGCATGATCAAGGCGAAGATTGATACAAGATGTAATATACGACTTGAATGTGACAGCAACATAGACATGGCTTTCATAACTAATAAAAATGTAAGAAAAAGGGTCTAAAGCCGACAGATTGACTTCATTGCCAAGTGTTTTACCATATGGCTTGATCCCTCTCCGCAGACATGGCACGCCACCTGCTGAGAGTGTTGCACAAAGCACGAACTCCGTAGCTTCGGCAATAATATTATGGGCCTCTGGATAAAATGCATCCGTGAACAGAACGGCGCGGTCCGGATTCGAACTTATGACCTTCGGAACGCAAGGCAAGACTTAACCATAGAGATCCCAAAATGTAAAAATTATGGCTAAAAGCTAATTATCGTCTACAAATGTTGGTACCTCCTCATCCAGAAGGTCTTCTGTTCGTTTCTCGTTTACTGATGTCTGTTCATTGAAAGAAACTCTTTTTGATTTTCCCTTTGTGGATGCTGGAGGACTTCCATTTGGAAAGGGTTTTGTAACGATGTCAGTGTTGGAGTCTTTATCAGTCAACACCGTTCTTTTTTGCTCATCTGTACTGCTGTCGGTTGTCGCTCCTTCCAGTGTGACTATGATATCGTTCACGTCTGCCATTGCAACGTATTTTATGTGTCCTCATATGAAGAAGTGTCTAGAATAGTTCTTTCCAATCACTTTGGTATTTAATCATGGTTTTACTGCACTGAAAACAAAAGTAAATATACATTATATGACAAAGTTGTTTATAAATGAGAAAGAAAAGACGTTAGGTAAGCTCATTTTTTTGCATATGTCAACAATAGCATTCAACTGATGGCTACATGATGGCTGTACATGTCACGTGACGAGCTACATGAGTTGATCTGCAACAAATACATTATATATATTTCTTTCGTACCGTTATACGTTACATTAGGTCTGCAAGTAATTTTGTTTGTGTCGATCGTTCTTTACGGCGATTTTGATCATTCTTGTTGTGATATATAAACAGCCTTTGCCAAGAACGGTTATGCGTTGTGTCAAGTTATGCGCCTATGATAACTAGGTCAGCACATCCGACTTAGTGTCTGCATTTTATTTACTAGGGTAGCATTCCCTAGAGGAAGTGTTTTGAGTCTATTTCGGTGACAACCAGTCCCTAACACACCCCCTTCATTTATACAAGTTCTCTTTAATTATCCATTTTGCCGTAAATTTTGGCTTGGATCTACTCCAAAGAGCCTTTTGTACTGCAACCTTTCTGACGGAGTGGGGCGTTCCTTCCGCGTCGTATTATAGACCATCTTTAATGTTCTTTTAATGCCGTATATTTTGGCTTGGATCTACGCCAAAGAGCACTTCCTACTTTGCAGATGACTGGATGATATAGTTCCGGTATAGGAACATTTACAACCCTTCTAGGATTGGTCATTGGAACGGTCACTTGTCGGCTGCTTTGTGTGTTCATTGCTGTTTTATGTTCATCTTTCGCCGTATATTTGGGCTTTATGATCTACGCCAAAGAGTATGTCTACACTGTGCACACTTTCTTACTATGTGAGGTCGTTCCGGATTAGGAACATTTCTCAGTCTTTTAGGGGCACGTAAACTTGTCCTGGGACGGCATCTTACTCGTGTAACACACCGTGAAAAGTGTTGGCCTTCACAATTGTTTGGATTTAGACAGCCTGTCAAATCTTTACGATGTCGGTCTTACTTTTCTGACCACGTTGAGTTTATTCCGGAGTAGGAACATTCTCAGCCTTTTTGAGGCGCGTGTCGGCGCTGGCAATTTGCAGTTTCTACTTTGCATTTTCCCTGACTCCGGGAAACACTGGACTGGGGCTGCGCACAGATAATGTAGATGGTCGTTTCATTAGGCGCTAACAGCGCAACTTAGGCTTTGCGCTCGCCATTCATCACCTGCCCCGGTTTTTCGGGGATGTTAGTTGTAAGAACAACAGTACAGTGCCCGGTTGTTTCATGGAAGGTAGTTTCGTTAGGCGTTCAAACGCAACTTTAGGATTTGTGCAACTTTACCCAATAGATATATCTGCACATGGCCTCTTGTGCGGAGTTAACTGCAATCTTCCCTTGTGTCGTCACTTCAATTGCATCTTTTTCCGATGTTCCTTGTCGAGAGCTGGCAAAGGCGTTGCCACCATTACCTTGAGGGGACGTCAATATTTGCCTCCTGGCGTCTCGTACCTTGTCAGTTCTTACGATTGTTTTTAAGTTATTTCACTTTTCCTATCGGCCAGGATAGTTGTAAAAAGACAGTCACTCGGGGATTCTTCTCATCTATCTTGCGAGTAGATCTCGTGTAGCGTAACTGCTAATGTATCACTACTTATACCAGAGTAGCTCTCCCTCGATCCCTGCCCGCTTAGCCAGACAGGATCTTCTGTCTGTTTCAAGGTCACCCCGTGGAGGGGGGGGGGGATCTTGATTAGTGCCAGCTGACTAATCCTGGCGCGCCATTGTCCCTAGAATTGCGCCTTTGACCTCTGCAAGTAATTTATCCATACCGCTCTGTCCTGGGAAACTCGTTCAAAATCTTTCATGGAATTGAGTCAGATATCTCTCGCCTCTTTCAGTAAAGTTCGCTTTTGGGTTTCCCTAGAGCGTCCTCTCTTTCTTGTACCATTTGCATCTTAATTCAAAGCATTCTTTTGTATTTCTTTGATCATTTCTTCTCAAGGTATGCCCAACATGTCTCCATGTTCTCCAATCGTCTTCACTTCACAGTGTTTCTCTAATACCAAATTGAGGCTGGGGTAGACTGAGAGTCGTTACGGTCGAAAGAAATCTCACTCTAAATGGGGGATTTCTTCCCAAGACCAGGTGCCTACGAAGCAAGTGCGATAACCACTTTACTATCGCGGTTATCTACACGTCATACGGCGGGTCGTACAGAACAAGTAGCAAAAAAAATAATATTGACACACATAAGAAGAAAGCCTTCAGTTTTCATTGAATAAGCAAAACAATGAGCGGGTGGTCATGAAGTTAGAAATCGGACGACTCAAGCCTGAATTCATTTCCCGGTAGGAATCTTACTAGATCACAACAGAAAATTCAAATTGCACACTTCGAGATTTTATAATTCTCGGCCTAAATCAACTTAGCGGTATCTGCACTAGGACACAGCCAACTCTAATTACTAGTAACTCTAATAACTATTTTTAACGTAGGCCTCGATAAGGTTTACTCTAAATTTAGAACTTTTCAATGCGATATGAAGGACATCAGTTACCGAAACAGATGGTTTACTTGATCTCCGTGAGGGGTTAATTCTTATTTTTCATGTTTGTTGGCCTTAGGTTGAGAACGGCGTGTATCGGCGTAAAGAGGTGTTAATCCCTACATAAAAAAAAAACCAAAAAACCCGAAACAACAAGGAAGCAATAAATATAAGATAAACATATAAATAATATGATGGACATCTGGACCCTGATGACATTTTGAGGAACAATTAAGAACAATATAATCGGCAGGCATCAAAGGTGGAAATCTATGAGATAAATTCGTCACGATTTATGACATATAAAGACAATACGTTTTAGTTAATCAGTTTATATCTTGACTGATTATAGAATAGTGTGCCCCAGAAGGAATGACAGATGTGTGATTGATTATTGCACAATCTTGTGTGCTACGATTTCTTTCCTACACATGAAGATCTCAGTGGGAGTGTACAAACTCTGTACCAGTGTAATTTTGAGAATTATGACAACTTTGTGGGAATTTATGGTCGCTCTCTCTTTCTTTCTCTCTTGTGTCATTTGTTCCCCAGTTGTGACGTATGCCCCCTCAATCAACTCATGCCACATCTTTATTTCTTTAGCTATCTCTTGCAACTCATTCCAGCTAATGTGTATATCTCTGTCTCCAAGTATTTCTAAGCTTCCTTCTCTTTTCCCCTTCTCTGCAGGTTTCAGGAAAATATCTTTTGTTACATTCGTATCGGGTTTTCTCTTATCTAAAGCCAGTGTCTTTTCTCCATCTCTTGCTTGCCTGGGATCTGTCTAGCTCTCACAATGAGTTCCTCATGTTTGACCCTATCATACCATATCATTCCCTTTATTTTGCTCATACACCAGTTGATGAATATTTTCAGTTATTGTTTTAGTTGTTGTTCATGTTTCTAATGTTATGTTAATCGGCGAGGTACTGACAAATTCTTCCCGACTTTCCAATCTAATCTTATGGAATTTCAACTACAAAGAGTTCTTATATGCGGAACTAAAACAAAGAACCTACCTGCCTATCCTTTTTTACCGTCCGTCTTCGATAGGACTAAAACTCGATCTTACTTACATTGCGATTAGGGACCACTGGAAAATATCTCTATCGCACCACATGAGACAAGAACCGAGTACTTTTTTAAACGTAAGGCTAGCACCTCATCTCAATGCCACAACGGATAAGTATTCTTTAACTTTAACGAGTAGTGTTTTAACAAACAACGACATTTTGATCCGATTTTCAATTGATATTCTCAATTAAAAAATTGTGTAGCTACGTTTTCTCCCCGTTTACCGCTGTACATGCTGGATGGCCTAGCTTAATGGCTAACTGAAGTTATGAAATGTATACTTAAAGAAAACCAAACTAACTCAACTTACTCATAATTCGGTAAAGAAAGAAATTAAATAGTTGAAAGTGCCGCTTTGGGATATAAATTTATGAAGGAATAAGTTGTCAAAATTTCATGATTCTAGAGTTTGTAGTTCTCAAGTTATTCATATGACACACAAACAACCAGTTTCTAAATTAAGATATATATATATATATATATATATGCGTGGTGTGTATGTATGTGTGTGTATGTGTAGAATATAAGCAAATAGTGTGCACTGAAATGAAAATCGTGGTATATCCTTTACAGGACTTAGTCATCAACAACAGTAAACGAGTCGTCGATTTTTTAGGCACCACTTATACGTTCAGTAGTTTGTTATTGCTTTCTGAACGGTGAGGTCTATTTTTATCGTTGGTAAAAATCCATAGGAACTAATTTACTTCCAAATTTGCCCGCCGCGGAGTTTGAACCAGGTACGCGTGGGTTGTGGTCAAGCTCACTACCACTTAAGCTACAGACGATCACATATCATATTGTGTGTAGAATATAAACAAACAGTGTGCACTACAGACACGAAATAAGTAATTAATAACAGTAGCCGTAGGTATATTGTCGAACATCGTCTTTAATTCTCTATTTGTCTTTGATCAACTGCACACGATGTAGTCAATGTCATGCTTAAAACAAACTGGCAAACGACATTTACTTAGACTTATGTTATCGTCGTCATGGACAAATGTAAAAAAAAAAAAAAACAACTACTAATTGTTAGGATAGAAAGTAGGACCATTTATGCTGTATTAATGACAAAATTTACCATTTGCAATAAATTCTTCACACTCGAGACACTCAACTACGCGTAATTGATACTCATTAATACATTTGTATATAGAAACGTACCTGCTTTTCTCAAATATAGCAGATGCATTAGTTAGTCCAGAGTTTCTTTGTACCGAGAGGAGGTGGTATAAACAGCATGTGTAGAAAAGGGGGCGTGTCAAACCATGGTATAGTTTATACACATTACTTAGCTTACTCTTTTCTTTATCGTTAAAACTTTTCGCGAACAAGTTAAAGTATACTTAAATATTCTAGATCGTTGCTAGATGTTATTATCGATGAATTAAATGCTTGATTTATTAAAGTTTTTTACTTTATTGATGAAATAATTAGGACGAGAAGTTTTTTTAAACTGCGAAGTTCACTGTCACGTTTGTTTCGTATCTAAATAGAGTGCTCACAATTTTTTAATTGCAAGTAACCAGCTAGTACTATCGGCCGGTCACATGATCTAAGCTGGTCTCCGTGCAACGCAGAAAATAATTAATACACAGAGACCTTGATTAATTAGCGGTTCTCAAAGGTTTCTGTCGCAGGGCTCGTTTGCCCTAAAAATTCTTGATGACCCCAAAAAAACCCTTTGTTTGTGTGTTCTATCTATATATACGTGGATATACTGTTCTGGACATGCGGGTGTCTACGGTAATGAGAGAGGGCACATGCTTGCATCAACGACAACAGCATCGATTGTTGGTGAGTTGGAAGATGGATAAGGAAATGTTCATCGGTCTCTTCGGGACTGTCTGTTGGATGAGGACACTAAAATAGATGTTGAATCGATCCAGCGATTTAAGCAGTTTGGAGTTACCCTGTGTACAAGTAGAACTGGATACCTTAGGGACAGAGTTAGGAGTATGTTTAGTCAGAGAGCCACGGGACCCATCAGTATGCATACTCTTCAATATCTGTTGGGGAGACTGAGCACTTATGGGTCTGCCCGGAGTGCAATGACGTCAGTTTAGTAACCAATAACCAATATATATAACAACAGTGTACCCTCGTCATGTCAATATAAAATAAAAAATAAATAAAAATACGTTATATTCAAAAAAGAAAATGAACGACAACATATATTTTTGTAAGCCACTTTAATATATAAAGCCCCATGGATGCTCATATCTGTTCCTATTTAAAAATATCTAGGATTCTCAAAAAGGAGTTAGTTTTTTTCATGTTAGCCTACACTATCTGATATAACCAAAGAAAGGAGTTAGTTCTTATATTTCATGTTTGTTGGTCGCCTACACTATCTGAAATAGCCACAGAATGGAATTAGTTCTTATATTTCATGTTTGTTGGTAGCCTACACTATCTGAAATAACCACAGAATGGAATTAGTTCTTATATTTCATGTTTGTTGGCCTACACTCTCTGATATAACCAAAGAAAGTATTTCGTTATTATTTTTCTTGTTTGTTGGCCTACACTCTCTGATATAACCAAAGAAAGGAGTTGTTATTTTTTATGTTTGTTGGCCTTCACTCTCTGATATAACCAATAATAGGCTCGCCCTTAGGCTGAAGGCGTATGCCTCGGTTTAAATCCCCTACATAACAAAACATATCTCTTCATGCATTCAGTATATTGCAATATTTTGTTTTGGTGGAAACCTAGTATAAAATCAGACTTTACACAAATAATTGGAAATGGGAGTTGTATTTTAATAGTCTATTTAAGAAAATGTTGAATATTTGTATTTGATATTACACTAGACAAGTTCATAGTTCATAAGTACGGTTCCAACTTCACTGCAATGGGTCACCCCATAATTGCTCCGTTCCTGTGCCAATGAATATCACACGAAATGCTAACACCTGTGAAAAGTTTCCTGTGTGTACTAATTCCAGAATGAAACAGCCGGGTACCGCCACAAAAAAGCAACATGCACCGCATAATATGCATATGGCCGTCGCGAATGTAGCAACACAAAACTGTTCATCACTTGAATAACAATTCTTGTCGAAGGGGACATCAATCACGGCAAAATCCAGCTTTCTACACTCGCAATATAACTGCATACGGCAGATTGAGCTTGTTCGTCATAACCGCTGTCCGCCATTTTCTGAATACACACAACAAACGCACGGTTGACACAGCAAAAGCATTCCATGTAACAGTCACAGCGTTGCTCAAGCACTAACTCAGTAGCTCGGCAAACGAAACCGGAAAATACCCGACCAAACAGGGACGGGAATGCGCTAGCAAAGTCGTGTTCAGAATCAAACCGTTCTGATTCTGAATGGCCCTCCCGCATTCCGCCATTGTTGGCCAGATTTTTAAAAAAACT
The DNA here is from genome assembly GCA_020796225.1 of Arion vulgaris. Lineage (NCBI taxonomy): Eukaryota > Metazoa > Mollusca > Gastropoda > Stylommatophora > Arionidae > Arion > Arion vulgaris. The sequence continues at coordinate 34,846,521 of CM036759.1, forward strand.
AGACAAGTGATATCTTCTTCACACAGGTTTGCTACTGTGCAAAATCTTCTTCTGTATTTGTTCTTATATAATTTGGCAATCTGTCTCATGTATAGATTCTTCCACAGAAGAGTTGAGGAATATCCCTTTTGCACTCGGTTTCTCTCATCAAGATGTGATAACCTTGGAGAACCTGTTTTACTGTTTGTTTATCCTTCACGTTTGTAGCTTGCTGTGTATTTTTTTAAACCGATCCAGAAGCACTTGAGCTTTCAGCTTTTCGGCTCAGTGCCGTGGAAATTGTAACCCTTCGGTTTGGTGCCACGAACACCGTGAATCTGGTGAACCTGTGGTTTTTCTGCCAGCCCGTGGAATTGAACCCCCACTCACAGGAGCTTGTCACCCGTAGTCCAACGCGCTACAAACACGCTGGGCAGACGTGCTTGCTGTGTATTAAGTATATGAGCTTAAGCGATGATGATTTTGTTATTATACAAATGGGTTTGTGCATCATGGTGAGAGGTCACGCTGGGGTTTCTAAGCTAATGCACATGGTAGGGTTGTGACAGAGCAAAACGGTGCATACAGGATAACTACTTCCAGTATGATTCTTCATAAAGGACAAATAAGAAACATTTGAGAAAATATAGTGGTCGTAGTCATCATCAAGACAATGGAATGTCCCATAACTGCTCCGTCCTTGAACTAGCGAACACCACTAAAAATGCTCATCCTCGTCTCATGTGAACTTGTAAAGCAAAAAAGTCACAACACAAACTAGAAGCTTGCACATGAATTAAATCACGAGGCAGCCACCAGATTGCCGAACACCACCATCTGCCAATTGAATTGCAATTCTCGTCGAAGGAAATAGACTTTCTTAAAACCTCGGTTAACAGAAATCTGCAGTAGATGTGGTGTGTATTTTTGTAGTGAACTTCAAGCACCTTCACAACACAGAGACCCACACTACAGCAGTAATAATAAACAGACATGTGGAAGAGAACCAGATAAGGTATTGGTTACTAAACTGATGTCATTGCACTCCGGGCAGACTCATAGGTGCTCTGTGGTCACCTGGCCAATTGTTCTTTCAGCCTGGGCCATCCATGACATGCTTGATTCTTGTGTCCGTAACATCATTAGTGTTCTTATGCAGAGGATGTCGCTTATCCCCAGTAACCCGCATATATGCATTGGTTTGAGCAATTGCATGATCGGAGAATAGTGACAGAAGACCAAGCATATATCTCATCTTCGCAAAGGGAGTATCTCTAGTGCAGCCAAGGACTATAAGCATACCTTCATTCTGAATAGATACGGTATAAGACAGCTTAAGACTATAGAGAGATGTCAGATAAAAAATAAAAGAACATAAAGGCAAGAAAAAACAACTGCAAAGAAAAACTGTAGAAGAATTGCAGAGGTGAAGTCAAAACATTAGAACATTATTAGCAGAGGTGACGCCCATGTGGTGAGGATCACAGGAGGAGCAAAGAATAGTAGCACTGTGATATACAAAGCATGTCATAAGAGACGACTGAGGTAGGGCCTAGGAAAGCTACCCTAGTAGCTAAAAAACACAGCAGAAATCGGATGTGCTGGCCTACTTGTAGGCGCATAATTCACACAACCGCTCTTAGACTGGGATCATATACAAATCACAATGAGTGGTTAGCAAGTGGTCGATGTGGAGCATTCAAAGAAGAAGCAGAGGTGAGATAATCAGAAATTAGTGGCAAATAACCTATTTAAAGCTAAGTTTTCATAAGGAATAAAAAGGCATACAAGAATGTATATATAATACAATTATTTTAATGTCCATATTTAGGCAACATGAAAAATGCATAAACTTGTCTATTCAATCTCATATATACATATTGATCTTATCAACCCAATGTGTTGACACAATCAGTGTGTCTGTTTGATTTGATGAGAGCTTAGACATGAACACACATTACAAACACTAATCATTTTGTTGCAGTTAATATGCAAGTCTAACTCACAGTATATTTTACTCTTACATAAATGTTTTGAAACAAAGAGATATAGATGTGTGTGCATGCATATGTAGAGTTTGGACATGTGTGATGTTGATGTTTGTGTGCATGCATGTGTAGAGTTTGGACATGTGTGATATAGATGTGTGTGCATGCATATGTAGAGTTTGGACGTGTGTGATGTAGATGTGTGTGCATGCATATGTAGAGTTTGGACATGTGTGTGATGTAGATGTTTGTGTGCATGCATGTGTAGAGTTTGGATGTGTGTGATGTTGATGTTTGTGTGCATGCATGTGTAGAGTTTGGACATGTGTGATGTTGATGTTTGTGTGCATGCATATGTAGAGTTTGGATGTGTGTGATGTAGATGTGTGTGCATGCATATGTAGAGTTTGGACATGTGTGATATAGATGTGTGTGCATGCATATGTAGAGTTTGGACATGTGTGATATAGATGTGTGTGCATGCATATGTAGAGTTTGGACATGTGTGATGTTGATGTTTGTGTGCATGCATATGTAGAGTTTGGACATGTGTGATATAGATGTGTGTGCATGCATATGTAGAGTTTGGACATGTGTGATGTTGATGTTTGTGTGCATAGCATGTGTGAGTTTGATGTGTGGATATGATGTGTGTGCATGCATATGTAGAGTTTGGACATGTGTGATGATATGATGTTTGTGTGCATGCATATGTAGAGTTTGGACATGTGTGATGTTGATGTTTGTGTGCATGCATATGTAGAGTTTGGACATGTGTGATATAGATGTGTGTGCATGCATATGTAGAGTTTGGACATGTGTGATGTTGATGTTGTGTGCATGCATGTAGAGTTTGGATGTGTGTGATTAGATGTGTGCATGCATATGTAGAGTTTGACATGTGTGATATATGTATGTTTGACATGATCTAGATTGTGATGCAAGGTAGAGTTTGGACATGTGTATGATGTGTGATGATGTAGATTTGGACATGTGTATATAGATGTGTCATACATATGTATAGTTTGGACATGGTGATATCATATAGTGAAACGATAAACACATTCCACAAAATTGAGATTACAAATATTATAGATATAATGATAAATATATTCTGTTTAGCAGGGCATTACAAAATTTTTGTTTCACTGGTTAGCATCTTTCCAGACGATAGCGTGAAAATTGTGCTATAAAGAGGCAGAAGATACAGTCTATGACAATAAAGCATATGACTAGCAAGACCTATCTATGACAGGAAAAGTCTTTCCCAACTGTTGCATGGGATTCTAGGGACATTGTTGGCCCATGTGCTCTGATGTGTCTCTTCAGGTGTTCAGCATTTAAAACTTTCTGCACCTAGTTTATCCACTCTTTCATCCTCCCCCTCTACAGCCTCCTACTGCCAGGAATGAACTACAATGTCAGTATCATGTATATCCCTCTTACACACATCATTATACCGAAGCAGAAGGTGGCCAAGCAATTTCCTACACATCTTCAAGTCCTCATACACCTGTGTGGTACAGAGGCCGCAAATAAGCGAAGAATAGTACCACTGCGACCGACAAGGCATGCTGCAAGAGGTGACTGATGTAGAACCCAGGAAGCTACCCTAGTAAATAAAAAGCATCACAGAAATCGGAAGTGCTGGCCTACTTGGCATAACTGGCACAACGTACAATCGATCTTAGGCTCAGATCACATATAAATCACACAGAGTGGTTAACAAGTGATCGATATGGAGCGCTTGAAGAATTCCCCATAGAGAAGGTCTATTTGATTGAATGCGATCCTATATATGTGTCCCAACCATCTCCGTCTACAAAGACTGAGCATGAAAAGTATTGTAACATTTGTTCTTTCAAGCACCTCGTTGTTGGTCATCTTATCTTACCACCTAATCTCAAGAAGTCTTCAAAGCTAGTGCATGTGGAAGCTGTTTAGGTTCTTCTCCTGGCATGAGTTGGTGGGACATATTTCATTAACATAAAGAAATGTAATAATAATAATACACATAACAGGTAAACAAATTTTTTAGTTTAGTGTTCAGTATTCTGTTCTTCCAGACTCTCTTTGTCAGTCTGTCCATTGTTGTTGTTGCTTTGCCTATCCTGACATTTATTTTTTGATCCAATGATAGCTTGTTGTTGACTGACGATCCCAGTAAGTAAAGTGATCAACTGCCACCAACTCTTTGTTGTCAATTAATATTACTGGTCTTTCATTTTGATTCTGCAGGATAATCAGTGTTTTCTTTTTTACTGATTCAAGTCTAAATTTACAGCAGCCATCATATTAGCTTCTGCAGTTCATCTGAATAGGTGGTAACTGTAGCAGCTTTCTCATACAACAGGGGATCTCTGTGGTCAAGACATTGTTAGACTTGCGGTTTAAAGTTTGAATCTGAAGTCGTTCAGTTCACATGGTAATTTTTTTCAGGAGTTACTAGAGTTGTAACTGGCGCTACAGAGCTTATGCTTTGTGCAATACTCTCGGCAAGTGTCATGCCATTTCGTCCTAGAGAGATTGCCCCATATAAGTAAACCTGGTGCAATCTTCTTCTTTGCGTTCTCTTACGACCAATCTTAATCACTCTGTGATATGTTTGATCTTTGCCAAGAACGTGTATACGTTGCACATTGGTTTGGTAGGCCCCTAAACATATAGACTTCTACACGTTTAGGACATGTGCATCCGATTTCAGACAAACCTGGTGCAATGAAGACGATCCTTTGGCTTTAGACCTCTTGAGACATGCAACAATTCTCTAATGAGTGCCTTCCTAATCCTGGTAAAGATAGATACATTGTGCAAAATTGCAAGTATTATAAATACAATGATAACTATATAATGACTAACAGGGCATTACAAAATGTTATTGTAATGATGAAAAACATACAAACATGTACTCTCTGTTTATCTTATTCTCACAAACTTCTCAAGAAGCTGTTGCAATATTGAAACCACATTTCAGCAACTGAATAATAATATTTGTTGAATATCTTATTCTAGATACTTAGTTCCTTGCTTAACATTTGTCTTTACTTTAATGCCTGTAATACAACTTTTTAGGGCAGTGTGGGACAGTGGGGACATGAGCAGAAGGAATTTAATGGTTGCATGGCTAGTACAATCACAGTGAAACTTTTAGGATGTTTTTGTTCAGTTTTAATTCACTTTACCTTCCAATAATTTTACTTTAAACAATGGACTATTTCCATTAAGGTTACTCTCTTGGTGTTGCACATTTTATTTGTTGCATTCAGAGAATGACAGGAACAGAAGCTGAAACTTATTTAATGAGTAGATTGTCACTTGTGCTGAGGCGCTCTTAATAAGTCAAAAATATTTATATATTTTTTGTCATTTATCTCAGATAATTTATGCAACATTTTAAAACTCTTCTGAGAATATCTCACTGAAATAATAAATGATTTCATTTACAAGCACAAATTGGACAAAATGTTCATTTTTATTACAACTGAATACAACTGATTATAAAATTGAATGCATTATTCAGCACATAAATATACATACAGATCAAAATGTCACATGGCAGTATGAATCTGATGACATAGTAAAGTGCAGTGAATGAATGGTGCAGTGCAAAAATAAAAGATATTCTATAAACAAGGATATCTCTGCATCATGTCAATAAATTATGAAGGAGACATCAGGGAAGACGGATCTCAAGATCAGATCAAAGACACATATCAGTAAATCAAGTAACAATACATATCTGATTGCTAAATATTTATATTAGTTATGGACTTCAGTTTCAATTATACTTATTGCACTCCAGACATGTCTACAGGTGCTCCAATCTCCGCAATATATCTGTCCAACAGCTACCAACCATACCAGTTCATTGATGAGCATAATCAGGTGCCTGTTGTGCTGCTCTTTTCTGGTCACTCCAATCTTCAATCCATGATTTTGCAATCTAGCTGTTGAGGTGGATTGATTTAGCTGAAGTCCTCTTTGCGGCCACTCCCTACAAGGATGTTCAGAATGTCAGCTCTATCGATTGATCTTTGTTAGCACTTATTTGGAAATACGCATTCTCTAGATATCTTAATTCTATAGTCCATGGTTGGGAAATCAGAAGAATCCTTAGCGCCTCGCAGGGTGTATCCTTAGTTTCTAAAGGTGAAGGTTTCATTCGCCAGGTTTCCCATATGGCTCGTCCCTGTCGGCAGAAATGGCAAACCATCTGACAAGAGTGTTGCACAAAGCACGAGCTGCATCGCTCCAGCAACAATCCTAGTGATCTCATGAAAAAATTGCATGTGTGGATTGATTAGTGCTCCAGAGACATCATAGTGAGAGCTGCGGTAGCGTAGTTGTTAGTGAACTCGCTTCTCAAGGCTGGTGGTCTGGGTTCAACTCCCACAGAGTGCGTGGAATTTTTCCCGACCGAGACGGCTCTCATGTCGACCTAGCCTCAACTGGGTACCAGACATGCTCTGGGAAAGTAAAGGCGGCCAGCGTGATGCTGACCACATCACCCATCATGTGCCGACGGTCACTGATAAATACAGGTCTAACACTGTATTGCCCTATATACCACGAGGTATGAAAGGGTTAAAAAGAAAGAAAGACATCATGGCAGGCTATGATGCTGTCAAGTTCGCCCCTGTATCCCACTGGCTATGGCTTTTCTCTCTTCACCCTGTCTATAACCCAGAATGTCAACCGCAAACAAGAGTAGAATATCATCAGCATACAAAAGTAGTCTTGACTTTTTTCATTGCAGTGTAGCCAAAGAAAAGAGTGGCTTTGTGCAAAATATATTACATCTCGTGTATACAAAAATGTCTAATAAGTACAATGTAGTTAAAATTTAATTAAAATGCTGATTTCTCATTGTCCCCAAGTTTAGTATGCTTTGTTCTGTATACAATTAACCATAGTCAGTGCTATGGCCAGAAAATTGAGCAATGAAATATGAATGCAGAATAAGAGGTAGAGAAATAGGTGCAAGAGGTGGACTGGACAGAGATGGTTTAGAAGGGAGACAGATAGGCTTGCCTTGAAGTAGTACCTATGCATTGACTACTGGAACTGCCAAAGTGAAAAATAATGAGCACCAAATCTTATGGAAACTCATTTTGTAATTTTGACATCTTCATGATTCAGAGAATGAAGAAACTGAAATTGATGTTGAAATGATGGTTAATACAGCAATTAAGGAATTTCGAATAGCATGTTGTACTAGAAGAACTGAATGTCTCAGGAGTAGATAGAATAAGGAGTGTGTGTTTAACCACCAATAAGCTGCTGGAACCATCAGCATGCACACCATTCAATATCTGCTGGGAGGAAACTGAGCACCTATGGGTCTGTCCAGAGTTCTATGAAGTCAGTTCGCAACCATCAACAATAACCAAAATGTAATTTAATTATGTATCAGACAAATGTCTATTATTAAACAGTCAACACAAAGTTTAATTAAGATCATAACAAAATCACTGATAAGTTCAATGTAGCGTAGACATGAACTTAATAATTGCAGTAAAAGAATTCAGATGCCAGATGTGGGGTCAAAGGCTCATGGCGGCAGCATGCGCCAGGATTAGCGAAGGGGCGCGCTAACAAAGACCCTGCCCCCTACCTCCACGTGGGTGACCCTGGAAACAGACTTTGGTTCCGGTCTGGATAATGGGGGCAGGGATCGGGAGAAATACTGGCAGTGGTAGCAGTGCAAGTATGAATCTCCAAGTACGACATCCAACAAAATATTGCTAAAGATCTGAACAAAAGAAACAGCAGCAAACGTTTCTGACATAAGCCCCACTCCCGGAGTAAGGCCGAACACAAATCGCCGTCTCCGGAGCAGGAGACTCCATACACAAGCTCGACAGGTAAGCCAAAGGTACCGCCACAAATTACCTGTTTCTCTGCCGTTGGGGAGACTAGTAAACATGGAAGGATGAGAGGTGCATCCAGTGATGAAACGTGTGCCCACATAGGGCGATACTTGAAGCCCTGAGGAGGGGGCAAACATTGCCAGCTCTGGGGCAAGAATAAACAAGTCAGATGAGTAACGAATAAAAGTCTACCCTCATGTCGGTACGAGGGAAGATTGCAGCTGACTCCGCATCGGTGGTCTGGTGCAGATACATGTACTGGGCATGGTTTGCAGAGCGCAAAACAAAAAGTTGCATTTTAGTGCATAACGAAACTACCCTCCCTGGGAAAACTGTGCACGGTACTGTTGCGATAACAATTAACATCCCCGGAAGAACTGAGGTAGGTGATGCCTAACGAAACTGCCAGCCTTGGGGCAACCGGCAAGGTACTATTGCAGTCACAACTAACATCCCCGGAAGAACTGGGGCGGGTGATGGTGGCGAGCGCAAAATCCCCAGTTGCTAGCGCCGATTGAAACGACCCTCTACATTATTTGTGCTTGGCCCAGGCCGGTGTCTTCTGAGGTTAACTGCAAATTGCCACGTACCAACGTGCGTCTAGAAAAGGTTGAAAGTGTTCCTACTCCTGATCAAACTCAAAAGTGAACGGTAAAGTAAGGTCAACAATGTAAAGATCTGACAGGCTGTCCGGGTCCGAACATTGGCGAAGGCCGATACTTTACATGGTGTTTTATACTAGTAAGATGCCGTCCGAGGACAAGCTTATAAGTCCCGTGAAATGTTTCTAATCCGGAACGACCTCACAGTCAGAAAGGGCATAATAGCATAACTCACTGTCTTGGCGTAGATCACAAAGCCCAAATATACGGCAAAGCTGATCGAAAAGGCGAAGATACGGGCGACATAGTCGGTAGAAAGGATCGCACCCTAGGAAAGTTCACCCTAGTAAATCAAAAGCTGGCTGAAACCGGACGGGTGAGCCTAGTCACCATGGGCGCACAATCGTCCCGACGTAGATCACTCCATTCTTGTCAGTGGACCAATTATACATCACAAAAGAATGATAAAATTGGTCAGTAAGAATGATCGAGAGAAGAAGAAGATGCCAGATGTGTGAATGAATTGCTCTTAGGTTATTCTGTAGATACCACAACAGCATCTTTCTCTCTCTTTTTCTGCTCCTAGTGGAACATAAAGCTACAATTTATCACTAACATTTATATTCATTTTTCCTGTTCAACATTCCTAATGGTTCACTGTGCTGAAATTATTTCAAACGTTATGTCAGTTTTTCATTGCAGTTAAATCATTACAATTGTAAAAATCAATATTATAGATTTGGGTTGTTAACCCTAATAACTATGGAGAATATTGTGTCCAATGTGACACAAATTTTCACAGGTGGTTACTGATAAAACTGTACGAACCTAAACCCCAACTGTACTGTAGCATTGTGTTGGATCTCTCTCTCTTGCGATCACCACCCAGACTGATGTACCAGATCTCCCCATAAATTCTATTCATGTGGAAATCTGATCCCTGCAGCCTTAGCACTGGTGTGTTTTACGTCACATCTTCAGCGTCATTTGGAACTCTGGTGCTTTTTTTTCTTTTTTCCATCCGCTTTCAACTCAGACGAAGTTCCATCTCTGAAACTGATTTTTGCGTGAAAATCTGTTTTTCCAATTTCTTACAATGGCAGCAGCGTTGTAAATTACTTCACTGGCAGCCGTGTGCTCATTGTACTGTAATTAGTATTCCTCGCCATACAGGCAGATTTTCTCCGACTTCAGAGGTACTCATGTTATCGTCCTGAGTAAGACCAGGGGACTTGAACAAATGCCGGACAGTAGGTTAGAACCCGAGCTACTATCAACTACTCTAGGCAGTCCCCCGGAGCTCTGGTGCTTATCCTTCGGCGATGTGTCCGGTTTCAGCCAGCGTTTACTCGGTTCGCTCTCCGTTCTGTAGCCATCTAGTGTTTTTACGGTGTGGGGTAGCTAGCCCCACGCCCAACCTCCTTAGCCGCCTTACGACGTGTGGCAGGTAACAATGGTTCTATTCTTTACACCCCAATTTGAGCCACTGTAACCACTTGGGCGGTGTCGGATCTGATTGTTGATAGTGAAAGCCATCACAGCATATACCACAACAGCATAGTTACTAGTAATATCTTTCAGTAACCAAAATGGGAAATATTTTAGTGAAGAAAGTATATCTTCAATAACTACTTTCTCACAATGAGAGAAATAAAATTCATGTAGAAAATATGAAATGACTAAATAATGTATACAAAGACAATGTATGACTTTTTTCCATACAATCTATACCAGTACTTACACATCAAAACACTTACAGCAAAAGCTAAGCACATAATCTACAAAAATGACAATACAATGATCACAAGAATTCTTCAACACATACACATCCAACATGTATCCACTGAAAAAAACAGGTTTATTTTCAAACTTTAGCCCACCGCTTCAGTCTGGACTTTTTCATTCTAAAGTGTTACACGTTCCATTTTGGAATAAAGCGATTTCTCTTTCTTGTCGGCTTCTACTTTTGAATCATCAGATATTGCTTCTTCTTTTTCCACAATCTGTTTGCTTGTTTCAATTGCCTCTATTGCTTGCTTTGTCCACTTCAATGATGCTCTATAAAGTTGCTCTTGGAGCAATTTGTCTGTGCATTTACTGGTCAGAGGTGTTTCCTTGCAATCTCTGCCAAGAAATATTAGTAAACAGTTTTTAATATATGCAAAAACAAATTTGAAGATGTATATGATCAAATTTTAATTCCTTTAGTTAAAACAGTATTTTCTGTTCCTTTCATAAAATAAGACTTTTAAACACTGATTGATTGGACCATCATCATTGCACTTCGATGAGTAACCATGTGTGCTCCAATCTCTTTCTTACACAGGAAGATCTCAGCTGCAGTGCACAAACTCGTAGCACCGGAGAGGGCCCCATGTAATTTTGAAGATGGTGAAGATATTTTTGTAGGAATTTTATTTTTAATCTTTTCTAATGAATTTTGCCCAGGCAACGGCTTTCCACGATTTTGAACTGTAAGGGTTCTTTTACATGCTTAAATTGAACACAGGACCTAAGTTTTATCGTCCGTCTCCGATATGACTAGGAACTCAATCTCACCTACACTGTGAGGAAGTTGTGAAAGTGTGTTGCATTCTTATTTATTCTTCTCCATTTTGTAATGGTCACCTGCAACTCTGGTCACTTGGTATATTGTCTTTCAGTTTGTGTTATCAACATAAGAAATTGTTGGCTAGAAAATGGTAAGCTGCTTGAGATGTGTGGTTACCATAGTTTCAAGTGGTGTGAGGCCTCAACTACATCACTGTTTCGTTAATTTAGCAGTTTGTAAAATAGGCTTCGATCAAGTTATTAATTCCAAGATAGAGCAACATGTCATAACCTTCTTGCATGTTTATTTATTGTCAGCAGTCACTCATACTTTGTGTTACCAGAGCCAAACATGGACAATGAGCAAAGCGCAGTCACAAAAAATAACTACATGTGAAATGCGTTGCCTGCGAAAAGTTACCAACAACACAAGAAAAGACAGAGTCACCAACATCAGCATAAGAAAGAAAGTTGGCACAAAACCTTGCTTGAATTACATTGAGAAACAAAGAATGAAGTGGTTTGGCCACTTAATAAGAATGCATCCAAACTCCATAGTATACAGAGGCTTCTACAATAGAACATCGGGAAAGAAGGCAAGAGGAAGACCACGGAAAAGATGGTGTAGCAGAATCCTGTCAAAGAGCCAAAATAACAATCACACAAGCCACCACCAGAACATCGCCAGATAAAAACAGAAAACCAAGACACTGGGCAACAACCCGGTAGCAGTGTAACAACAAAAGAAGAAGAAATCACTCATATTTTGCAGATTTGTCTCTACATACAACACTGAAGGGGATTCTTTCTTATCATTGTCAATATGGAATTGTTGTAAAGGGTGTTTTTCGTTAGCTTAAAATAGTGCTCCAAATAAACTTACTTGAAGTGTTTGCCACTAACTTCTGCTACCTCATCTGCAGTTGTACAATAAATTGCAATTTGAGCACCATCCTCTGCATATTTCATAAGAATCCACATAAATGGACCAAAACTGATGCGAATGAACTTTTGTGACTTGAGGGGCAGGTGACGATAGATGTCAGTGTTACATATGCCAGGATTTATGACATTGCATGTGACCTTGGTATCTGGAAAAAAAACAGCATTTAATAATTATGATAAATTTTGATAAACTATTAAATTATGTAATAACGTGTGACACATCATACAGCAGAGTCAATCTAAACTGCAAAGGCAACCAGGTCTAGACACGTTTACAATGTTACCTATTTCTGGAATTAATAACAAAATGAATCGTCTGAATTAACAAGCAAACTTTATAACTGAAACAGCAATTGTCAAGTGCATTAAACTATCCAAATGTATATATAGCTATTGTCCGTCACTTAAGTTAAAGTGACATCTGATGGTAACAAAATTGCAACTGGCTTAGATTTGTCAACATTACAAAATGTTTGAGAGATTGTGCTATCTAACATGCTTACAGATTCAGTTACTACTATATGAGAATTAGCAGATATGGTTTTTATATTATTTAAAATCTTATGTTTTAATGACACATTAGGAACTATATAATTCTTTGTAAAAATGGAAATCAAGTGTTGATTGTCATAAGTAGAAAAACATACTAGCTAATACTACGTAAGTCTAGGAGGCTTCAGTGTGTGTCACAAATGTCTAACCCAAACATTTATTCTCTTAACTATAAACAAATCTCTTTGTTTCTCAATGTAATTCAAGCAAGGTTCTGTCCCAACTTTTTTCTCTTATGCTGATGTTGGTGATCTTCAATGTCCCAAAGACACTGATCATAACCATTCCAGCTGCCGCGTGCCAGGGGTTCGAGCGTTGGACTACGGGTGACTAGTCCTCAAAAGTGCGGGTTCAACTCCGTGGACTGGCAGAAAAGCTACAGGGTCCCCAGATTTACGGTATTCGTGGCACCGAGCCGAAGGGTTACGATGTCCATGACACCGAGCCATTCCAGCTGTCTTGAATTTCTTTCTTTACAGTGATTGTTACGGTTATTTTTGCAACTGTGCTTTGCTCATTGTCCATGTTTGGCTCTGGTAACACAAAGTTCATTGACAGGTTGTATTTATATAAGCTACAAAATATGTTGTTTGAAACAAAATATGAATCTTCATACAATAATAGTGTGATTGAAAATTGAGTTAATTATAAGTTAGATAAAATCATTCTTTGAAATTTAACCTTTTCAGTAACATCAAATGTTGCTAATTGTAAATTTAAGTGCAAGTAATGTCTACCTTTCAATCTCTCTGCCAGTTGAAAAGTGTGCAATATAACAGCCAATTTACTTTGTGCATACATGTTTCCTAGGGTAAGTTCCTTGTTATCATGGTTTATATCCTCAAAGTTGATATCTCCAAGGTTGTGTGCTGATGCTGTAGTGTTGATGATGCGGCTTGGTGCACTTTCTTTCAATTTGTCTAGTAACAGTTCAGTCAAGAGGAAAGGACCTGCAAATATTGCCTGGAATATCATTCTGATATCTTAACCCAATAACAATAAATATCATTATATTTATTATGAGGGTGATCAGCAAAGACAAACACTTTCAACAAAAATCTCTTAGGGAATGTCTATACATAATTATTAAATACTACCTAACAAATATTATTGTCTTCCTGGACATTTCTATGTACAATGCTATCTGGAATGTTGTTTAAACCAGATTTGTCAGCGTCTTTTACGATCTTCTTCTTTGAACCCCAGGAATTATGAGTTTTCACTCTTTTTCCTATAGTGCATTGGGGGAGTAGCCAGCTTTCTTTCAAACCTAGAAACCTCCAACAACTCTAGGTGTTTAATGTTATGGTTAGTGCTGTGGAGAATCCTACTCAGGTAGGGTCCATTTTCAGTTCCACCACAAAGTCCACATCAACCAGTAAAACTTTGCATTTGTCCACAGCCAACCTTAGTATCCAAGTCTTCATGGAGCACTGTAATCTAATTTTTTATTTGCAATATCCATTTCACTAACAAATTGATCAATGTCTTCGTCTGGGCAGATGTTGTTGGACCATACATATGTATAATATTAGTGTCCACTGGGCTTCTAATCAATGTCACTAACAAGACTCCATCTAAAATTGTCTAGAAGCTATCCTTCCCTGAGATAAAACCATGATGGCATGTCCAGTGACTTGTGAAAGTGTAAACAAAACGGAACTATTATATTTAAAACATAGAGCCAGGAAGTTGCAAAGGTATTTATAATACAATAATAAATGACACTGATATAGCTCATTACTTTTCTTGACCTGTTTCCTTTTGGCAGCACAACCAATTTTATACACAATATCAAATTTATAGACTACTATCTTTACAGCTATTAAAACCATGAAAAGTGCACATTTCAAAACTCACCCAAATAATTTGTCTGAAACTGAATATCAAACCCGTCTTCTGTTTTCTCCTTTGGGCACATCATAACACCAGCATTGTTGATCAAGATATGGAGATTTTTCTCTTCTGATAATAGAGTTACAGATCAGTTAAACTTTTTCAACGGCACCATTAGTCTATACAACAGCATTATTATTAATCTTGGAAGGGAATGCAAAGATTGGAGCAATAGGAATGAAGACTTCAAAATGAATCAACTGAATGCAGAAAACAACAAGCATGATGATGATGTGGAAATTACATATGGGTCTGCACAGTTAGTGAGAAATCTGGTTTGGGATTTCTAGCAAGTGTACATGTTAGGGCTGTCACAGAGAAAATGGAGTTACAGAGAAACTACTTTCAATATGAGAATGGAGAATAAGGCTGTTAACAAAGTAATTATCAAGCTCAACTCTCGTCCATGCTTCAATAATTTAAAGCAGCCATTTCAGTATGTTTGATGGCATGTGTACATGCATTCAGCCATCTGGGTCTTAAATGGATTTAATGTACACCCAATAATAAAATTACCTATTTAAATGTCAGTTGAATTAAAGCTATATATAAGGTCATGCATCTTATCTATCCATATTATCTTCATGATGCATTCACTAGTGAACCTCATCGATGCCAGTCTGCTACCTTTCTATTCATGTCTGTTCATACTCTTTCCTTTTCCTTTTAACAGTCCTTTACCTGGTTTTTGATGATCTTTCCCTTCTCCTCCTTGTCTGCTATCCATTAGAAAGATGTCTTTGCCAACAGAGCAAAGGTTTTCTGATTATTTCTCATTAGTTTAGTTTTACTGGTGCTAATCTCTTGTCCAATCTTTTGGGCTGTTTCTAATGGTATTTTTGTGAGCATCTACAAAAGACTGACATTGTTTGCATAGTTCAGATCCTCCAGTACAGAGTAAAGTGCTCATGCCTTGTAATCTATATGTGTATTTGCTTCATATATATAATTTATATTTTCACTTGATTGTATATTGTTTCTCTTCTTTTCCACTTCTAGTTTTGTGTTGCACTCATTTTGTTATTCGTTTTTATTCCTAGATTTTCATTAGATACGTTTGAATGTTTCCTGTAATCATCCATTTATAAGTGTTCTGTGAAATTCGTCACTCCTGTTATATCGTTTGCTTGATAAAGGCCTTTGGTCGAAACGTTGCTGTTTATCGTCACTGTTTCTGTATTTTGTAAAACTATAGTACTTTGTACGTGTTTCGCTAAAGTGCCCATCTAATACCTGTCATGCATTTTATATTGAGGGATAAATACAGATATAATTACAACAGACACAATATATAATTTTTATTCTCAGATATAATTACAGATGCAAAGACAGTAGACAAACAAAAATACCAATGTATTGGCCAAGAGACCTTTATAAGTGTAATAAGATACACAGAAAGCTAAAATAAAAATTAAACATGATATGTGACCATGAATCTTCATAATGTAGATAAAAACAAAATCTATGAAGACATAAGAGGATTTGATCATATACTGATAATATCCATGCAGTGTCATTTGGTATAAATGCACAATTTGGGGGATTCTGATGGAAGATAAGATTTCTGAACAATATTTGGATAGCAAAGGAGTTGTGGGAGTGATAGATGAGGATCAGTTTAGTTCCATTAAAGACAGTCCTAGAAGATTGGATGAGGGCAGTCTCTTCTTTCTTTGGTCTAATCCCGATTTGCCTCACAGTGTCAGGATAGGAAGAAATTTATAGAATGTGCTTTTGCGTGCGCTCCATAAATAGTGTTTTTTTCACCACCTATGTTATTTCTGATGTCCACCTTTTGCATGGACGACCTTTTGATTTGTTTCCTCTGTATCGGAGTAGCTTTGCTCTTTGGGGCGCACTGTATGTAGGTAATCTGATTATGTGGTTGAACCATTTAGTTTGTTGTTGCTTGATGAAGCTCAGTACTGATGTTGTACCAATTTTTTCTTATGTTTTCATTTCTAAACCGGTCTCTTTTTGATACTTTCAACATTCTGCATTTACAATATTACAGGAAATAGACATAACACAGGAAACAGTGGAATTTAGTAAGCTGTGAGGGTACAGATGTAGATGGAAAGTCAAGCATTTTGTGTTCTTATATTGGGTGAACTGGCAAGAGACAGAGTGAATTTCAGATGTGCTGCAAAGAGAGCAACATCCTATAAAGGATACGCACCTTGATGATGATGATATTGAACATAGATACTCATAATAGTCATATAGTGCTGAAAACTTTCTAACTATACAAATAATAAACCATTAGATCAAATATGATTATAAATAGGGTTTTAAAGTCTGCATGTATAACATAAACATTAGAAATATTACTTTTCTTGAATTTCTCCACAAATTCTTTGATGGACTTGAAAGAATTGAGGTCGAGTTTCAGGAAATAAACATCCATATTTTCAGTTTCCTATGGATAAACTCAGCGCCAATTTTCCCTCCACTTCATTCCTACATGCTAGTATAATTCTGCCACCTATAAACAATAAAGATGATATAAGTCATTGATTAAAAACTAAAATATAAATACACACATTAACCAACTGTAGTCTTTTATATGTCAATATTAGGGGTGATCAAACTTCTACAACAGAACATCTGGAAAAAAAAGGCGAGAGGAAGAACATGAAAAAAATGGATAGTTTGCATAGCAGAATCCTGTAAAAAAAGCAAAAATAACTATCACCCAAACCACTAGAACAGCGGAAGACAAAAACAGAAAACCATAACAGAGCAACAACCCGGTAACAGTGTGATGACAAAAGAAGATCATGCATCTTATGCATCTAAAAGAAAAGAAGATAGGCTTGTAGTATACTATTTAAAAAAAAGCAAAATGATAATATTTCCAGGCTGACCTAACTTATTATTAAGAAATTACTTATGCCAAAAAAAAACCTTGCTGCTAAGGAAGTCAATGTCTTGACTATCCCTTCTATAAATCTAGAATCACATTAAAAAAAAAAATGTAATTACAGTAAATAGTTAGTTTAGGAAATCAATATAAAGGAAGACTGCAGTAAATCTATGTAGCACTGGCAAACAGGTAAAACAAAGTACTGTAGTTTTACAATATACAAAAACAATACATGTAGTGTGCCGTGTAAGAAATGAATTTCTTCACTTCTGTTGTACCCTTTGCTTGATAAAGGCCGGTGTATTGTTATTGTTTTTGTAAAAATATAGTACTTTGTTTTTACGTATTTTAGGAAACAAAAATTATTGTAATTACTTCTGTGGATCTGACATTTTAACATGAATCACTGTCCATTATAACCTGAATAGATAAATTTCAGAAAAAACTATGTTCAGCCTTGGTGATCTAACTTAATGTACAGAAACTGATACAATGTCACAATGCTAAAATATTTAGGAGTATCTATTGAAACATTCAGTTCAAACCTCTCTTGGCTAAATTTAGAGCAATCTCTTTGCCAATGCAACCATTTGCACCTGTTACTATCACAGTCTTGCCCTTCATACTTGACCCACCAATACATTTTGGACCTCTCACCCACTGGCTGAAATGAAAGTTCAACAAAGTTCAGATAAATATAGCTAATGTAATATGAAAGCAGCAATGGATTAACAAAATTTGGAAAAAAGAACTAGATTTTAGGAAAGGAAAATCATGCACATATCACATTTTCACACTGTGTCAAATAGATGAACAAAGAAATGAATGGAATAGTTCCATCTATATGTTGTTTGTTGACTGCAAAAAGGCATTTGATAGCCTGTACAAGAAATATCTATGGAAGATACTCCATCATTATAGAATACCAACAAAAATGTTTAGTGTAATTAAAGCATTATATGCATACTTCCAGTATCAAGTAGTTGTAATATCTATTTGACAGAGTGCTTCAAGGTCAAAAAGGAGTTAGGGTGTATTTTTCACCACTCTTGCCATAAACTGGCTGATGAGAGAAACCATAAAGGATAACAGTAGACATTCGATAGATACGTACCTCAGTAGTGGACGATGTGGATTACACCAATAAAATAGGTACTTTCCATAACAGTTCAAACAAAAGGGCTTAAAGTTAACATGGCAAAAACTAAAGTGATAAGAAACAATTTAAAAAAAACCCAGAAAAGCCAATATATTACAAAATGAAAGAGGAAGTTCAAGATTTTAAATACCTGGTTAAGTTCAGAATTGCAAAACAATGATTCAGAAAAGGGACATAATTAGAAAAAAAGTTAGAAAGCAAGTTAAACTTTAGCCACTCTCAACAAAATCTGGAAAACCAAACAAATTAAATCTTACAAACCAAAACTTAAAATATATAGCAGTGTCTTTGGGGTGTTATTATACAGCAGTGAGTGTTGAAAAGTGACCCATAACATCACAAACAAGTTGAAGACAATCCAAGAAAAATCCTGTAAAATGTTCTGACCAAATACGATAGCAAATGAAGTACTTTTAAAAAGAACAAACGGTGCATCATTCGAGACCATCATTAAAAAACGAAGATGGATAATTTGATGTATTATGTATGCCAGTAGGGGTATTGGCTAGGACAGCTCTTCGATGTACAGTGGATAGTAAAAGAAGACCTGGGTGTCCAAAGAAAACATGGAGAGGAACTGAAGCCTATTATATAAATCTCTTCCTATCCTGACCATGTGAGGCAAAACAGGATGGATAAGTGAAAATAAATAATTTATAATACAACATTAACATCATCAATCCTCTAAATGTAGGACACATGTCTAGTAGTACATTTTAGTACAAGAACACTAATGTTATGGGCAAGAGAATCAAGCGTGGCATGTCGTGGAAGGCTGAGAGAACAATTGGCCAGGTTACCATGGTTGCGACCCTACCAAAAGGGGAGGAATGGATCCAAATAGATGGTCGCATGACCAACTATCGAAACGTTATCATTACTCTTGGAAGAGAATGTAGATTAGGGCAACATGGAGACTGAAATCGCAATAAAGCAGCTGATATAAGATAATGCAAGAGATGATGTTGTTATACTGATGGGTCAGTGCATTGTGGTGAGAAATCAGGTTGGAGTTTCTTGGCTAATGCGAATGGTAGGGTAGTTGCAGAGCGAAGTGGAGCATACAGGACAACTACTTCAAGTATGAGGATGGAGGTTGAGACCATTACTGCTACATTCCATTGGCTCTCTGGGACTCCATTTAATGGGGCCGTTGTTGTATCTGATTCTCAGTTGATGCTTCACAAGATCCAGGTTTCGGTATGAGTGGATGACGTTTATAGAAGTTTCTAACCTCCAGAGGCTTACATGGATCTACCGTGCTGGGCATGTTGTTGTTTGCGGCAATCAGAGCGGACAGGTTTGTATCAACAGCATCGATTGTTGGGGAGTTCAAGATGGATAAGGGGGGATGTTCTTCTGTCTCTTGAACGAAGACACTAAAATAGATGTTGAATCGATCCAGCGATTTAAGCAGTTGGGAGTTACTTGGTGTACAGGTAGAACTGGATACCCGAGGGACAGAGCGAGAGCGGGTTTAACCAGCGAGCCACGGAACCATCAGTATGCATACTCTTCGATATCTGTTGGGAGACTGAGCACCTATGGGTCTGCCCGGAGTGCAATGATGTAACCAATAACATTTTAGTAATTTACTATAAATTAAATAGTACTTAAGCACACTGTTGACACATTAGCCTTACTCACACTTCTACTTTGTTATAATTTAAATATTTAAAAAAAGAGGTGAGGAGGATTCATTCAGGATAAATCATGACAGATAATGAGATATATTTTAATCTTATATTATTTAAATTGTTATAATTCTATATATCTGATCAGGATATGGGGATGCCAATATTCAAAAGAAGAAGTCATAATATGATTCAATATGAATTATAATTTAAACACTTAAAACACAGGCAACACATGAATCTTCCCAAACTTATGTTCTTAGTACTGACTATCAGTTTGGATGTTAATACTCTGACTCGTCCATGCCACTAAATGTCCAAATGTTCTCCCTGTCGTCCTCTGACTTAAGCTACAACATGATGATGATGACTTATACTATCAGATATCATCTATGACGACAATATTTATGATGTTTAAAAATAATAATTTAAATTTTATATCCAAATAACTTACCGGAGGCCGTACACTGTTCCACAGAAACCTGCGATCAAAAAAGGCCACCATGATTGAAATATTGCATCTGGATTTGGCATATTGGATATAAAATCCTCCATAGCTTTATTTGATCCCATTGTTAGGTCCTTATTGCGTTTATATTAACCTCCTACTGACCGTGTCACGGACAAGTAATACTAAACCGACACTGATATTTGCAGTGTACACTCGAGCAGTTAAAAAACAAGCGGACACATTCTCAATATACTTTGTGCATTATTTGCATGTAAACACTCTCCTTCCACAGTTTGCGTGGTTATTTGGAGAAATAGTTAACATAATTAAATGGACAAATGCAACAGTTTATACGCAGCGTCTGATATACAATTATAAGTATTTTGTTTTGTATTATCATATCGAAAACTCGAGTAGAATCAATTAACAAACGGACGCCAAGTGCAGAATATCTGCCATTACAATCTTGCAGATGTTTTAAAAAGACGATCAGTTCTAGAATCGAAAAGAAATATATAACACAATGGGTCCGGACGGTTTGTTATTCATATTTTCGTTATTTGATGAAGGCGCTCTGCTCTTTCTAGCAGTGTACTTTGTATCCTTTTATAGCATTGATTGATAATAATACTGCATTAATTCTTTAAGTGTGCTTCGTATTTATGAATGATGCAAAATGATAATAAGTCAGTGTAAGCCAGTGTACTGTAACTTGTAAGCTGCTAAGCAGACCTTTGTTTGTAAACAGTCGCAAGACGACTCCGCAGGTGAAACAGAAAAGTGGCTATGCGGTCTATAATATAATATGCCTCGCATCCAGAGGCGTAGAAACGATAACTATTTTGCAGATTTGTTGTGGCGTAAAACTATTGCTATTATTATTAGAGTAAGAGTGTGGTAAAGAAATATAATTTGTATGTATCTTTTGTTGTAGATGAACACACGCACGGTATTTTCCTTAACCAATATTCAGGTAATTACGCTGTCAGATTTGGAGTGTGATTATCTCAATGCGAAAACCCTGTTGCGACAAGCTGAACTATGTACGTACACCAGAATTTGTACATTACTAAATGTAGCAGAATAATTAAACACAGTGTACGAGTTTTGTTAGTCATAAAATTCTTCTGTTCACAAAAAGACAATCTCATTTGCTAGTTTTCACCCGCTAAGTTAGTGACACTTAAACTACTTATAATCTTATACAGTCACTACAGTACAACACACTGGCACAATATTTATGTTCCTTTTCTTGTTTGGTCAGGTTTATTACTTTATTGCTTTTGACATATTGCAGTGGATTGTGATGGAACTGATAAGCCATAATATATTGTCACTACTCCTGATTCTCTGTGGCCACTGGTTTCTGTTTCTTTTATATTGCCCACTTGGAGCATGGCATTTATACAAGTAAGTATATATTGCTGTAATTAAATCATCTAATGCCTTGCTTTTCATGCATGAAGGAGTATTTTATAATCATGTTCCATAAAATTATCCCAAATTAATTATCATTTTCTTTAATATCAAAATCTTTGGCGAGATACTAAAATTCGACATATTTGTTAATTTGGTGCATACTTTTGGTTGTTGCACTGGTATTTTAAAATTATTTGTTGACGACATTCTCAGCTTATATAGAAGATAACAAAAACAATAATAAATAACGAAGAACACAGACTAGTTATCATTGATAGAGATAGAGAGGCACTCACAGGAAAGCTGCAAACCACTTTACACATTACCAAAACATTGCAGGCCTTGATGTAAATGGAAACAAGAGAAGGGAAGTAGGAAAAGAAGGACAGAGGCTGAAAGGAGACACAACTGATGACAAATAAGAAGATTCAATGAACATCCCTATCACAATAAACATCCCTATCACAATAAACATCCCTATCACAATAAACAAACTGAATGAACAACTGACATTATTGAAACCCCCGAAATTACCATGTCCAAATGATAAGCCAAATGAAATGATGACTTCCCTTGGACCATCAGCCAAACAAATTAATGATATTTTTCAACAATAACTGGCATAGAAAACTAGTACTACAGATATGGAAAATCCTCACTGCTGCACAATGGGAACTGAAAAAGTTGGGGAAAGAGAGTGGATCACTTGAACAGATAAAAAATGACATATCATCTTCTTCTTCTTTGCGTTCGTTCTTTACGACCAATTGTAATCACTCTTTGTGATATGTTTGATCTTTGCCAAGAACGTGTATCGTTGCACATTGGTTTGGTAGGCCCTAAACACATAGACTTCTACACGTTTAGGACACATGCATCCGATTTCAGCCAAACCCCTTAGTCAGCCTCTTACGACATGCGTGGCAGGTAACAGTGGTTCTATTCTTTACACCCCAAATTTGGGCCCGGTAACCACTCGGGCAATGACATATCATAAAACGAATAAAGAAACTGATAAAAGAATTTAACCCTTTCGCTGCTACATACTTTCTGAAGGCTGAGCTAAAAATAGCTACTCTTTGTTTCTAGGTCACAAACGTGAATGTACGTCTATAGCAGTGACAGTAGCAATGTATAACGTGTTTATTAGATACATTTGCATGTTTCCGTTATCGTCCATTTGTAAGTGTTCTCTGAAATTCGTCACTCCTGTTGTGTCGTTTGCTTGATAAAGGCCTTTTGGTGAAACGTTGCTGTTTATCGTCACTGTTTCTGTATTTTGTAAAACTATAGTACTTTGTTTGTACGTGTTTCGCTATTTACCAAGTTTTACTGCAGTTTCCCCCTTTTTCGATATAACGCGTTAACATGTCTTTAGCCCACAGAGGAGAGATAATAACAGACGTGCTAATGCATCTTTAGAAGTGAATGGTAAAAATGTATATATACGTCCTTAGCAGCTAAAGGGTTAAGAAACAGTAGAGGCAAAATCACACAGTTGCAAACCTCAAAAAACCCTTACTACCAATTGTTACACGAATAGCAAACAATTATACACAGACTCTGAATAGTACACAACAGATTGAGAAATCATATATACAGAAAACTTAAGATTTATGAGACAGGGTTGTGCGCTTGTGGGACTGAGCCCAGGGACTGCATAACACATTCTTCATGCATGTCAACTTCTATTTAAAAAAAAGACAGGGTGTGTGTTGCCAATTGAGGTGGTTCATCTTCCAAACCTGAGGTGTTATATGGATGACCTGTTAC
Source organism: Arion vulgaris (assembly GCA_020796225.1). Taxonomy (NCBI): domain Eukaryota; kingdom Metazoa; phylum Mollusca; class Gastropoda; order Stylommatophora; family Arionidae; genus Arion; species Arion vulgaris. The sequence goes on from CM036759.1 coordinate 34,870,205, forward strand.
AGTTCAATGGGGGATCCAAAAGCTAAGTTGATAACACACTTCACTACTAACCATGTGCCATGCTAATTTCGAGGTTCGAGGCCAAAAAATATTTGTGTTGTCCATGGTACACAGTTGGAATACAGGTTTCCTGCTCCTTTACTTGGGGATCTAAATTACAAATACCTCAGAAGTCAGAGTAAGGCTTGCCTGAATGGCGAGGGACACTGATGATAAGGAAGATAGTCTTCACGCAAAAATCAGATAGAGGTATCATATTAGCCTTCCTGACTACGCCTGAATTCATATCAAGAGAACGAAATAAAAATACAGTTCATTGATGTTATTGGTGCTATGATCTGATCACTGACAGAAGAATGAAGCAAAAGAAGAAGTATATATTTAGGCTATGAGGGGAGGGGCTTCACAGGAATGAAAGAGCTGACAAATTAACTTATGAAGTATATGTAGGGGGAGCAATAGCTGTGAACAAGGGAGACCTTCTGAAGTCGCTCAAAAACCATCTTTTAGATTATAAAACAAAGCAGCAGTTTACTGGAGAAATTCAAAATCTAGCTTTGAATGAGTACAAATCTTCATTTAAGACAATGGATAAATAATGTAAATACTCAACAAGCAGAAGGAATCATCACAATGCAAATCCTTCACCGACTGCTGAAAGGTCTTATATCGTCTGCTATATATGTAAAATGGATTACAGCGCTGCTCCTATGCGGGAGACCCGTGTCCAGTCTGTGGTAAAGCCAAGGAGTATTATTCTGTTGAGGTCATGAAGAAAACATTCTACCTAACCTGAACAGCTTCGCAGCGACTGCACTAGTCATGCGGCCATGAAATTCCACAAGCTCATGTCCCTCCTGTCCTACACCACCTCTCTTCTTCTTCTTTGCATTCGTTCTTTACAACCAATTTTAATCACTCTTTGTGATAGGTTTGATCTTTGCCAATAACGTGTATCGTTGCCGTTGGTTTGGTAGGCCCTAAACGCATTGACTTTTCACGTTTAGGACATGTGCATCCGATTTCAGCCGAACCTCCTTAGTCACCTCTTACGACATGCGTGGCAGGTAACAGTGATTCTATTCTTTACTCCCCAAATTTGGCCCCGGTAACCACTCGGACGCCTACACCACCTAAAAAGCGGTATTATATGCAGTAACAACAGTATATATGTAAAATAGATTTCTACTTTGAACTAAATAAGATTATTCTGTTTTTAAACAATCATATTTTTCAATATTTGCAGGTTTGTTACAAAGCCGTCTGGCAATATTGGTATGTTTGATCCTACAGAAATCCACAACCACAAACACTTGAAAACATACATGAGGGAGAGTCTTGTGAGACTTGGTTTTCATATAATCTTCTTCTTTGTTTATCTGTACTGGTAAGTTCAGCTTTGAAAGAAGTAAAATTTGTCATACGTGTCAATCTTATGAGATAAAAACCCATATACGAAACAAAAATAATACATAAAGTCACAAAAATACTATGCAGTTTTGTTTTTGTAATATACAGGGTGTTAAAGATAATTGCACCCCCATTGATAATTCGAAAGTTGCCAGGTACCGCATTGAGTTGTGTTTATTTACTATTTAAACCGGTTCTGACTAGCTCGTCCTATGTCACATTTGTTCATCGCCCTTCCCGCACTACAATTACACAGGTCACACAACCTTGACCTATACTACGTCATAACTGAACCTTCCCATTTCCATACATATATGCCAGATTAGCTCCATTCACGGGCTGCTTTAAGTTGAACACCCTGTAGAAGATCAGTTTATAAATAGCACATTTTTGCGCTTTGATAAATCAAATTAACTTTATTTATTTCAATTTGAAAATTGGTGCCAATTTACTACATTTTATTTTGAACATGTCATTGGATTTGCATTTCAAAATAAATGTGACAGGGAGTATTCATTGTAATTTGTAAAATTTGTCAACTCTATTTGTCAAATATATAACTATTTAGATAGTATTTTGAATAGGCTGTAATTGTAGATTTAACTCTTTCCACGCTTTAAGCCACACTGCGCATGGGAAGTCCGTTGCACGCTTTAAGCCGCACACTGCGCCATAGAGTTGCTTCCCTTATAAGAAGTCTTTCTAGTTTTACTTCTACTATTTTACTTATACTACTTTTTAACCTTGCTATTCTATTGGGTTGTCCAGTTTTCTTCAATTTAGTGTATAATAATATATATATATTTATTTATTGACAAGTAGTTGGGATCGTAAGTAACAATTTTTTTTTTTTTACTTCCCTTGAATTAACTGCTTAAAAATTGAGGAAATAAATGGGCGTGGAAAGAGTTAAAGCTAAGCTAGATGAATAGCATGAATGTGAAAGTAAGTCAAATACTTAATATGGCAAAGGTATTTGTAGATCTAAAAACATCTGTTGTATGAATGACGTGGCCAAACATAAAAGAATGACATTGCCTAACATAACAAATGTTTTAAGCTTGACAGTTTTTGAAATTATAAACAGCTGCACCACTAAAATTCATACATCAGTCTAAATTTAACTCTTTCCACATACAGTTATTTCCTCAATTTTTAAGCAGTTAGTTCATAGTTCATAAACACGGTTCCAACTTCACTGCAACGGGTCACCCCATAATTGTTCGTTCCTGTGCCAATGAATATCACACGAAATGCTAACACCTGTGAAAAGTTTTAAGCAGTTCATTCAAGGAAGTTTAAAAAAAAAAAATACCATCCCAACTACTTGTCAATAAATAAACATATATATATTATTATATACTAAATTGAAGAAAACTGGACAACCCAATAGAATAACAAGATTAAAAAGTAGTAGAAGTAAAATAGTAGAAGTAAAACTAGAAAACTTCTTATAAGGAAGCAACTCTATGGCACAGTGTGCTGCTTAAAGCGTCAACGGACTTCCGGTGCCAGTGTGCGGACTTAAAGCGTGGAATGGTTAAGCACAATTAGAGTATTATAGTTTAAAAACATACTTAGAAACAACTTAGAAAATCTATGTTCATGGTTAGTAAAATTGATTCTGGTAGACATATGGTCCAAGCCAGGAATCAGTATTACGAATTATACCTTTGTATGAATTTTGTTATAGCTACTGAAAACAGCAATATGAGTTGCCAAAAAAAAACCACAGATAAATACCATACAGAAGTGGCATATGACTGTACATCATCGAAACCAGAAAAAAAAACTTAGAAATTACGGGACAATTATACTAGTTGACAGAATAAATCTTTTGATAGTTTTCATCATGTGTTAATAGAGTGATTAATAAAAATACAGCTGAAAAGTTTTATACCCTTGACACCCTGTGAGACAGGATATTCTTTACTAACATTAAAAAATATTTGATACTGTCTGACATAGTTGGTGCTGTCTAGTTATGGAGATATTTGCACTTGGGAGATAATGCTATGTTAATGACATCTTTTTATGAAAAGGTAGCTTTAATGTGCTTTACACTATGCTCTGCTGCATTGCACATAGTCAAATAAATTAACAGCATAGGAAGATAAAACAGCGGATACAAAGCAAAAGGTAGACCTCAGAGGTAACAGAGGTGACGAAAAACACTGTTTATGAAGTGCACACAAAGGCCAGAAATCTCTTCTTGTCCTGACCCTGTGAGGCAGAACAGGATTAAAGAAAAGATGGAAGAAGAAAGAGATAATTTGTGGTTATGTTAAAATATGTAATGAAATCTATTTCTTGTCTTCAGGATGATCTACTCTCTAGTGAAAGGGTACTAGGATTATGTAAGCTGTTCTACACTCAATCTTGGACATCAACCTCATTGTTGGTACACATTGTACTCATCTTCATTGTATCATTATGGTTTATAGATGTTGTTTATTTGGAGTCAGTTATTAAATAATCAACTATTTATAAGCACAGAGACATCTGTTAGTTAGTATTGTTTAAAGATGGTGAAAGGATGGAAGAAGTAAGCATGTCACTTACCATTACTGTTGAATGGGCAATTAGAGTGACTTAGTTATTGAAGGTGTAAGGGACATATCCCTTTAAATCTTTTGTTACAGTATCCGTACCCCAATGTACATTTAAGTATTGTCTAACTTGCTGTTTAGCTACTCAAATATTGATTGATTGATTGATTACATAACCTGCAAGAAATATTGATATAGCAACTTATTGATCCTGCTTGATACATGAATTTTGATTGATATATATTGGCGTTGTTGATTATTTTGTGTTTCGCTTGTATATCTTTTTTCCATAGTCATTCTAATAATTTGTAATGTAGGATAGATTATATGTTTGAATATTTCTATCATCAGAACATTAATGTAATCAACATGACATGAATGTATTCAATAATATCATATGACACCAGCCACACTGTATTTAGATCAGTTTGTGCCCGAGTGGTTACCGGGCCCAAATTGGGGTGTAAAGAATAGAACCAGTTACCTGCCACACGTGTCGTAAGAGGCGACTAAGGAGGTTGGGTTAGCTACCCCACACCGTAAAAACACTAGATGGCTACAGAACGGAGAGCAACCGATTAAATGCTGGCTGAAACTGGACACATCGACGAAGGATAAGCACCAGAGCTCCAAATGGTGCTGAAATGTGACGTAAAACACACCAATGCTATGGCTGTATGAATCAGATTTCCACATGAATAGAAGTTATGGGAAAATTTGGTACATCGGTCTGGGTGGTGATCGAGAGAGAGATCAGTTTGTTTTGTCAGTGGATATTAGTGGAGAGAAAAATACAATGATTTGTTTGATCATAAAGATTTAGCTATTTTTAAAACAAATTCAAGTTTTATTTTTTTTTTGCTGTAAATTGGTTTGGTATACACCAGAAACATCAAATTTACTTTAAAATATAATTACACTGCTTTGGGGTAAGCAAGATAGATAAAAATACACAATACTTTCTTTGAATTACAGTTATCTCATACATTATCATTCTAGATGTTTTAATATGAATCATTTAATTGTATTTTTGTTTAAGTATGCATACAATTTTGTGTATATAACTTAACAGCCTATTGTATGATGATGATCTCAATGTATCTAAATCCTGAAACATAGAGTCATAGCCAGTATGTGTGTTTTTAAGTCTTATTTGTAAAGCAATTCTATGTTTTATTTTTGTCTATTTAAAAGAATTGTAAGAAGAGCTGAATGGATTAGAGCGTGGCTCCCATGTGGGAGACCCATGTTCAATTCATGGTAAGGCCAAGGATTTTTTTCTGTTGAGGGCATAAATGAAAAATTCTAACCTGAACAGCTTTGCAGCCATTAAATTCTTCAGGCTCTCGTCCCATCTGGCCTACATCTCCCTAAAAAGTGGCACTACAGGCAGTAACAATAGTTTTTTTTAAAGGAATTGTGCAATTGTGTAAAAGTATTAGTAATTACAAATGAAGAACTACGATGGTGAACAAATTTCACAGCACTGGCAACCACCATCAGAGGAAAAACAGGGAGATGGTTTGGATATGTGTTCACATTGCCACTGGGTACTCTAGCAAAGACAGGTGGGCATCAATCAAAAGAGAGATGGGGTTGACCGAAGAAGGACATTGAAAAAGTAAATAAAAGAGCTTGGACTGACATGGTATATGATGTTCATAAAATTTGGAGACCAGCAGCAATGGGGATCAGTTATGAATACAGTATGTGTCAACTACAATATGGAGTATATGTAGATAGATTAGTAGTTTACAATATTTTTTGGGGATTTAGATTTATGCGCTGTATGATACAATTAACAACATTACATACCAGCTTACCCAATTTTGAAACACCCAGCTATTCCAGTAGTGACTAAAAGACAGATTATAAATTCAATCTTTATACCAACACTGTACAGAGCCAAACATGGGCACTGACAAAAGAACAAGAAAGGAAAATTACCACATGCGAAATGAGATGCCTGAGGAAAGCAGTAAATAAAACAAGAAGAGACCATATAAGAAATGAGGAAATTAGAAGAACAGGAACAACACCTGCTATTAGATTTATTGAAAAACAGAGACTCAAATGGTTTGGTCACTTGGTCAGAATGAACCCGAATACACCAGTTGCAAGAGCGTACAACCTGAAAAGGAATCATCAAGAGGAAGGGGCAGACCAAAAAAAAGATGGGTTGATGAAGTTACAGACATCTTAAAACTCCACAATACCACACCATATCAAGCGACCGAGCGTGCATTATCTCCGAAACTGATCATCAGTTAAACCTGCTACGCCTAGCGGCAAAAAAGCAGAGAAGGACAAAAGAAAGAAGAAAAGATGATACAATTGTTTCACTGTTACCGTATTAGTTGTTGGGAACATATGTCTAATTTGCGTAGCTCTGTACCTTTACTCCCCATTTTTTCAGTTTTACTTTATTTGAGATATTTACTGATTCTAGTTTTCTCTGTGTTTATAAATCTAGATTAAGGTCAGAGAATTTGTGGTGGTTAGATTCCTGTTATGTAGTTGTTCACAAAATACTTCAGTTCTAAATGGGGTAAACAAGAGAAGACTATCTCTCTACAAAAGTAGAAATTCCAATTTTCATGTCACGGTTTTATTTTGCAGCATTTGATTTGTTGTTTTTAAAGCCAGTTTGGTACTTAGTGAATTGAAAAGAGATGGTCTAATGAATTTCATTGTCACTTTGTGTGAGGTACCTTCAGCAAAAATATATGAAACTTAACAGACAATTCTTCTTTGAACGCCCCATATTGACCACTTGTCAACCACTTTGTGTGATTTGTATGTGATCTAAGCTTAAAAACGATTGTACATTGTGCCAGTTATGCGCCTACAAGTAGGCCAGCACATCCAATTTCCACGCTGCTTTTTATTTACTAAGGTAGCATCCCTAGGGCCTACATCAGACGCCTCTTACGAAATGCATTGTAGGTCACAGTGGTACTATTCTTTGCTTCTCTTGCGGCCCCGGCACCACATGAGCGATCAGACAATGACTTGGTCGTCGTTTAATGGTCATAATAATTGTGACAGTGCATTTCAATATGCTTAATACTCACACCTTTGTTTCTTAGTGACTCACTGAGCATGCTGAGGAAGGTCTAGATGACTTATGTGCATAGACAGTGGCTAGAGTCAGTGTTGAGTTCTAGACTACAGTGAGTCATCATCATTTACATGCAGTATTCAGGGTAATGAGAGACCAGACAGACTGGCAAGCACAGCTGCAGTTGCAACCGTTAGAGTAATAGACAGGTTTGATATCCTGGACATCATTAGGGAGACGGGCTTGACAGAGGATTCAGGTGGGGATTGAATTCTGTGTCTATGATCCAGATTGCAGGAACTTTGAAATTTTATGGAAAACCTTATAGAGTCAACAACACATCAAGTCAAAATTTTGAGAAATTAATTGTTAACACAGACATATATGAAAATAGACTATAAAAACAGCAATATATATAGAGGATACAGAATTGGAAATGAACATTTGGTAAAATGTTGTCAGTGGCAGAGGAGAAGTTTTACGCTTAGAATCGGAAGTGTTCAATGTACGGAGCTATGTGAAAGTACTGCATGTTGTTACAATTAGATTACATATAGTTGTTGCAGTGTTTTGTAACATTACTACATTGTATACAATTGGTAAACTCATACTAGCAGTATTTGACCTTGCGTGCCTATATAAATGTTGGACATTTGTTTTATTTAAAAAAAGAATGATTGAGTAATAGCAGGTTATGAAATGTAACTATGTTATTTGCCATTGTTGTTTCACGATATTTATACATTTATGTTGTTCTCACCATATCTATAAATCACTGTTGTCCTTATGTGCATACAAATTTCTCATCTTCTCTATTTATAGCTAACCAGTGGCCAAGAGTGTTAGCTTTTTTTGAACAAATACTAAGTGATCTGACAGATTACAGTTGTTGGGAATGTTGGGGTTTCTTCAATACCACAAAATTCGTGATTTGAACATTGGTGAAACACGTAAAAACAAAGTACTGTAGTATGTTGTGTCTACCGTAAAGGAAGTCTGAATTTCTTTGCTTGGCTTACGTGGATATACTGTCCTGGGCATGCAGGTGTTTACGGTAATGAGAGAGCGGACAGGCTTGCATCAACAGCATCGATTGTTGGGGAGTTGAAGATGGATAAGGGGATATTCTTCGGTCTCTTTGCGACTCTCTGTCGGATGAGGACACTAAAATCGATGTTGAATCGATCAAGCGATTTAAGCAGTTTGGAGTTACCCGTTGTTCAAGTCGAACTGGATGCCTTAGAGGCAGAGTGAAAGGTGTGTTTAATCAGCGAGCCACAGGGACCATCAGTATGCATACTCTTCGATATCTGTTGGGGAGACTGAGCACCTATGGGTCTGCCCGGAGTGCAATGACGTCAGTTTAGTAACCAATAACCAATAACTGTTGTATCTTTGCCTTTTTGGTGAAACACCGTTTATTGTTTTTGTACTATATAAAACTACAGTACTTTGTTTTTATGTGTTTCGCATTGCTACATAGTTTTACTGCAGTCTTCCCTTATATCGACTTGAACATTGTCATACTAAATAATCAACAAACATAGTGACAGTTCATTTATGTGTATCCATATCCCTTGTAGTGCTGTTCTATGGCTCGGAAACATGGAAGACCACAAAGGAAACTATCAGAAAACTGCAGACCTTCGTAAATGGATGTTTACATAGGATAGAGGATTGAGATGGTATGATAAGATTACAAACGAGGAACTCAGGGAGAGAACAGGGCAGATACCAGTGGAGAGAGAGCTCAGGAAGAGACGCTGGCGATGGATAGGACATACATTGAGAAGACCGACCGGAAGCATCGCAAGACAGGCATTGTTTTGGAACCCACAGGGAAAGAGGAGTAGGGGAAGGCCTAGGCAGACCTGGAGAAGATAGCTGGAAGCGGATATAAAGAGGATAGGCAAAACATGGAAAGAATTGGAAGGGATGGCAAGAGAGAGAGGAAGAGATGGAAGAAGTTTGTTGAAGACCTGTGCTCTGATGGGAGTTGAAAGGTGATGATGATATCCCTTGTATTCACTCCAGTGTAGACTAACATTCATTCACTGGCATTAACTAGTGTTTGTTGTGCTGGCTTGTATCAAGTCATAAATCATGTTTGAATGTTTTGGCTTGTGTCAAGTCATGAATCATGTTTGAATGTTTTGGCTAGTCAAATCATGAATCATGTTTGTTGCATTAATCTAGAGGTTTTCAAAGTGTGCATCTGAAAGCTCCATGAACAAAATGCATAGTTGATGCTTCTCTCACATATAGTGACACATTTAGAATATTATGCAGGGGAAATCTGATATATTGCTTTCATCCCAATAATTTTGGTAAATATGAGTGTTTTAATTTATCTGGGTTAATTCTTGAAGCTGGTCTTACTGCACCCAACAAACATCACATTATAGAGAATGAGTTCATGGTCACTATAAAACTACTTATTTTGTTTACTGTACACAGTTGTCAAAGTATTCATTAGATAAAGTATTCATCAGAAGCACAAAGTACAAGTATAGAGATTTTCAGACAACTCGGAAAGTCTGGGTGACCCATTTTCAACTAAGCAGACTACAGAATTGACTGTAGCAGAAATTGAACAACTTACATTTCTGTAAATATTTTCGTGTGTGTGTGTGTTCACTCTAAAGCAACCCTTATTAAAAAAACTCTGTAATTTGAGCTAATGATTGTAAGTATTTTATGTTGCTTGTTTGTAATGAAAACTGCTACATGTGCCCCTTTCGACCCCCAGCAATTGCATTTTAAGCAATTTTAAATACCAACTGAAAAAGACTGACATAATATTGAAAAACGAACAGAGAGACAATTGTTATTTGTGCCAAATATTTATGAATGAGAATTCTGCTCTCTACAGAGTCATGTCCATATTTTACTGGTACACAGGAAGAATTGAAGTTTGCTACTATTTACAGTTTTAAGATTTGAACCACACTATTTAGAGGTGAAGTTTTTTAACTGCCCAGCATGTTCAGTAACATTGGACGACAGGACAAGCCCCTGTGAGTGTGGTTCAATTCTGTGGGCTGGCAGAAAAGCCACAGGTTCTCCAGATTTACGGTGTTCATGGCACCGAACCGAAGGGTTACGATGTCCATGGCACCAAGCTGAAGGGTTGAAAGCTCAAGTGTTTCTGGATCGAAAAAAACAACTACTTTGAACTACTAATTTTTCATTTGTATACTTTTTGTGTTCATCTGCTATGAATTCAGGCATATTACCTAATATGGTACCTCTGACTAATTTTTTCATGAAGGCTTGCTTTCCTTATCACCAGTGTCACTTGCCATTCATGCACAGATGTGGTTTTAGAGAAGATCTAATGGGCAACTATGGGTTACTTAAAGGTATAATGTATATGTAGAGGTCAAGAACAAAGAGAAACTTCTGACAAACATTTAAAGGAAACAGATATCATTATTTAACTGGTGTTTGTGCAGAATATATGGACTGAAATGGTATGATTGGGTCCCAAATGAGGAGCTTATGGAGAGAATAAGACATATTCCAGTGAACCAAGAGGTTAAAAATAAATGTGCTGGATAATACACACTTGAGAAAATCTGAGGGGAATATAACAAGAAGGGCCCTTTCCCAGGACAAGTTTTGGAGGCAGAGATCAACAATATACAGAAGAGCTGGAGGGAGTTGCAGGAGATAGCTAGAGATAAGAAGACTTGGCATGAGTTTGTTGAGGACCTATGTCCCAATCAGGGTTAAAAAAGGCATGAGAGAGAAAGGTATGTGAGACAGAAGTTAGAACGTGTTGTGATAATGAAACAAATTGCTAAGAAGGGAGATAGAGGATGACAGAGAAGATTGCTCAAGTGGTTACCGGGCCCAAATTTGGGGTGTAAAGAATAGAACCACTGTTACCTGCCACGCATGTCGTAAGAGGTGACTAAGGAGGTTTGGCTGAAATCAGATGCATGTGTCCTAAATGTGTAGAAGTCTATGCGTTTAAGGGCCTACTAAACCAATGTGCAATGTATACACCTTCTTGGCAAAGATCAAACATATCACAAATAGTGATTAAAATTGGCGTAAGAACGAACGCGAAGAAGACAAAGAAGATACTAACGGCATGGAGGAGTGTCAACAACTGAGTTGATCGCCAAGGTTGGGGACAGAGTTGTGTAAATTCATAACCGTCAATACCAGCAGGCCCAGCACCTGATGAGAAGCAGTCTATATCACCGTCCCAACACTTAACACTGAAATATTTTCTCTGGGAAAGTGTTCCAGATAAGGTTTACCACCATAGTTGTTTGGGACATAAGTCACCTGCGTTTGGTGCATTTCGGAGTTATGTCTTTAAGCGCTAACCCACAACTCCTGGAAACAATTTTGAGTCGGAACTTACTCCTTAGTTATTTTGTAACAGATTGTTTTCCTTTTCCCAAGGATTTAGTAGTTTTCATTTTGCGTTGTTTTTCTGAATGCAGAAACAAAGGATACAGACAAACAAGACTTTGCAGGAATCAGCCACACTGACAATCTAATATATTTTATATAACAGAGAGCAGACATGTATATGATTACGATTGGCAGAAGTGGCCACTACCAAGCACTCTGGCATATCAATCAGGTGAACTGTCAGGGCAGCACTAATTTGACAAAAGCTGATGGCACTGCCCAGTATGGCTGTCACAGACATGTCTGCATAGCATTTATCCTGGGACTATATCCCTCAGTGTTGATCTGGAATTTTATATTGATGCTGGCACTCTTGAGATGTTCATTTAGTGTGTGAGATCTGATAGTAGGCACAGTTAGCATTTCACTACTACCGCAGCTCATGGGTAGCTTCCCTCTTCAATTCCTACTCACATTACCAAACTGCAGCCTGTTTCCAGGGTCTTGTTAAGCAGCAGATCACTGACTCTAACGCTGTCATATTTTTCACTGCATCTTTAACCTCCACAATAACGAATATGTTAAGAATAAATTGCCAGAATTTTCATTTTAACATATATGCACAAACCCCCTAAGCACCCGCTGTAGATGTGTACCTTCAGTTAGGAACCACAGTTATCAATGATTTCTTATATTAATTATAACAGAAATAATTAGACATAATATATCCCAAATTCCAAGTTTTTATCTGTCTACAGTGCTGTCTTGCAAATGTTTGTATGTTTTTTTTAATACACTTTTTGTAGTGAAATAAAAGTCTTGCTTTGTCAAATTTGTTTGAATGGTTACAAAGAATATTTAAATCTTTTTTTTATGAGACAGTACAGTGTTGTCAATCTAAGCAGATGTAATGCTAATGGAAATTGTCTCACCAGAATGCTGTTGATTTAGTGCATGCACAAACAACTGAAACCACTGAGACCAGACAGAGCATTGTAGTCGGGCTATGTATCTGTCTACATTGTGTAGTTGGTGGGAGGGTTTGAGTATCCCGGCGACCCAGAGAAGCTATGTCAGAGGTAGCATTGCTGCCGGTAGGTTTAACCATGCCAAACAGAACAAAGGGTAGGGATCAGATGAAGAGGAACACCCCCTACACTTCAGGCTGAAGGGTTTTGCATTGGCGGCCCTCCATAGAAAAATGCTAGCTGCTGAAATGTGAACAGATTTTTAAAAATCAGATAGAGAGAGTCAAGGATTGAGGTGGAAACACTGTGTGAACTGGGATAGCAGTCAAGGATTGAGGTGGAAACACTGTATGAACTGGGATAGCAGTTGAGGATTGAGGTGGAAACACTGTATCAACTGGGATAGCAGTCGAGGATTGAGGTGGAAACACTGTATGAACTGGGATAGCAGTCAAGGATTGAGGTGGAAACACTGTATCAACTGGGATAGCAGTCAAGGATTGAGGTGGAAACACTGTATCAACTGGGATAGCAGTCAAGGATTGAGGTGGAAACACTGAATCAACTGGGATAGCAGTCAAGGATTGAGGTGGAAACACTGTATCAACTGGGATAGCAGTCGAGGATTGAGGTGGAAACACTGTATGAACTGGGATAGCAGTCAAGGATTGAGGTGGAAACACTGTATGAACTGGGATAGCAGTCAAGGATTGAGGTGGAAACACTGTATGAACTGGGATAGCAGTCAAGGATTGAGGTGGAAACACTGTATGAACTGGGATAACAGTCAAGATTGAGTAGAACACTGTATGAACTGGGATAGCAGTCAAGGATTGAGGTGGAAACACTGTATGAACTGGGATAGCAGTCAAGGATTGAGGTGGAAACACTGTATGAACTGGGATAGCAGTCGAGGATTGAGATGGAAACACTGTATCAACTGGGAGAGCGTCAAGGATTGAGGTGGAAACACTATGTATGATGAACCAGGGCAAGGAAGCCCTGTCTCTGGCAGGGAGACAAACTGTAGGCAGAGAAAGAGAAGAGGTGGGAAAGAACTGGAATGAACTAAACTGGCTTGCACAAGACAGATCCCTGAGTTGGAGAAATTTGTTGATGCCTTATGCTTCAAGGGGAGTTAAGAGAATAAGCTGTATCCTTCAACATACATCGACACAGTGACCATTAATCACTACAAAAGACAGGATTAGAAGAAAGTTGAACACTAACTTTTCGATTCTCCATCACTGGAACATTTCTGCAAGAAAGTGCTATCACTAAATATCTTCATTGCAAACACCTTATATGGGCAGCACAGAATAACCGAAGAAGATATTTAACTGAAATGAAAACGTGGCATATCCTTTACATGACGTTGCTATCAACCACAGTAAACAAGTTGTTGATTTTTGAGGCATCACTTCTAAATAAAATTCAGACAAGTAAAGTATTTTGGGCACATAAAAAGACATGACACCATGATAAAACATTTACTATAGTCTGTCCATTAATTCGTGAGCACGTTTAAATTGATTTTCTCGAAAACTACCTGTTGGATCTCAGTGATTTTTGCAAGCAGCCTTAGAATATCCATGACGCTAGAGAAATATTTTTTCCAAGAAAATTTGATGTAGTTTGAAATATTTCTTCTTCAGGTTATATTAAAATCAACCTCACCGGATTGTACACAATAGTAACAGATTTACGGTACACAGACGCGTTGTTCTAAAAATACATTATGGTAACATTGAAATATCGTGAGTTTCACGAATTCCCGTGCACCGAACCCAGTCGACTTTGAAAGCGGAAAGCATATGACGTTATAATTGGGATACCATTGTATAGTTATAGGCGTATCTCGCTATTTGTATGAAACTATTGTATCATATTTGTTGGCTTATCAAAACTGACATTGATATCACATTCATAATGAGTCTGAAGTGCACATTTATAACAATGCAGAAGGTTACAGTTTTACTATACCAACACTTCCGTAAGGAATCTAAGAGAGGTCATCTATATTGCGATATTCATAACCCTTAGAAACGAGCGCAACTGGCGCTTGGTCTGAATAGAGAATCCTTTTCCCGATGGATTAAACAGGACACAAAGTGCACTAATGTCAAGCAAGGAAGGAAAAGAACAATTGACGACTTTGACATAGATGTCATAAGACGGAGCTCTTGAAAATGTTTGCGACAAATCAACTTGTTACTCTCAGGAAACTGAAATTAAAACTGCAATCAGATTGCAGCATAGACATTTCTAAAAGTACTCTATGAAAAATTGTAAGAGCCGCCGGCTTCACCTTCAGAAAAACTATAGGCGGCAGGAATATTATTTGTGAAAAGCCACATTTAATTGCTGCCCGAAGTAAATACCTGAGGCAGATCCGTGAGCGCGGAGGCAATGCTATGATATTGTATATTTGGTAGAATCCTGGGTCAATGCTCACCACACCAATGCTAAAGAATGGCAATCAGTAGACGGTGAACAGAAAAGAAAAATACCAAGCAGCAAAGGCCAGCGTATTATACTAACACATGCAGGAAGTAGTGAAGAAGGTCTTGTCCATGGCGCTGGACTTATTTTCCAATCAAAAGTACCGCGGTAGGGACTACCACACAGAAATGAATGGACATATTTTCAGGCACTGGATGGAAAAAGATCTACTTCCAATTCTAAACAGACCATCATGCTTGGTAATGGATAATGCATCCTATCACAACGCAGTATCAGCGGAAGACAAAGTACTAACTGCATCAAATACAAAAGATCAAATTAGGACTTGGCTTGCTAAGGAAAATGTCAGCTTCGATGATACATATTTGAAACCCGAGTTGTTGCACCTGGTGAGGATGACAAATAAGACAAAGGTGTTTCATATTGACAAAATCATTGCGGAATACGGCCACACGTCTTTGCGACTACCTCCATATCATGCTCACCTCAATCCGATAGAGCTTGTCTGGGCTAAAGTAAAAGGGCAAGTTGCCGAACAGAACAGGACGTTTAAAATGTGTGATGTTGAAGTTCTGACACGTGAGTCCTTCTCAATGATAGACATGCAGTTCTGGAAGAAGTGTGTTGAACATTGTGCTCCGAGAGGAAGACGAGTACTGGCAACGAGATGGATTACAATTTGTCCAGCCAGTAACAATTATCAACCTCATGGAATCGTCAGATATGGATGATACAAATCATATTTTGATTACAGACTGAGAAATAGCAACGTATACATTTCCATATCCAAATTCGTCTACCATCATACAATTTGTGGTGAAGTTAAGACACCCTGGGGTCTAATGGTGACCGAAGGGAGGACTAACTGTTGCATATTGTATCCAAGTTCACGATTGCACATAAAGGGCAACACACTTAATTACTTGACCTATCAAGTTAATATGGAGATACACCTATGAATAGAATTGACATGGACAAATTCTAGGGATACTGTAAAATCTAAAATTTGAGCCCCGTATTTGCAATTGTCATAAAAGATCAAAGGAATTTGCAGATGTGCAAAATCCGTAGCATCTAGGACTACTGGTTAGCTTTATTTTAGCGTCATGGATATTCTAAGGCTGCATGCAAAAATCACTGAGATCCAACAGGTAGTTTTCGAGAAAATCAATTTCAACGTGCTCACGAATTAATGGACAGACTATAGAGGGGAAAGTTGAGGGGAAGAGCAAGAGGAAGACCGAGAGATAAGTGGGAGGAAACTTTAAGAAATGGACAGGTTACAGTCTGGTAGTGTGCAACAACAAGGCGAAAGACAGAGGATGCTGGAGACTCATTGCAGCCAACCTTCGATGTGGAGACGGCACCTGATGATGATGATGAGTATTCCACAGGAACAAATTTGCTTCCCAACTGCCCGCAGCAGTTTGAACCAGGTACTCTTGGGTTGTGATCGAGCTCACTACCGCTAAGCCACAGACGTCCACTATATTTTACTACACAAGGTAAACAAAAATAGTAAAAACTCATAATCTTGGAGATCAGAAAAGCCAATGTGATGAGCATATCTACATATTAAAACTTTGTACTTGTTTCATAACAAAAAGGTTTGATTTTGTAACAATTTGAAATGAATGTAACGTAATACATTATAAATCACAAAATCAAATATATTTCCACACATTTTGTTTATTATCTGTATAGAAGGCATTTAAAAAATAAAAATAAATAATTCTGCAAAAAAATCAGTTATACGTGGTGGAAACCATTTCCCCAATAGCACAAGTTCACTCGTATGAAAACCTACTGCATCTCAGACTAACAGAGAACATATATAAACAAACACATAGTTAAATGAACCTGAATGTGAGAGGTCATGTCAATCTGTGAATTCTTACACAACATACGTGTATATGAAATATTGACTTAAATATAAATACAGTCCCGTACTATGACACCACCATACATATATGGTAACATTGAAGTTCCTTAAGTACAATATATATATGAAAGAATGTATAACTGGCATGAAAATGAAAAATAAAAAGAAAGAGGCAGTAAAACCGACAGAACACAAAATTATAATACGGATACTTGTCAATATATTTTTTGTCTTTCACAAAACCTTTAAACCTGATGTCTGTAATGGTTATATATTAACTCAATCATTTCTACTATATTTTTGTCTAAATCACAGGCTATTTTTATTCCATAGTTATATATATGGTCTGCCCGCTTGCACAGCGTGCTCGTAGCATGTTGGATGACGGGTGACAAGCCCCCTGTGAGTGCGGGTTCAATTCCGCAGGCTGGCAGAAAAGCCACATGTTCTCCAGATTTACGGTGTTTGTGGCATCAAACCGAATGGTTATGATGTCCATGGCACTGAGCCGAAGAGCTGACAGCTCAAGTGCTTCTGGATCTAAAACAAAATTAAATATATATGGTCTTTTTCACCTTTCAGGCGGTCAATTGGTAAGTGTTTTACTGTGACAACTTCTGAGTTTGTGCTTGTTTCTCTTGCCTTTCAGCTAATCTCTAAGCTAATCAGAACGCAAGAGAGAGAGAGAGCTAATCTCTAAGTTTTTCAAGATTACCTAGCATGGGTAGCTGATATGGGAATGTGCCTTACCAATTTGTACAAACCTCCTAATCGTATTTCGTCAGAAAGACAAAGTCCAAATGTTTGGAGTCAAGCAGGTTTTGCAGGGGATGCCAGAAGATGGAATGGCATAATTATGTTTGGAATATAATATGTTTGTTTTACAAATTGAAAGGGCTCTTAACTTTTGCAGACCGTAGGATATGGAGTCACAGTAATTTCTAAACTAAAGAATGCAGGAGGTAGGAGGGTAAATTCCTTCCCTCACTGGTGGAATGTCGAGTGTGGGAAATGAGCCTACAACTAATTTGTGTCAGACATGATAAGCAAATGAACTAGCTTGTTCAAAATATTGTTCATATTCATCAGCAAATTCTAGCAACACTTCAAAGTTGGTGGATTCTAGACTTTTATTGCAATCAATCAAGCCTGCTTTCAACCTGTTCCCAAAACTGCATATTGTCATTAAAAAATAAAAAGACATTAACTCTCTTTTCTTACTTTCTCATGTTTGTAATCACAATGAATTTATAAACTTCAATTAAAAAGTAGTGCAACATTTACTTTTTCCAAAGTAACAGAAGCTATTACATTTTTCATATGTATTTCAGAACTTGAATGCCCTATTTATACAGTAATTTGCATCAGTGCTGAACTTCATCAAGAAACAACAAATTAAATGATTCGGCCACATAAGCAGATTACCTACAGACAGTGCGCCTCAAAGAGCAATGTTACTTCGATACAATGGATACAAAGCAAAAGGCCATCCACGCAAAAGGTGGATCTTAGAGATAACAGAGGTGGTGAAAAATACTATTTGTGAAGTGCACACAAAAGCCCATTCTAGAAATCTCTTCTTATCTTGATGCTGTGAGGCACAACAGGATTAGAGAAAAGAAAGAAGAATTAATACAATAGAATAAAAAAAACATGACAATACATTACTAACAAGTAAATAGATGTAGACTGACAAGAATGTCCTGGTATCGACTACCACATAGAGCCACACTGAAAAAGTATAATAGGTACTGAGCAAGAGGAAGACCACCCACAAGATAAAGCGACAGCATCGAGAACAGCCGTAACAAAATAACAACCTACAAAGTGCCTTAGAAAAAGCACACACGATCACTACCTCCTTCCTCAACACTTCAAAGAAGTAATGGTGGAAGTGAAGAAGAAGATGTTAGTCACACTGCTGAATCCCAAGTGATGTTATCATCAATATAAACACATTTCAAACTTATCAAGAACCAAGAGCAACTTGTAAATTTGTTTCAAATGAAATCTAAATGATGATGTTGTCTATACTAATGGAGCTGGTTCATTGTGGTAGAAGTCAGGCTGCGTTTATACATGCTAATTGATCATGGTAGGGTTATTGCAGAAGCAATGGAGTGTAGTAGTACAGGACAACTATCTAATGAGATGGAGGTTAGGACTGTACTGCTCCCTTATTGGCTTCTCTGGGATCCATATATGTCTTGTTGTATCTGACTTCAAGCATGTTTTCTAAAGATCAAGCAAAGAAAGGCAGTTTGCATCATTAGTGGATAGTCGTTTATGGAAGTTTCTAACCTCAGAAGGCTTACGTGGATATACTGTCCTGGGCATGACAGGTGTTTCTGTATGAGAGAGCGCCAGGCTTGCATCAACAGCATCGATTGTTGGGGAGTTGAAGATGGATAAAGAGGATGTTCTCCGGTCTCTTCGCGACTGCCTGTTGGATGATAAAATAGATGTTGAATCAATCCAGCGATTTAAGCAGTTTGGTTTACCCGTTGTACAAGTAGAACTGGATGCCTGAGGGCAAAGGGAGGGTGTGTTTAATCAGCAAGCCACAGGAACCATCAGTATGCATACTCTTCTATATCTGTTGGGGGAGACTGAGCACTTATGGGTTTGCCTGTAGTGTAATGACATCAGTTTAATAACCAATAACTAAATTAGATTCTGCGAGGATTATGCATCAAGAAGACAACATAATTATAAGATATTCATCTGTTTAACTTAACATATGACTAATCTAGAAAACTTGAAGTTTATATTGAGACAGTTTCAAATTATAAACTTGCACATTATCATTGTCAAACATATATTTCTTTTAAAAAAGCACATTTACAGATTGCAAAGAACAAATACTTTTTCTAAGAAGATACAAGCCATTATAATCAACATCTTGCCATCATTAGTGTGTTTATCTTGTTTTGGGTGGACAGCTTACAAGCTCAGTAATGCCAGTGGAAGTTTTACCTTGTCAGTTCAGTAACCTCTCTCTTCTTCTTTGCTTTCGTTCTTTACAACCAATTTTAATCTCTCTTTGTGATATGTTTGGTCTTTGCCAAGAACGTGTATACGTTGCACATTGGTTTGGTAGGCCCCTAAACGCATAGACTTCTACACGTTTAGGACACATGAATCCGATTTCAGCCAAACCTCCTTAGTCGCCTCTTACGACATTTGTGGCAGGTAACAGTGGTTTATTCTTTACACCCCAAATTTGGGCCCCAGTAACCACTCGGGCGAGTTCAGTAACCAATAACTGGCCTATGTAAAAACATTCATTTATAAAATTGTTTAAAAATGATCCTACTGCCCAAACATAACAATTCTTTAATAAAATATCCCCATAAACTTCGACCAATCTAATTCAAATACTGTTAATAATTTCAACACAAGAAGAAAACAGCAAAATAAGGCACTGAAAGGGACAGTATAAGCTGACAAAGCACTAGCACCTTTCGTTATTTTTTCAGTAGTTGTGCATATTTGATTAAATTATGTAATATATATATATATATATATAAAACTAAGAGGCCTTTCGTCATTTCTTTCACCATTATTTTTGTTGTCTTAATAGCACATGTGTGACAAGCAAGCAAAGCCAGAGTAGAAAAAATACATAGAATTCAAATATGATAGATTCACAACATAAACACACACTAATATTCATTGTCATAATTATCAATAGGATGATATGCTGCTACATGTAGTATGCAATCTCTATGTAGTATGCAATCTCTGATTAAAATACACATCAGATCTAGACATCATTAATAAATATAAACAAACTAGTTTATCCAAGATAAGCAATGTCACACAAAAGTTACATTTTTATTAGTTGTGCTAGAAAAATTAAAAATAAGAAAAACTGTTGAAAACACAATATGAAAAATAATGTAGATTAAAAATCTGAAGCAACAGAAAACATATTATCTTTGAGGCAACAAATAGTATGCAAGAAGACTGCCTTGTTAATAATAAAAGGTGTGCTCTGTGATTTTGCGTGAAATTTACAGAAATTGCATTAGCAATAGTTAACAGAAACATTCTTTTCCGTTATGAATAGTCCACTCCCTTGTTAGAGAGCAGCTGTAGCGCAGTTGTTAGTGAACTCGCTTGGCAAGGTTGGTGGTCTGGGTTCAGCTCCCGCAATGTGCGTCGAATTTTTCCCGACCATGACGGCTCTCAGGTCGACCCAGCCTCAACTGGGTACCAGACATGCTCGGGAAAGTAAAGGCGGCGGCGTGATGCTGACCACATCACCCATTGTGTGCCGACGGTCAATGAAAAATACAGGCCTAACACTGTATTGACCTATACACCACAAGGTATGAAAGGGTTCCTTTTTACTCCCTTGTTAGAAAATGTTTCTGACTAAACAAAGGCATTGTGTATAGTAACGTAAACAAACACAGTCCTAGCTGATAGAACACAATACAGACTGCTACAATCTCCAATCAACTGACTCAGTAGCAAGAATGTAAAGTATCTCCATGTTGTAATTCTTAGCTGCTTTCAAATCTCTTTTGTTTCTAAATATAAAAAAATATTTGATTCTACGAATAGAAATCATAAGTGATGAACAAATGTTTGAATCCTAGAAACACAACAGCTCTGTTCACAGCTGTCATACAAGAAGTAAAAAGGGACCATCTGTTAGAAATTGTAAAACCCACAGTAACCGTATGTAAGATGGGGTAAAATACACATTGATCAAATGTAATATGATGTGAAATACACATTCACCAAATGTAATATGATGTGAAATACACATTCACCAAATTTAATATGATGTGAAATATACACTGATCAAATGTAAAATAATGTGAAAAACACATTGTCTTAATATTTGAATATGTGAACTACATTGTGATCAACTGTGTCCGCTGCAGCCTTCTGTTCACGAGTGCAGTTTTTTCCAGAGACCCTAGGATTGTTGCCTGAGCAACGGAGTTCGTGCAATACTCTCGGCAGGTGGCGTGCCATTTCTGCGGAGAGGACCGAGCCATATGGGGTAAAACCCGGTGCAATGAAGTCAATCCTTCGGCTTTAAAACCCTTTGATCAACTGTGTGATAAATTCATGGGTCTATGCCATCAAGAAGTGAAATCAAACACTAGCTCACTGACATAAACATACTAGGAGAAATCAAAAACTTGCTAAAAATCTTCCCATGTTAGCCTCTAGAGACTAACAGAATGCCCTTATGATAAATTCAGGAAGTGATATTGAGGCTCTAGTTGAGTGTAGATGAGTTAGAAGGAAGGATAAAATAGATGTAATTAAAACAAAAACTAACAAAATAAAGTAAATTATTTAATAATTAAAGAAAATTCCATAGCATATAATACAATGACTTAGTAGTTGAGGTGAAATGACCAGTCTGGTTACTCAGTAGCTATATTTCTCTAAATCGTACATGTCAACCTCATGCAATAAAAATACTCAGGCCATTCAAAAGTAAAAAAAAAAGAAATAAAACACAACTTGTTAAAAATACAGATGATCAACATTTTCTGCCTATGTGCTCTTTGGGTCCAGTTTGACACATAAGGCTTCCACACAAGATTTCCATTGTTGCCATTCTATTAATTGTTTCTCACTGAGACCACACTCTTTCGACTTCTTTTCCATGTTTCCTTTGGACATCTAAGCCTTCTTTTCCTGTCCACTGTCCATTGGACAGATGTCCTAGCCAGTCCATGCTGACATACAGGTCCCATCTATCTTCATCTTTGTTTTTTTAATGGTGGTCTCCAATGATGCATAGTTTGTTTATTTTAAAAGCTTTTTATTTGCTATCGTATTTGGCCAGAAAATTTGAAGAATTCTTCTTAACCATTTATTTTGGAATGTCTCCAGCTTGTTTATGATAGCGTGGATCCTTTTTCAGCACTCACTACTGCATAATAACATTCCCAGGACAATGCTTCTATATATTTCAAGTTTTATTTTAAGATTTAATTCTTCGACTTTGCAGAATTTGTTGAGTATGGCAAAAGTTTGACTTGCTTTCTTGATTTTTCTAATGATGTTCTTTTCTGAATCACTACCCTGTAATACTGTACTTCCCAGGTATATAAAATCTTGAACATCATCTATGATTTAATTTTGTAACATAATTGGGTTTTTCTGTTTTTTAATATTTCCCATTACTTTTATTTTTTGCAATATTAGCTTTAATTTCTATTGTTTGAGCTGTTCTAGACTGTATGTCTATTTTACTTTGAGAATACTCATATTGGCTGGCCAAAAGGCTAATATTGTTTGTATAATCCAAATCTTCCAGTAGGCCCTACTGAGGTAAGTGTCCATCAAATGCCTCTGCTGTTATCCTTTATGGTTTCTCTCATCAACCTGTCTATGGTGAGATTAAACAAGAATAGTGAAATAATACACCCCTCTCCAACTTCTGTTTTGGCCTTGAAGCACTCTGTCAAATGGCTATTGCAAACTACTTGACACTGAAAGTCTGCATTTAATGTTTTAATAACGTTAACCATTTCTGTTGATATTTCAAAATGTTAGAGTATCTTCCATAGAGATTTAGTTAAATTAGTACAATTATTATTAGCTTGACTGCCTTGTCGATACAAGTTCACTTTACGACTTCAAGATCTATCAAATTGGGTCAGCAAAATGTTCAGTAAGTTGTCACTTATATTGAAATCGAAACAACAAGTGTCAACAAGTTTATGTGACATTGTAAAAACATATACAGAATAAGGCATGGTCGACAGGTCTGACAAGACAAAAAACAAAGACCCTGCTAATTGCATGTAACCTGCCCATACTAATGGGCATGTATGTCAACTGATATTATTGCAATGCTGTCAGATAAATGAATCAATTTTATTTTCTCTTGCTTCCAGGATGACTTTTCACAATCAAAATTTTGTTCTTTTTATATTGTCCCAGAAAGAGTTTCTTGCAAATTCTCTTGCCATCAGGAAATTAAATTATTTATACAGTGTATGTGTACTTTATTCTTCTCATGGATTCTTCTATTGAGAAGGAAATAAAAGCACCACTGCACCCTAACATGTATGTGGTAAAAGGTATTTAACCCTTTCGCTGCTACATACTTTCTGAAGGCTGAGCTAAAAATAGTTACTCTTTATTTCTAGGTCACAAACGTGATGTACGCCTATAGCAGTGACAGTAGCAATGTATAACGTGTTAACATGTCTTTAACCCAAAGAGGAGAGATAATAACTGACGTGTTAATGTGTCTTTAGAAGTGATTGGGAAAACGTATATACCTCCTTAGCAGCTAAAGGGTTAAGGATAGTTCAGCATGAGGATAGCAACATTAGAATTGCTGCTGGAGCTGCAGATTTCGTCCTTTATACAATACTCTTGACAGGTGGTGTGTCATTTCTCGGAGAGGGACTGAATTCATATAGGTAAAACACAATGCAATGAAGTCAATCCTTCAACGTTCATCCTCAAACACAACATTTCAATGTCAGTTTTAAATTCCATGAACTTATAATTGCTACAGGTAGGGCATAAGATGATAATGTGCAGTAGAAAAAACCTCACCTTTAATAGAAAATGAAACAGAAATTTGCACAAATTAGTCTGGTACATCATATTAATATAATGAAAAACATTTACAAAAATTATCAGTATCAAGATTTATGAAAAACTGGCAACACAAACAAATTTGACAATTATTGTCACCATCAAATGTTTTATATTCAATACCGCCATTAAAATGTTTTACAAAATATCACTACAATCAAAAGATTTACTCAAATCATCACACTAACATTACTACCACAATAACAGAAAATCAAAATACATATATCACAAACCACTCCAAACATTACAAGTTAAAATACCAAAGAAATATTCCAACCACATTTGTTATAGTTTCAACAAAATGGACATACTTGTGATTTAAACATTTTAGCCATTTTATATACATTTTCTGACACCAGATAATGGAAGAGATTTATGCACAGTCCTGTTTCTGATTTATATCCACATCTATAATGTTCATTCCTATTATTTCATCATCTTCCATAATAATATGATTTATTCCCTATTTTCATCATTTGCATCATAATTGATGACTTATTCCCTATTATTTTATATCTTCCATCATAATTGATGACTTATTCCCTATTATTATGTTCATAATTTAGTTTTTCCAATCATCAACTGATTGATTTATTCCCTATTATTTCATCACCTTCCATCATAATTGATGATTTATTCCCTATTATTTCATCTCTTCCATCAATTGATGATTTATCCTTTTTTTTCCCCTCATAATTGATGATTCATCCCCTATTATGTCATCACCTTCCATCAGAAATTATGATTATCCTCTAGTATTTCATTGTCTTCCATCATAGTTGATGATTGATCCTGTGGTATTTCATTTTACCCCATCATATAATAATTTATCTCCTAATTCATAACATTATTTTCAGACTTCAAGGAATGGAAGAGACCAAATGATAACTATGTTACTAACAATACATCACTACAGTAAATGTAAAAAGAATGTGTTAGTCTATTTCAAATAAGGGGAAAAAAGTTAATTGCATATCCTTTACAGGACTTTGCGAATCAACCCCAGCTTTTAACGCTGTTTGTGATTTTCTAGGCATTATTACGTTCAGTAGTTTGCCATTGCTTTCTGAACATGTGGTGTCACCGTCCTTTTGTAAGAATTCATGCGAACAATTTGCAACCAAACTGTCCTGAGCGTGATTTGAACTCAGAATGTCGGGGTTAATAGACCGAGTCACTATCCCCTAGGTCACAGACGTAAGGGGGGAAAGCTAAACAAATTTTTGAGCAGAGAAATAAGGGTTTCTTTCCGTCACCTCGCACATTGCAGGTCACGATTTTCACTTTATCCCTGAAAAGAATACAACTGAAAGTCAAATTTGAAGCATCATTCTGTGCTGACTGAGAGATATGTACTCTGCGTGGTGACCACGCCACCCATTCCTTATTGTTACAGTTAAAAATGTTTCAATTTGACACTAGTACATAATGTATGGGTTAATATACATTTATGTTTAGCTGTCTAGAGAGAATGACATCTCTAAAAGAAGACAAAACCAATCAGCCATAATACTATAAAATATACAACTGTCAATGAGAAAATAAATATAATAATACAAGAAGAAAATCTTTCCTCCATGATATCAATAATGCACTTGACAATTACAAAAATGATACATGTACATAAACCTGAATACAATAAAGTTAGAGCAAAAATAATTTCAGTTCAATGAGCTGGTACAAAAAAATTATATATAAACTGATAATGGGATGAGTTGATAGATGGATGAATCCTGACTACTCCAGGACTAGATCTTTTGTCATACTGGAGAACTGCGACCTGAGCTGGTTATACTGTCTGCAGATGTGAAAACAAGGCAAAATAAGAAATGTTACTAACAAAATAAAATGAGACAGGAATATCATACTATGAAAATAATAGAAGACATCTCTCTCAAGCGCTTATGGCAGCAACAAATACATGTCATTCTTCTCCGTTCTTGGCCGACCTCTGTATTGTAGTCCAGCTGTGATTCATTTCTTTCAGTTCCTGTACTAGTTTTCCTCCAGGTGGTTTTGGGTCTTCAACGTTTACCCTCTGGTGTCCATCTAATTGCAATTTCGTGGCAGAGATAATCTCCATACGTAACACATGTTTGATACATCTTCAGCATCTCTTTAGGATGATGGTGTTTATATTTTCTTGTTGACACTGTGTAAGCTAGAGATAAATTCTTAGCTAGAGATAAATCTTGGTCAAAACACTTTTGCAGACAAGTTTTAGAGAAGGTGGAAAGTTTGGATATATCTTGTAATAGAAAATATATACATATATAATTAAAATGGTTCATTTATCTTGAATTTGTCATCATTGATGACTTCTCACTGGAGGCAGAGCTGCACAAATAGATTGACATGGTCACAACAACGTGCAGGAGGATCTTCCCTGAATTGGCTATTGCTTTAAAAACTGTTGTTTCAGTTTAATTGTCCTGTTTGTTTATTTTTTTTTTTTTTTTTGTGGGGGGTGGGGATAAGCTTAGTTTTTCTAGATAGTGAGGTAGCTCTTGTTTCTGGGTTTCCTTATTTCTTGTATGATTTGTAAATCTGACAGTGAAGCTTGTACTTCTACTGACTTTTGATGTCCTAGGACTTGCAGTATCTTCAGTTTCACTTTCATTATTAATTGCACACAGTACAACTTTCAATACTACTGGTATTAAAGAAAATAATTCTCGCATCCTTTTTAGGCCTTAGGGTATGAAGTATCTGTGACTTCACATTTCTAAGCCCTAGTTTGCAGGATGTACAATTCCTTTCCTCATATGTGGAGCATTGAGTGTGGGATTGAACAACAACCCTGTTGTGTCCGAGTCTATAGGCGAGCGATTACGCATTATGCTAATCCGTTACAAAATTGGTATTCAATCGCCATGCCTGCCGGCGTAAATCATGTCTCTCTCCACAACTCTCTCTGCTTGGTGCATGTGATCAGTTCTGACGTCGATCTTGTGTCGAACTATAATGTCAGGCCATCCAACATCTTCTCCCTCTGTCTTCCTGATCTCTCCTTCCCTGAATTTTACCTGTTGTTACCAAATATTCTAAACCTTCTCTTTGCATTATATGCCCGAAGAACCTTGATTGCTGGATTCTTATTCTTTTGATAAGGTTTCTTTGTGTGCAGGCCTGATTTAAAACCTTATTTGTTTTCTTTGCTGTTCATGGAATTTTCAGCATCTCTGTGGCTTCCAATGATCGTATTGATTGTTTATTCATTGTCCATCATTCGCTGCCATACAGAAGTATTGGAATCAATATAGCACTGGAGTATTCGTTTTCGCAGTGTCATTGGTAGTGAATTCACGCATACTATTGGTATTACTGTCACCAAAATCAATGTTTGAATCACTGTTCAGACATACATCACTAGTATTGGCATCAAACAACCATTGGAACTAATTTCTTGCCTGTTCAGCTGTTAGGCAAGGTGTACAAATACAGCTTGTGACACTATCACTAGCTGTCATGGTAAATGATTTTCAATGACTTGGTAACTAACTTTGAAAAAATATTAATTTTATCATATAAACCAATATTAGCAAACTCTAGATCAGTCCACATTGAAGAAATAGATTTCCCCTTTTGTAAATTAGAAACCGGTGATGGAATCGGAATGTGTGAACATAAATTTCAAACTATTTTTACTATTAAATTTTATGCTGTGTGGTGCAGCTTTCAGGAATGTAAATTTGATATGTATATAATCATTATTTCATTTCTCTCAATATTTGTTGCAATAGATTATTAGAGATTAAGAATGCAGTGCTAGACCCATATTTTTTTTACTATCTGCACATGATGGGTGATGCAGTCAACATCACACCGGTTTCCTCTACTTTCTAGTGTTTCTCCGATACCTAAATGAGAATGGGTTGACCAGAGTAACCTTTCAGTGGTGAAAAAAGCATACACTTCCACTGTAGAATTGAACTCTGGATCCCGTGTCTATGAAGCAAATACACTAATATATATATATTTATAAATGCGGTAGGAACAAATGATACCTGCAGAAGAAAGAAGTAGACATGTATGCCCAGAAAAAGTTCACCCTCCCGAGCCCGTATACTGGCTTGTGGTATTTTTATGGTGCTACAAAGCCATTAAACTGGCTAATTCTGTAGGCTATACATTGCAATATAAATGCATCAGAAGGTAAAAATAAACTACGGAGTGAAAGGGTTAATGTAATGTTTCATTACCTTTCCTTCTCTTTTGTTTATCTCTGGGCCCCCAGATACGAACAGTTCCATCATCAGAGGCACTGGCCAGCATGCCAGGCTCTGCTGGGTTCCAATGGACACAATTAACAGTCTGTCTATGACCCTCTAGAACCGCTACTGGTGTCTCACGTTTTTTGTGCCAAATAAATACTTTATAATCTGTACAGATGATCAGAATCTTTGTTACTGATACATGGAAGCACTATATAGGTCTTAGTATATAAGTGTAGTGATGAATCATAATTAGCAATCAATTATTGTGAAATAGAATGGCTGATGTAGAGTTATAGTATTTGAATGAATGAAAATCATGGCATATCCTTGCACAGGACGTAGTATCAACCACATAAATGAGTTGTTGATTTTCTAGGCACTACTTGTATGTTCAGTAGTTTGCCATTGCTTTCTGAATGGTGAGGTCTATTTTTACCGTTTGTAAAAATCCACAGGAACAAGTTTGCTTCAAACTGCCCGCCAGAATTTGAACCAGGTACTCTTGGTTTGTGATCAAGCTCACTACTGCTCAACCACAGCGACCACTTTAGGTTGATGTTACCATTGCCAAGATCAGCATATAGTTTACTATTGCCAAGATCAGCATATAGTTTACCATTGCCAAGAATTTCAGACATATAGTTTCCCATTGCCAAGATCAACATATAGTTTACCATTGCCAAGATCAGCATATAGTTTACCATTGCCAAGATCAGCATATAGTTTACCATTAGCAAGATCAACATATAGTTTACCATTGCCAAGATCAGCATATAGTTTACAACCTGCAAGTAGCAACCAACATCTTAACCAACATCTTTATATAGATTTTTACCCTTAAGTTGCAGACAATAATTTTACATAGATTTAAACACCTACATTGCAGTCGATATTATTATAGAGACTGAAACTCTGAAGTCACCGTCCATACCCTTACAAAGATTTAAACACTTAAGCTGTTTGCAATCTCTTTCCTGCTTCGTCTTCTAGAAACTTCATTACTGCTTTCTCCAAACCACTGTGATGTTTAATATCATCAAAATATTTCAGTCTCTGGGACATATGATGTTTATAAGCCAAAGTTCCTAGATATTCAGATCTTGTGGAATGTATATATTTTTTCTCATCTCTGTTCAGGGTGTACATATCTGTAGCACTTTGTTTCAAAAGGTTTGATTTTGTTCTTTAATGCTTGTGTTATGGTCCATGAATGACATCCATATGTTGCCACCGGAAAAATACATGTTCTTAGAAGTTTTATCTTTGTTTCTTTGCTTATGTTATGCCATAGTTTCTTCTTCATACCAAGATTCTAGATGACTTTATTTACATTTTCTTTTTGTTGTCTGGTTTACATTTTTATCAAAAGCTTCACATGGGCTATCTAGCATTCATTTTCCTATTACAAACTTACTTTCACTAGTCTTAGGGAAGGTGCCCCATAATTCGTGCATATATATATATATCTTGTGCATACACATGTAGAAATACACACAAGAATATATATATATATATATCATCATCCAGCTTGTTCCTCTTGTACCCTTGCAGTGTCAAGATGAAGTATAGGTAGCAGGTCCTCTTATGTGTTCCATATATAGATGTGTTCAGTAACTCTACTATTCCATCAATCCAGTGCTTCTATGGCTATCCTCTCCCACTGCTTCTGTTTACTATGTGTTTCATTGTGGTGTACTGTTTGAATGAAATCATAGTATATGACCAAACCATTTAACCTGTTACCTCTGGATGAGTTCAGTTGCTTCTGTTACACCACTTATTGATTTTTATCTTCTTGATACATTGAGTAATACTGTATGGAATGTAACAAAATAAAATACAAAGTGGGACAAATAATCCAGACTTGACTCTGTTAATGTGTAAAAGGGAATTGGTGTTTATATAGTGATCTTCAGGCTAAGATGTTGAATTTTGTGTCACAACAGAATTAGACCTAATACCAAGTTCAAGCTATCATGAAAGTTTAATTTTTCCTTAGTTTATTTTATGAATGCAACATTGACATATGCAGTTCTTATTGCTACAATAGTGAGTGAAATAATGATAAGTAGAAGAACAGAAGGAATGGAAAGATGACTTTTATACAAGGAGTCTGAGCAAGAAAACATACTGGTCAAGACTTTGACAAAAAAAACACCATAAAAACAAAGTACTGTAGTTTTACAAAGTACAAAAACAATATACAGCAATGTTTTGACTAAATGGGCTTTATCAAGCAAAGGATATGACAGAAGTGAACGCCCGAGTGGTTACGGGCCCAAATTTGGGGTGTAAAGAATAGAACCACTGTTACTTGCCATGCATGTCGTAAGAGGCGACTAAGGAGGTTTGGCTGAAATCGGATGCATGTGTCCTAAACGTGTAGAAATCTATGCGTTTAGAGGCCTACAAACCAATGTGCAACGTATACACATTCTTGGCAAGATCAAACATATCACAAAGAGTGATTAAAGTTGGTGTAAAGAACGAAGAAGAAGAAGAAGACAGAAGTGAAGAAATTCCTATATGGCAGACATAACATACATAGTCACACAATAAATCTCTAACAGCCTTACAATGAAATTGTGTGACTAAAAATGTTTTTATGCAATGTGGTTGAATTATTCAATATTCTTTTTTAGGCTCATCAATCAAAATTGAACTGGTACAGTCAGTCGCTGGATGCTGTTGGAGATATTGCAAAGGAGATCAGAGCACCTAGGGAAATGTCCATATACTTCAAACTGAAACTGAAATCTGGTAATCATAGACTCTTAGATTGCCCGCGTGGTTAACGGGCCCAAATTTGGGTGTAAAGAATAGAACCACTTTACCTGCCACATGTCGTAAGAGGGACTAGGAGGCTTAGCTGAAATCGGATGCACATATCCTAAACGTGTGGAAGTGTATGCGTTTAAGGGCCTACCAAACCAATGTATACATGTTCTTGTCAAAGATCAAACATATCACAAAGAGTGATTAAAATTGGTCGTAAGACAGACGCAAGAAGAAGACTCTTAGAAAATAATGTCTAACCTTCACTTCCGCTGGCTACATAGTCTTGATTTAAGCCACCAAAACATGAGTAGATTGTGAAGAATGCTTGAGACTGCCCATGGAACTTGCGTAGAAGGACTTTATCTTTCAGATCCCACAAGTGACATCCCTTAGAAGTTACAATTATATTTACATCCAAATGAAAATATGATGCTTATATATTTTAAACAATGCAACTGTAAGCAAGTGCTGATCACTGTCCATGAAATCTGTAAATTGACATAATAACTAAAATAAAGTTATATGAAGTTGAATTTGACTATAAGAGAGAGACAATTTAGGACAGCCTGACTTTATGGCACGGAAGAGCATCATCATCTGAGATGATAGCAAACACCAGGGACAGAGATTTGTGAATTCATGATCGCCTATGCCAGCTGGCACCTGATGATGATGATGAATATGAAGTATAAAATAATATATTTTTGTGCCAGGACATGTGGGTGTGCAAGGTAATGAGCTAGCAGAACACATAATGATGATGTTATGGTCAGCGAAGGGCAGGCAATGGATAGTGCAGACATTATCAATGAAGGATAGCAATGGATAGTGTAGACATTATCAATGCCATGAGAGAAGCAGGTGGAATAAATGCTTTTGAACATATATGTAAACCTGCATCCTTAGACTGAGTGAAGGAGAAGAGGAGTGAAACTTTGGAGATGTTAGACTTGGCACTTTGTTACAGGCACAAGATATTTGATTAATCACCAAAGAATTGGTGTGATCAGTCATATTTAAAAAAAAACATGATAAAAGTATTTTCCTACCAACACTTTGTTACCAGTGCCAAACTTGGTCTCTTACAGAAAGCTCACCAAGTGTGAAATGAAATGCTTGAGGAAGGCAGTGGAGTCACCAGGAAAGACAAGACTACGAAATGAGGACATCAGAAGCAGAGTGGGCATAACTTCATGCGCCGAATACATCGAAAGACAACAAATGCAGTGGTTTGGACATTTAATGAGAATGAAATACAACCAACCACCACTAACAGCATACAATAAAAGAGATCGGGTACTAGAGCTAAGGGAAGACCAAGAAAAGATGGATAGACAATATCAAGACCACACTACATAAACACGGATATAACACAAGGCGACTCATCTGGCCCTAGAACGCAAATTAAAGCTCCCATCCCTACGCTAATGGAAAGAGTGGACAGCCAACTACATCTTCTATCTGGAAATAGACAATAGTCATATTAAGCTGATGAATGCGCTGAAGAGAAGAGCATCTATAGATCTATCAGTAGTGTTGTGATGGTGATCTTTGATAATCAATCACTAATGGCAGTAATAATTACACAATTTGGACCAACTCCTGGTACAAAATTGGTGACAGTTTATAATAATAGTAACCATTTACACAGAAATAGAAGTAGTTTTAATGAACTTGTTCTTCTCCATGTACAGAATTAGCTGGCAAGTGTGATAACTTCTCTCCATAACTTCTTACTCATTAATATTGTCATTTTATATACACAACAGGCCAATCTTAAACTGTTCAGTATTTCCTCACTGTGTGATTTCTTTTCCCAATAATTGTCACAAAATGATCATTTAAAAAAAATAGATTTATCTAACAAATTCAGAATTATTTCTTCATGCATTGGCTACTTTCAGAAGATACTATAGAGTCATTCTAGGTACATTCACTATTCATAGATCCCTGTGAGCAAATTATTTTGATTAAGAACCTGAAATCTCTTTAGGATGATTTTTGTAAAACTCTTTCTTGTGGTACTAAGAAGGGAAATGCTGCTAAAGTTGATGCAATCTTTGCTTTTATAACAGGTAATAATATTTGCATCCCTCATTTCTTGTGACACTGCTTTATTTTTCCTGCTGAAAGATCACAAGCAGTTCAGTTTTTAGTGTTTATTTGGCACATTTTATTATTTAGAATGGAATGCCATCTTGTCCTGGTGCTTTACCTGAGCGGAAGGTGTTCAAAGCTTCACTGAGTTCTAACAAACATGGCTCGCTGACCAGAGTGTACATTGTGAGCAGAGGTTCAATGACTCCTAAAGCTTCTCTGTGACAATGCTTTCTTGTGAGTATAGCTCTTAGCAGTGCTCCACCCAATAAGTAAATGTGATATATATAATATAATGATAATAACATCTTAACAATATAACTAGAAATGCCTGGACTGGAACCCACAGGAAAAGTAGAAGAGTAAGGAGATCTTCACTTGGTGAAGAACAGTTATAAGGAGGTCAGATAAACTTGAGTATCATGTGCAAAACTCAAGAAGACAACCTGTAATAAAACTAGGTAAAGATCAATAGTTATAGTCATATGTTTACTGGGAACAAGAAGGTTTAGCAGTAGGTCAGAGACTATTAAAATCACTACCACAAGAAGTCTATGAGAGCCGCAATAGCGTAGTTGTTAGTGAACTCGCTATTTAGGCTAGTGGTATGGGTTCAATTCCACACTGGATGTGTAATATTTTTCAGACCATAACGGCACTCAGGTCGAACCAGCCTCGATTGGATACCAGGATAAGCACTGGGAAGTAAAGACGACCGGCATGATGGTGACCCCATCCATCCCCATCGTGTCTGACAGTCAATGAAAAATAAGGGCCTAACACTGTATTACCCAATATACTTGATGCAAAAAATAACATCACAACAAGGAAACCTACCTGAGATGCTACATTTACAAGTATTAGTTCTTTCTTGTTGTCTAGAACAAATGTCATTATAGGATGATCTTCTTGAATTCTGAAAGAAGAAGAACATGTTCACTTGTTGTATCGACAGAAAGAAAACACTTCATTATTCAGAACCAGATGTACAATATTCATTTACTGATTGACTCATAAAAATTTCTGTTCTGCTATAATGAAGCATACAGAACGACTACTTCCAGTATGGGGATGGAGGTTGAGGCAGTTACTGCTGCCCTCCACTGGCTCTGCGACTCTGTTTACTCGGACCATTGTTGTTTCTGATTCTCAGTCGATGCTTAAGAAGATCTAGAATGACAGGCTGCAGTTTGAGTGGATGTCATCTATAGAGGATTCCAACCTCTAAAGAGTTACATGGATCTACTGTCCTGGGCATGCAGGTGTTTGAGGGTAACTAGAGATGATTTTCCAGAGGGTGGTCAGCATGAAAAAACTATGGTACGACACAAGCAAAGGAATAAAAGTAAGACTTCTGAAAACATGCATATTCCCTGTGGCAACATATGGATGTGAATCGTGGACCATAACACAAACATTAAAGAACAAAACAGAAGCTTTTGAAACAAAGTGTTACAGAAAAGTTCTTAGAACATCCTGGACAGAGAAGAGAAAAACAGACATCCTACACGACCTGCATATCGAGGAGCATTGGCTCATAAATAACATCATGTCCCGGAATATGAAATGTTTTCGCCACGTTAAACATCAGTGTGGTTTTTGTTAAGAATGGTAATGGAAGGCATGGTTCCTGGAGTACGAGGCAGAGGCGACCAAGGCGAAGGTGGCAGCAAGACAGCTTGATAGAGACATAATTTTTCAGACGACATTCCATAGCGACATGCTACTACTTGAATCAGAGATATACTTTGAATGCTAAATACATTTAATATCTCCCTAAAAGGCATCAGCAACTATCTAACATTCATCATCACATCAACAAAGTTAATGATAATAACACTCACAATGGATAGTCCTGTAATGTGTCAAAATTATAGCCCCTGATGCGATTATGTGTGTCTGCGGCCAGAGCCACTTTTTCATCTAAAGCTGCCAAACCTTGTATTCTGACACCTTCCCATGTGTCAATTATGTTACCATCGATGTCCTGGCAAAAATAAATCAGACATATTCATCAAATAGTATAATAAATATGAAAAGACAGACTGAAAAAAAGAATAATGCAAATGAAAATTTCTGTCTATAGAGAATACAATGAAATAAAAATTAGTTAAAACATAGATTTAAAAAAAAATAAAGACAACTTTTGTCAAGAGAAACAACTAAAAAGCAGAAAATAATCTTTCGAAGCTTGATATCGTAAATTCAGTTGGAATAGAAAGGATTTTTTGATATGCAATTCACAAGGTTTTCAATAGGTCTGCATAGACATCGAAAAAGGTGATAGAAAGTCCAGAAATCTTCTATATTCCAACCAAAACACAACAGCAAAAGAATACTCTTTGCTTTTTAATTGTTTTTCTTCTTGATAACATTTTCTTAAAAAATATAACAAGTTTTGCCTCTTGGAAACTGACATCTGGCTAAATAAACAAGGATCAACAAAATCTCTGCCATGGTGAAGAAAGCTGGAGACATATTTGTTAGGAGTTGGATAGACTTTCAGATCATTATTGTGTACATTTTCAGCCAAAAATAGCTTTAAAAAGACAAAGATGGCTGTCTACACGTATGATCCACCACATGCACGAAGTTGACAACCATACAGATACAAGAAATTAAAAATTAGTCAAAAGCATAGATTTAAACAAATAAGGACAACTTTAGTTGTCAGAGAAACAATAAATTGAAGGGTTACTGACAAATGTCAAGTTCACAAAGTTCAACATGGAACAGTTTAATTATGTAAGAACATTTCATGTCCAATATTCATGGACTTATAAGTGAGATATCAAGAAGACCAAGAGCGTTATGTATGGACAACATCAAACAGTTCCTAAGGAGCAGAGGATTAGGCTGAAAATGTGCTACAAGAGAGATAATTGATAGAATCCTGTGGTGACCATTCTGGACAACCTCTACACCCTAGGGTAGAAGACAACAACTAAGTAAAGTATGTACAGACTTCTACACCTAGGGTAGAAGACAACGAGTATGTTCAGACTTCTACAGCCTAGGGTAGAAGACAACGACTAAGTAAAGTATGTACAGACTTCTACACCTAGGGTAGAAGACAACGACTAAGTAAAGTATGTACAGACTTCTACACCTAGGGTAGAAGACAACGACTAAGTAAATTATGTACAGACTTCTACAGCCCTGGGTAGAAGACAACGACTAATAAGTATGTACAGACTTCTACATCCCTGGGTAGAAGACAACGACTAAGTAAAGTATGTACAGACTTCTACACCCTAGGGTAGAAGACAACGACTAAGTAAAGTATGTACAGACTTCTACATCCCTGGGTAGAAGACAACGACTAAGTAAAGTATGTACAGACTTCTACAGCCTAGGGTAGAAGACAACGACTAAGTAAAGTATGTACAGACTTCTACACCTAGGGTAGAAGACAACAACTAAGTAAAGTATGTACAGACTTCTACACCTAGGGTAGAAGACAACGACTAAGTAAAGTATGTACAGACTTCTACAGCCCTGGGTAGAAGACAACGACTAAGTAAAGTATGTACAGACTTCTACATCCCTGGGTAGAAGACAACGACTAAGTAAAGTATGTGCAGACTTCTACACCCTAGGGTAGAAGACAACGAGTATGTACAGACTCTACACCTAGGTAGAAGACAACGACTAAGTAAAGTATGTACAGACTTCTACACCCTAGGGTAGAAGACAACGACTAAGTAAAGTATGTGCAGACTTCTACACCTAGGAGTAGAAGACAACGACTAAGTAAGTATGTACAGACTTCTACACCTAGGGTAGAAGACAAGACTAATAGTATGGACAGACTCACACCAGGTAGAAGACAACGATTAGCTGAAAGATGTGACTACACAGGAGTAAGACAACACTAAGTAAGTTGACAACTCTACACCCTAGGGTAGAAGACAACGACTAAGTAAAGTATGTACAGACTTCTACACCCTAGGGTAGAAGCACAAAGAAGTATGTTCAGACTTCTACACCTGGGTAGAAGACAACGACTAAGAAGTATGTCAGACTTCTACACCTAGGGTAGAAGACAACGACTAAGTAAAGTATGTACAGACTTCTACAGCCTAGGGTAGAAGACAACGACTAAGTAAAGTATGTACAGACTTCTACAGCCTAGGGTAGAAGACAACGACTAAGTAAAGTATGTACAGACTTCTACACCTAGGGTAGAAGACAACGAACTAAGTAAAGTATGTCAGACTCTACACCTAGGGTAGAAGACAACGACTAAGTAAAGTATGTACAGACTTCTACACCTAGGGTAGAAGACAACGACTAAGTAAAGTATGTACAGACTTCTACACCTAGGGTAGAAGACAACGACTAAGTAAAGTATGTACAGACCTCTACACCTAGGGTAGAAGACAACGACTAAGTAAAGTATGTACAGACCTCTACACCTAGGGTAGAAGACAACGACTAAGTAAAGTATGTACAGACTTCTACAGCCTAGGGTAGAAGACAACAACTAAGTAAAGTATGTACAGACTTCTACACCCTAGGGTAGA
Organism: Arion vulgaris; assembly: GCA_020796225.1. NCBI lineage: Eukaryota > Metazoa > Mollusca > Gastropoda > Stylommatophora > Arionidae > Arion > Arion vulgaris. The sequence goes on from CM036759.1 coordinate 34,908,120, forward strand.
AGACAACGACTAAGTAAAGTATGTACAGACCTCTACAGCCTAGGGTAGAAGACAACGACTAAGTAAAGTATGTACAGACTTCTACACCTAGGGTAGAAGACAACGACTAAGTAAAGTATGTACAGACCTCTACACCTAGGGTAGAAGACAACGACTAAGTAAAGTATGTACAGACCTCTACACCTAGGGTAGAAGACAACGACTAAGTAAAGTATGTACAGACTTCTACACCTAGGGTAGAAGACAACGACTAAGTAAAGTATGTCAGACTCCACCTAGGTAAGACAACACTAAGTAAGTATAGCTACACCTAGGGTAGAAGACAACGACTAAGTAAAGTATGTACAGACTTCTACACCTAGGGTAGAAGACAACGACTAAGTAAAGTATGTACAGACTTCTACACCCTAGGGTAGAAGACAACGACTAAGTAAAGTATGTACAGACCTCTACACCTAGGGTAGAAGACAACGACTAAGTAAAGTATGTACAGACTTCTACACCTAGGGTAGAAGACAACGACTAAGTAAAGTATGTACAGACTTCTACACCCTAGGGTAGAAGACAACGACTAAGTAAAGTATGTACAGACTTCTACACCCTGGGTAGAAGACAACGACTAAGTAAAGTATGTACAGACTTCCACCTGGGTAGAAGACAACGACTAAGTAAAGTATGTACAGACTTCTACACCCTAGGGTAGAAGACAACGACTAAGTAAAGTATGTGCAGACTTCTACACCTAGGGTAGAAGACAACGACTAAGTAAAGTATGTACAGACTTCTACACCCTAGGGTAGAAGACAACAACTAAGTAAAGTATGTACAGACTTCTACAGCCTAGGGTAGAAGACAACAACTAAGTAAAGTATGTACAGACTTCTACACCCTAGGGTAGAAGACAACGACTAAGTAAAGTATGTACAGACTTCTACACCTAGGGTAGAAGACAACGACTAAGTAAAGTATGTACAGACTTCTACACCCTAGGGTAGAAGACAACGACTAAGTAAAGTATGTACAGACTTCTACACCCTAGGGTAGAAGACAACAACTAAGTAAAGTATGTACAGACTTCTACACCTAGGGTAGAAGACAACAACTAAGTAAAGTATGTACAGACTTCTACACCTAGGGTAGAAGACAACGACTAAGTAAAGTATGTACAGACTTCTACACCCTAGGGTAGAAGACAACAACTAAGTAAAGTATGTACAGACTTCTACACCCTAGGGTAGAAGACAACGACTAAGTAAAGTATGTACAGACTTCTACAGCCTAGGGTAGAAGACAACAACTAAGTAAAGTATGTACAGACTTCTACACCCTAGGGTAGAAGACAACAACTAAGTAAAGTATGTACAGACTTCTACACCCTAGGGTAGAAGACAACACTAAGTAAAGTATGTACAGACTTCTACACCTAGGAGTAGACACAACTAGTAAAGTATGTCAGACTTCTACACCCTAGGGTAGAAGACAACGACTAAGTAAAGTATGTACAGACTTCTACACCTAGGGTAGAAGACAACAACTAAGTAAAGTATGTACAGACTTCTACACCCTGGGTAGAAGACAACGACTAAGTAAAGTATGTACAGACTTCTACACCTAGGGTAGAAGACAACAACTAAGTAAAGTATGTACAGACTTCTACACCCTGGGTAGAAGACAACGACTAAGTAAAGTATGTACAGACTTCTACACCTAGGTAGAAGACAACGACTAAGTAAAGTATGTACAGACTTCTACACCCTAGGGTAGAAGACAACGACTAAGTAAAGTATGTACAGACTTCTACAGCCTAGGGTAGAAGACAACGACTAAGTAAAGTATGTACAGACTTCTACACCCTAGGGTAGAAGACAACGACTAAGTAAAGTATGTACAGACCTCTACACCTAGGGTAGAAGACAACGACTAAGTAAAGTATGTACAGACTTCTACACCTAGGGTAGAAGACAACGACTAAGTAAAGTATGTACAGACTTCTACACCTAGGGTAGAAGACAACACTAAGTAAAGTATGTACAGACTTCTACACCTAGGTAGAAGACAACGACTAAGTAAAGTATGTACAGACTTCTACAGCCTAGGGTAGAAGACAACGACTAAGTAAAGTATGTACAGACTTCTACACCTAGGGTAGAAGACAACGACTAAGTAAAGTATGTACAGACTTCTACACCTAGGGTAGAAGACAACGACTAAGTAAAGTATGTACAGACTTCTACACCTAGGGTAGAAGACAACGACTAAGTAAAGTATGTACAGACTTCTACACCTAGGGTAGAAGACAACGACTAAGTAAAGTATGTACAGACTTCTACATCCCAGGGTAGAAGACAACGACTAAGTAAAGTATGTACAGACTTCTACACCTAGGGTAGAAGACAACAACTAAGTAAAGTATGTACAGACTTCTACACCCTAGGGTAGAAGACAACAACTAAGTAAAGTATGTACAGACTTCTACACCTAGGGTAGAAGACAACGACTAAGTAAAGTATGTACAGACTTCTACATCCCAGGGTAGAAGACAACGACTAAGTAAAGTATGTACAGACTTCTACACCCTAGGGTAGAAGACAACGACTAAGTAAAGTATGTCAGACTTCTACACTCAGGGTAGAAGACAACGACTAAGTAAAGTATGTCAGACTTCTACACCTAGGGTAGAAGACAACGTATTCAGACTTAAGACAAATAGTGTATTGCAGAACTACAACACAGGTAAAACATATGTTCAATTCACAACTAGGGTAAGACAACTAGAAGTTGTCAGACTTTACACACCAGTAAAACAAATTCAGACTTCTAGGATCAGCTATAGTAAACTGTCATCTCATTCTGGTGAAATATTTGATGAACCTCTCAGTCTAAAAATATAGAATGTATGCAAATATTACATCAAAACCATCAACACAACTAGCTAAACCAAGACCAGAAAATGAAGAAGCTTATAACTAAACAGGAATGATCTTTTTCTGCATATCTAGACAATTACAAAATCTTTTTTAATTACAATTTTTCATTTATTATTAGTTTTATTATGTAGTTTATAGAGTTTAAAATGTATAATTTACAATACATGAATTATGTTCCCTCTATGCAAGATGGATAGAGCGGTATGGAGAAATTACTTGCAGGCCCTATATAACGATACGTAGAGAGGAATTATATTTTTATTATTATTATGCAAGATGGATGAAAAACATGAACCTGTCTTGACGGACACTATGAAGGATAGCGACAGACCACGCAAAGTGTTAAGAGTTTATTGCGCTTCACAGGAGACGATTATCATTTGAAGGTCAAGATCACCATAAGGAGGTGACTAAGTGAAAACTTAGATCAACAAGAATACTAATTCATCTGTTAACAAAACTTCAATCTTTCCTTCTATTCATTTGCTTGAAATGCTGTCTATATATTTTATGTATAACAGTCAATTCTGGTTAATCTTCTGATTATCTTATATGGAACTAGACATCTGTTGTTGAACATCTGCAGCTTGGATGTGATATTCTTGCCATGTCTCCGTGCTATAGAGCAGGACAGATTTTACATTTGTATTGAAGTGTAAACTTGTTTTGCATGACAAACTTTGAGTTTCATGACATGAAACTCTACCAAGCATTCATAAAATGTAGTAAGGATATTTACATTGGGAGCTGGAAACTTATGTAAAACAAATTAGTAATACAGAACAACCCATCTGGACTCATAACCACATCTGGACTCATACATGTTTGAAAAATCATGACATATTCAGCAGATATAGAGACAAATGACATACCAACACTGGGAAGACAATGATGTGATGACAGGTAGGTAGACAACATTACAACATGCAGAAAACAATTGACAACCCAAACAAAAATTGAGAATCATTGTCATATTCAACATTAGAAGACAAATGACACCCCAACATTTGAAAAAAAGACAAATGACATGACTTGTAGGATAACCAATTACATGACAAAAGTAGGTAGACAAATATACCAGTATGCAGCAAGACAAATGACAGCACAAATAGGAAGACACAACAGCAGGTAAGGAGACATGACATTCCAACAACTGGAAAGACAAATTATGTGACAACATATAGGGCAACCCTTTATATGACAAGTAGGTAGACAAATGTCATCTAAGTAGTAGAAAATAAATGACAACTCAGTATATTAGGACAAATAAGATACCATCATGGTTGAGTAACAATGACCTTCTGCATCTGGATAGACAAATTTATGAGACATTGTACATGATAACAGTAGAGAAAATTGTACATGATAACATGTAGAGAGAAATTTACATGATAACATGTAGAGAAGAATGACATGATAAGATGTAGAGACAATTGTACATGATACATGTAGAGAAATTGTACATAACATGTAGAGACAATTGTACATGATAACATGTAGAGAAAATTGTACATAACATGTGAGAACAATTGTACATGATAACATGTAGAGAGAAATTGTACATGACAACATGTAGAGAGACAATTGTACATGACAACATGTAGAGAGACATTGTACATGATAACATGTGGAAGACAATGCATGATAACATGTAGAAATTTACATGCAATATGTAGGAAGACAAACTATATAACAACATGTAGGTAGACAAATTTACATGCAACATGTAGGAAGACAAATTTACATGCAACATGTAGGAAGACAAATTTACATGCAACATGTAGGTAGACAAATTTACATGCAACATGTAGGAAGACAAATTTACAAGACAAGATGTAGGAAGACAAATTTACACGACAACATATAATGAGACAAATGACATCCCAGAAATGAATTTATAATATGAACTGTCATCCCAGCAACTTACCACAGCATTGTAGATAAAGACCTCATTAGTCTCATCAGGACCACATATAAGAACATGTATATTGTCCGGGCACCATGTAATAAAACCTACTGAGAACTTATGCTCTTCTAGAGTTCGGTAATGTTCACACTCAAAGTATTCCTGAATGAAAGAGAGATTTTACATTGCCATAATTATTTCAGATTTAGAGCATTCACATCTAGTAGAGAATATTCTAATAAGTATTTATATGTAATAGAGAAATTTATTAGAGTATTCACATATAGCTGAATATTACAGCTAGTACAGCATTCACTGCTTAGTAGAGCATTCACATCTAGTAGAACAGGAGTAAGCAGCCCAAGCCTATCGGCAAGGCCATCAATGTTTTCATCCAGTCAATGGAAGGTATTCAAAGTTCAACAGAATATAGGGAATACTCTCCTGTATCTCAAAACGTTGTCCAATTTTCTGCTTAGACAATATTGACATCTTGTTGTCATTTTTACCTATAAATCCATACCTTCATTTTTTTCCAAACTTTTTATTTTGTTTAAAAGCATAAAAACTACAATTTTTGAAATACATGCTGGATATTGTGATGTAAAAAGTTGGACAATTTGGGACTTTCATGGTCACCCTAATTAAAGCAGAAACGTCAATACACTAAATTCCTAAAAAAGTCATCAAAGCACTAAGGCATGAACAGCCCAAATCCAAAATTAACACTGGCAAAATAAGAAAGCAATTAAAACAAAGTGGTCATTACACTAACAAACAATACATCCACAACTTACAGTGTCAACATTCCATATAATAAGTTTGTTGTCTTTGGAGCCTGTGGCAAGCCGAGTTCCATCTGGAGAGAACTGACAGTGCCACACCTCATCCTGGTGATCCCAGAGTACTTGAACTGTTACATTTGGAAACTGCTCTCTGCCAAAAGAAAAGTGTGCAATATGGTAATAGAATCTGTATGTCCTTTTTTAACAGTTTACTTTATCGTACTGACTTTGTTTTAAAAAATGAACATGTTCGGACAATTCTTCTGTAAAACTACATCTCTGTAACATCCAGTGAACGTATCTTTATAAAGTTTATTACTACTGCCTTGTAGTTAGATTGGGGACAATCAAAAGCTAGCGGAGCAAACCATACATAAAACTGGACAGAAGGAAAACCAAATAGTCCAAAAAAAACCAGGTAACTTGTGCAGATGATGCTCAAGAACCTGGGAGGGAAGGTTGTCTAAGGGTAAAAACCCCTAAAGAAAATAGCAACCTGCCGCCTTGCAGGTCGGCTGGGGACAGCCAAAGGCTGACGAAGAGCGAACCCAGTGAAGCTGGCTGAAATCGGACACATCGCCGAAGGATAAGCACCAGAGCTCCAAATGGTGCTGAATGATGTGACGTAAAAACCGTTCTTGGCAAAGGCTGTTTATATATCACAATAAGAATGATCAAAACGGCCAAAAAGAACGATTGACAAGAAGAAGCAAATAAAGTTTATATATTTTACTAAATCTACAGAAATGATGTACATTTCATTATCTGTAACTCACCAGGAGTTGCCAGGGCTCACAGAGGAGCAAAGAATAGTAACACTGCGACCTACAAAGCATGTCATAAGAGGCAACTGAGGTAGGGACCTAGGGAAGCTACCTAGTAAATAAAAAGCATTGCAGAAATCAGATGAGCCGCTTACTTGTAGGAGCGTAACTGGCACAATGTACAAGCGCTCTTAGAGCTCAGATCTACAAATCACAAAGAGTGGTTAACAAGTGGTCGATATGGAACGTTCGAAGAAGAAGATTATCTGTAACTGATTGATAAATCTGTACTTACTTGGTACATACATGGTCCATGAGCAAGGAAACTGAAGAGAGATCAGAATTGAGCTGTGTGTTGTGGTACGGGCATTTATCTTTCTGTTGTTCAACTGCTTGTCTAAGCAAGGTAAACAATCGTCTTGGTGGTAGCATAACAGATGGAGGCAGAAATTCTGAAACATGACATAAATAGTTTCTTATCTTTAACTTTTCTTCATAGAACGTGGTTTTATTGTTAACTTCATATGATCCTGGTGACAATGTGTATATATAAAAAAAAAAAAAAAAAGTAAAGGAACCCTTTCATACCTTGTGGTATATAGGGCAATACAGTGTTAGGCCTGTATTTTCATTGACCGTCGGCACACGATGGGTGATGTGGTCAGCATCACGCCGGCGCCTTTACTTTCCCAGAGCATGTCTGGTACCCAGTTGAGGCTGGGTAGACCTGAGAGCCGTTGCGGTCGGGAATAATTCCACGTGCATTGCGGAGTTGAACCCAGACCACCAGCCTTGAGAAGCGAGTTCACAAACAACTACGCTACCGCGGCTCTGGTGACAATGTGCAGTGTCTTAAAGTTTACATTTATGTGTAGCGTTTTCAGTTTATCAACCACATATTCTACATGATTACTAGGGAATCTCTATGGCAAAGTGGCTAAGACGTTTGCATGTTGCTCTGAAGATTGTGGGTTTGAATATGGACAGTCACATGTCCAATTTTTTCATGAGATCCCTAGGATTGTTGCTGGAGTTACGGAGTTCATGTTGCTGGAGTTACGGAGTACATGCTGTGTGCAACACTCTTGGCAGAAAAATATTATTTTCCAACTTCATGTTCTTTGACCAGTAGAATACACTACTGTCACTTCTTTCTTCCATTTTGTTGTTGCATTTGCAGATTTTCTGCTGAAAAATGTACTTTCTACTAACATATATACATGTATGTGCTCTCCTTGAGCTGTTCTTAAAGTTATTATTGTGTTACTATGATGCTTGTTGAACATGTTTCAAAATGCATCCCTCAAGTTTGCATTGTTGACTGTCAAAAGTTACCTTAACATTCAACAGTTTGAATAATCTTCTCTGTTTGCTCAATGCCAACCACTTATTAAACTATTCTATGCGGTTGGTATGTGATTTTGCCATGTAGGCGTCTAAAGACCAGTACGACAGCACACCATGTTTCTGCATGCTTTTTTGGGTGGGTTCGCTTCCTACATAAAAAAACATGACCTAGGGAGTCTATCCCCTATGAGCCGAGCTCGGTTGAATTCACAGTCAAAGTTTCTAGGTCTACACCCCTGGGAGGTGGGTTTGGCTTGTGTGTTCTATGGGTCATCAGCAGGCTACTAATTTTCACTTTACACCCTTCCTAAGAAAACCATAGCTGATCCGAGCTCTGCTGGATGCAGAGTCATGCACAGAATACACATTGTAGAATGTTTAAATAATTTGAAATATATTCGTAACAATTAGGCTTTTTAATTTATCATAGAAAAATACATTAAGAAGACAATACAAAGATGGAAGTAAGATTTCGCTGCACTAACGATAACAAAACTTATGACAGCAACAAGTCTGAAGTAGAGACTAATTGTTTTCTCTCTCTATATATATATATGCAAGTGATATTTAGAAAATAAGTCCATATTTTCATACACTCCGGAGGAGAAAATAATACACAGGAATTTGGATTTCTGAAAAAAATAAGAGTTAGAGAAACATATGTGGATGCTGTACACACGACAGGGTGATGTTATTAAAACTCAGAGTATCTACTTTCTTGGATACAAAAGTTCTTGCAGTACCAATTTATCTAACCATTGATAGTACCAATAGTTGGAGCATTAGATATGAACAGGATAAGAGGGGAAATATTAAAGTAGGCCAACAACCTCCTGCAAAATGAAGAGAGCAATTTTTATAGCAGTTATGCAGAGACTACAGGATTTTGGAATAAAACTCTTTCCATGTAGGAAGAGTCAACAATAGGATGAATGAGAAACATGTATAGCCAACCAGTCTTTGACACTATTAGCATATCTATCCTTATACATCTGCTGAAAGATGCTGAGCACCTATGGGTCTGTCCAAACTGAAATGAAGACAATTCTAACAATAAATAATCAATCAGAATGGGCAGGACTGACATACAAAACAATTTCAATGTATAACTATGTCAACTTGCAATGTAGCATGCTTGAATAAAACAGAAATAATTTGCTCTAAAAGTAGTAGAACTTAAAACTGAAAGCACCTTGCAAACTTTCAATAAGATTCTGGCGACTAATGGTGCCTTTTCCTTCCCAGTGAGAGCTTTCACGAAGTTCTGCTGCACTGCTACACATCATGTACCTGCCAGATATAAAGATATATATCTCATTCACGCTACCATCCTTAACCACAACACCATTATAATCATTATTTACTTGTTTATTTCTGAATTGCAATTACCAAAGATTTATAGTAATTGTTTTGAGATCTTCCAACTAAAATTAGAGATTTTTTTGTTCATTCTTGTACAGCTAAAATATACCTTTCTTTCTCTCTTCATTGAAAGAAAATTTCTTCTTTCATTCAATTTGTTGGTTCTTGAAGAAGGATGGAACCACCAACATATCAAAATACACTACAAACAATGTAGAGACAATCTTAGTCAAGTATTTTTGCAATCATTTGGAACAGATATATATAACCAAACAATTGAAAATAAAGAGAAGCTACAGGAGGTAAACAACAATCACATCTCAAGAAAATGACTTGGCTGTACACACCTGGACATGCTGGAGTGCGAGGTAACGAGTGTGCTGACTCTCTTGCAAACAATGCCCCGACTCAAGTAGGCAGACGTATGGACAGAGCCGATATCATCAATGCGGTACGCTCGTAATTGTGTGACATGGGCGGGTCTCAGACACTGGAACAAGTTCGAGAATTAGGCGTTAGGTTTGGACATGCCAGACAGTGTCAGTCTTCGTGGTAGAGAGAGAAGATATAGTAATCAACTTCTCATGGGTACTGTGAGCAAATGAACTTTGGAATGGCTGCTGCAACGGAGGACAGAGCACGAATGGGAATGCCCAATGTGCCATGATGTCGATCGCATAACATAACATAACAAGTCACAAACAAGTGTTTTTGTAAGTACTCAAAAATAAATATACTAAATAACATAATAACAAATGAAATCTGATGGGAACAAAGCAACAGTTATAGACCAGAATTTGTGTAACAACTTGGAACACACACACAAACACAAACTAAACAAAAGAAGAATAGGTAATAATTTTTCATTAAACTAAAATAAATAACTGAAAATTGCATATAACTCCAACAATGCACAAAATTTAAAATTAATGTTTGTACAAATTAATAAACATTAAAATAAAAGCGAGTGGTACTACAGTAGCAACCAAGCATTCTTATGTCTAAATGTAAATGTGTTCGTGCAGCATGAACAATCCATTCAATATTTAGGCACCATTTTGTTGGTGATGACATAGATCAAAAATAAGACCACAGTAAAACTGATCAACATTGAAAAACATAAACAAAACAAAGTATTCAAGTTTTATAAAGTACAAACACATGCAATGTCTATGCCTCCATCAATAGACCTTTATCATGTAGAGAACACAAAATAGGGCATCATTAAATGTATTAAATACAAAATAAAACTTCAAAGAAAACATACGTGCTAAGTACATGAACTCTCTCTGTGTTGTACTTCAAAGGTGTAAGTTCATGTCTTAGGCAATCCAGAGCTTTCAGTGGAGCACCATCTTCAAGAAACTCTAAATATTTCTGCTCCAAAAGCAGGAACTTCATTTTCTGAAAATTATAAGAATCATTGGCAATTTAGAAGGAGCACAGTCTACAGTTTTTTTAATGCTAATACTAAGAAAAACTGCAAATCTTATGATGAAGTTCAAATACAATCAATACACATGCAGTTGTCCTATGTTTAACACATTCAACTCCACATGGACAAGTTTTTGGGACACTGTTACTTTATATATACATATATATTACCCATCCGTTAGCCTGACTAGGTTATGGTTTTACAACATTTTGGGATGATTTTTAGATGGGACTGGCCCATAAAATGTTTAGATTGGGAGAATGTGCATAATGTGAAAATCACAGCACAAATTTCACTACACTTTTATAATATTTTATAACATATAGATATTTTCTTACAAAGCCACTGAAGTATAAATACATGAATTTGTGATGAAATACAGGCTTGCACAATAATAAGTGATGATATTTAGGTGGACCTCAGAGATAACAGGTGATAAAAAAACAATATTTATGAAAGCCCGTTCTAGAAATCTCTTCTTATCCTGAGGCTGTGAGGCAAAAAGATTATTAGAGAAAAGAAGATATATTTTCACTTTTTAAAATGATTTTTTCAAGAAAATATATTACAAACCTTCTTCTTTGCGTTCGTTCTTTACGACCAATTTTAATCACTCTTTGTGATATGTTTGATCTTTGCCAAGAACGTGTATACGTTGCACATTGGTTTGGTAGTCCCTAAACGCATAGACTTCTACACATTTAGGACACGTGCATCCGATTTCAGCCAAACCTCCTTAGTCGCCTCTTACGACATGCGTGGCAGTAACAGTGGTTCTATTCTTTACACCCCAAATTTGGGCCCGGTAACCACTCAGGCGATTACAAACCTGATATCAATGTCTTTTTCTTATATATACATCCCCACTTATAAAATATATTTATTAAATTGTATTCTGTATCGCCGTGTGGTGCCAGGGCCCATAGGAAGCAAGATAGTAACACTGCAACATACAAGGCATGTCGTAAGAGGCGACTGAGGTAGGGGCCTAGGAAGCTACTCTAGTAAATAAAAAGCATTGCAGAAATCAGATGTGCTGGGCTACTTGTAGGCGCATAACTGGCACAATGTACAATCACTCTTAGGCCCGGATCACATACAAATCACACAGAGTGGTTAACAAGTGATTGATATGAAGCATTCAAAGAAGAAGTTGTTATTATTATTCTTTCTTCACTCTACATCATCACTTGTTAGACCACTCTCTGTGACCTGTGTGGGATTTGAGCCTTAGAGCATTAGTTTATTGTGCCAGCTCTCTCGCGATCGTTCTTTTCTGCCATTTTTATCATTCTTATTGTGATATATAAACAGCCTTTGCCAGGAATGTTTGTTTCGTCACAATCTTCAGTACCATTTGGAGCTCTAGTGCTTGTTCTTTGGCGACGTGTCCGATTTCAACCAGCGTTTACTGGGTTCGTTCTCCGTCAGTCTTTGACTGTCTCCAGCTTACCTGCAAGGCAGCAGGTTGCTATTTTCTTTAGGGTAGAAACCCTTAGACGACCTACCCTCCTGGGCTGTTGAGCGTCATTTGTCCAGGTTGTCGGTCTTTTTGTGGACTACTTGGTTTCCTTCTGTCCAGTTTTGTGTACGGTTGCTCCGCTAGCTTTTAATTGTCCCCAATCAAACTACAAGGCAGTAGTAGTTCCCTGCAAGCGAAAACATGCACTGGATTCAATCTCTGCTGGGCTTTCCAGTTTTTTTTCACATTTGGGTGGACTGCTCACTCTTCCATCGGCGCCGTGCACGTCTGCCCACAGGTGGGCTCACCAGTGCATCGTCCGCATGCGTGCTCACTCTGCCCTGGTGCCTGCCCACCATATCCATCGGTTCTTACCGTGCTCCATTTACCATGCCTCTAGGCTGTCCAGACAAGGGGCTCAACTCGGCCCCTACCTCAGGGCTCAGAGTTTTGCCCTATGTGGGCCCATGTGCAACTCATCTCGGGCCCAAGTTTTGCTCCACGCGGGCCAACGTCTCTTCTCTGGATGCACCCCTCATCCCTTTATGGTTATCCGTTCAGCTTGTCCCATTGACCGGGAGAGACATGCATTAATAGTCACTCTGGTATTCCGCTCGTCTGTGTTGCAAGCAGATCCCATCCAACGTGACTATGTCTGCATCTCTACCTATACCAGAGTAGCTCTCCCTCGATCCCTACTTGCTTAGCCAAACAGGAACCTTTGTTTGTTACCAGGGTCACCAATGGAGGTGGGGTAGGATCTTGATTAGTGCCAGCTCACTAATACTGGCGCGACGTTGTCCTATGCACTTTGACCCAGTTCTGTATCTTCAGATCTGTAGGCCAGCACATCCAGTTTCTGCATGTTTTTTTGGGTATTTATCACCCCAAGTCACGGACAAAAAAGTTTACCTATTGAGTCCATCCCCAAAAGCCCATTAGCCATAAGACCTCACAGTCAAAAGTTTCCTAGTCTAAACCACTTGAGAGGTGGGGTGGGCTTTGTGTTCTACAGGTCACATGGTCCAAAGGCGAAGGATTTTCTTCATTGTACCAGGTTCCCCCATATGACTCCATCCCTGTCGGCAGAGATGGCATGTCATCTGCCAGAGCATTGCACAAAGTACTAGCTCTGTAGCTCCGGCAACAATCCTAGGGATCTCATGAAAAAAGTGCATATGTGTCTCGGTCTGGATCTGAACCCCCAACCTTCAGTATGACAGGCAAACGACTTAACCACTTTGCCATTGAGACCCCTCTACAGGTCATAAACAGGTTACTAAATTTCACTTTGCGGCTTTCCCAAGATAGACTAGCTGATCCGAACTTTGCTGGATGCAGAGCCAGGCGTAGAACACACCTTTGTACCCCGTTTTCACTCAGGACTAATCATTTATAAACCATTCTCTGGTTTTGTAACTTGAGCAAAAATTGTTATTATGTTGATAAATTACAACAATATTTGTGCCTTAAGGTTCAGAACATTTATTTTCAACATGTATTTTGCTTTGTTTAAAGCTGTTGTTTTAGAACATACATTTTCATCGTTTAAATTCTAGTTTCTCTAGGACATAACTTGTCTCTAAAATTCTGTTTTCTACATTAACAATCAAAATCTAAAATCAAAATTTCCTCCAACCATATCTGTCTTGAGCAAGCCAGTTTAGTTTATGTCAGGTCTTTTCCACCTCTTCTCTTTCTGTCTACAGTTCATCTAAGTTCATCTACAGTCTGTCTAAATCATCCCTACTTCTCGTTCCACTCACATTCCATTTCAACGCCACATGTGAGTGTCTAGTCATTCTTAATGTATGTCCCAACCACTTCAATCTCCTCATTTTTATCTCCTCGTTGATATTGTTGATGTCTGTCGCGAGTGATCTCAGTATTTGGTATTCTCTGGTCTCAACGGATTTGGAGAATTCTTCTGAGACATCTTCCCTCAAGGTCTCTTATGCAACTGTCTGTCTTGGTACTCATTTTCCATATCTCTGATACATACAGTAAGACTGAGCGCACATTTGATTTGTATCTGATGATTTTCCTCTGCGTCCTGTATGCTGATGACCTCTATCTATATAAAAAAAAAACACCATAATATCTTGAAGATACAAATACATTTTTTTAAACAATTCAAATAACAACACTGTCACACTGCTTCTGTTGTGTGTTTATGCAACTGCAGTTCACTTGCTTACAATAATAATTAGTAATAACTTAATGAAAAATGGATGGACATTATTTTACACAATTAGGTTAAACAATAAAATAACTCTCCTTACAATTATATCTTCTTGTCCTCTTCTCACCAAAGCCTCAAGTTCATGCAAGTCTTCTTCTGCCTGCAATGAAATGAAAAACACAATGCACTTAAAAGTAGACTAGAACAAATGAAAGAAATATTTTAAATGTGTCATGTCTAATGTTTAAAATGTAATTCTTACACTGAAAATACACTTCCTCACACAATATTTTTGAATTATATTACTGTTCCTCTTGGCAATATATCTGAGTGAGGTTTTATTTACTATTATATAATAGCAATGACTATTTTCTAGTATAATTTAATCAATGAATTAATAAAATGGTTTAACCCTTTCATACCATAATTTTTGTTTCCCTTCTAACACATTAACATTGCAATGTATACTGATTTAGCCAGTATGTTGGCATTGCTTCATCAGAAAAAATACTATGAGCCAGTATATCAGCTCAGAAGGGTGAATGAGTTAACAATTTAACAGAATTGTTATCCTAGTAATGAATGAATTGTTTAAAGCTGTTAGAAATGATTTCACTTCGCTCCAGGCAGACTAATAGGTTCTCAGTCTCTTTAAGATGGCAATTGGTACGTAAATTTAAAGCTTTAATTGCAGTCATCCAGTGATTTATATTTCTGGTAAACACAAAAATGATAAAAGTTATCTTACATGAATGATGACTGCTTTGAATCAAGCTTACCTTGTCCCATTCACCAGCCATAACATGAACTCTAAATCTGGCAGCGGTTGGATGCTCTAAAGCACATCCTGACTCAGCAATCAACTGCTCTGCTGATCGACTGTAGTAAATAAGAATTCTTATATGAAGGAGAGAAACAAAATTGTAGAGCTTTCTTGTACTTAAGAATAAACATAACTATAGATTAGCTACTCTTCTTTTCTTCTTCTCTTGACCAGAGATAGATGAAGAAATCAGTGGCCATTATGTGCCGTTGTTCTTTTAGGACAGAAACAAACTCTCTTCACCATGTTTGGTCTGTATTCATACCATATAGCAGCGCTGTCAAACACGCAGCTCACGAGCGTCTGTGTCATACAATTATGGTGCTCTATTTGACTCTGCTGGCTTGAACGTTAATCAGATTTCAAGAAAACATTATTTTTCAGTTTTATTTCTAGCATTTCAATGAACACAATCATCCTGTTTTTGCAATGTTGTTTTATTTTGTAACCATTCTACTGCCCCTTAACACCACGCTTTCACTTTTTTTTCACTGGAGAAAGTGTCAGCATCTTAACCATACTAACATTACTATTGTTATTATTATTAGAAGCAATTTTGCAATCATGATGTGGCGTCCACACCTCCATAATGATCAATCAGATGAGCCCCAATATAAAAAATGTTGGAAATATAGGGTACCTCATGAATGTTTTGTAGCTCTCAAGTCAGCTTCCATGGTTCTCTACCAAGTTGTCTTTGGTTGGCCTCTCTATTGTCTTCCCTCTGAAATCTATATTATGAAAGTTCTAGTCATGGTACAGCAGTCTCTTTGGAGGACATAACCAATCCAATTCCAGCATCTGTTTGTTATTATGCTGTGCATCATCTATTTTGCTTTGAGGAAACAGTCCTTGGCTAGTCCTTTTGTGAGATCAATTACTTATTAATAAACAAGTAAAACTCAGTTCACTAACTAAGCATCATCTGCTTTCATTTCTAGTATTATGTTGTTCAAACATTTTACTGAAAAATTTCCAATAATTTAGTCCATACTTCTTTCTTTTTCGAACATTCCATATCAACCACTTGTTAACCAGTCTTTGATTTGTATGTTATCCGAGCCAAGAGGATTGTACGTTGTGCCAGTTATGTGCCTACAAGTAGGCCAGCACATTCGATTTCTGCTAAGTTTTTATTTACTAGGGTAGCTTCCTTAGGCCTCTACCTCGGTCGTCTCTTATGACATGCCTTGAAGGTTGCAGTGTTACTATTCTTTACTCCCTAGCAAGCCCGGCAACACACAGGCGATTTAAACCATACAGAATTATAGTTAATATTTGAAGGTCTCTGTGGCTAAGTGGTTAGGCCATTGCCTTGCGTTTCGAAGGTCATGGGTTCTAACCCGAACCGCACCATTCTGTTTGCAAAAGCATTTTTATCAGCATTTTTATCAGAGACACCTAAGAATGTTGCCAGAGCTAAGAGTTCATGCTTTGTGCAATACTCACAGCATGTGTGTCATTTCTGCGGAGATGGAGAAAGCCAAATGGGGAAACCTGGTGCAATGAAATCAATTTTTTGTCTCTCGAGGAATAAGTAAGTAAATAAAGAAGTGGTCAGTCTGAGGCTGTTAGTGCCTACAAAGAGTCCGTTTCAAAATGGTAACAATAATGATATAAATTCTCTGTTTCCTTTATCTTAATCCCTTTTGCAAAAGATTTCTGCAGTTCCTTTGTGTGTGCCACAATCAGAAATGTATCAGTTTGTTGAACATATGTCTGTTGTGACATGTACATGTCAATGTCTTCTTCAGGGGTCCAAATTTTTTTTAATTAGAGGTTTGTCATTTGCCTAGTTATTAGGAACAGGAGCACCAAATCAATATTGGACCACTCAAGAAGAAGTATTTGACTTGGATGCAGGCATTGCTACTTTTTTTTTTATAGATTATAATAACAATTACACCCATTGGAAAATAAAAACAATGTCACCAAAATTTTGTAACAATATTTCCTTATAAACATTAACTTGAAACAAATATTGTAATTTCATTGTTTTAATGAACAATGATATTTGCAACAAGAATCTTTGAGCAAGAGTTGTTTTGCTTAAAAAATAACTTGTGAAGTTAGCTGCAAACTTAATAGCTAATTTCGGAAACGTTTACATAAATTTCAAGGAGAAGGGAAGAGAACAAAGGCAATTAATGATAATGATAAAGTAAACAACTTTGCTTACTTGAATCCCAGACCACGAAGATGTTGGCCAATCAATCTGACAATGTCTTGATCTGTTCTTGACAGATTTCTGCTATTTCTACCAATCGATGTACCATTTGTCGTTACTTCTCCGTTGGTTGTTGACAGTGGATTTCTTCTAGAGTGCAGATCAAAATCATCAGGCTCAAAATTCCCATTGCGCTGTGAACAACCATTAGCCTGCTGCATATTCTTAAAGAATCTTGCAGCTGAGTGCTCTTTTTTCCTGTCTAGAAGATGGGGTGCGAGATCACAGCGTGATGAATAAAAGAATAACTTCACTATTTATTAGATATGTTATATACTACAAGTTACGCCAACAACAAACAATATTACATGCGCCATGAATAAAGGGTTAAGTCATCACACAGGATGAAAATATTTACGAACCCAAATGTTTTGTTGTGTGACGTCACTTCCGTATAGGAATCCTGGGAAATACCAGCAAACATTTACACAGCAACTTTGTAACTAATGACACATATCATGAGTAGTTGGGTACTTGATTGTAACAGTTGGTAGAGAAAGTTGGCGAATTGATGACTGGTATTGGTTACTGAACTGTGGTCATTGCACTCCGGGCAGACCCATAGGTGCTGTCTTACCTAACAGTTATCGAAGAATATGCTTACTGATGGTTCGCGTGGCTCGCTGATTAAACATACTCCTCACTCTGCCCCTCAGGCATCCAGTTCAACTTGTACAATGGGAAACTCCAAACTGCTTAAATCGCTGGATCGATTCAACATCTATTTTAGTGTCCTCATCCAACAGACAGTCGTGAAGAGACCGAAGAACATCTCTCTTATCCATCTTCATCTCCCCAACAATCGATGCTGTTGATGCAAGCCTGTTCACTCTCTTATTACCATAAACGCCCGCGTGCCCAGAACAGTATATCCACTTAAACCTTTGGAGATTAGAAAATTCTATAGACGACATTCACTCAAACCGAAATCTGCCCATTTGGATCTTGTGAAGCATCGACTCAGAGTCAGATACAACAACGGCCCCAGTAAATGAAGTCCCATAGAGCCAATGGAGGGCAGCAGTAACGGCCTCAATCCTCATACTAGAAGTAGTCCTGGGATGACTGGTAGATACGGACTGAAAGAAAGGAATGAAAGAGGGGACACAAATGATGCCCCCAGGAGATGACACACACTGATGGCGTCGGGCTGCTCGATACTGGTTAAATATACTCCTCATCCTGCCTAATTTTTTCATTTCTAATTTTACCTATCATTGCTACTCTTGCTGCTCTTCTGAGACATCGCATCTCTATTGTTATGATTAGCTGCTGTGAGTGACCATGTTTGACATCGATAGCATAATGTTGGCCAAAAATAGTTCTTAAGATATTTACTTTAGTATTAAAGACACGAAGGGAGTACTGTTGGGGTGGCAAAGTTCTGCTCCGGCAAGCTATTTGATGATGATGATGATTCACATATATCTATCTCTTTATGTGTCAGGATTGGTATTAGTTGTCCCAGTACATGGTTTGATTTGCACACATTATGTTGATTTAGTTTATCCTGCTAATTATATTTGCTTGCGAAGCTTTCAATACACGTGCCTCTGCCATGACCTTACTGAAGAATGTCCATATTCCAAATGTCAGACGTTTTGTGCGCGTTTTCGAGGCTCAGAACACTTACTTCCGCTTCAATGGCAATTACATTTGTTGCTGACCCATCTATACATACTGAAGTGGAAATGTTGTTAAGGGTAGTTTTTCTCTATCCATTTTAAGATTAGTTGATTAGCCTATCTGCTTTTCTTTCTCTCAATATCAGGAACACCGATTTTAGAAAAGTGTTGCATGTTCCGGTTTAAAAAATGTGTGTCCAGCTTAGATAGCTTTTAGTACACGATACATCATACATGGAATATGCTCTGATTTTTCTTTAGCCGACTCCCAAAGCTACTTCGCTTAAATCTGACCATAACAACCCCGTTTACTCTGCTGGTACAGATAAACAAACATGTATGTTAACGAAGGTCCAGGCGCAAGAACGGAAGTGCGCATACACGCGCACGACACACCAAACCCACATAAATAAACAAACACATACAAATATAAAAGTAAAAATAAGGAGTAAAAAGAGTTATTATATGTTCGTATCAATTTATTTGGTTATAGCTCGTTATTTTCATATGTATTTATTTTGTTGATATGGTCGGAAATGAAAATACTCAGCCGCTAAGTTGATTGTGTTGTACTTCTGTCAACACACAATTATCCTTGATCTATTGTGCTCTTGTTGGCACATTTTCCTCTTTGCCGACGGAAGTGTAAAGCCAGGGATGTTGATTATTTCTCCATACCACAATGTAAGGGTCAAGGTGTCTCTGTGGCGTAGCGGTTAGGTGCTTGTCTCTCGTGTCAAAGGTACCAGGTTCGCTCCCTCGTAGAGCCATCTGGATATTTTTCAGATATTCCTGATCTTAGTGTAGGTGAGATCGAGTTCCTAATCCTATCGGAGACGGACGATAAAACGTAGGTCCCGTGTTCAATTTGAGCACGTAATCTAGAAGAAAAGGCTGGAAAGCCGCTGCCTGGTCAAAATTCATTAGGAAAAGACTTTTAAAAAATAAAATTCCTACAATATATCTTCACGATCTTCTAAATTAAATCGAGGAACCTCGCCGGTATTACGGAGCTCGTTTACTGTAGCTAAGATCTTCCTGTATAGTAATGAGGTTAGAGCACCCCTGGTTACTCCCCGAAGTTCACTGATGATTGTCCTATCAATCAATCAATCAATCAATCAATCAGTCAAACACCATATAGCAGTGATATCAGTCTTGTATTTATCTTAACAAACATCATATAGCAGTTATAACACAACCTTGTTTTAACATCACACATGTGAACTCCGTAAACGAATCTTTTATTACTCTGGTGCAAGTTTTTACATTTACCCCCATGCCTCACTCCCTCCTCTGCCGGTTTCACTTGGTGCTTGCCTAACAATCTGAAGATTGCCCTATCGATACCTGGTTGTGACCTGACGATTGATTTCATCATCAGATCGTTGTCTCCACATCTAAGGTTGGCTGCAATGAATCTCAGCATCCTCTGTCTTTCGCCTTGGTGTTGCACACTGCCAGACTGTAACCAGTCCATTTCTTAAAGTTTCCCTCCCACTTATCTCTCGGTCTTCCTCTTGCTCCCCCTCAACTTTCCCTCTAGTAAATATTTTATCATGGTGTCATGTCTTTTTATATGTCTAAAATACTTTACTTGTCTGAATTTATTTCTCTTAATAATTGTTTCTTCATGCCTAGTTTTCCTAAAACTTGTTTATTTGTCTGGTTTTCTGTCCATGAAACTCTGCCTATTCTTCTATATATCCACATCTCAAATGTATCAATTCTGTCTTTTAACTGCTTATTCATTGTCCATGTTTCGAGCCATACATTAATATAGGATATATATAGCATTTGATCATTCTCATTTTTAGCCTGTTTGTAATTTGTTTGGATGACGATTGTTTTAGAATGTGCGAAATGTTGAAAGATGTTCGAATTTGTGTCGAGAAGATATCATTTTATATCAAGACCCGATGTGTTAATGAATTTCTGACTGGTTTCAGAATACATTGTTCTACTGTTTGGCCAAATGGATGGTAATGATGATTGCGACCGAAGTGTATTATGGCTATCTCTTGTGTTGTAATTTTCTTGATTCCACAATGTTAGCTGATTAGTATTTGAAGTCAAAGATAACTTCTGGACATATGTTAAACTGTTTTTGTTTCAGAATTGTGCACTGTCTTTTCTTTCACTGCTCGGCTTTTCTTCTTCCTCGGGGAAAAAGGTGCTTTTATTTTGGATTTGTCTGCGTAAAGAAATGAATGAACAAATATTACTTTGCATCATTAATTTTATATATGAATGAAAGACATAATAAAAGTGTCTAATGTAAATTCATCTTTTCTTTTATCCATCTCTGCTTTTTTGCCGTTAGGCGTCGCAGATTTAACTAATTATCGGTTTCCGAGATAATGCACGCTCGATCTCTTGATAAGCTGGGGTATTGTGAAGTGTTAAGATGTCTGTAACTCCAACATCCATCTTTTTCTTGGTCTGCAGTGTAAATACTGTAAATGAATTAACGGTGGTAGGAGTTGTTTGAAACTGATGTCTGTTGTACTTACTGAGTTTGAAATTCACCGCATATATCAACACAATTGTTGCTAAATTAATGAAGTTATAAAAACAAAAACATAGCAACAAACACGTATATTCTGAGGTCCATGAGGCCAGTGCTGCATTTCGTATGACAACAAGCAGCATGACAACGGAGGCTCTGGCGGTGACTAATGCTTTACGTTGGCTGGAGTCACAAAACTGCACTCATGCGTGCATTCTGAGTGATTCATTGAGTATGATCCGCAAGGTAGAGGCTGGTTCGGTGCGCAGGCAATGGACTGAATCACTACAAGCGTCAACAATTTGCAGAATCACACTTATTTGCCTTTCGGGGTACATGGGTGTCGTTGGCAATGAGAGAGCAGACAGACTGGCTGGCTCTGCCACCATATCAAAGGGCCAGCCAATGGATAGAGCTGATATTTTGAACGCCCTCATAGAGTGTAGCCGCAAAGAAGATTTTATTTAAACCAATCCACGTCAACTACTAGATTGCAGGAGCTGGGTTTGAAGGTTGGAGTAGCAAGAAAAGAGCCACATAACAGATATATGAGTAGGCTCATAAATCAAAATTGAACTGGTACGGTCAGTCGCTGGACGCTGTTTGAGATATTGCGAAGGAGATCGGAGCACCTATGGACATGTCCGGAGTGCAATGAAGATATTCTAAACTGAAACTGAAACATATATTCTGAAGGTTATACTATTCTTATTGATCTTATTACATGCTTATATGTCACTTGAATCTGATTATATTTGATTACTATTTGCAATGTAAGGAAACGGAATCTGTAAAACATATTTGGAAAACAGTTTTACAAAAGTCTTAACTTCAGTTCTATCTATTCTGTCTTTTATTCAACTGATCTGATCTATCATAATTATCACTATTAGACCCACAACTTGTGTTTGTTAGGAAACGCTGCTGCAAAAAAAGTTGGACTATGAGTTGCTTTTCTTATCGATATGGTACTAGTACAATGGTCTGTGTATATAATTAACATACATTTATGTCCATTGTGGGATGTTGTCCTCCCAATATTTCTTCTTGTTTGTTAGGAACCGCTGCTGCAAAAAAGTTGGACTATGAGTTGCTTTTCTTATCGATATGGTACTAGTACAATGGTCTGTGTATATAATTAACATACATTTATGTCCATTGTAGGATGTTGTCCTCCCAATATTTCTTCTTGTTTGTTAGGAACCGCTGCTGCAAAAAAGTTGGACTATGAGTTGCTTTTCTTATCGATATGGTACTAGTACAATGGTCTGTGTATATAATTAACATACATTTATGTCCATTGTGGGATGTTGTCCTCCCAATATTTCTTCTTGTTTGTTAGGAAACGCTGCTGCAAAAAAGTTGGACTATGAGTTGCTTTTCTTATCGATATGGTACTAGTACAATGGTCTGTGTATATAATTAACATACATTTATGTCCATTGTGGGATGTTGTCCTCCCAATATTTCTTCTTGTTTGTTAGGAAACGCTGCTGCAAAAAAAGTTGGACTATGAGTTGCTTTTCTTATCGATATGGTACTAGTACAATGGTCTGTGTATATAATTAACATACATTTATGTCCATTGTGGGATGTTGTCCTCCCAATATTTCTTCTTGTTTGTTAGGAAACGCTGCTGCAAAAAGTTGGACTATGAGTTGCTTTCTTATCGATATGGTACTAGTACAATGGTCTGTATAACATTAACATACATTATGTCCATTTGTGGATGTTGTCCTCCCAATATTTCTTCTTGTTTGTTAGGAAACGCTGCTGCAAAAAAGTTGGACTATGAGTTGCTTTTCTTATCGATATGGTACTAGTACAATGGTCTGTGTATATAATTAACATACATTTATGTCCATTGTAGGATGTTGTCCTCCCAATATTTCTTCTCTCTCTCTCTTTCTCTCTCTCTCTCTCTCTATTTCCCGCTTTCCCTCTCACGTAACATGCACAGATTCTTGCAAAATTGTCTTTGATATGATCTTGATGCGTGGCCATAGCATGTGAACTTTAAAAAAATATTGATGTCTTCGTATAGTTCATAAATTCTTTAAGAAATGTTTGAAATCTGGCTCTCAGGTCGACCCAACCTCAATTGGGTCCCAGAAAGCATTGGAAGTAAAGATGGTTTGCATGGCGTTGGCGATATCATCCACCGTGTAACGATGGTCAATGCAAAATATGGGAAACCCATCTTCTAGTGTAGACTAGAATATTAATCGATCGCGAAGAAAGGAAGATAAAAATGGTAGCAGAAGATTGTCAGCTGCTCTCTATGTTGACAATTTCGCTGGCAACTAAGTAGCTGGAAGTAGCTAAGCTAATATGGCACTGAGGCACTGTCAATCTTTTAAATTTTCATGGTAAATTGCAGTGACGGCTCGTCATTAGGCAAGTGGGTCAGGTCCCATATAAATAATATGTAACGTGTATTTGTTTTTAATTAAATAACCAAAATCATGATTTTTTCGCAAATTTTTGTCTGGCCCCACCAACAAAAATGATCACGAGCCGCCACTGGTAAATTATATATCTTTCTACCGCTATCTCTTCTCTTCTTGGTCACCTCCTACTTCTTTGCTACAGCTTTCATCTTTCGACCGCCATTTTCTTCTCTGTCATTTCACCTTTGTTGCTTTTTACTCTTGTCTGCTGCTTTCTTCTCTAGACTTTCTTTTTTCTAGCACTTTATTCTATATTACTTTCTTTTCTGTCATTATCTTTTCTGCGATATACCTTTCAACTGCTTTCTTTTCTGTCATTATCTTTTCTGCGATATACCTTTCAACTGCTTTCTTTTCTGTCATTATCTTTTCTGCGATATACCTTTCAACTGCTTTCTTTTCTGTCATTATCTTTTCTGCGATATACTTTTCAACTGCTTTCTTTTCTGTCATTATCTTTTCTGCGATATACTTTTCAACTGCTTTCTTTTCTCATTTTTTTTGGGTAGCTTTTTTTGACTTTCGCTTTTTTTTTTTACAATTTAAGTAAAATTCAAAAGTAAATTCTTTAAGCTTCAGATAAAGTACAGACCTGTTATGAAGATGTCGTCTTTACTAGACACTGGTACACGTTTTCTGGAACTGATGTATGAGCTGCACAAGGACGGGTCGTTTCTCCTAAACAAATGTTGAAATATTAGATCAGACTAGAGCACTAGATTAAAGATTAGTATACATCATTTTTATGCCTACTCTGTGTTACCAGTGCCAAGCATGGACAATGAGCAAAGCACAGTTGCTAAAAATAACTATACGGGAAATGTGATGTCTACGAAAAGTTAGCAAAAATACAAGAAAAGACAGTCGCCGATACCAGCATGAGAAAGAAAGTTGGGACAGAACCTTGCTTGAATTACATTGAGAAACAAAGAATGAAGTGGTTCAGCCCCTTAATAAGAATGCAACCAAACTCCACTGTATACAGAGTCTTCAACAACAGAACATCAGGAAATAAGGCGAGAGGAAGACCACGTAAAAGGTGGTTAGATGGCGTAGCAGAATCCTTTCAAAAAGCAAAAACACCTATCACCCAAGCCACTAGAGCAGCGAAAGACAAAAGAAATTATAACCCATGACACCATGCAACAGTCTGGTAACAGTGTTAAGACAAAAGAATAAAGAAGAAGATGGATCATTTGCAGTGGCGGCTCGTCATTAAGGGCCAGTATGGCCGGGCCCCACCAAAAATAATGTGCAACGTATATATTTTTTTTAATATTAAAATATAACCTAACAGAAAAAAATGATTTTCCCGAAAATTTGTGTCTGGCCCCACCACCAAAAATGAGCACGAGACGCCACTGATCATTTGCCTACATATATTACGCTAGATAGTTAACACAGGGCGCATATATGTAACAATAAGGTAGAGTGATCCAAAAGTGCTCAGTTCGCATTCCATAGGAACCGATTGTGCTATTTTATAGTGATCCCTGATCTCAGATTAGATCGATTGTGTCTAGTCCAGTGATATCCAATGTTTTTATATATTGGGGTGCATATCGATAGATGGATAATAATAGTTATTGACAGGACATTTAACCAAAATGAAAATGTGCTGAAGAGGTTGAGAAAGAAAATTACTAAAGGAATTAATTATCTGCATCAAAATTTCTATGTCAAATAGTTCCATGAGTTGTTCCTCTTTGATGATTTCTTTGAATTTTTCTCTCATGTTTTTCTTGTTATATTTGTGGGTGTCACTCTAGCAAAATGGTTAAGTCATCTGTGTTGTGTTCTGTAGGTCGTAAGTTTGAATTCGGACCACGTCGTTCAGTTCACATTTACATTTCTTCCACAGATCCTTATGATTTGTTGCTGAAGCTACTGAGTTTGTGATTTGTGCAGTACTCTCGAAAACTGGCATGACATTGCTATCGAGGTGGGGGTGAGTCATATGGGGAGAGTGGGGAATTAATCCTTGGCATTTAGAAAATCATTAGGTTATCAGACCTTAGAAGGACTCCGTATTGTCTCAACAGCTTCCAGATGGATTCTCAATCGAAACTGTCAAAAGAGTTTTCATAGTTCACAAATTCAATATAGGGGTAAAAGTTGGCACAGAACCTTGCTTGAGTTAAACTATTTGAGAAACAAAGTCGCCAAGAACGTGTATACGTTGCACATTGGTTTGGTAGGCCCTAAACGCATAGACTTCTACACATGTGCATCCAATTTCAGCCAAACCTCCTTAGTCGTCTCTTACGACATGCATGGCAGGTAACAGTGGTTCTATTCTTTACATCCCAAATTTGGGCCCCGGTAACCTCTCGTTAGGCAACTTAATAAGAATGCATCCAAATTCCACAGTATACAGTCTTCTACAACAGAACATCACGAAAGAAGGCGAGAGGAAGGCCATGAAAAGATGGTTAGATAGCATAGCAGAATCCTGTCAAAAAGGGAAAAAATAACAATCACCCAAGCGACCAGAACAGCTCAAGAGAAAAACAGAAAACCATGACACTGGACAACAACCCGGTAGCAGTGTAACGACAAAAGAAGAAGGAGAAGTTCCATTCTAAGTTTTATTTCAATCTTAGAGCAGTTTCACTGTCTGGCCTGTGGATCACTTCAGGTTTCTAACACCTGCATGTTCTTTTCTAATTGGTTGTCTATGACCTATAAAAGTCTCTACAAGTTTGGTCCTGCTTAGTACTGTTCCTAATCTATAAGGTGTGTTCTGTGCCTTGTTCTGCAGTCAACAAAGTTGTGGTTGGCTAGTATCTCTTAGGAAAAGCGAAAAATGAAAATTAGTAACCTGCTGCTGACCTGTAGAACACAAAAGCCAACTTATGTAGACCGGAGAAATTTCACAGTTAGGTCCAAGGCTAACTGGACTTTGGGTCCCCAATTGGGGTGGGTTTTCATAAGTCAGGTTTTTTGGGGACTTTTGTCCGCGACATAGGAAGGTGAACCCGGAAAAAGGCCTGCAGAAAACGGATTTGCTGACCCCCATGTTTATAGGCGCCTTACTGGCACTACAAACTCACGATCTAAAGTGCTAATCACATACAGACCACAAAGAGTGATTTAACAAATGGTTGATGTTGAGAAAAAAATGAAGAAAAAGTTGTACAGTTCATGAAACTGATAACTATATTGTATTTTTGTTAGTGGTGCGATCTTTCAAATCTCCTTTCTTTCACAGCTTGACTATTGACTTATTTTTCTACTTCGTTCGCACGATAATATGGCACATATGACTGGTTTTGCGGAAAACTTGTTTTCTCATCGCAAATATCCCTCATCATTCAAATGAGCTTTACTTCAACTTCAGTGGTATTTGTGATTTATATCCCCAAGTAAAGGATTGGTTAGAGTATTCTGTAGTTCAACCGCGTACCTTGTGATCACCAAAGTGTTGGTCTAATCTGGCCTCAAACTCTGAAATGTCTGCAGTACGTGGTCACTAGAGCAGCGTGTTTTCAATGTCAATATCGACGACTTCTACTGCTGCCTTCTGCTAACCTTTCACAGACTTTTATCTCATTTCAAGACTATGTCTACTAATGTGTACACCGTGGCCTCTGATAACATGCGGCCGGCGTGCTCATGTACAATTTCTAGGAAATAAGACCACAACCGTCGCGTGACCTCGCATTCCAGTATTGTTGTATAAAGATGAATTCATTTAAAAAATACACAACATGCTAAATCAAAGTTATATTAGGTTACAATTTAAGTTTAACACCAAGGAATATCAGTATTTTAAATATTTTTAATCTATAAATACCCATCGACTCATAGAATTGAGTAAAATTGCAAAAAATCTTGCAGTGTTCTATCAAACATATACAAATCCAACAGCCATTAAACAGAAATTTTCGATTTCCCGTCTGAGCTATTCGACCTTACGTGGCCGGGGCCACGGTGTACACCCCCTCTGCTGTTCCTTCGATGTATTATTTTATAACATGTAATACTTGGATACAGTGGCGGCTCGTGATCATTTTTGTTGGTTGGGCCAGACATAAATATTCGGAAAAATCATGATTTCGGTTAGGATATATTTTCCTGTATAAAATAATAAATAAACGTTACACCTTATTTTTGGTGGGGCCCGGCCTCACTGGCCCTTAATGACGAGCCGCCACTGCTTGGATATTATTTGGCTCGGCTGTCTTTCCTTCTTGCCTGAATGTTATTGTTTTTGTTGTTTCTTTATTGCTTATTTTCCCTCACATAGAACGTGTATATGGAATATGTTATCCTGCAGGTAGTATGTCTAGAGACCTTGTGAACCTTGTGTGTATTTTACCTGATTGGTTCTACAATTTTGAAGATTGTTCCATCATGCACTGTGCTTGATCCACTCTTGCTAGTCAACATGTAGATTTCTCCTGAAGAAGAAATCATTAATAAATGTTACATTTAATCTTTCCGCCAATATACCAAACAATTGAAGAGAAAACTAGACATGTTCAATTCTAATCTAAATTACAACATCACCCATTTCTTGATAGCATTTTGATGCCAATTTATTGTTCAGTGCACCATCATCAGGGAGTAGGACAAATTACTGGGTATTTTCAAGAAATTATTGTAATAATTCGAATATTCTCCAGGTGGTTTGATATAAACTATTGAAGGGAGTATGGCAAATTACTGGATATTTTCAAGAAATTGTTGTAATAATTTGAATATTCTCCAGGTGGTTTGATATAAACTGCTACCCACTTAGATTCTGCCTACAATCTTCTTTAAAATTCACATGTTATGCACATTCCAATAACCTTACAGATATTGTACTGTAAACTAGCTTTTCCCTAAAGCTTACAACCTTAGAAGTTATGAATATTCTATACAGTGGCGGCTCGTCATTAAGAGCCAGTGGAGCCAGAGCCCCACCAAAAATAAGGTGTAACGTGTATTTATTATTTTATACATTAAAATATAACCTAACCGAAACCATGATATTTTCGAAAATTTCTGCCTGGCCCCACCAACAAAAATGATCACGAGCCGCCACTGATTCTATCTCTGTTACTGGCATGGATGCCCATACGTTAGGGCAAGATGATGGGAGAGGGACAAGTACCACCACATGAAAAATGAATTTATGATAAAACAACTTTATGCGATCTTCTCCATTTCTGCGTGGTAAAATTATCAACTGAATTATTTGTTTATTTTGCTCCTCCCTGGAAAAAAACGTATGTGGACGCCTATAGTTACTGACGATATGGACGAGAATAGGTATATGACAGCATTAAAAAACAAGAAGAAAAAAACACTAAAATATATAAAATGACAATAATTGATGTTTTGATGATAGAACTTTATCAAGAAATCTACTACAAACACCACATACTAAATAAACTAAAACATAGATATAAAGTGAAGAATGATAATAATACGACATGCGATACAACCTGAATCCGAGATACTCGCGCATGTGTGGATACTGTAGATATGGGTGGAAGACATACAGTGTGGGGGGAGGAGGGGTATCACATGTAGGGTAACAAAGATTGATGGTGTTGATGATCTCCCGCCTACAAGTGAGCCAATTTAAACAAGTTTCCTGGGATGTTGGGTAAGGTATTTGGGTAGGAATATGTGAAACATGGTCGACTTGAGGAGCACCGGGGGTGAGGTTGAGTGAGAAAATTAAGATAACTATCCTCATATCTGATATAAAGGATGCTGATGTGTGGGAAAGGTACTTGACACGTACAACCCAAAGAAGACATGATCCCACCTTGGCTAATATGATTTCTAGACGTCCTAAGAGTACGGACAATTGCAGAGTCCAATGTCAAGGTAAGTGACCAGGCGACTAGAAGTATTACACTGTAAGTATACCACACATGGATACTTCTACTAGATTAACGTGGGGAGGGTGGGGATAAGAAAAAACCTTTGATATTTCTTCAATATCTGACTTAAACGCAAATAAAAATCAATCCTGCTGTATCGTCTGAAGGCATGACATACAGTCAAGATTATTATGTTCACTGTAAATCTTCAATAACATATTTTTTTTCCCCGATCCAGAAGCACTTGAGCCTCGGCTCGGTGTCATGGACATCGTAACCTTCGGCTCGGTGTCACGAACACCGTAAATCTGGGGAACCTGTAGCTTTTCTGCCAGTCCGCGGAGTTGAACCCGCACTTACAGAGGACTAGTCACCCGTAGTCCAACGCGCTACGAACACGCTGGGCACGCGGGCTCAATAACAGATGACTAAGGGTAATAAATACGAACTGTAAATCTTCTATAATATATGTCTCTGGTGCACACTGCGTATCTAATAACCAGATGAAACAACAAACACAGGCTGGTGGAAGATAACAAGACGGGTATTAATAAAGTTCAAGATTAAAACATAGCAAAGCATTGTATTTACCATTTAGAAAAAAACCAAACAATGTAACTAGATATGAACGCATGAGATAAGCATAGCGGAGGGGATCAAAAAAAAACCAAAGATACATTCATTACTCGATCGTATACAGACGTTTTTAACTGATCCAGAAGCACTTGAGCTTTCAGCTCTTCGGTTCAGTGCCATGGACATTGTAACCCTTCGGTTCGGTGCCACGAACACTGTGAATCTGGTGAACCTGTGGCTTTTCTTCCAGCCCGCGGAATTGAGTCCCGCACCTCACAGGGAGATTGTCACCCTAGACCAACGCGCTACGAAAACGTTGGACAGGCAGGGCGTGCAGACTTTTAAAGAACGGACTTGAAGAAATAGGCGGGGTCTGATAGATACAAACTTATTCTCTTCGAGGAAAAAAAAAATATCCTCACGCGAGTTCCTCTCAAACTTGATCTATGATAGACTAGCGGCAAGATCAGTCCCAACTTACCGTCTTCATCTTCACCGAACGACATGATGTAGTCGTTTAAACTTCCTACAAGTCCACCTTGACATAAGGATGATCCGCAAAGATGAACGTCCTTGTTTGTCCAGACACCCTCTGACTCGGTCAGTGAGAATAAGCGACTGTAACAAATTTGCACATAAAGATAATTTTATCATCATTATCTTTCTTATCACATACTCTACAAACATTCACCAACTGGTGTCTGCGCAGAATTGAGAGACTGAGATGGCATGATAGGGTCATAAATGAGGAACTTATGGAGAGAACAAGACAGATCCCAGTAAACCAAGAGGTTAAAAAAGACGCTGGCGTTGGACAGGACACACTTTGCGAAAACTGAAGGGGAATGTAAGAAGGGTTCTTTTCTAGAACCCACAGGGACAGCGAAAGAAGGGGAGGCCGAGAAATACACGGAGGCGAGATTTGGAGGTAGAGATCAACAATATAAAAGGGGCTGGAGGGAGCTGCAGGAGATAAGAGAGACTTGGCATGGGTTGGTTGAGGGCCTAAAGTCCCAATCCAAGGTTTTTTTTTTAAAAGGCAGATATATATATCTTTGTTATCATAGTTGTTGTTAAGATTTGTAGATAAATAACAATAAATGTGGCATGATTCTAGTTGTAGAATCATGTTCAGAAAAGGTAGGAAGAATTGTTTTTGGAAAATGAACTGTTATGGAAAAATCATTCCTAACAGTGAGTGAAACAGGAAAAAAAATGAAGGAAAACATAATATACGATTGTTTTATAAAAAATTGATTAATTTGTTCAGAGTCAGTAACAGAAATCGATGTCCGATATCGGGCAGACGGTAATTGTTTAACCTGCGGATGCTCTAAGCGATAATCTAAGTTGTTCCATAACTTCAGAGACCATCTACTTTCTGACAACTGTGCTGTCAGTGCTAGAACTGAGCCTAATTTCCAGAACAACGTGGACAGCTTCTTTGTGCAGCATATTCCAACTTTGGGCTCACCATCAACAGGGAGAAAAACTGGAAAAAATATACAAACAGAAGCTGACAAAACCTTTACTACAACACACATAGCAGTAAAAGTCCCATGGACAAATTTACACATCTTGCAAGCACATTTTCCCAAAATGTCATCATTGATGATAAAATAAACACCAGAATCTCCATTTATCCAGTAGCACATTTAGCAGACTAAACATCAATGTCTGGCACAGGCTTTGTTTATCCAGTAGAATATTACAGATCTTTTGTACTTCCAGTACTGCTGCACTTATGTGAAACATGGACTGTGTATCAAACGTTGCTACGAAGTCGAACAGACGCGTTTCGAAGACATATTTAACACCTCACTACATACTTTTAATATAAACACCGACATGTGGTACGTGGGAGGCTGTTGTAAAAACTGAACGACTTGGGAGTACATTATTTCGAAACAATGCAGTGGCTTGTAAGGCTTCGAGAACTGCAGAACGAAAGAGACAAGTTAGAACAGCAAACAGCAATACATCCGCCCGAGTGGTTACCGGGGCCTAAATTTGGGGTGTAAATAATAGAACCACTGTTACCTGCCATGCATGTCGTAAGAGGCGACTAAGGAGGTTTGGATTAAATCGGATGCATGTGTCCTAAACGTGTAGATGTCTATGCGTTTAGGGGCCTACACAAGTAATCTTTCTTTGAAAAAGCAGAGTGGTATTCATCCCTTGTGATGGATGAAAAAGGTACTCAGTTTTCGAACAGGTAAGAAGATATAGAAACTGCAGCAGACCCACCCAGCCGGCAATGGGATTATAT
Source organism: Arion vulgaris (assembly GCA_020796225.1). Lineage (NCBI taxonomy): Eukaryota > Metazoa > Mollusca > Gastropoda > Stylommatophora > Arionidae > Arion > Arion vulgaris. The sequence continues at coordinate 34,940,591 of CM036759.1, forward strand.
AGGGCTTATAGACAAAAATTGAGAAGATTTCCTTATTAGAGACGTGGTAGGAACAAGACTAATGCTAGAGCATATTAACTCCAAGATTACGTCGAGCTACTTCATAATTAATTTTAATTTTCTAAAAAGTCACCTCACGTTGCAAAATATTTCATTACAAAAAATTACACACAAGATCCATGTAATACTTTTTGTGTATACCGTAGGAGAATGTATAAAATAGTGGGTTTTTTTTTCTTTTCGATCCAGAGCAATTGAGCTTACAGTTCTTCCGCTCGGTGTCATGGACATCGTAACCCTTCGGTTCGGTGCCACGAACACTGTAAATCTGGAGAACCTATGGCTTTTCTGCCAGCCCATGGAATTGAACCGCACTCATAGGGGGCTTGTCGCCCGTCGTCCTACGCGCTGCGAAGACGCTGTGCAGGCGGGCGAGAAAACCCATTAAATGCGGAGATACATTTTGAATACACTATAATAGATACTTGCCTAGTGGAATAATCTCCATATATGTACTGGCCTTCTAAAGCGGGATTTTCACAACCTCGGTAGAACACACCTCCTGTCACTGATTGACCAATCTTGTGATCGTATGCATGAATTGGGAGCTCCTCACGACCTGTGGGAGATGTATAGTCTATATTATATTATTCAATTTATAATATATATGTAAATAAATTGATAAGTTTTCAACAGCTACTTTTTGAATTCATAATATGCGGTCAAAGGCGCATAGAGACAACGTCGTGTCAGGATTAGTGAGCTGGCACTAACCAAGATCCTACCCCACCTCCACGTGGTGACTCTGAAACTGACAGCGGATCCTGTCTGGCTAAGCGGTAGGATCCAGGAGAGCAACCATGGTATAAGTAGTGATGCAGACGTAGTTACGTTAGATGCGATCCGCTCGCAAGAGAGACGAGCAGAATCCTAGAGTGACTATTAAAGCGTCTCTCCTGGCTGATGGGAAAAGCTGAACAAATAAACATAAAGGGATGAGGGTGCATCCAGAGAAGAGACGTGGGCCCACATGGGGCGAAACTCGGAGCCCTGATGTGGGGGCCCAAATTGAGTTGCGTGTCCTGACAATCTCGAGGCATAATAAATGTGAGCACGGTGAGAAACCTGATAAACACTGTGAGCAGGCACCAAAGTAAAACGAACACGCATACGGACGATACACAGGTGAGCCGCCGGTGAGGCAGACATGCACGGTGCTGATCATGGAGCGACGAAAAGGCGTGGCAAACGTAGGGGTGACCTGACCACCCAAATGTGCAGAAAAACTGGAATGCCCAGCAGAGGCTAGAATCCAGTGCAAACGTTTCTACCGAATGGTGATAAATTGTGCACTGTGCACAGTGAGATAGAAATGGGTAAGGTGTCGCCCAGCAGACAATGTGAGCACAAGTGACGAAGAGAAAGTGGGCGGGTCCAGTCGGTGGAATGAGGGCACAAACAGAAATGGACGAAGAGACACCCAAAAAAACGTGGGGGACAAAACAGTGGCGAGCCTCGAAGATGAGGTCTCCATCCAAAGAACAATAAATGCGTTTTCCCTCGCAGAGAACTACTACTGCCTTGTAGTTCGATTGGGGACAATCAAAGCTAGCGGAGCAAACCGTACAAAAACTGGATGGCAGGTAAACCAAGTAGTCAAAAAAAAAGACTGGTAACCTGGGCAGACGACGCTCAACACACCGGGAGGGGAAAGGTTGTCTAAGTGTAGCTACCCTAAAAGAAAATAGCAACCTGCTGCTTGCAGGTTGGCTGGGGACAGCCAAGGCTGACGAGAGCAAACCCATTAAACGCTGGCTAAAACCGAACACATCGCCGAAGGATAAACACCAGAGCTCCAAATGGCGCCAAAGATGTGACGAAGCACACCCATGCTAAAGCTTCATGAATCAGATTTTCACATGAATAAGACAAAATTTGCTGTTGGAGGAAGGAGTCCCTAAAAACAACAGCAGAATTTATGGGAAAACTGGTACATCAGTCTAAGTGATGATCGCAGAGAGAAGAGAATTCATAATATCAGATGCAGTTTATGTTGATGTTAGAATATAGCAACTTTGTTGCTTTTTGTCACTTTGTCTCAATGTAAAGCGTTGTTCAGTTGGGGAAGTCTGTAGATCTCCGCAGCAGCAGTCTGAAAGATTATTAGTGTAATTAATTAATTAATTTTTGATAGTATTTATTACTGTTCTCATTTCATATCCTTTATTCTTGCTCCGTCTCATATATTTTACTCTCTAGTGTCGAGAAAGACGTACAGCGCATAGTGATGCACACAGAGAGCTCTCTAGTAATGTAGTGCTATGGAAGTATAATTCTAGCTACTTTCCGGTTTAGGTAGAAAAATGTAGCATTGGATCAAAAGGCATGAGTCAAAGCGATGCACGGCTATTAAAGAATAATAACAGCAGTGGCGGCGTATGACCCTCTTTGTTGGTGGGGCCAGACACATATTTTCAGAAAAATCATGGTTTTGGGTTAGGGTATATTTTAATTTATTAAATAATAAATACACGTTACACATTTGTTTTGGTGGGGCCTGGTCCCACTGGCCCTTAATGACGAGCCGCCACTGAATAATAGTAATAATACGAAGAAGACAAACGAACGAATCATAGATCGTTCATTACTGCTGCCTTGTAGTTGATTGGGGACAATCAAAGGCTAGCGGAGCAAACCGTTCACAAAACTGAACGGTAGGCAAACCAAGCAGTCCATTAACAAGACGGGTATAGCTGGACAGATGATCCTCATCAGCCCGGAAGGGCAGGTCGTCTATGGGTCGCTGCCCTGAAAGAAAATAGCAACCTGCTGCCTTGTGGGTTTTGGCTGGGGACAGCAAAAGGCTAACTGAGAGCGAACCCAGTAAACGCTGGTTGAAACCGAACACACCACAGAAGGATAAGCACTTGAGCTCCAATTGATACTGAAGGCTGTGCACGTACATTCCGTTCTTGATGTTTGGCTGTTTATATATCACAATAGAATGATAAAAACGGCTTAATAACGATCGCGCAGAGAGAAGAGAGAGAGAGATTGTTTATACTTACCAATGTGTCCACACAACAAATGATCATAACACTCAAACCCTTCTCTTGAATTCCAACCATAGTTTGCCCCTTTCTTTATGAGATCGATTTCTTCATAAGCATTCTGTCCGACATCGCCACATACTATACGCCCTCTTGATTCTCCTACAAATAAAATGCCAGAACAAGCAATGAGTTTGTTTGTATAGAATACCTGAATAGAAAACTGTTTTTACTGCCTGTGTTGCCGTCGCTTTAGGGCGGTGTAGAATAGGGAGGACATGCGCCTGTGGAATTTAATAAACACTACCAAAAAAATTATTTGGGACCGGTGAAGACTTCAAGCGCACCGCCCTGTTTATGACACATACCGGAGTAGTCACATAGCAGAAGTTGATAGCAGAAGAAGAAGAATGGCAGCATGGCCAGTGCAGTCATCACGAAATTGATCAGGTTATGATTGTTTCAATTAAGATTTAATTCTCCAAACATTTTAAAAAACTCATTGGTCTTACCGTGGATCGAACCCGTGTTCACCGAATGGGAGACCGCGCACTAATCCATTCGATCAGACCTGAATATATACATATATTCAGAATGTGACACAGTACACACACACTCTCTCTCTCTCTCTCTCTCGCGATCACCTAAAAGACCGATGTACCAGATCTCTCCATAAATTCACATACGTTCACATCTTCAGCGCCATTTGGAGCTCTGGTGCTTATCCTTCGGCGGTGTGTCCGGATTCAGCCAGCGTTTACTGGGTTCGCTCTCCGTTAGCCTTTGACTGTCCCCAGCCGTCCTGCAAGGCAACAGGTTGACTTCTACACATTTAGGACACGTGCATCCGATTTCAGCCAAACACAGTACTAAGAGCATACATATTACCATCGGCAAAGTATGAGTTTGAAACATGAACATTTAATAAGCCAGTGGAAATGAATATATGTTTTGAATATACGCAGTGGCGGCTCGTCTATAAGGGTCAGTGGGGCTCAAGACACAAATTTTCGGGAAAATCATGGTTTTTGGAGTATTTATTATTATTTGTCTATTCCGGGACGTTATTCCCCCTTTCGGTTTTTTGGTGTGGGCCGGGCCCCACTGGCCCTTAATGACGAGCCGCCCCTGACTACGGTCATGAACCCATATGGTCACTACCAGAAAGAAAAAAAATTTCAGACCATATTCCAAGACGAGAGGATACATAACTCTAACAGCAATATAATGAATATATATAACCCTAACAGTAATATAATGAATATATATAACTCTAACAGCAATATAATGAATATATGTAACCCTAACAGTAATATAATGAGTATAAAGACATGAAATCACGAGATAACAGGAACGCACCCACATTTACCTCCATTGTCTAGACCACATCTCCAAATGTTACGGATTCCGTAGGCATAGATCTCTGGCCTGCTGTCAGGTTCTCCCACAAATGGGTTGTCCACCGGGATTGTATATGGTTTAGTAGTATCTGAGTCTACATCTACTCGAATCACTTTTCCATGCAGAAGGGACCTGTGCCGTCGTTAAAAAAGAATAGGAAAATAAAAACTGGGGAATGTTAAAATAATCTCTGTAACCTGTGTTTCTGCAGCCATATCGCTCTGTAACCAAGGTTCTTAATTGGTATCGATATGTAACCAGGATTCTTACATTGGTATCGCTCTGTAACCAAGGTTCTTAATTGGTATCGCTATGTTACCCGGATTCTTACACTGGTATCGCGCAATACCTTCTTCTTCAAACGCTCCATATCGGCCACTTGTTGACCACTCTTTGTGATTTGTGTGTGATCCAAGCCTAAGAGCGATGGTACGTTGTGCCAGTTATGCGCCTACAAGTAGACCAGTTCATCCGATTTCTGCGGCTTTTTATTTACTAGGGTAGCTTCCCTAGGTGGCGTCTGTGGCCTAGGGGATAGTGACTCGGTCTATTAACCCCAACGTTCTGAGTTCGAATCACGCTGCGGACAGTTTGGTTACAAAAGGACGAAGGCACCACCCGTTCAGAAAGCAATGGCAAACTACTGAATGTAATAACGCCTAGATAAATCACAAACAGTGTTAAAAAGCTGGGGTTAATTCGCAAAGTTCTGTAAAGGATATGCAATTAACTTTTTAAAACTTAGCTTCTCTAGGCCCCTATACCAGTCGCCTCTTACGACATGCCTTGTAAGTCACAGTGTTACTATTCTTTGCTCCCATTGAGAGTCTCTGCAACACACGGGCGGTGCTATAACAATGTCATATAAAATAATATAACAATCTAATAATATCTTCTTTCTTTCTTCTTCTTCTTCTTCTTCTGCGTTCTCATTAGATTGGGATTTTGGATTCTCTAATAAAGGCAGCCGTCTGTCTCAGATTATCAGCAACGCCATACAGTTTGTCTTCTGCGTTCTCACTAGATTGGGATTTCAGATTCTCTAATAAAGGCAGCCGTCTGTCTCAGATTATCAGAAACGCCATACAGTTTGTCTTGGACGTTGGTGTAAGTGGATCACCTCTTTCTTCTCAAGTCTGCATACTGGGGACAGTTCTGCAGGATATAATTCCTATGATTTCTGCTTCCCCGTTTGTGTCGACCTCTTCCCGCAGTAAGTTTTGGCCACCCTCGTGATGGTAGGTCTGGCATTCTTACTGCGTGGCTAAATCTCCAAGGCAGATTGGCGACCGTAGAATCCGTTATCCCATTCCTCATTGTGAGGGTCGTTGCACCATGTTATGCGCCTTACAGCCCTGGTGCATCCGTTTTCTGCAAGCATTTGTTTCGGGTTAGGATTCCCTAGCGGACATGTACATCCGATTTCAGCCAAACCTCCTTACTCGCCTCTTACGACATGCATGGTAGGTAACAGTGGTTCTATTCTTTATACCCTAAATTTGGGCCCCGGTAACCACTCCGGGCGAAATTTAATAATAGAAATAATATAATGTAAAATATAAACTGAATGATAATAAAGAGAGATAAATGGAGATGAAGCTTACTTGTTCTGACCAGCGCGCATTGGGTCTCCAGCTCCTCCTCCGTCACCAATAAAGGCATAGAGATAACCATCCAATCCAAACATTAACTTAGAAAGCAAACCAAAAAGTAGAAATTATGATAGTGGGAGGCATGAAAGAGAGATGGGAGGAGTTTAGCAAGAAGAGAGAAAATATAACAGTGAGAGTGGTACAGCTGGAAGAAGTTTAGCAAGAAGAGAGAAAATAAGACAGTGAGAGTGGTACAGCTGGAAGAAGTTTAGCAAGAAGAGAGAAAATAAGACAGTGAGAGTGGTACAGCTGGAAGAAGTTTAGCAAGAAGAGAGAAAATAAGACAGTGAGAGTGGTACAGCTGGAAGAAGTTTAGCAAGAAGAGAGAAAATAAGACAGTGAGAGTGGTACAGCTGGAAGAAGTTTAGCAAGAAGAGAGAAAATAAGACAGTGAGAGTGGTACAGCTGGAAGAAGTTTAGCAAGAAGAGAGAAAATAAGACAGTGAGAGTGGTACAGCTGGAAGGAGTTTAACAAGAAGAGAGAAAATAAAATAGTGAGAGTGGTACAGCTAGGAGGAGTTTAGCAAGAATAGAGAAAATTAGAGTGGTACAGTTGGAAGGAGTTTAGCAAGAATAGAGAAAATAAGACAGTGAGAGTGGTACAGCTGGAAGGAGTTTAGCAAGAATAGCGAATATAAGACAGTGAGAGTAGTACAGCTGGAAGGAGTTTAGCAAGAAGAGAGAAAATAAGACAGTGAGAGTGGTACAGCTCAGAGGAGTTTAGCAAGAATAGAGAAAATTAAAGTGGTACAGCTCGGAGGAGTTTAGCAAGAATAGAGAAAATTAGAGTGGTACAGTTGGAAGGAGTTTAGCAAGAATAGAGAAAATAAGACAGTGAGAGTGGTACAGTTGGAAGAAGTATAGCAAGAATAGAGAAAATAAGACAGTGAGAGTGGTACAGCTGGAACAAAGCATAAAACATATGTAGTTAATCAATATGTATACAGTATAATCGTTGACCTAGCCACTCGGACAACAGAGGGTTGTGTGTTCAATCCCACGCTCGACGTTGCACACGTCAAAAGGAATTGACCCTCCTACCTTCTGCACACTAGGGATGGAGACTAGCAATGAGAAGTGAAGTGACTTCAAACCTTGAAGTGACTGAAAAGATTACGGGAAATTTTGTTTATTTATTTTAGAACTGCCTAAATTTTCTAGACCTGTGGTTGACTTTGAAACTGATTGGCTCATATAAGCCGCTGGGAGAGCTACTATTTATTTGTTTTAAAATGATCTGAAATAAATTTCATTTACCTACAAAATGGTATATTACTCATACAAATCTGTTAATAATTAAGTAAACTGCAGCTAACTTTATAGATACACCTGCAATGGGGGAAATAGGACCTCAGTTTCATTCAGCCACAATCCGTTTTTCATTTCATTAGCTAATCAGTTAAGTAAAATAATAAACGACCAGGTCAATCAAACTGACCTAACTGGGATCGAGAGAAAGAAGAGAGAGAGAGAGAGAGAGAAAGAGAGAGAGAGAGAGAAACTGACCTAACTTGTTGAAACAAGTTATTATAATAATTACAATGTGCAGAATGACCATTATACAGGGTGTTCAAGATAATTGCAGCCCCATTGACAATTCGAAAGTTGCCAGGTACACATTGAGTTGTGTTTATTTACTATTTAAACCGGTTCTGACTAGGTCGTCCTAGGTCACATTTGTTCATCGCCCCTTACCGCACTACAATTACACATGGTCACACAACCTTGACCTATACTACGTCATAACTGAACCTTCACATTTCCATACATATATGCCAGATTAGCTCCATTCACGGACTGCTTTTAAGTTGAACACCCTGTATATCCAGCTATATCAAATTACCTGAAAGTCGTCGTTTTGGTTTCTCCTGATATAATGTGTTAGAATACTAAATTGATTTTTTAAAATCAATAAACTTAAGATAACACATTCTTCTTCAATAGTTTGCCTAGTTCATTAATTACAAAACTAAATACCTTCCAGATAGTCATGACCTACTTATGTGTGCACCTGTTACTTACCTCTCCTCCGTTGTGGTTGTCATAAGGCTGTAAAACTTCCAGAAGCACTCGCTCGTAATTAGGATCAGCTTTATTGGGATTCGATTTAGACACTCTGACCTCACTAATGACTATCTTTGACGTGAAAGTTAAGCCAAAATCTCTCAATTCTGGTGGTAAAATATCTCCAGGCTTTCTATTTGTCGAATAGTAGACAAAAAAACGTCCGTTGACGGAATACTTTGGATGAAAGGCTGTTCCCAAAAATCCTCGCTCGTCGCCGATATAGTTGCTGACCTTTGCTTTCTTGGAGAAATCTAAAAGTAATTTTTCTCCACTTTTTGGTTCTAGTGTTGTAAATAAGTATCCGGCCTTTCTGAAAGAATTGATAATGTTTTTGATATAAATAATACAAGCGTGACTATGGTTACAGGAACGACAATGTATGGTTATCATAGTTAGAACATTGTCAACACAAATCTTATTCAGTGTTTGTTTGCTCTTGGTGCATACAGTTTTGATAGATATACTTATATCATCATGAAACGAAAGAATTGGAAAGATAACGAATCAATTAAACTAGTTCTTAAAAACATAGGAACATATACATAAAAGTAAAGTAAGTAAGTAAAGGAACCCTTTCATACCTAGTGGTATATAGGGCAATACAGTGTTATGCCAATATTTTTCATTGACCACCAGCCTTGAGAAGCGAGTTCACTAACAACTACGCTACCAGCCTCTCTATATACATAAAAAATAAATAAAACAAACTTATCTTTAGTTTTGTCAGATCAAAGGATGTGAAGTCATTTCACTTCACATTTCTACGACTTAATGAGCAGGAGCGGAAAATCATAACGACAGAGATGAGGTGTCTTAGAAGAGCTGCAGGTGTGACAATAAGAGACAAAATTAGAAATGAAGAAATCAGAAGGAGACTGGATGTGAAACCAGTCATGCAATTCATAAAAGAACAACAGATTAAATGGTTTGGACACCTGACAAGAATGTCGTGGTATCGCCTACCGCAGAGAGCCACACAGAAAAAGTATAATGAGTATAAAGGAAGAGGAATACCACGCAAAAGATGGAGCGACGGCATCAAGAACAGCCTTTCGAAACATGAATATCAACTTACAAAGTGCCTTAAAACAAGCACACACAAGATCACTACTTCTCCTCCCCTCCCAACACTTGTATAAAGAAGTAAATGGTGGAAGAGAAGAAGAATGGGCAGGAGGTAGGAGAGCCAATTCCTTTTCTCTTATGTGGAGCGTCGAGTGTAGGATTGAACTCACAACCATCTTGTGTCTGTGTCGAGAGATGAACGCTTACGAATGACGCTAATCCACCTCACACACATATACATAAATACTGAAAAGAATTATAACTAACGGTGAATAGAAAAAAGTCCCATAGCTTTTCATACATTAGGTATAAAGGCATGTTACTTCATATGTCTGGACCCAAGTTTGAAGGCGGTAGGAGGACAAATTTCTTCTCTCATGTGTGAAACGTCGAGCATGGGATTAAACCCGCAACCCTCTTATGTTTGATTCGATAAGCGAACGCACTGTGCATTAGGCTAATCCAGTGACGGCTCGTCATTAAGGGCCACTGATGCATGGCCCACCAAAAATAATGTGAACGTGTATTTATTATTTTATAAATTAAAACATAACAATCTCAAATCATGATTTTTCAGAAAATTTGTGTCTGGCCCCACCAGCAAAAATGATCACGAGCCGCCACTGCGCTAATCCTTCCAGCGGTGAATAAGAAGTACGAAAAGCTTAAAGAAGTCTTCTGCGTTAAAATGGATGTTAATGGTTCCGGTGAATTAGCTAGTTATCGGTATTTATTGTGAGTTCCGTGTGTTTCGTAAATACCATTTGCGTCGAAACATTGACTCAGTCCGTTACTGTATTTGTGTAACACTATTTCGCTTTTCCTGTTTATTTTTGTATTCTCGAATAGATAACAGAACAAAAATTCAATTATATCAGTTTGTATCTTATATCCAAATGTTACTTACGTATATAAACTTACTTGCTCGGCTACAAACAATCTCCCAGATCCATCTCCTGCATGTCGAGCCCAAAGAGGATTGGCAAGGTCATCTCGAATTTTTTTTAGACAGAGACATCCGACTGTGGCATTTGGGTTCTGAACGTATGTCAGATTACGGAGAAGAAGCAGACTAGTTAAAAGATCGGGATAGCAGTACAGAACATCAGTAAGTGCTACATGCTTGCAAAATCTGTAATAAGAGTTATTTGATAAAGACTTTCATTCTGACGTGAAATGGCAATTGATTGAAAGCAATGGGTGTGCTAAAACATACATTCACTATAACAGATTCTTCGGTTTCTTCAGTGATCCAACATCGCTTATGTTCATGTCTTTCGGTCAAATTTAATGTAGTACTAATGGTATATGTATGTGTGTGTAGTGTAGTCTCATGTGTAGTGGTATCTGCATGTGTGTAGTGTCATGTGTAGTGTTATTTGCATGTGTGTTGTCTCATGTGTAGTGTTATCTGCATGTGTGTTGTCTCATGTGTAGTGTTATTTGCATGTGTGTTGTCTCAGGTGTAGTGTTATTTGCATGTGTGTTGTCTCATGTGTAGTGTTATCTGCATGTGTGTTGTCTCATGTGTAGTGTTATCTGCATGTGTGTTGTCTCAGGTGTAGTGTTATTTGCATGTGTGTAGTGTCATGTGTAGTGTTATTTGCATGTGTGTTGTCTCATGTGTAGTGTTATCTGCATGTGTGTTGTCTCAGGTGTAGTGTTATTTGCATGTGTGTTGTCTCATGTGTAGTGTTATCTGCATGTGTGTTGTCTCATGTGTAGTGTTATCTGCATGTGTGTTGTCTCGTGTGTAGTGTTATCTGCATGTGTGTTGTCTCATGTGTAGTGTTATCTGCATGTGTGTTGTCTCAGGTGTAGTGTTATTTGCATGTGTGTTGTCTCATGTGTAGTGTTATCTGCATGTGTGTTGTCTCATGTGTAGTGTTATCTGCATGTGTGTTGTCTCAGGTGTAGTGTTATTTGCATGTGTGTAGTGTCATGTGTAGTGTTATTTGCATGTGTGTTGTCTCATGTGTAGTGTTATCTGCATGTGTGTTGTCTCAGGTGTAGTGTTATTTGCATGTGTGTTGTCTCATGTGTAGTGTTATCTGCATGTGTGTTGTCTCATGTGTAGTGTTATCTGCATGTGTGTTGTCTCGTGTGTAGTGTTATCTGCATGTGTGTTGTCTCATGTGTAGTGTTATCTGCATGTGTGTTGTCTCAGGTGTAGTGTTATTTGCATGTGTGTTGTCTCGTGTGTAGTGTTATCTGCATGTGTGTTGTCTCAGGTGTAGTGTTATTTGCATGTGTGTTGTCTCATGTGTAGTGTTATCTGCATGTGTGTTGTCTCATGTGTAGTGTTATCTGCATGTGTGTTGTCTCAGGTGTAGTGTTATTTGCATGTGTGTTGTCTCGTGTGTAGTGTTATCTGCATGTGTGTTGTCTCAGGTGTAGTGTTATTTGCATGTGTGTTGTCTCATGTGTAGTGTTATCTGCATGTGTGTTGTCTCATGTGTAGTGTTATCTGCATGTGTGTTGTCTCATGTGCAGTGTTATGTGCATGTGTGTGTAGTACCAGTTTAGTGGTATCTGCTCGTGTGTATAGTTTAAGTGTAGTGGTATCTGCATGTGTCTCATGTGGGTATTTATATGAAATAGATCGGAAAATGAACATCCTTCTGAAAACCAACCAGGATGCAGAGTCTCGAGTCAAGTACTAGAATATGTTGAAAAGTCTCCAGCCAAGTACTAGAATATGTTGAAAAGTCTCCAGCCAAGTACTAGAATATGTTGAAAAGTCTCGAGCCAAGTACTAGAACATGTTGAACAGTCTCGAGCCAAGTACTAGAATATGTTGAACAATCTCGAGCCAAGTACTAGAATATGTTGAACAGTCTCGAGCCATGTACTAGAACATGTTGAACAGTCTCCAAACATTGACAGTTTAGCAACTATTCATAGCGGAGCAGAGGAAGGTATCGCTTCTCTATCTTTTGGCTAAGTTGAAAATGTTAGTGCTCACTTGATCGTGGCTAAAGGGTGTGAGCCTTCACTAAACGCTAAATGGCAAAATAAAACCAACTCAAACAAACTCCAACGTCTCATTCGAAAAAGTAACCAAGTTCGGAGTTTACACGTTCAATCGTACTGGGTCCACCCATTGTGGCACTTCCGTGTTAAGACCAATTTTTTTTAAAAACTTTTTTTTTTTAAATGAAGATATCAAAACACATTTGAACTAGGTGAAAGTTGCTTTTGCAATGATGAAATCTGTTTTGAAAATTCAGTATAAATAGCAGAAAAACTAATGTCCGACTATACGAAAGCACTATCCTGACAGATCTGATATGCATATCAGAATTATTGAGTCTGACAAAGAAAGATGTCCATAGACTGTCCATATAGAATGTCCAACTTTCATCATTAGTGTCTTATGTATTGTCAAATAAATAATCAGACAGTAGATTTCTTATGAATGCTTTCCAAGAAAAAGGAAGAACACACTAAAAAGATTACGCGGAAATTGCTGTGACATTAAATAGAATGAGCTCTGACATATCTGCAAAAATGACCATCATTTAGACACCAGGGGAAATAATAAAGAAAGGAAGATCACAGTAACTCTAGCGTGCAGATCGATAATTCATTTTAATTTTGAGAAAATGTAACATTATCGATTTAACCTGATTTAAACTGTAACGACACAACAAGGCAGATATCGATAATACGAAATACTGAAGTAAAACTACATGGTTTATGTAAAATTAAAAAAAAAAAACTTGTAAATTAATTTTACAAAATACAGCAACAGATCTTTTTCTTCTTTGCGTTCATTCATTACGACCAATTTTAATCACTCCTTGTGATATGCTTCATCTTTGCCAAGAACGTGTATACGTTGCACATTGGTTTGGTAGGCCCCTAAACGCATAGACTTGTACATGTTTAGGACATGTGCATCCGATTTCAGTCAAACCTCCTTAGTCGCCTCTTACGACATGCGTGCAGGTAACAGCTGTTCTATTCTTTACACCCCGAATTTGGGCCCCGGTAACCACTCGGGCGGTAGATGAAATCGACGTTTCGGTTTTTAAAAAAAGGCTTTGTCAAGCAAATGATAGAAGATACATTACCGGACAAATGCATTCACACTTTAATTAGATATTTATTTCGTTTCGTTTTGAGCCTCACCCCAACGTCTTTTTTTCAAGAGTCTGCACCTTTGCGTAATTCTGTTTTCCACATAATTCGGTCATCAGCTAGTTTTTCCGATTTATTGGGACCAATAGAAAAGTTCTTCATTAAAGCCATGCAGACATCCTTATATCTAAACCTTATTTTCTAATAATTCTCTAATAATTCCTTAAACATCTAATATTACTCAAATCACGATCATATAGCCTTCTAATCATAAGAGTTAATGTGCAACGTATACACGTTCTTGGCAAAGATCAAACATATCACAAAGAGTGATTAAAATTGGTCATAAAGAACGAACACAAAGAAGAAGAAGATGTGCAAGTTAGCAAGATGTGCAATTATGTGTAACACTATTGACAGTACCCACCCATCTTTTTCCTTTGAGAAATTTGTAACAGTCAAACCAGGATCTAAAAGTGGCACAAGATCCTTGCATTTGTCATAAAAGTCTGTACAGTATCCCATACATAGACCTGGAAACTCACGAGCCTTGAACGAGACATAAACGAATTTAGAATGAGATATCGTAAGCTAAACTTGTATACAATAAAATAATAAAGTGATATATGTTTGAGATAGGTTGACTAGAGGGAGGTCAAGATGAGAATAGTAAAGAATACCATCATCCAATAGTTTGTCCTGTGTAGAACATGAAACATTTTGAAAATACAGGGTGTTCAAGATAATTGCCGCCCCATTGAGAAATCGAAATTTGCCAGATAATCTATCACGTTGTGTTTATTTACTATTTAAACCGGTTCCTACGTCACATTTGTTCATTGCCCTTCCGCACTATAATTACATACGTCCACAACCTTGACCTATACTACGTCATAACTGAACCTTCTCATTTCCATACATATGTCCAGATTAGCTCCATTCATAGGCTGCTTTTAAGTTGAACACCCTTGTATAAAGAGACATGAAGCGTTGGAGAAGACCATTATGGAAGGAGGCATCCCGGCAAAGAAGAGACGAGGAAGATGACGGAGAAGATGGATTCAGGATGTAACTGATGATATGATCATATGCGATAGAAAAATTCGAAAGGTTGTTAGGTGGCAAAGCCCTGCGCTGGACAAGTTATTTGATGATGATTAGCAGAGCTGTGTCACCTATACAGTCCATCGAACTTCGGTCTATGAGAGAGAGTGAGAGAGAGAGAGAGAGGGGAGAGGAAGGGGGTTGAGAGAGAGAGACATACATAATTTATCATGAAACGGATATGAAATTGAGTAACTAAATATACAAACAGTACCTTAGATGTTCCCTCTGCATCGTAAATATGAGCAGCGTATGGTGAGCATTTTTGACATAGTATATCCTTGATATAGCTTTGACAACTGTTCCAACTGTTTTCGTCTGTTTGTGATCTGATGTACATATACTCCTTTCTGATTTTGTTATCATCTTTTGCGCTGTTGAGAGTTTCAATCTTATTAACCATTAATGAATCATGAACTTATCTTCTTCTTCTTTGCGTTCGTTCTTTACCACCAATTTTAATCACACTTTGTGATATGTTTGATCATTGTCAAGAACGTGTATACGTTGCACATTGGTTTGGTAGGCCCTAAACGCATAGACTTCTACACGTTTAGGACACGTGCATCCGATTTCAGCCAAACCTCCTTAATCGCCTCTTACGATATGCATGGCAGGTAACAGTGGTTCTATTCTTTACCCCAAATTTGGGCCCCGGTAACCACTCGGGCGAGTCAAGGTATTAAAGTTTTCCTTTACTTATGAGATCAACAGTAACATTCAAACACAAATAACTAAACAACTGAAAGCAGCAATTCTAATTCATAAAGTGTCATATATATCTATTCATTACTGTATAATACGGTAACATGGATATCGAAAGATGCTACACAACTGCTACAGAAAGATCCTACGAATATCATGGACAGAAAAAATAAACAACACTGATGTCCTGAAAGAACTAAATGTTAAAGAGAATTGGCTGATAAACAACATACTATACAGAAAAATTACATACTTTGGTCATCAAGCGTCACGATGACTTGGAAAGAACAATACTAGGGGCAGGGTCCCAGGACGCAGAGGCAGACCAAGAAGAAGATGGCTACAATATATTAAAGAAACCATGAACATGACCATCGACGAAGTGGGTGAACTGGCTAGAGACAGATCGAACAAGTAAATAAAAGGTAAAATAGAAACATTTGCTATCTGAGTTTACAGAAGAATTTAACTTATTTCATGAAAGCAACACCAAATAAATAACTTGTAGAAAAATTGGTAATAAAAAAGTTATTATTCTATGTGCTTAACAAAGACAATTTAATAATTTTAACAAAGGTATTGCAAAATGCATCCGGTGGCGTCTGTGGCTAGGGGTTAGTGACTCTGTCTATTAACCCCGACGTTCTGAGTTCGAATCACGCTGCGGACAGTTTGCTTGCAAATTGTTTCCGTTGATTTTAACAAAGGACGATGGCGCCACCCGTTCAAAAGCAATGGCAAACTACTGAACGTATAAGTGGTGCCTAGAAAATCAACGACTTGTTTACTGTGGTTGATGGCTACGTCCTTTGGGATATGCCACGATTTTCATTTTCATTGCAAAATGCACCCCAATAACAAGAAAGAAAACTAGAAACAGAACTTGAAACAGAACAGGAAAAAACAAGAAACAGAATTAGAAATAGAACATGCAAGAGAACATGAAAAAACTGGAAACAGAACTAGAAACAGAACAAGAACATAAAGAAACAGATCAGAAAACAGCAAGACATGTGAGACAGTTAATACAACCATGTTTTGTTTCATGCTCTGTTTCATGTTATAGCAGTCATATGCTTATCTGTAATCTCTGTTTGTCGTTAAACTCCGTTTGTCGTTAAGTTCCGTTTGTCGTTAATCTCCGTTTGCCATTAATTTCCGTTTGTCGTTAATTTCCGTTTGTCGTTACTCTCCGTTTGTCGTTACTTTCCGTTTGTCGTTACTCTCCGTTTGTCGTTACTCTCCGTTTGTCGTTAATCTCCGTTTGCCATTAATTTCCGTTTGTCGTTAATCTCCGTTTGTCGTTACTCTCCGTTTGTCGTTAATGTCTGTTAGTTTGTAAACTACATTATTAAGTTAGCTTGCTATCAACATCACTGATAACTCACGCGCAACATCCAAGTTCCGAGTAAGTAGAACAAAATGTCAAATTCTTATGTGGTCGGAACGGGGCGCGGAAATCTAGACACTGTGGATGGCATTTGATGATTGCAGCAGAACACAACAGCAGTAGCAGCAGCTGAGATAAGTAGACTTTGATGTTCGTCATTCTGATGTAAATCAAGATTGTTTATGACAAATGAAACGATTAAAAGTATATGTAGTAAATTAGGAAGGTCAAAGATCGAGCAAAATGGTACCTATTATTTATAACGTTAGATGTATGCTTTAGTTTATTTAGTATTTCGTGTTCGTATATGTTTACTTGATAAAGACCTTGTTAGTCGAAACGTTGCTGTATTTTGTAATTGTTTTTGAAATTTGTAAAACTATAGTACTTTGTGATTATGTGTTTTATCAATCAAATAGTTTTACTGCAGTCTCGTCTATATTGTGATTATTACATAAGCACACGTATTGCAACGCCGACGGCCACACTGGGCCGGGCAGTACCACAATGACTTTGGATACTGGACTTAAGGCGACTGTGTACCAACATATCCTTAAGACTTCTGTCCCGTCTGTAAGCCACCAAAGAATAGTTGGGGAAGACTGAACGGGTCTCATGATCTGACTTAAGGATAGACAGATGACGGAATAAAACATTTTTCACCAGTGAACTATGGGGTGGAAAGTTAAGATAAGTTTTACCGTGTCAGAGTTAGCAGTCCTAATTATCTATCTAATTGTGGAGAATCGGTTGATTTCGTTGTATGGTACCTTGCGATCACGTGGGCTCAACGTATTACATTTCCATGCTTCTTAGTACTTTTTCTTCTAATGCCTTTTAATCTATATGTGCATATGTTGCATGTATTCAAGTTATATATTTACTTGATTTTTATTGTTTCTCTTCTTTTCTATTTCTAGTTTTTATGTGTGTTTTTGTGTTACATTTATTTCGTTATTCGTTTTATTCCCAATTTTCATTAGAAACGTTTGTATGTAGTCGTCCTTATGTTTTTGTTTTTAATTCGTCACTCCTGTTGTTCGTTTGCTTGATAAAGGCTTGTTGGTCGAAACGTTGCTGTATTTTGTAATTGTTTTTGTAATTTGTAAAACTACAGTACTTTGTGATTACGTGTTTTGCTTATGTAATACAGACTCATACTGTATCTTTTCCTTTAGTCGCGTTTGTTATTGAAGATGATTTCACATGTGAGTCCCAAAATATAATCTACTCTATCAATTGCAAGCGGTGTTCTAAGGCATATATCGGCGAAACAGGCAAAATGCTCAGTGACCGTTTCGGCCAACACTTACGCGATATACGCCAAAGCTCTTTGACCCCTGTAGCCACGCATTTTAATGGAACTGACCATTTGGGTGCTCGCGACGTCCAGGTCTCTGTCATCCGATCATTTTCATCTGATGATCGTAGTCGATTTGCTCTGGAGAATCGCTTTTTTTTCTTTATATGGTACCTTGCGACCTCATGGACTCAACGCTCTACATTCCTGTGCTTCTCAGTACTTTCTCTTCTCATGCTCTATATTTTATATGTGTATATATTAAATGTATATGAGTCATATATTTACTTAATTTCTGTATTGTTTCTCTTATTTTTCCACTTACAGTTTTTCTTTATTTATTTCGTTATTCGTTTTTAGTCTCATATTTTCATTCGTTTTTAACCGTTGCTATATCTTTGTTAAAGTCTATATGTAGTGTTCTGAGTTATCCGTCAGGTTTGTTCTATCGTTTTACTTGATAAAGGCCTGTTTGGTCGAAACGTTGCTGTGTATTGTCATTGTATTTGTATTTTGTAAAACTACAGTACTTTGTTATTACGTGCTTTGCCATTCTACATAATTTTACTGCAGTCTCCATCTATATTGATATTACTTTACGTTCTTGCATGGCACTAACACACTTTGATATTTTATTCGTACACATGTCACTAGAACACGGCAGTAAAACACATCTGTATTTTATATTTACATGTCACTAGACACGACAGTAAAACACATCTGTATTTATATTTACATGTCACTACACGACAGTAAAACACATCTGTATTTTATATTTACACATGTCACTAGCACACGACAGTAAAACACATCTGTATTTTATATTTACACATATCACTAGCACACGCAGTAAAACACATCTGTATTTATATTTACATGTCACTAGCACACGACAGTAAAACACATCTGTATTTTATATTTACACATGTCACTAGCACACGGCAGTAAAACACATCTGTATTTTATATTTACACATGTCACTAGCACATGTAGTAAAACACATCTGTATTTTATATTTCACATGTCACTAGCATTTAGTAACACATCTGTATTTATATTTACATGTCTACTGCACGTAGTAAACACATCTTATTTTATATTTACACATGTCACTAGACACGCAGTAAAACACATCTGTATTTTATATTTACACATGTCACTAGCACACGGCAGTAAAACACATCTGTATTTTATATTTACACATGTCACTAGCACACGGTAGTAAAACACATCTGTATTTTATATTTACACATGTCACTAGCACACGACAGTAAAACACATCTGTATTTTATATTTACACATGTCACTAGCACACGCAGTAAAACACATCTTATTTATATTTACACATGTCACTAGCACACGACAGTAAAACACATCTGTATTTTATATTTACACATGTCACTAGCACACGGCAGTAAAACACATCTGCATTTTATATTTACACATGTCACTAGCACACGGCAGTAAAACACATCTGTATTTTATATTTACACATGTCACTAGCACACGACAGTAAAACACATCTGTATTTTATATTTACACATGTCACTAGCACACGGAGTAAAACACATCTGTCATTTATATTTACACATGTCACTAGCACACGACAGTAAAACACATCTGTATTTTATATTTACACATGTCACTAGCACACGGCAGTAAAACACCATCTGATTTTATATTTACACATGTCACTAGCACACGCAGTAAACACATCTGTATTTTATATTTACACATGTCACTAGCACACGGTAGTAAAACACATCTGTATTTTATATTTACACATGTCACTAGCACACGACAGTAAAACACATCTGCATTTTATATTTACACATGTCACTAGCACACGGCAGTAAAACACATCTGTATTTTATATTTACACATGTCACTAGCACACGGCAGTAAAACACATCTGTATTTTATATTTGAAAAATGAAAATCGTAGCATATCCTTTATACATGACTAGCCATCAACCACAGTAAACGAGTCGTCGATTTTCTAGGCACCACTTATACGTTCAGTAGTTTGCCATTGCTTTCTGAAAGGTGAGGTCTATTTATCACCTTTCGTAAAATCCTACGGAAACGAATTTGTTTCAAATTGCCTACGCGGTGTTTGAACCAGGTACGCTTTGGTTGGGATTTTAAATTTATACATGTTACAAAAACACGGCTTCAAGACAATTCTCTTTTCTATTTAAAGACTTTACTTAAACACACCGCTACTTTATACACCTAGCCGTCATTCGTAAAACACTTCTCTATTATATTTATACCTTTCTTAAAATACTTTGAATAAAATACAAGTAACAGAACAATACATCATTTTATTTTGTAATAGTTGGACACGATATTTCAAGGAAATAAACACATCTACGCAAACAGCGAGAGAAGGAGAGAAAGAAAGAGAGAGAGATCATAAAGCTACTTACATCAAACGCTTCGTTGTTAATCTGGCGCAACGTTTTCAAAAACACAGTGTATTAGACTTGATAAAGCCTTGCCTACTCACAATTGCACATCAACATAATTATCTCAGCAAAGTGGTCTGCAACAAGCAGTCATGTGTTATAATTATTATTTAATAGATATTACATAGCTTTGAAGTCTCGGTAAGGTTCGTCCGATTGTCGAGACACCGTTTATAAGAAAAGCATGCTTTCACGCAATAAATCAATTAAAGGTGTCATATTATACCGGATTTTATAACGAGCGAAAGAGATAAAAAAAAATACTACTTGTGTATATATGTAATATCTAAGTGGTTACGTTTTTTGTCTTACGTTCCAACGGTCGTGTGTTCTCGCGATCGTTCTTTTTCGGCCATTTTGACATTCTTACTGTGATATATAAATAGCCTACACCAAGAACGTTTGTGATACGTCACATCTTCAACGCCATTTGGAGATCTGGTGTTTATCCTTCGGCGATGTGTCAGATTTCAGTCAGCGTGGTTCGCTCTCCGTCAGTCATTAACTGTCCCCAGCCGACCTGCAAGGCGGCAGGTTGCTATTTTCTTTTAAGGTAGCGACCCTTAGACAACCTACCCATCAGGGTCTCTGCCCACGGTTGGGTGTTCGAATCAGGATCGCGCCGTTATGTTCACGGGTTGATTTTCCCTGGAGATCCTTACGGTTGTTGCCGGGGCTACAGAGGTTGTGCTTTGTGAAATAATCTCAATAGACAGAGTGCCATTTTAGCGGAGATGCCCTGAACTATATGGGTAAAACTGGTGCAATGAAGCCATTCTTGCGTCTTTAGACCCACATTATGTAGTTAATGTTTATTGCTCGACAGAGGAAGAGATTTGGGTACTCATGCTAACAAGCCCAAGAAATTCGACGATTTAAATATTCATAACTACATTTTATTATTGGAAAGATTCTCTCTACGTACGTACGTGTTTGTGTGTGTGTTTGTTTGTGCGAATATGTATATGTGAACGTCCAAATGGTTCAAAGTCGAAGGATTGACTTCATTGCACCGATTTTCCCCGTAGGGCTCCTTCCTGTCGGCACAGATGGTATGCCATCTGCCGAGAGCATTGCGCAAAGCGTGAACACCGTAGCTCCGCTAACTATCCTAGGGATCTCATAGAAAAATCGCACTTGTGACTTGGTCCGGATTCGAACACACAGCCTTCAGTACGACATGCAAACTACTAAATCACTTCACCATTAAGTCCCCCCAATTATATAAATATATAAACTCCACTCGGGTTTCCCCACTGTTCTAAGAATATACCGTCACGTGGTATCAGAGTACTACTAAAAAAAGATTCCGATTATACACGTTTCATGACATCACTTCCGTTTCTCATACGTCACTGTAGCTAAGACAATGAATAAATCTGTAGGGTAGCCATTTTTCATTCAGAATTCTGTTGAGTCTGAACCGCTGGACTTGTCCATCGCAACTGCGGTCAGGGACATTTACAACAACTCCCAAATAAATTCTGTGTAGAATACTTTCAGATAATAAAAGCACAAAGAAGGACAGGCATCGGGTCAACATCTTTTCACAATGACTGATACCATTATACGTCGAGAGATTCAGAGACGAGATGACCCGTTTGGCATTCCTGCCTGCTTCTACTGGACCATCGACGAAGTCGCTGATTGGATCGAAAGTATTGGTTACGGCAAATACAAGGTACTTTGGTTTTTGTTTTGTTTTAAGTCATAATGACGTTAGTTTGTCACAATCCACTGTTGGGTGGAGGTTCAGAAAAGTAGCAGAAGCAAAATATACAACTCAAATAGTAACATGTCCCCTTACGGAATGACGATTTCATCACAGCCAGCCTGAAAAATCTGTTTCTAATAAGTTCTCCTGTCCTCTTCCAGGGTCATGTTCAAGATTTCTTTGATGTCCAGCTGCCACCTTCGTTTTAGTCGTTCCCTGCTTCATACTCCATGAACCATGTCTTCCATTACCGTTCTCTCCACACCACTGTGACGCTTAACGTGACCAACATATTTTCATCTCCAGGACATAATGTTTGTTATTTATGAGCCAATGCTCCTCGATATGCAGATCTTGTAGGATGCCTTCGTTCTTTCTCTCTTCTGTCCTGGCTGCTCTAAATTGTTTATGTAACACCTTGTTTAAAAAGCTTCTATTTTGTTCTTTAATTTTTGTGTTATGGTCCACTATTCACATCCATATGTTGCCATATGGAATATACATGTACTCAGATGTCTTACTTTTGTTTCTTTGATTGTGACGTGACATAGTTTCTTCATGCTGACCACCCTCTGGAAATCCATGGCTAGTCTTCTTCTAAGTTCTTTCCTACAATCTACATTGTTGTTGATTAAATAGCTAAGATATTCAAAATAGGTGACGTTTTCTATGTCATCATTATTGATGGTAATTTTGGGTTGAGATTTTGCTTTGTCAATTGATATAATTTTAGTTTTCTTTGTATTCAGAAAAAGATTATGATCTTCGATGTGTTTTTTGACAGACTGAATTAGATGTTCCAACTCATTGACACTATTTGAGAGAAGAAATGTGGCATCTGCGTACCTTAATTCTGGAGTAAAATTTCTACCAATAAACACACAACTGCGCAGCCCAAATATTTGAGCAATTTTGTTCTCACAGAAAGTTTTAATTTTTAACATTTTGGTTTGGTTTTTTAGATTAAAAAAAGTTGCTTCACATTATATTTTTTTTCTTTTTTTCAATTTGTAAACACAAGAACACTACATATATATTACATGAATAAAACAAAAGAACCACAAAGGAAAATTACCAACTGTGAAATGAGATGATGAGGAGAGTGGTAAATAAAACGAGACCATATAAGAAATGAGGAAATTAGAAGAACAGTTGGAGTAACACCTGTTGTTAGATTCATTGAAAAACAGAGACTCAAATGGTTTGGCCACATGGTGAGAATGAACCCGAATACACCAGTTGCAAGAGCGTACAACTTAAAAATGGAATCACCAAGAGGAAGGGACAGACCAAGAAAAAGATGAATTGATATAGTTACATACATCTTAAAACTCCACAATACCACAGCATTTCAAGCGATTGAGCGTGCACTATCTCAGAAACCGATCATCATTTAAACATGCGACGCCTAACGGCAAAAAGTAGAGAAGGACAAAAGAAAGTACTTCAACGTTTAGAATACATAAACATACTCATTATGCGTTAGTACGTGGCAACCTGATTGCTATATTGCGTCTATTGGCTGGTTGTCTCCGGCTTCAGCACGTTTTTTCTGGAGCAGACAGTGGTCTAGCTCGAAGGATAGGAAAGTTGTAATAGAAGTAGGAGAAAAGACAAGAAAAAGATTCCGCTTCAGTCTCAAGAGAGAGCATGGATACCATTTAACCCTTAGCTGGGGAGTGAGCTGGTTGCAGCCAGAGCAACTACCACTCGTCGGTGGGTTCCGCGCTGTCACCTTATGAGACCTCATTCTGCTCCCCGCCTTTTTTCTGTCATTCCCCCTTCAGTCTGTTCGGCTTGGTTAGACCTGCCAGGAGTTAAGACTCCGGCCGACATAACTTGAATGATCATCAAGACATACAAAGCCTCCAACCACGATAAGGTAGACTAATGTGGAGGGATGCTACGCTCATTGACAGTCTGTTGAAGTGTCCTAAGTGCAAATATAACTATTCTAGATAGTTTTCTCCGTGTATTTCAGTTACTAGATGTGAAGATAGTAAGTGGTTCCAGTGTAAAGATAACCTCGTTAATTGTGAATGAGAAAGGGAGACGACAGAATGTGAAACACATAAATATTTGAGTTATCTGTTTCAGGAAAATTTTCGGTCCCACTTTGTAAATGGCCGGAAGCTGTTAACTGTGGACGCATGCGTACTTCCTAAGATGGGCATCACACATTTTGGCGACATTCTGGTAAGGAACACTTTTTAAAATGTTTTATATAATATTTGCAACATTTGAATTGTACATGTGTCTTCCCGTCTTTCAATTTACCTTGAAGCTGTACGGATCACAAGACAAATGCACATTTCAAATTACTTCAAGACATACACAGTCTTGCATCATACGGGCAGATGGTGTCTATGGTGTAGAGGTAGAACGTTCGCCTTTTGCTTCAGTGGTACTCGGTTCTTTTTCCGCGTGAAGCGATCGGGTTATGTTCGAATGATTCCAGATCTTAATGTCGATAAGATCAAGATCATGTCCTATTAAAGATAATAAGCCCGCCTGCCCAGCGCGGTGGACGCCGGGGGACAAGCCTCCTGTGAGTGCGGCTGAATTCCGTGGGCTGGAAGAAAAGCCACAGGTTCTCCAGATTTACGGTGTCCGTGGCACCAAACCGAAGGTTTACGATGTTCATGGCACCGAACCGAAGAGCTGAAAGCTCAAGTGCTTCTGGATCGAAAAAAAAATTTGGAGATATAAACATTGTTCTTGTGTTCAAGTACAGCACAAAAAAAACACTTGGTAGTTAAAAATCAATAAGAGTAGGCTGGAAAGCCACTGAATGAAAATGAAAATCGTGGCATATCCTTTCAGGACGCCGTCATCAACCACAGTAAACTAGTCGTCGATTTTCTAGGTACCACTGATACGTTCAGTAGTTTGTCATTGCTTTCTGTACGGTGTGGTCTGTTTTTACCGTTCATAAAATTCATACAAACAAATTTGCTTCAAAACTGCCCGCCGCGGAGTTTTAACCAGGTAAACTTGGGTTGTGCTCGAGCTTATTCCCGCTGAAGCTACAGACGCCCACTGCCTGGGCAAAATTCATTAACAGTTATAATTTCCACTACTTTACACCATCCTCCAAAACATTTAATTGGCGACCCTCAAAGGAGATATCGAAGTCGTGTAATGTCAATGAAATATGTATGTGTAAGAAGGAGATCAAAGTCGTGTAATGTCAATGAAATATGTATGTGTAAGAAGGAGTTCAAAGTCGTGTAATGTCAATGAAATATGTATGTGTAAGAAGGAGATATCGAAGTCGTGTAATGTCAATGAAATATGTATGTGTAAGAAGGAGATCAAAGTCGTGTAATGTCAATGAAATATGTATGTGTAAGAAGGAGATCAAAGTCGTGTAATGTCAATGAAATATGTATGTGTAAGAAGGAGATCAAAGTCGTGTAATGTCAATGAAATATGTATGTGTAAGAAGGAGATCAAAGTCGTGTAATGTCAATGAAATATGTATGTGTAAGAAGGAGATCAAAGTCGTGTAATGTCAATGAAATATGTATGTGTAAGAAGGAGATCAAAGTCGTGTAATGTCAATGAAATATGTATGTGTAAGAAGGAGATCAAAGTCGTGTAATGTCAATGAAATATGTATGTGTAAGAAGGAGATCAAAGTCGTGTAATGTCAATGAAATATGTATGTGTAAGAAGGAGATATCGAAGTCGTGTAATGTCAATGAAATATGTATGTGTAAGAAGGAGATCAAAGTCGTGTAATGTCAATGAAATATGTATGTGTAAGAAGGAGATCAAAGTCGTGTAATGTCAATGAAATATGTATGTGTAAGAAGGAGAGATCGAAGTCGTGTAATGTCAATGAAATATGTATGTGTAAGAAGGAGATCAAAGTCGTGTAATGTCAATGAAATATGTATGTGTAAGAAGGAGATCAAAGTCGTGTAATGTCAATGAAATATGTATGTGTAAGAAGGAGATCAAAGCCATGTAATGTCAATGAAATATGTATGTGTAAGAAGGAGATCAAAGTCGTGTAATGTCAATGAAATATGTATGTGTAAGAAGGAGATATCGAAGTCGTGTAATGTCAATGAAATATGTATGTGTAAGAAGGAGATCAAAGTCGTGTAATGTCAATGAAATATGTATGTGTAAGAAGGAGAGATCAAAGTCGTGTAATGTCAATGAAATATGTATGTGTAAGAAGGAGATCAAAGTCGTGCAATGTCAATGAAATATGTATGTGTAAGAAGGAGATCAAAGTCGTGTAATGTCAATGAAATATGTATGTGTAAGAAGGAGATATCGAAGTCGTGTAATGTCAATGAAATATGTATGTGTAAGAAGGAGATATCAAAGTCATGTAATGTCAATTAAATATGTATGTGTAAGAAGGAGATATCGAAGTCGTGTAATGTCAATGAAATATGTATGTGTAAGAAGGAGATCAAAGTCGTGTAATATCAATGAAATATGTATGTGTAAGAAGGAGATCAAAGTCGTGTAATGTCAATGAAATATGTATGTGTAAGAAGGAGATCAAAGTCGTGTAATGTCAATGAAATATGTATGTGTAAGAAGGAGATCAAAGTCGTGTAATGTCAATGAAATATGTATGTGTAAGAAGGAGATCAAAGTATAATACGTGGTTACCCCGAAGTACTTGTCCTTTCTATCACTGAAACAAACGATTAATGAATCTACTTTCAAATGCGCTTATGCCCACAGAGAACATAAATAACTAGTTTTATAATACTAAAAGCCTAAATCAACGTTTCCCAAAGTGGGCGTACCGCCCCCAGTGGGCGATGAAGCGTTCTAGAGGGCGAGTGGGTTCAGAAGAATTTGGGAGGTGTTCAGGCGATTAGGGGTCGGTGGCTCCTTAAAGAAGAAATTAATAATGTGTTTTAAAATACATTATTTTCGTGATTTTGCGATTGAATAATCATTTAAAATTTGAATTCTGCATTTTAATTCATCTTATGCCCATCTTACACTATCCATTTTTTCATCAATTTTCTATTTCATGCATATAATCATTTGAAAATTCACCATGTATGACAGAAATATATATATCAATTTTCTATGTCAAAGAAAATAGAGCATGTATATATGTGGGAGGGGGGCGTTGGCAAACTGTTGTAAGGAGGAGAGGGCGTTACAAAGTTTATGTCGCGCAAAGTGGGCGGCGGCCGAAAAGTTTGGGAACCCATGGCCTAAATGAACAGATATACAATTGCCCATTTCTTCTTTGCGTTCGTTCTTTACGACCAATTTAATCACTATTTGTGATATGTTTGATCTTGCCAAGAACGTGTATACGTTGCACATTAGTTTGGTAGGCCCTAAACCCTAGACTTCACATGTTTAGGACACGTGCATCCGATTTCAGCCAAACCTCTTAGTCGCCTCTTACGACATGCATGGCAGGTAACAGTGATTCTATTCTTTCACCCCAAATTTGGGTAATCACTCGGGCAATTGCCCATTTAATAACTTTTGTTGAAAGAATAAACAGGAAGATCATAAATGAGTACAGATGCAGAAAGTTATTGAGGTCAACGTCCATTCGAAAGAGTGAGACGAACTGTCCAATTAAAAATAATTATTGCAAATAAAAACACTCGAAAGAACAACGCGTCTGAAAGCATGTGCGTGTTATCCCAAAGCAAGGATCATATAAAGAGATGGATGCGATACTTGCTTTGAGATAACACGTGCTTGAGACAGGTCCGTATGCTAGTATCAATTTCTTGACATCCTTAGAATTATGTTTTAGTTTATTAAGTATTCTGTTTCTATTTGTTATCTTGATAAGGCATATGGTCGAAACGTTGAGGGCTGTTTATTTTCATATTTAATTATTAATTTGTCATTACTTATGTAATACTGTATATACATGTCTTTGTTCAATCTCCCATTTACTCAGTATTACCGCAGCCTCCCTACGGTTTTCTCCAGATCTGATCTGATCTGGTCTGGCCACCTCAGATTTGTAGATTTTCGTACATCGCATCTTTTCCACAACTCATCTGTCGGTTTGAAATCTTCTAATCATGTACGTGTTCTGTGCATTAACTATGCAACAATGCATTGGTTGATTCAAGTAAACTCATATAAACTGTTTTAATCGTTGTTATTAAAATGGACATGACATATCCACGAGAAGACATAGTTTCAAATCACATTTCTGTAGTGCTAATATTTAATACAAAAATTTTACATTGATCAGGCAAAAGGGTACACATGAAACCTCAAATAGGCAAATCAGTACACAATTTGGAATATGCGAGCGAAATTATGTAGTAACGTTAATTACTTCTTATTTGTCATAAATGACTTCTCTTTCTTCATCTTCGCTCTGGGATAACTATAGTCTGTCCATTAATTCGTGAGCACGTTTGAAATTGATTTTCTCGAAAACTACCTGTTGGATCTCAGTGATTTTTGCATGCAGCCTTAGAATATCCATGACGCTAAAATAAAGCTAACCAGTAGTCCATAGATGCTACGGATTTTGCACATCGGCGAATTCTTTTGATCTTTTATGACAATTGCAAATACGGGGCTCAAATTTTAGATTTTACAGTATCCTAGAATTTGTCCATGTCAATTCTATTCATAGGTGTATCTCCATATTAACTTGATAGGTCAAGTAATTAAGTGTGTTGCCCTTTATGTGCAATCGTGAACTTGGATACAATATGCAACAGTTAGTCCTCCCTTCGGTCACCATTAGACCCCAGGGTGTCTTAACTTCACCACAAATTGTATGATGGTAGACGCATTTGGATATGGAAATGTATATGTTGCTATTTCTCAGTCTGTAATCAAAATATGATTTGTATCATCCCTAATCTGACGATTCCATGAGGTTGATAATTGTTACTGGCTGGACAAATTGTAATCCATCTCGGTGCCAGTACTCGTCTTCCTCTCGGAGCACATGTTCAACACACTTCTTCCAGAACTGCATGTCTATCATTGAGAAGGACTCACGTGTCAGAACTTCAACATCACACATTTTAAACGTCCTGTTCTGTTCGGCAACTTGTCCTTTTACTTTAGCCCAGACAAGCTCTATCGGATTGAGCATGATATGGAGGTAGTCGCAAAGACGTGTGGCCGTATTCCGCAATGATTTTGTCAATATGAAACACCTTTGTCTTATTTGTCATCCTCACCAGGTGCAACAACTCGGGTTTCAAATATGTATCATCGAAGCTGACATTTTCCTTAGCAAGCCAAGTCCTAATTTGATCTTTTGTATTTGATGCAGTTGGTACTTTGTCTTCCACTGATACTGCGTTGTGATAGGATGCATTATCCATTACCAAGCATGATGGTTTGTTTAGAATTGGAAGTAGATCTTTCTCCATCCAGTGCCTGAAAATATGTCCATTCATTTCTGTGTGGTAGTCCCTACCGTCGGTACTTTTGATTGGAAAATAAGTCCAGCGTCATGGACAAGACCTTCTTCACTGCTTCCTGCATGTGTTAGTATAATACGCTGGCCTTTGCTGCTTGGTATTTTTCTTTTCTGTTCACCGTCTACTGATTGCCATTCTTTAGCATTGGTGTGGTGAGCATTGACCCAGGGTTCGTCCAAATATACAATATCATAGCCTTGCCTCCGCCGCTCACAGATCTGCCTCAGATATTTACTTCGGGCAGCAATTAAATGTGCTTTTCACAAATAATATTCCTGCCGCCTATAGTTTTTCTGAAGGTGAAGCCCGCGGCTCTTACAATTTTCCATAGAGTACTTTTAGAAATGTCTATGCTGCAATCTGATTGCAGTTTTAATTTCAGTTTCCTGAGAGTAACAAGTTGATTTGTCGCAAACATTTTCAAGAGCTCCGTCTTATGACATCTATGTCAAAGTCGTCAATTGTTCTTTTCCTTCCTTGCTTGACATTAGTGCACTTTGTGTCCTGTTTAATCCATCGGGAAAAGGATTCTCTATTCAGACCAAGCGCCAGTTGCGCTCGTTTCTCAGGGTTATGAATATCGCAATATAGATGACCTCTCTTAGATTTCCTACGGAAGTGTTGGTATAGTAAAACTGTAACCTTCTGCATTGTTATAAATGTGCACTTCAGACTCATTATGAATGTGATATCAATGTCAGTTTTGATAAGCCAACAAATATGATACAATAGCTTCATACAAATAGCGAGATACGCCTATAACTATACAACGGTATCCCAATTATAACGTCATATGCTTTCCGCTTTCAAAGTCGACTGGGTTAGGTGCACGGGATTTCGTGAAATTGTTGTATACTCACGATATTTCTATGTTACCATAATGTATTTTTAGAACAACGCGTCTGTGTACCGTAGATCTGTTACTATTGTGTACAATCCGGTGAGGTTGATTTTAATATAACCTGAAGAAGAAATATTTCAAACTACATCAAATTTTCTTGGAAAAAAATATTTCTCTAGCGTCATGGATATTCTAAGGATGCTTGCAAAAAATCACTGAGATCCAACAGGTAGTTTTCGAGAAAATCAATTTCAAACGTGCTCACGAATTAATGGACAGACTATAACTACATGTTAACTACTCGTTGTGATTTGTATGTGATTTGAGTTAGAGATCGTGAGTATTTTTTTCAAGTGCTGACCTGCCACTCACGAAATACCGTGCCGGATAAGAAACATGCTCCTTAGTTGTTGATTTTCGGGTGGGGTAGGTGTTGGTGGGGAGGATATTACTGATTGTTTGCGTATCTGTAAGAAATTAGAAGTTTCACTCTGTTTATTTTCCTGTCGGGAGTAGGGAAACGGTGAACACTAACACGGTATACTGGAATAAGCCACCTAGACAGGACCAGATAGTCGGCTGTCTTTGTCTCGTTTCATCGTAACGTCGAAGACATGCATCTTATTCCATACAAGACTGTTGGCACAAATATCGTTTGTAGCAGGATGAGGAATGTCCTGGGGAATATCCTGGGCACGGCAAACCATAAAATATATGTAATCGTTCAGTGGCCTGTTCGAATCCTGTGTCACGGAAAAACTACAAAAATGTATCTGTAGCATCAGCAGAAGGTATTCTGTTGATTGACTTTTATTATGAGTCTATGAATGCTTTTTTTCTCTCTTCTATCAGTTTGACCACGGCACCACTGGTAATCTATACCAGAACCAAGATTTCTCTGCAGTTTTCTTGAAAAGTTCTCTTTCTGCTACTGTAGGAACTAGATAATCTCTCTCCAGAAATCAATTCACAAATGCCAAAATCCCAGATAAAAGTTAATCAAATTTTAATTACTCTCTGTCTGCAAACCTTGCTGAGAACTTCATAATTCTATTTTACATGAAATTAAAAACAACAATCCTACAGAAATGATTAAATCTCGAGAGATCCCATGCTTTGAAAGAAAACAACTTCACTGTCTTGAATATCTTAGGAATATATTTATCATTATCTCCTGGTATAAATAAACATAACCTCATTACTACACGTTTGCGTTTCTCGAAGATATTTATAACTTTTTACTGTATATTGTTTTTATGCGTGGATAAGGCAGGCGCGAACAAAGATTGCCAAGATAACGGAATTATGGCACGACCAGCAAGTTATAGTGCGTTTCAAAACTCATGCCCGTGTTTGAAATTCGGTGAGTCCGGAGCCCTTCAACGTAACGAGGTGATATTTTGCATGTGCTCTATTAATCGTCATGACATTGCAAGGAAATAATTGCAATGAAAACAAACAGCTGGTTTTCATTTTAGCTTATATGCGTATACAAAAACATCAAACATGAACTAGACATACATTTGAAACGCTTCTCTCTCTCTCTCTTTGCCTTTTACCCAGGTTGGGCATAGGCCCTCAACCAACTCATGCCAAGTCTTCCTATCTCTAGCTATCTCCTGCAGCTCCCTCCAGCTCTTCTTTATATTGTTGATCTCTGCCTCCAAATCTCGTCTCCATGTATTTCTCGGCCTCCCATTCTTTCGCTGTCCCTGGGGTTCCAGGCAAGGACCCTTCTTGTTATATTCCCTCCGGTTTTCGCAAAGTGTGTCCTATCCAGCGCCAGCGTCTTTTTTAACCTGTTCGTTCACTGGAATCTGTCTTGTTCTCTCCATAAGTTCCTCATTTGTGACCCTATCATACCATCTTATTCCTTCTATTCTGACACCAGACACCAGTTGATGAATGTTTGCAATTTATGCGCTATTGTTTTAGTTGTTCTCCATGTTTCTGACCCATACAGTAGAACTGCTTTAACATTAGAGTTAAATATCCGAATTTTTGTTCTAGATTTGATTTCTTTGGACTTCCAAATGTTTCCCAGTGCAATGAAAGCGCCTCTTGCCTTCTGTATTCTTATTTTAACATCTCTATCTGTTCCACCCTCTTTGTCTACGTTGCTGCCCAAATATGTGTATGATTCTACCTCTTGAAGTGGGATTTCCCCCAAGGAGATCGAGTTGTCGTTTGCTTGGTTAATTCTCAATATCTTTGTCTTTCCCTTATGAATGTTCAGCCCTAGTTGCTGGGACCTTTGATTCAATGTGTTAAGCTTATCCTGCATCTGATTTTGTGTATGTGACAGAAGGGCTATATCATCAGCGAAGTCCAGATCATCTAGTTGCTCTGTCAGAGTCCATTGGATTCCATTTCTGGTGTTAGTTACTGTGGTCTTCATAATCCAGTCTATTGTCAGTAAGAACAACAAAGGTGATAGAAGACATTCCTGACGCACTCCTGTTTCTATTCCGAAAGTATCTGTTAGTTTACCTTCATGAAGAACTCTACATTTCATATCTGTATATGTTGCTTTTATTAGGTTAATAATTTTCTGTGGGATTCCATAATGCCTCATTAATTTCCAAAGGGTTTTCCTATCAATACTGTCAAAAGCCTTCTCATAATCAACAAATCCGATATAAAGTGGGGATTTCCATTCAATACTTTGCTCTATTATTATACGTAATGTGGCTATCTGGTCAGCACAGGATCTATTTGGTCGGAAGCCTGCCTGTTCATCTCTTAGCTTTATATCGATGGTATCTCTCAGTCTCTCCAGGATGACTCTGCTTAGTATTTTCCCAGGTACTGACAACAGCATTATTCCCTATAGTTTTCACACTTCTGAAGGTCCCCTTTCTTTGGTAGCTTCACCAGGTATCCTTCTCTCCAGTTTGCTGGTATTTCTTCGTCTCCCAGATTCTGCTAAATAATTTATACAGTATTTCTGTGGATGTGTTTATGTTGGCTTTAACCGCCTCTGCTGGAATACCATCTGGACCGGCCGCTTTTCCATCTTTTAAAAGTTTAATGGCTTTACTAATCTCCTCCTTGGATGGTTTCTCACAGTTGATGTCCAAGTCAATTTCTGCCGGTTGGATATTTGAAACGCTTACAGTAGCTTTATTGTTGTTATTGGTGCGTAATTTTAAAATCTCAATAATGTTTTAGTGTTTTACCGATATTTACCGGAAGACCAAAAGTGTTTACAATTGAACGGACAAGTTACGTTTGATTTTCCGAAGGTAATTTCAATAGCCTCATTCCTTTCATAGGCGCGCACATTGTAGGGTCTTTACAATGAGTATAAGAGTAAATTTTGTGACAATACATCAGCATCACAATACATCAGCATCACAATACATCGGCATCACAATACCGATGTATCAATATTTTGTATAGAAGCTAAGGGTGAGAGCATTTCTAACCCTGAGCAGAGGGCAATGTGCGTTTTGGGAGTAAATCGACGTACATTCAATCGCTGGATCCAAGACTTTTCAAGTACAAGTGCAATGCAATCAATAATGCATGGTAGAAGAAAGTCGTAGATAGTTTTGATAGAGAGCTTATTCGAAGAGAATTGTGTCGAATGTTTGAGTTGAAAGAAACAGTGATATTAGGGAAATTAAAGATAGGGCTTAGAAAGAACAACGGCATCGATGTGTCAAAATCGACATTATGAGGAGCTGTTAGGATGGGGGAAGGCCGGGGGAATGGGGGGAGAAGGGAGAAGAGCAGACTTCACATTTAGAACATAAGCCGGTGGAAGAAACATATGTGAGAAACTGCATATAGTTGTGATGGGAAGCAAATATTTGCATGAAGTTAGAGAACCGCGTCGACAAAGCTATGACATTGTGTATTTAGACGAAACATGGATTAATGCTCACCACAGCAATGGAAAAGAATGACAGTCATCAGATGGAACGATTAAGAAATTAGTACCAAGTGGCAAAGGGCAGCGTTTTATAATTGCACATGCAGGTAGTAGACAAAATGGGCTGTTGAAGAATGCTCAACTCCTATTTGTTTCGAAATCGGCCGATAATCGGTACTGCCACACAGAAATGAACGGTCATATATTTAGAGAGTGGATTGAGAAAACTATACTTCCGACATTAGATAAGCATTCTTGTCTGATAATGGACAATGCATCATACCACAATGTAGTGGCACAAGAAGGCAAAGTTCGACGTCGTCTAGTAAAAAGAATATGCAATACAGATATTTGCATGAGATTGTCATCAATGTACACATCTGGTCCTTTTCAAGACCACCACAATCATCCTGACTTCTTAACATGACAACTGTATCGAAATGAAGGTACAAGTTGAAATAACGTCATTTCTTTTGTATGATTTCCACTCACGTGAAAAATGTGGATACACCTATGACTTATCAAAGTGTTAAATTTGTTTTATTACTGTAAATTCTATTTTGTGCTACCAAAATAATTATTAGGTAGTCAAAGATCAAAGAAAATTGCCGCTCCAGTAAAACGGCAGTACCTACATAAATTTAAATTATATATTCGTAATGTCATTGGAAATCGAACACCACATGCAAAATGACATTGTATTTCATGCAAGGGTTATTGAGATAGTAGAAGTTTGTGGGCACGAGATATGAAACGCACTAGAAGACTGTCATGACCGCGTTATTTTAATAACAAATCAACGCCGGGCCGGTACGGTGACCGTAATAGCTATTACAGACAGGATTAGAACGTAGTTGTGCTGTGACTCGAACTCTAAGTGTCGGCATGGGAGATCGTGTAAGCACAGACACTGAAATGTTGCACGTCTGGTGTGCAATCAAATCTCATACTATGCGCCTCGGCACCTTTAACAATTACTTTATCTCATAGGTAGCTTCCCCATTTTTCGATCCCTACTCTCTTTATAAGACTGCAAAGTTGCAGTCTGTTTCCATGATCATCTCATGAAAATTGAGTATGGTCTTGGTCAGCGTCAGATCACTGATCCTAGTGGTCCATGCGCCTTTGACCTCCCCTATTTCTTCATAATAGCAAGGATGCTGTGTTTACAAATATTTACTACATCCAACTTACTATGTCTTACAAACTTACTATAGTTCGTTCCAAAATTCGTGATCACACTAAAGTTTAATTTGTACGAAATCTACATGATGCATACCCGTGATTTTTTGCAAGCAGTCTTATATATCTCATGACCTTACGAATTCATGTTTAACTAATTGGTAGGTAGCTTGGTTGATGCAAAAAGCGTTTTCTGTTATATAATTTTGCATAAGCACAACAAAATGATCATCAAAGTTTAGAACTTACAGTAATACACAAAATGGTGGCGAATGATTGCAAAGGCGTATTCCTATTACATATTATAAAAGAAAGGTGACATAGTGAACAAATGATACCTTCCACTTCTAAAAATGAAAGTAAATGTTGCGTACATACGCCAATGACAGTCGGTAGGAAACATTGTGAACTGATTAATTCCACAGGATTCCCGATTTTGACGTGCACTGAATTGCATGTGGAACACGGAAATGCTTGTTATAGACAAACTTGACAATCGTACTGTAAAATTTCGATAAGTATACCATATGAACATCGCTGCAATTTTAGTAATAACATATAATAAAAATCTTACAGAACTAAAGGTGTGGGTGGGCAAAAAATACTTTTGGAAGGTCATCACTGTTACCTATATAAAAATGTAAAAATCAAGATTTTCTGACAAGTGGATGATTTTATATCGGTCGGTAACGATGATCACGAATTTTGGAACGAACTATAGAGCCCTGGCTCTTTCGTAATTCTCTTACAGCGCGTTGTCTGCTATTAGTGCTGTACTCTAATAATGCTCTGTCACTCGTTCTCTGATAGATTCTACCATCAGTGGTCTTCTCTGATAATGCTCCGTCACTCGTTCTCTGATAGACATGTTCTCTACCATCAGTGGTCTACTCTGATAATTCTCTGGTTCCTGATTTGGAAGTCTGATTTCCTTAGTTTCTGGTTTAAAAATATATCCTGATGACAGGTACATC
This sequence comes from Arion vulgaris, assembly GCA_020796225.1. Classification (NCBI taxonomy): domain Eukaryota; kingdom Metazoa; phylum Mollusca; class Gastropoda; order Stylommatophora; family Arionidae; genus Arion; species Arion vulgaris. Next base: position 34,976,882 of record CM036759.1, read on the forward strand.
TTGATACTAACTGCAAGGATGTTATCTACCATGTCTAGACTCCGAAGTGTTTATCTCTCATATGTTCACCTGACACTCTCTAATGGCATCTCTCTCTCTAAATGTTCGAATCTCTTTTTAAAAAAGGTTTTGAAGACGAACAATTGATTTCATTGCACCGTGCTTCCCCATAAAGCTCGACCTCCACAAAAATGACACACCACCTGCCGATAGTTTTGCACAAAGCATACACTTCGTAGTTCCGGTAACAATCCTACGAGATATCCGAGACGAAAATGAACTTACTACGCCACGTGTTTTCTAATCTCTGATTATAAACGTTCGATTCGATCTGTGAATTTAAGTTAATGTTCTCACAGCATAAACTCGAATGAATCCCTAGTCTTGGGTTTTATACTTATTCGATCTAGCCATACGTATCTTAGGTCGTTGACAACACTATTAATTCGTTTTTCTTCGTTTACCAAAAATTTACTCTTGTTATGGTATCTGTTAACACAGCATGTCTAGACTAATGACGCATTTATTGTCCTTAAAGTTTCGTATTTTCCTCTCAATCTATCAGGCAGTCAAAGTTCTGAAATTATGACTGTTTCAATTCCGAAACCCATAGCAAGACATAGTGTGGAAATCTTTCAAAAGGCAAACATCTTCTAATGTTAATGCATGAGATTGTTCGTATTAAACTCATTGTCATAAAAAACAAGTCGAAAATGTGCAACTATTTTTCTAATCTTCGGTCTTTGTTATTCTACCATTCTGATTCAAGTAAGCATATGGTGTGTTTAACACCTATACCATTACACATCGTGTTTCTTTCATCCGTGTAATCATATCTTCAGCTTCTTGGGTGGGCTAGTGAAGTCGCAGTACATATTCAAATCTAGTGCCAGCAGCGGATGCCCACCTAATCTTCCCATGTAGTATTACTTGTACCAACTTAAACTACGCATAGTAACATGCTCGAAATTGAAACATCGCTATCAGAATCAATATATTTCTCATCTCTATCATAAATAGTATATAGTAGAGCCCTTCTCTAGTTCCAACAAATGAAACTTGATTTCGTTTTACTGAAATTGTTGACTCGTTCTGGTAGAAAATTGACTAAAATCGAAACATACAGATCTGCAAAAACATTTAAAAAAACCAATTGCTTGCTGTCCGTACATCGGTTATATTTTTAAAGAATGTGAATTAGATCTATATTTCCTGAACCTAGTTTCTGTACAGCTGGTGAGTAAAATGTGTTCGTGTTTTTACTGATACAGTATTCACTAATCCAGCACATTAGCTCATTGACAGTTTATACAAAGTCACACACCGAATGAGTGAATGAATGAATCAGTTGTTATTTATTAATGATTGGGGAGTTATTGTCCTTTTCTAGCAACAGTATATTCTTATCAGTGCATCTAAATGTTACGATAAACCTATTCCAGAACTAAATTAGACTTTTCTTTCTCCTCCCAGATCTAATTTTAGACTTTTTAAGAACTAATATTGGAAAAAATAATTAGGGGGGGTTTGTATATGTATAATACACGGTGGACTTTTCTTAACATATCGTCTGCCTCAGTGACCAATTTGTATTGTGACAGACAGTGGCGGCTCGTGATCTTTTTGTTGGTGGGGCCAGACACAATTTTCAGGAAAATCGTGGCTTTGTGATATGTATATTTTAATTTATTTAATAATAAATACACGTTACATATTATTTTTGGAGGGGCCCGGTCCCTCTGGTCCGTAATGACGAGCCGCCACTGGTGGCAGGGATTAATTGCTCAAATAAGAAATCGGTAGAACAATGTTTCATTCTCTTGTCCGTTCAGTCTCTTGATATAATATGTGTAACTTGAGACTCTGCTATGCCAGCTCACATCTGAGTGCTGATATGATCTCTGTTCTTATAGGAACTGGCTGGATATATCCGTGACCTATTAGGAAAAGGACCACAGATCAGCTGGCTTCCACCAATTCCTGGGCCGCGTTTTTACAAACAACCTGATACACTGACAGTGAGGGATAATGACGGTAGGGATGTAGATTATAACTGGCGCTACTGGGTGCCCGAGTTTCATTACGGGTATATGCCTAAGGAGTCGCCAGTCACGGCAGGAGACTTCAGTGCTCGTTGGCACAACAGCAAGACCGCTTACAAACTGCTTGGCAGACATCACTTCGACTTGCTGCGACCAGCGTAATCTGGATTTTACCAAGTCTTATATACCCCTAGTCTGTTTTTGTTTAGAAGCGCGTAATTCAGTAAAGTGTTTATTAATATATTATTATTATATTGTAGATCTGTAGATAGATTAAATTATTAGAAAAATTTAGAGAAATTTACCACAATTAAATTATGAAAATTATAACCATTTTTGTTTTTCCTTCAGTTTGTGAAGTTGAAACCAGAAATAAATTAACCTTTTTAATGTGCATGTGTTGCTTTTATCTTTTATCTCTCCAAATGTTAACAATATCTGTACTTGTTATTTATTTGGTCCACTACTCTCGTGAATCGAAGTTTTAGTGTTGTAGAATTTCTATTATATTGTTTGATGCATCTTGGTCTTCCTGATACACTCTAACCAGATATGTAACTTCTACTATGTCAAACATGACAACAGTTTGAACTTAATTCTCTCGATAACTAAATTTTTGATTTTTCCTTCTCTGTATTAAATTTATCTTGTAGTTCGTACAAATTATTATTTTGTCATCATTTCTCAAAGTGTGTCTCCTAGTAACATTAATAGCGTCGTGCTGTGCTATGATACAGAGAGGCGGCCGCATCAGGCGGTAACGTAAGGGGTCGGCATAAGCAGCAAAATTAAAATACAATTTGAACCATTCAATAATTAGAAATTTGTACGCAACGCTTCTTCTATATTGGTCTATGTTATTCCGATATTGATATTCACGCTTCTTTATATGTTATGTTATTCCGATATGATATATCAACGCTTCTTCTATATTGGTCTATGTTATTCCGATAGATTTACGCAACGCTCTATATTGGTCATGTTTTTCCTTTAAATTACCGCTTTTTATTTGTCACTTTTCCCGTATTGTATATACATTTTCTTGTTATGCATCCGATTTTGTATACGATTATATTCGTCATTTGTGCGTTTTAGCTTTTTGAAGACTTGCATCATACTGAGAAAATAAACCGCACGGTCCTGACAATTAACAGCTTTTCTCAAACACTTTATCTCGCATTATATAATCTTAGTCTCGTGAGACCAACATAAATACGGTTGTTGACATTGATAACAAGATGCATTGATAAGAACATTCTATGTCTTGTCGTATATGTGAACCTGTCACTGGATAATGCAAACTTATGAGTTCAGTGATGGATGGCTATAAGAAACCTAAATATTAGATCTAAATGGTAATAAAATTCTTGATTCGTACAAAATGCTATATTATTTGTTATTCAAGTTTGGGCGTGGAAAGATCCGTGTTACCACAGTGGCTGTTACACGTGCTTTGCAGACGCGTGTTCCCAGGTTTTAAATGCCCAGATGGAGTGAGATTTGTTTACGGACCGCAACTGTTTTCATTTCTACTCAGTTTCAGTTGGGTGCTAGAGAAAATCGTTTCGTTTTGATGTTGGTAAAGTTTTGAGATGATAATGATGATATCGTGAGAATAGATGATCGCTCTAGATGAGCACGAGAACAACATCTTTACTTTTGTTAGCAGATATTAATACTGTACATCTTTTAATTAACAAGTAAAATTATTTAAACTGCACAATAAGTTTGTGTTTTATCTCTGTTTCTGTGCTTGCTCTGGTAGAGTTATTTTGTTTATACTCACAGGACTTGCTTTATTGGTAGATATATCTGAATAACTGATGATACAATGAGTTTAAAATATATGCTACTAGAAAAGTGTATGGGGCCTGCAAGTAATTTCTCCATACCGCTATATCCTGGGCAACTTGTTCAATATATTCTATGGAATTAAGTTCAATATAACTCGCTTCTCTTGGTAAAGTTTGTTTGAAGGTTTTCCTATGACGTCCTTTCTTTCTTTCTTTAACGCTTTGTTTCCCACTTCAGAGCCTGCTTTGTTCTTCTTTGATCATTTATTCTCAGAGTATGCTGAACATATTTCTATCTTCTCTTTCTTACAACGGTTGTTACTAGTGGTTGACCAGACATTTCTCTGATTTCATCACTTTTTATGATTTTGTCCTATTATGGTACTCTAGATGACTTCTACACAGTCTAGCCCAGTCCCATAACTCCAGATGTGGTACTGTAAAGTGTGGTTTTCTGTTTGTAAAATCCTACAGTTACCCCGTCTGTACAAATGTCTGTATGGCGTACAGTTACCCGTCTGTACAAATGTGTGTCTTGTTGGATAATACGCATACAATTTGGGCGCAATTCTGATGTGCCTTTCCTATATGTCGTAGGGGTCTAACTAGGGCATAACGTACTCACATTCTCGGCATAGATTATAAAGAGTGGTTGAACTTGGTTGATAAGAACGAAAGCAACAAATCACCAACAACTAGATAAGTGGAAATCGGGTACATCAGTCGGGTGATCGCGAGAGAGATAAAGTAGTAAAGATAGGAAATACATACACATGGATTCGTTTAATATTCTTCTGTGACGCTGTGATAAAGACATTTTCATGCAAACGTGTAGCATTTTAGTTTGACAGCTACCGTTACTTTTCTGCTTCTTCTTCTTCTTCGGTTGCTCTACGTCAACCAATTGCTAAGCTACTCTTTGATGTCTCAGTGTGGTTTGTGCCTTATTTAGAGGGTGATTTATTCTGACATGCGCCTGCAGACCCGTAAGCCAATACATCCAGCTTGTACAGTTAATATCTCCTAGACATCAGTTAGTTTCTTTAGTTAGTGAAGACACTGTATCAGTAAGCTGGATGTGGTCACTGACGTATGGTGTTCAATCCCAGGTATAGTCATCTCCCAAGTCTAGTCAAATGAAAAAGTGTATATGAGTCCATAATCTCAGAGAATTAGTGACATACCAAAGTAATTTCAACTTCGCTGGATAGAGTTTGTAGACAGTCTCTGTAAGAATCCATCTCATAATATCGTTGCAGAGAATTAGAGTGTTGACTGCACATCTGGTTGTCAGACGCTGCGACCACGCCTTCTGACCATATAACAGCGTTAAAACAAGAAACTGTCCACGAGAGGTCACGACCCTGCAAATAGCTTGGTGTTATTTCATCTAAATAAACAATGAACTAACGGACGCGCTCAGATAAGTAGGTTGCCCTCTATCTATCTATTGTCTATTGTCTATTCCCAGGTGGAAGATGAAGTTGGTTTTCCACTCTTGCCATTAAGCGTAGGGATGGGAGCGTTCTAGGGCCAGATTAGTTGCCCTTGTTGTGTTATTTCCGTGTTTATGTAGTGCGGTCTTGATATTATCTATCCATCTTATTCTTGGTCTTCCCTTAGCTCTGGTACCCGATCTCTTTTTATTATATGCTGTTATTGTTAGTTGGTTGTATTTCATTCTCATTAAATGTCCAAAACCACTGCATTTGTTGTCTTTCAATGTATTCGGTGCATGAAATTATGCCCTCTCTGCTTCTGATGTCCTTATTTCGTAATCTATCTTTCCTGGTGACCCCCACTGCCTTCCTCAAGCATTTCATTTCACACGTGGTGAACTTTCTGTGTGTGTTGCTGTAAGAGACCAAGTTTGGCACTGGTAACAAAGTGTTGGTCCTCTATCGACGGACAAAAAAAAATACTAAGATAACAGGAGACAAGGATGACGTATGACAGCAACAATGAACTTAAATTGACGCCGTTTGTTTACATTTACACACACACACACACTCTCTATATCTCTATCTCTCTCTCTCACATACACACACACAAACACACACACTTTCTGTGGAAATCGTTCAAATACGAATTCGTTGATGATCACCTAATAAGTATCTAATATCATTCAATTGTTGTAATCAAGGAAGGACATATTGCTTAAAATATTAATTCTTGTCTTGTCTAAGTACGTTGCTTATTTACTGAAAACAGATCAGCAACATTTTTGGCAGTTTTTTGTTGCTAAAGTATTTTCTTCAATTTTATCTATTTGTTTTTCAACGATTTGTTCTCATTCAACACCGTTTGTGTGTGACATTAATTGATTTTGAAATGCGCCCAGTTTTCTTGCTTGTGGTACCCGCCGAAGAACAAAATGTGAATATTTTTCATTGCGTTAAGCGTCGGTGGAATAAACTTGTGTTATCAGCTATTTGCACATTTGTCTTCTAGATACCATACTTTAACGCTGTAGGTTATCATTGTTTGCTTTCAAATCTAGTAGAAGTGCTTGATGTAACGTTGGGTACAATGTCCTATGTCTAAAGTGTCTACAGCGAAGGATTGACTTCATTGCACCGGGTTTTACCCCTATGGCTCTGTCCTCTCCGCAGAAATGGCACGCCATCTGCTGAGAGTATTGCACAAAGCATGAATTCCGTAGCTCCGTCAACAATCCTATTGATCTCTGGAAAAAAATGCACTCGTGAACAGAACGGCGATATCCGGATTCGAACTCACGACCTTCTGAACGCAAGGCAAAGATTTAACCACATAGACCCTATTTAGGTACAATGCCACTAGCTAGACATTTGTCTCCGGAGGGGAATTAGCAGTGTTGATCTACAACCTCAAAGGCACACTATATAAAAAAAACTTATTCACTAAAAGCAGTATGGCATTTGTTTTCTTCAGTAGGCAAAACCACGGAGGAGACGATACCCATCATTGTTTCGCTAGACAAATAAGTCTGTTACCCAGTGCCGGATTAGGCCAGCGCGGGGCCCGTAGCAAATTTTAGCGCGGGGCCCTATGTTTTGTATGATAATAAATAATAAAACACAACTTTTACAAACAAACTTGTCTCGATTTAGACAATTTAGACAATTAGCAAATTTAGAGATAATACTAGACAAATCAATTTCTATAAGTCAATTACATTCAATGTTTATTAAGGTGAGGTTATTTAGATGATCCTTAACTCACGTGTTCCTTAACTTACGTGTTCCTTAGCTCACTTTTGATACGCTTTAATGTTGAAAAAGAACGTTCTCCGCTGCAGTTAGTAATCATTAAAGACAAGTAAATTCGAAAGACTATTTCTACATTTGGGAATAATCACAATATAGACGAGACTGCTGTAAAACTATTTGATTGGCAAAACACGTAATCACAAAGTACTGTAGTTTTACAAATTACACAAACAATGACAACATACAGCAATATTTAGACCAACAAGGCCTTTATCAAGCAAACGAACAACAGGAGTGACGAATTTTTTAATCAATAATTATAATGCATACACTAAACGTTGTTTTTTATCATGTGGCCAACTTGTATGAGAATATGTTCGGTAGTTTTTATTTCTGTGAATTGTTAAAAAGACAACCCTAGTTCTGGGTGGGTCTCCAGTCATAGCTTTGACCACGACAGTCTTTGATATCAATGCCATTTTTCTTTACAACATCAAGTAAACTTTGGGCGAGTTGTTCAGCAGTATGATCTTCCATAACCAAGAACTTCACAAACCTTTCCACTGGTTCAGATGGTAACACATAGCACACTATTACAGTGAGCTGGTCCACATGCGAAATGTCTGGAGTAGAGTTCAGTGATACGGAATAGTACTTGCATTTCTTAATTTCGCAAATAATATGATCCAATAAGCTTGATGCAATTAGATGGATAAATTCCTCACATGTTGTTTTTGATAAGTAGGATGTATGTATCTTTCCTTTATTTGTATAAGTATTTTTATGCTGAGCCAGAAAAATAAATAACATAAATAAGAAAAAATGAAAGGGGATATTATTGCCCACCTCCCAACCTTGGTTCCTTGTTTATGACTAGTGACAGCTTAGCTCTGTCACATAGGCGCAGGGCCCCCAGAAGCGCGGGCCCGTAGCATTTGCTACTTCTGCTACTAGGCTAATCCGGCGCTGCTGTTACCAGGCAGAGCGTCGCAGGACTCATGGAGGTGTGTTTCCTGCCCGCGTTTTTTTTACCTTGATATGAGATTTTTTAAAAATCTGGTCAACTTTATCGTGTAAATGATACAATACCATACACTGACGTCAGACTAATGCCAAACTTACTTATAACATCAATATAATAACAACTTTCACCCTGTATATTTTACCATGAAAGATTTATTCTTCTTCTAACTTTGATTAATCGTTTGAGCAGTGATGGTCGTTGTTTTCTTCCCTTGTTAGGATATTGAGTCTCGAGTACAAGCTATAAAGAGCAACCAAAGAAGAATCACTGCCAGCGACAAAGGAACACCTTATGGACACTTTTACTTTAAGGACAATCGTGCGGAGATGGCTCTTCAGATTGATAGAGATCCATTAGAGCATATGACTATCACTTATCCGTGGAGAGGACATCCTAGACATATTGCTACTAAGATTTTGGGAATAGATGGTTACATGAGGTTACAAGAAAAGATGCCATGAAACCTACAAATGACATCATGTAACGGTTCTAGTCAACAGTTTACATTAATGAATGCAGGCTTACATTACATTAATTAGTTTAGTTAAACATTATATGGATTAATTTAGCTAAATATTACATTAATAACTGTAGCCAAATCAATGTATTAATGACATTAAAACTCAGCATGATAATTATTCCAATCACGAACCACATTGATGAGCGAATTACTATAAATACAAGTCTTATTAAAACTCTTTTCACGCTTTTCGCCGCACAATGCGCCATGGCGGAAGTCAGTGCACGCCATTAGCCACACAATGCGCCATAGAGTTGCTTCCCTTACAAGAAGTTTTTCTAGTTTTACCTATACTACTTTTTAACCTTGTTATTCTATTGGGCTGTCCAGTTTTCTTCAATTTAGTATATAATAATATTTATATGTTAATTTATTGACGAGTAGTTAGGATTTTTTTTGTTTTCAAGCCATTATACCGGCTAATTCAGTAAACATTACAAAATAAATGTGTCCGGGTGTTTAAAAAAAATTGCAGACTGAAAGGGTTAAACAAATATTCGTGACAATTGGAAACCGTATCATTTTGGAAGCTGACGATGATGTGTTTCTGATTGCAGGACTTGGCCAAGGTCATCCAGTGTCTAATCCATAGAAGAGTTCCGGTAACGCACGATATTAAACCGGGACCTGATCCTACGCCATTCCGCTTCCAATATCACATGGCCCCTGATCACATTGTTCCTTGGTGGCAACAGAGCCGACATGTGACATTTGTGGACTACGTGCATGGAATAAGCAGATTACAACAGGCCAGATTGGCCAACCAGCGGCAGTACTATATGGGGCCGTAAGAGAGCACAAACAAACAAACAAACAAAGAGATAAAGAATGTGGCCTGAAATCGTGTTTGAGTAATACAAGATTAATGTCCAAACATTTGCAAGAAAAAATCGAAATAAGACATTTTATTTGTATATTGAATTTACTCAAAACAAGAAAACGTACACAGATGCACACAAGTAAACATAATATTACGGACAAATAGGTTTCCCGAGCTGGTGTCACTAGCGTGAAGACTGGTGGGTTATTGGTTGACGGCGTACAGGTGAGAACATTGATGCTGCGTGCCACATAATGGTTTCCTTACATATGAGATAATGATGATAACAACAACGTATTTTTTAGAATAGTTAATATTCTTACAGACTCAATAAAAATTGGAAGTTTTGTGGACACTTGCAAACAAATCCACAAATAAAGTAATACACTGATCTGAAATGTATATTTAACAAATAGGTCTATCTACACGCACAATAGTTTGATATATAAGCAAAGACTTTGTTTTCCTTGATAAATAAAATATTTTTTCATAGCTTTGTCTCGGTGTCCAACATTTGCTTCGACGACAGTAGAATTGTGTATGTCTGTGTTTGTCTGACCATATCTTGGTAAAGACCTTGTTATCGAAACGTGGTGTCGGTTTTGTTAATATTCACTTGTAAGTGCTTATTTTCCACGTTTTCTTTACAATTATTTTGTTTTCTGCTGATATTCAGTTGTAATTTAATTTCATTAATCTTGGAAATCTGGTTAACTCTCCAGTCATGTTCAAATTCATAAAGTGTTCAGTTACTTTCAGTTTGGGGAAAGTGTTAAGAGAACTAGTATGGCAGCTCTGGTAAGGACACTATTTTCCTCCAACTCAGAAAACATATACACCAGCAGGTGGTGTTCAGTACTTTGTACAGTCGATTCTCCTGTCACTGGAGGAAAAATGTATAGCCTAACTTTCTGAAACAATGAAGCAATTGGAAAAATTCATGGATTGTGTGTACTTTGGAAGTCAAGCTTTAGCAGAGAGAGATTTCGAAAAAGAATGTAGCAGCAAAATTAATCAAAGAAAACCAAGCCTTTCTCCTGCTTTAAAACATATTAGATAAACATGACGTTGTTTGAAAACCAAACTCATAATATTATATAAACAGCATTCTAAACAAATTGCTATACAATAGCGATTGATGGAATATGACTGAAGGCATTGCACACAAATTAGAGACCTTTCAAAATTATTTTTTTAAAAGAGAATCCTGACAATTTTATGAGAACAATACCAAAGATACGATCAAAGGACAGACATGCAGATGACTAGTGCATGTATGTAGAGTTACTTGAACACATTGGGAAATATAGCTCTTTGATGAACAGCAGACGGAAGAATGAGACTGGATAGAGCAAAAGAAACCTGGAGACAACTTTATAAAGGGATATGAACAAATGTAGATTGATATGGGATAACATCGGTTGGAAGACAGCAGACCTGCGGCAATTGGAATCACTTGTCAATGTCTTATGTGTCAACTATAACATATATGTGTGTTCACTGTTACCGTTCTGTTGCTAATAAATGAGCTTCCTGAATTTTTTTTAAACAAACCTTTTCCGTAACATATGTTACAACGTGAAGAGCTTTAACAATCCGGTACAGTTTGTTATACAAATGTGGTGAACTTTCATATCAAGAAAGGGATTGATAACTCATCAGTTAGCAGTTTTTTTTCACGGTAACAAATTCTGTTTGTCAATGTTTCAGAGAAATTGCCAACAGTATTTTTGTGTATTATTCATTTCTAAGAATTAAAGAGAAGGATACATGTTTAGTCAAACTGTCGCCATGCTCAACAAAATGTGAAAAGCCAAAGGATTGAATATTAAAATAAAACTTCAAATATACAGAAACAGTGCCCCGGGAGCGTTGTTGTACGGTAGTGAGTGTTGGAAAATGCTCTAAAACATCACAAGCTGTAGACATTTCAACATTAATGTTTAAGAAGAATTCTACGAATATTCTTGCCAAATACAAACATCACACACAAGCTGTAGACATTTCAACATTAATATTTAAGAAGAATTCTACGAATATTCTGGCTAAATACAAATATCACACACAAGTTGTAGACATTTCAACATAAATGTTTAAGAAGAATTCTACGAATATTCTTGCCAAATACAAACATCACACACAAGCTGTAGACATTTCAACATAAATGTTTAAGAAGAATTCTACGAATATTCTGGTCAAATACAAATAGCAAATGAAGAGTTTTTAAAAGGAATCAGCCTGTTTAGCACTGAAAACCATAGTTAAAAGAAGAAGATGGTGGTGAATTAGTTATGTATGTCGTATTCCAATATAGACATTGGATAGTGCTGCTCTCCGATGGACAACGGATGGGAATAAAGGCACGGAAGTTGAAAAGAAACATAAAGAACTGTGGAAAGAGAGTTGAAAGATTGTGGCCTGACATGAGAAACAATTGGAAGACGGTAGAACGGAATCAATAGAAGTCGCTTGTGGAAGACTTAGTGTCAAACATTACACGAAGAAGATATAGCCAGAATAGGGTCATGTTTGCAGAATGGATATATAGATCGGTGAGACATTTTGAAATATGCACTGGCAGCTTTCATTTTGTTCAGATGAGCTTCCAGTCTAAAGTGTCTTGTGCAGAAGCGTAAACAGGTGGTTTGTTGGAGATTGTGTCTTAACTTAGATTAGCTCAAAAGCCAATAATTATAACTACAAATCGAAGTGCCCTCATATCTGACACTTTATTTTTTTTTTTAGTAAAGAGTAATATGCTGTAAATGTGTACATCTTTCTAACTATTGCATTAATATCAAGAAACATAAAGATTAACTATAACTTTAATATATAAACTGACTTATTCATAGACACAAAACTGAATGTCTCACTCTCCATCCAACACATGTCTCTTCTTACATGCCTTGTTTTTCTCTCTATCGTGCTGACTGTCTCCAATATACACCGACATTATTTTTCTCCAGAACATTAGAAAAGCATTGGAATGTCTGTGCACAGATCGTCAGCCAAACTGGTACCCTCTTCCATATTCCCAAGTTCCTCGCATCTATAAGTATTGTCTCAATGATGTACCCCATGGTAACACGGAGAGTCACCTACACAGCATTGACATCCGAGAAAGAAATGATCGCTTTTTACAATCCAGCATATCTTATCCTTGGAACTATCTCACATGGAAGTATTACTAAAGCACAATAAACTAACAACATTTATTTATGAAGGTCTACACGTTTTTGTGCTTTTGTTGTTTGTTTAGTAGGGATTAAAGCCTCTTTAAGCCGAGGCACGCCCCTTTCAACCTAAGGCGAACCTTTTATTGGTTATATCAGAGCGTGTAGGCCAACAAACATGAAAAATAAGAATTAACTCCTTTCGGAGAATCCAAGTAGTTTAGTATAATTATTTTTGTGCTTTTTTTCATGATACCGAATTATAGACCAAATTTTTGTTGCGATTTGATTACACTGAATTACCAACATTTCTGTGTATAAATATATATATATATATAAAATAAAAGTAAAACTTTAAATGAATTGATACTTTTGGGTCTTCTTTTTTGTTCTTGTTGTAATCAATATTTTGTTCTTGTTGTAATAAATATTTTGTTCTTGTTGTAATCAATATTTTGTTCTTGTTGTAATCAATATTTTGATTACTTGTTACGTCAAAAGAGTGTATTCGTGTTCCTTAGTGCGAAGTGTTTTACTCATTGTCCTTCTCCAACAGATTATTTATGCTATTTCTCTTGGAGAAAGTTTTCATGACCAAAATCTCATGTTTTTTTAAAAACTGATTACACAAAATACAATAATGTATGGGTTCAGTGGCGGCTCGTGATCATTTTTGTTTGTGGGGCCAGACATTTTTTCCTGATAAATCATGGTTTTTGGTTGCTATATTTTCATTTATAAAATAATAAATACACGTTATACATTATTTTTGCTGGGGATGGGCCCCACTGGCCCTTAATGACGAACCGCCACTGTATGTGTTTACTGCATTCACTTGTTAAGAGCGAGTTTTGCATTGTCTGATCTACGTCTTCAAGTGGCTGGATACAATCCAAAGACACTGTAACGTCCGATGAAGATAGATATCTGTCTTCAGGAAAGAATTAATGCTTTCATCTTTAGAACGTCTCAGTGTTGTAAGAGCTACCTCTAAAGTCAGAGAAGGCACGTCTGTTTGGCGGGGGGGCACTGATAATAAGGAAAGCAAACCTTCACGCAAAAACCAGTTAGAAGCACCAAACCAGGCACCATGACTACGCCTAAATTCATGGCGAACGAACGCAGAAATGTAAGATAATTACAGCCAAACTTCCTCTCTGCCCAACTTTTGGCATTGTACCTTCAGCCGTCAGGTTGAGTCAAATAATCCTCTGGGAGTTGAAAGAAATCACTGGAAATCCACTCGACGAGGCAGAGTCGCTGTAGAAGCACATATCTGGAGTTAAAAGTGCAAACTACTATCTGGCTCAAGAATAAAGATCGCATAAATCGTACACTCTAATGTTGGCTCAAGAATAAAGACAGCATAAATCGTACACTCTAATGTTGGCTCAAGAATAAAGATCGCATACATCGTACACTCTAATGTTGGCTGCTCAAGAATAAAGATCGCATAAATCGTACACTCTAATGTTGGCTCAAGAATAAAGATCGCATACATCGTACACTGTAATGTTGGCTCAAGAATAAAGATCGCATAAATCGTACACTCTAATGTTGGCTCAAGAATAAAGATCGCATACATCGTACACTCTAATGTTGGCTCAAGAATAAAGATCGCATAAATCGTACACTCTAATGTTGGCTCAAGAATAAAGATCGCATACATCGTACAATCTTATGTTGGCTCAAGAATAAAGATCGCATACATCGTACAATCTTATGTTGGCTCAAGAATAAAGATCGCATAAATCGTACAATCTTATGTTGGCTCAAGAATAAAGATCGCATACATCGTACAATCTTATGTTGGCTCAAGAATAAAGATCGCATAAATCGTACAATCTTATGTTGGCTCAAGAATAAAGATCGCATACATCGTACAATCTTATGTTGGCTCAAGAATAAAGATCGCATAAATCGTACAATCTTATGTTGGCTCAAGAATAAAGATCGCATACATCGTACAATCTTATGTTGGCTCAAGAATAAAGATCGCATAAATCGTACACTCTAATGTTGGCTCAAGAATAAAGATCGCATACATCGTACAATCTTATGTTGGCTCAAGAATAAAGATCGCATACATCGTACAATCTTATGTTGGCTCAAGAATAAAGATCGCATAAATCGTACAATCTTATGTTGGCTCAAGAATAAAGATCGCATACATCGTACAATCTTATGTTGGCTCAAGAATAAAGATCGCATAAATCGTACAATCTTATGTTGGCTCAAGAATAAAGATCGCATACATCGTACAATCTTATGTTGGCTCAAGAATAAAGATCGCATAAATCGTACACTCTAATGTTGGCTCAAGAATAAAGATCGCATAAATCGTACACTCTTATGTTGGCTCAAGAATAAAGATCGCATAAATCGTACACTCTAATGTTGGCTCAAGAATAAAGATCGCATACATCGTACAATCTTATGTTGGCTCAAGAATAAAGATCGCATACATCGTACAATCTTATGTTGGCTCAAGAATAAAGATCGCATAAATCGTACAATCTTATGTATCTTCAAAAACTTTAACCACACAAAATAGTTTGTTTATAACGATGACTTCGAACAAAATGTGTGGTTATAACTGAACGAAATTTATCTAGTCACTTTTTAAACTTGACTTTGCCATTACTGTCTAGACAGGGATGTATAATTTCCAGTTATTTACAACATAACTAATACAGTTATAGATTATAAATAGATACTGCATGATCTTTTAAAATATTTGTATTAAAACATTAACTACCAAATAACGCAGCCCATACGAGTTTTTCTGTCCCATTTGGCCATGTGCCGTGGACTGCTCCATGGTTTGTTTTACTGTCAGATTAGCCCAATATTTAGTATATTCTGATCGTTACCAGATTGTAAATTTAGTATTCCATATTTTGCATTCTTTGAACATTCCTAAAACAATAGATTCGTTCCTAACTGCCCTAAAAAAGTTAATTGCATATCCTTTACATGACTTTGCGAATCAACCCCAGCTTTGTAACGCTGTTTGTGATTTTTCTAGGCATTATTATGTTCAGTAGTTTGCTATTGCTTTCTGAACGGGTGGTGACATCGTCCTTTTGTTAAAATCCACGCGAAACAATTTGCAACCAAATTGTCCGCAGCGTGATTCGAACTCAGAACGTCGAGGTTAAGAGACCGAGTCACTAGGCCACAGACGCCACCAACTGCCCTAGATAGTAAAAATATACAATAACAGTATGATAGTTTTCTTGATAAAGATCTTGTGATCGAAACGTTGCTGTTCTGTGCTTGTCTGTTTGCTTTGTAAATCTGCCTTGTTTCATATTCCAGCATTTCGCATTTGGTACATAGTTTTGCTGTAATGTCCTCGTATTTAACAGTAAATATTAACAGTAAATAATTATGTAATTTCTAACCTATATTACATGTGTCGATTAATTAAAACGTATTTACTTGCTTCATTACTTGGCATTTGGTACATAGTTTGCTGTAATTGTCCTGTTTAACAGTAATATTAACTAAATAATTCTGTGAATTTCTAACCTATATTACATGTTTCGATATACATTGAAATGTATTTACTTGCTTCATTTTCCTGCTTCAGACATTATCAAAATTAATTAGAGACCAACTACGTATCAGAAAGGATAAGCGAGATTTTAAAATGTACGGACTACGAGCAGATTTCATCTCACGCAATCATCCCTGCGGCAAACTTCATACCAACATTAGCTACAAGAAACTTTTATATCAATCAGAACATATTATCAATGCAAGAATAGATTTTTTCCGCAAAAGAAGCATATATTACAGGTGAGCTTAAATGAAAATCATATTTAGTATGTCCATACAATACGTATCCTTACTACAAGGTCGAACATTTGTGTATATTTATTGGCAATTGAACAAAAAACAGTATAGGCATATCACATAGTAGGACAAATTAATTATAAATGTTTATTTTCATATTTTATAATTAATCTTTCACTACTTATGTAATACTGCCTGTACCTGTCTTTGTTCAATCGCCTATTTGCTCAGTATTACCGCATCCACCCAAACGATTTTCTCCAGATCTGATTTGATCCGGTCAGACCACATCAGATTTGTTGATTTTCTTACATCGCATGTATTTATTAGAGATTTCGTTTCACACATGACAATACATAATATGGAACAAGTGTCTTGAGTCGTGTTTTTAATTCACCATCTTCATCATATAGCTTGTCCTGAGCAGAACTTTGTCACTCTAACAGACTTTCGTAATTTCTCTCTTTCATAGATCAGATGTTCCGCCTCTGCAGTCGTCGTGTTCAAATCATCAGTTACATCTTGAATCCATATTCTCCGTGGTCTCTTTTCTCCTCTATGTCGGGATTCAATCTTCTCTAAAGGCGTTATGTTTGTTTGTTTGGTAAGAGATTAAGCCTCTATATGGCTGAGGCATACCCTTTCAACCTAAGACATTAGTTTTTGGTTATATCAGGGCGTATAACTAATGGCGTCTCAACCTTCGTGTACTTTATGTGTCCAAATTTCTTCCATTTTTCTCATTCTTACCTGTTGCATAAGAGTTTCTTTGGTTTTGAGTTCTTTCTATATAGATATATGTGTTCTCATCTCTGTCCACGTTATACGGAGGATTCTTCTGAACATTTATATTCAAAAGTCAGATATGTTTCCCGACTTTGTTAAATGTCCATGCTTCACATCAGTACGTTGCCGTTATGAATATGCATGCTGTTAGTATTCTGACCTTTTTCCCCTATCAGTTCTATTACATGTAGTTTTTAGTAGTTTAGGTTTTTTGAAAAGCCATGTTTGTTTCTTCTTTTAATTTCTTTGATCCCGTTCCCATCTCTTGTTAGCAGTGAACCTGAGATATTTACAACTGTTCACATTTTCTATTTTCTTCTCGGTGATAAAAGATATCTGTTGTCATGTTTGTTAACGGCCAGGAAATACAAATAATGATATCCGTTGTCATGTTTGTTAACGGCCAGGAAATACAAATAATGATATCCATTGTCATACTTGTTAACGGTCAGGAAATACAAATAAAGATATCCATTGTCATACTTGTTAAAGGCCAGGAAATACAAATAAAGATATCCGTTGTCATGTTTGTTAACGGCCAGGAAATACAAATAAAGATATCCATTGTCATACTTGTTAACGGCCAGGAAATACAAATAAAGATATCCATTGTCATGTTTGTGAACGGCCAGGAAATACAAATAAAGATATCCATTGTCATACTTGTTAACGGCCAGGAAATACAAATAAAGATATCCGTTGTCATGTTTGTTAACGGCCAGGAAATACAAATAAAGATATCCATTGCCATGTTTGTTAACGGCCAGGAAATACAAATAAAGATATCCATTGTCATGTTTGTTAACGGCCAGGAAATACAAATAAAGATATCCATTGTCATACTTGTTAACGGCCAAGAAATACAAATAAAGATATCCATTGTCATACTTGTTAACGGCCAGGAAATACAAATAAAGATATCCATTGTCATGTTTGTGAACGGCCAGGAAATACAAATAAAGATATCCATTGTCATACTTGTTAACGGTCAGGAAATACAAATAAAGATATCCATTGTCATACTTGTTAACGGCCAGGAAATACAAATAAAGATATCCGTTGTCATGTTTGTTAACGGCCAGGAAATACAAATAAAGATATCCATTGCCATGTTTGTTAACGGCCAGGAAATACAAATAAAGATATCCATTGTCATGTTTGTTAACGGCCAGGAAATACAAATAAAGATATCCATTGTCATACTTGTTAACGGCCAGGAAATACAAATAAAGATATCCATTGTCATACTTGTTAACGGCCAGGAAATACAAATAAAGATATCCGTTGTCATGTTTGTTAACGGCCAGGAAATACAAATAAAGATATCCATTGCCATGTTTGTTAACAGCCAGGAAATACAAATAAAGATATCCATTGTCATGTTTGTTAACGGCCAGGAAATACAAATAAAGATATCCATTGTCATACTTGTTAACGGCCAGGAAATACAAATAAAGATATCCATTGTCATACTTGTTAACGGCCAGGAAATACAAATAAAGATATCCATTGTCATACTTGTTAACGGCCATGAAATACAAATAAAGATATCCGTTGTCATGTTTGTTAACGGCCAGGAAATACAAATAAAGATATCCATTGTCATACTTTTAACGGCCAGGAAATACAAATAAAGATATCCATTGTCATACTTGTTAACGGCCAGGAAATACAAATAAAGATATCCATTGTCATGTTTGGAACGGCCAGAAATACAAATAAAGATATCCATTGTCATACTTGTTAACGGCCAGGAAATACAAATAAAGATATCCATTGTCATACTTGTTAACGGCTTGGAAATACAAATAAAGATATCCGTTGTCATGTTTGTTAACGGCCAGGAAATACAAATAAAGATATCCATTGCCATGTTTGTTAACGGCCAGAAATACAAATAAAGATATCCATTGTCATACTTGTTAACGGCCAGAAATAAAATAAAGATATCCATTGCCATGTTTGTTAACGGCCAGGAAATACAAATAAAGATATCCATTGTCATACTTGTTAACGACGCTAGGAAATACAAATAAAGATATCCATTGTCATGTTTGTTAACGGCCAGGAAATACAAATAAAGATATCCATTGTCATGTTTGTTAACGGCCAGGAAATACAAATAAAGATATCCATTGTCATGTTTGTTAACGGCCAGGAAATACAAATAAAGATATCCATTGTCATACTTGTTAACGGCCAGGAAATACAAATAAAGATATCCATTGTCATGTTTGTTAATGGCCAGGAAATACAAATAAAGATATCCATTGTCATGTTTGTTAACTGGCCAGAAATACAAATAAAGATATCCATTGTCATGTTTGTTAACGGCCAGGAAATACAAATAAAGATATCCATTGTCATGTTTGTTAACGGTCAGAAATACAAATAAAGATATCCATTGTCATACTGTAACGGCCAGGAAATACAAATAAAGATATCCATTGTCATACTTGTTAACGGCCAGGAAATACAAATAAAGATATCCATTGTAGGTTGCAGTGGTACTATTCTTTGCTTCCCTTACGTACCCCGACACCACACGGGCGGTGATCATCGCTCACTAAGTGATGAAATGCGTGTGTGTTTTCGTTTACTAAGCATTTATCTTTGAGATCTGCGCTAGCGCAGTGGATAGTTCTTGTGCTTCCTAGATGGGTGGTCTAGTTTCAATCTCCAGTTGGAGCGGTTATTTGAGACTGCAAACGACTCGTAGGTCGGCTCAGCCTCAATTGGACACCAGAGAAACGATAGGAAATAAAACCAACCGGTGTCATGTTAATCATATCGCTTATCGTGTACATTTGGTCAAAGAATCATATTCCCCCGGTAGACCACATGGTATGATAACGAAGTTTTTTACTTTACTAATAATCTCTTTGATGTAGTATTTTTTAAACGTCCATGGTGACACCAAACCTAGAAACTCACTGCTCACGACAGTCAGCATGACATTTGGAAGAAGTTACTGTCTCACGGGTAGTTAATAGGTGGAGCTGGCTGCAACAAGTTCACTGGCAAATGTATCATGTCGTGGAGCTGTCTGCAACAAGTTCACTGGCAAATGTATCATGTCGTGGAGCTGTCTGCAACAAGTTCACTGGCAAATGTATCATGTCGTGGAGCTGTCTGCAACAAGTTCACTGGCAAATGTATCATGTCTTGGAGCTGGCTGCAACAAGTTCACTGGCAAATGTATCATGTCGTGGAGCTGGCTGCAACAAGTTCACTGGCAAATGTATCATGTCGTGGAGCTGTCTGCAACAAGTTCACTGGCAAATGTATCATATCTTGGAGCTATCTGCAACAAGTTCACTGGCAAATGTATCATATCTTGGAGCTGTCTGCAACAAGTTCACTGGCAAATGTATCATGTCTTGTGTGAATAAAAGGAGCAGAGTATTATGAAGGAAAGAATAGAACCAGTACAACAATCTAGCAAGTATGTTGTGATAGGTACTGTACGAGGGTTTGTGTATGGGGGCTAGCAACTTTCTATTGCAGTCAGTGGTCTACAATGCGTGTTCTGCATCCAAAAAATGCGGTGGTCGTTTAGGCTTTCCAAGAAAAATGAAAATTAGTAGCATGCAGATGTCCCACATAACGCACAAGCTAACCAGTAGTGTAGATTGGGATACTTTGATAGTGAGGTAAAAAAAAAAAGTAACGGAACTCAGCTGACCTGGGAGAGGAGGGAAGGGAGAGAGGGGGGTTGACTCCACTATGTCAGTTTTTTATTTGTCGAGCAGGAAGGCGAACCCGAATTTGAAAAGCATGCAGAAACTGGATGCGCTGAGCTACAGGTCTGTAGGCGTGTAACTGGCACAAAACGGACTAACACATACCGATTACAAAAAGTAGTTAAATTATTTGTAGCAAAGTCATAATAGAAAAAAATCTGAGTAATTTGAATAAACTTTATGACGATACATAACTCGATATGTTTTATAGAATATAGTTACTTATAGCTATGTACCAAACAAATGCAATTCTAGACATTTACTCTAAAAATAATTTTCAATTTCTCAGAGGGTGGTGGTCTTTCAAAATCAATTTTACAGCTTTTTTGTGCTCAAAAATCAAACTTCTTTATGGATTTAAATTCTAGAGATATAAAACTAACATTTTTATTAAACTGATGCATTGTCTTGACTGAAGATGTAGACAATGATTTCTTAAACAATTTACAGTAAATATCAGTTGTTTTCATTTCTCGTACATTGATTGTTCCAGTTCAGCTTCAATTAGATCTTTTTTTTAAACTACAAATACCAGTAAGCAATAACATACAACTTTAGGTAGTACTCATCTTTGTTCAAGACACACTTTCTCCAACGATTAGAATGCTGATTTATTTAATATCCACTTGTTTCAATGATTGAAATATTGATTCTCTTCTTCTTACGCTCCATATCGACCACTTGTTAACCACTCTGTGTGATTTGTATGTGATATGAGCCTAAGAGCGATTATACGTTGTGCCAGTTATGTGCCTACAAGTAGGCCAGCGCATCCGATTTCTGCGATGCTTTTTATTTACTAGGGTAGCTTTCCTGGGCTCTACATCAGTCGCCTCTTATGACATGCATTGTAGGTCGCAGTGGTACTATTCTTTGCTTCCATTGCGGGCCCTGGCACGACACGAACGATTGATTCTCTTCAAGAAGCACTTGTTCCAGTTAGTGAAATACTGACTTCCACCACATCCTCTTTGGTCATGATTTGCCACCACATGAATTCAATTTGTTTGAATAACTAAAAAAGATTAATTAATTTGAAACAATGAGATAGACGATCTAATTTGTTTTGACATCAAATGACAGATTTCTCAAGACGATATTAATCAAACTTGCAGAACAAATACAACAATTCTGCACACAAAAAGTCAGAATTGATGTTTTGTAGTACCATCGTTATCTAAATTAAATTCGATCTCTATTTCTTTCGTTTCTCTAATCCTGTTTTGCCTCACAGCGACAGGTTAAGAAGAGATTTCTAGAATAGGCTTTTGTGTGCTCTTCGCTGGGATTCACCTTTGCGTGGATGACTATTTGCTTTGTATCCACTGTATCCATTTGCTTTGTATCCACTGTATCCATTTGCTTTGTATCCACTGTATCCATTTGCTTTGTATCCACTGTATCCATTTGCTTTGTATCCACTGTATCCATTTGCTTTGTATCCACTGTATCAGAGTAGCATTGCTCTTTGAGGTGCAGTGTTTGTTGATAATCTGTTTATGTTGCCAAACCATTTAAGATATTGTTTCTTGATGTTTACTATTGATGTTGTACCCACCTTTTTCCTGATTTCATTTCTAAACCTGTCTCTTCTTGATACTCCCAGCATTCTGCATAGACATTTCATCTCTGTCGTGACTAGTTTTGATCTCTAGTTGAGTGTGCAATTTATGTGTTCTTTATTTAGTTAGTGTGTAATTTTCAGCGATGTTTTGTATGTTTGTTATGAAGGGGGTTAGAGCCTCTTTAAGCTGAGGCACGCATTTCAACCTAAGGACAAACCATGTTTTGTATGTTTGTTATGAAGGGGATTAGAGCCTCTTTAAACTGAGGCTCGCCTTTCAACCTAAGGACAAACCATGTTTTGTATGTTTGTTATGAAGGGGATTAGAGCCTCTTTAAACTGAGGCTCGCCTTTCAGCCTAAGGACAAACCATGTTTTGTTTGTTTGTTGTGAAGGGAGTTAGAGCCTCTTTAAGCTGAGGCGCACCTTTCAACCTAAGGACAAACCATGTTATATCAGAGCGTGTATGCCAAAATCGCCTGAGTGGTTACGGGGCCCAAATTTGGGGTGTAAAGAATAGAACCACTGTTACCTGCCATGCATGTCGTAAGAGGCGAGTAAGGAGGTTTGGCTGAAATCGGATGCACGTGTCCGCTAGGGAATGTTAACCCAAAACAAATGCTTGCAGAAAATGGATGCACCAGTCCGTAAGGCACATAACATGGTGCAACGACCCCTTACAATGAGAAATAGGATAACGGATTCTACGGTCACCAATCTGCCTCGGAGAATTTAGCCACGCAGTAAGAATATCAGACCTACCATCATTAGGGTGGCCAAAACTTACTGCGGGAAGAGGTCGACACAAGCGGGGAAACAGAAATCATGGAAATTATATCCTACAGAACTGCCCCCAGTATGCAGACTTGAGAAGATAAAGATGGCCCACTTACACTAGCGACCAAGACAAACTGTGTGGCGTGGCTGATAATCTGAGGCAGACGGTTGCCTTTATTAGAGAATCTGAAATCCAAATCTAGTGAGAACGCAGAAGACAAACTGTGTGGCGTGGCTGACAATCTGAGGCAGACGGCTGCCTTTATTAGAGAATCCGAAATCCCAATCTAGTGAGAACGCAGAAGAAGAATGACAAAATTATTTATCTAGTTAAGTCCACAGTGTTATTGACCAAAAATTTCGATTTGTAATTTACGTTATCATTTTAACCATAGACCTAATTAAAATATGCAAAATTGTAGGCAATGACATTTATTATGATTGACCTGTTTCAATAATTTCTTTTTTAAATTCTTGTTTACTCAGTGGCTGGTCAATGGAAGACTGGTGGGATGAGAAACTTCGGTCAGAAGAAAAAGAACTCAAGGAAAAACAAAAGCTGTTGGGTGACGAAGATAAGCGTGTAACCATAGGCAATACTCAACAAGAGCGACTGCTGGAGGCAGCAAAGAGAGAGATCTCCAATAAGGAATTTATACCAAAGTGGCCCAAACGAATCTATAAAAAACTAGTCAAATGTCCTAAGCAGATGCCACTCCCACAGGAAGAAAGCTGTGCGTCTAAGAATACTATAGGATATCTTAATTTGACGCAAGTTAAATTGAAATGTAAAGATTCTGATATCATTGTACCAGTGACAGAAAAGACAAAAAAACCACTTACGCGTCCCATACCATATCTTCCAATTATCCTGCACTGGAAGAAGATGGACAACACATTGGGATACCCGCAGCTTAAAGTCAGTGCAAGCATGTTCAAATGTGGTTACTACACAGAACACATGTAAATAATAACACACAATGACTATCCAAATAAAAGGCAAAAGAGACAAATTATAGCAAACTTTGGTGTTGTTTTTTTAAAAATATTATAATGTTCATTACAGTCGCCTGTGTAGTGCCAGGGAGCAAAGAATAGTAACACTGCGACCTACAAGGCATGTCGTAAGAGGCGACTGAGATAGGAGCCTAAGGAAGCTACCTAGTAAATAAAAAGCGTCGTAGAAATCGGATTCTGCTTGTAGGCGCATAACTGGCTCAATGTACTATCGCGCTTAGTCTCATATCACATACAAATCACAAAGAGTGGTTAACAAGTGATCGATATGGAGCGTTCGAAGTTTATTACAGTTCTGTGTTTAATCAACTTATTCACTCCATAATTTGAGTATGCCTTCACATCAGGATCGTCTTAAAATACAGACACTATCCAAGGGACTCACGAACATAGGGGCTCATGATAATCTACCGGTTATTTCTGTTTTGCTGTCAATTTATTTTTTTTTAAATAATCCGAACTTCCCGTCAGTTAACCAATAATGCAATCTTAATTCTAGAATAAAAAGAAAGCAACTTTCTTGTCCACCTGATATATGCAGGAGCGAGTCAGTCATCAATCAGATAACACAGCGATAGCATTGACAATAGGACCATTTTTATACAACAAACAACTATGTCATCATCATCAGGAGCCGTGCCGGCTGGCGTAGGCGATTATGGATCTCCACAAATCTCTGTCGTTGGTATTTGCTATCAACTCAGATGTTGACGCTCTACAATGCCAGGATATCCAACATTTTCTCTCTCTGACTTCCTCTGACTCGTCTACCCTCAATTTTACCGGTTGTCACAATGTGTTCTAAACCTCCCTCCTCATCACATGCCCGAAAAATGATGACTGCCTTTTTCTTATATTGATTAGCTTTCTGTGTCTTGATCTCATTCAACACCTCAACATTAATCATTTTAGCAATCCATGGGATTGCATCATTCTTCTGTAAAACCACATTTCTGTGGCCCTCAGAGATTTTTCGAGCTTTGTGTTTATTGTCCATGACTCGCATCCGTATGTCAGTATTGGTTCTATGTAGCACTGAATAACTCGCATTCTGGTCGGGATTGACAATGACTTGTTGCAGATGTTTCTCATTTTCATGAACGATGTTTTCGCTTGTCCTATTCTGCTCTTTATTTTTGATCGGAATCTGCCATCTGATGTTACCAGGACTCGAGGTATTTAAATTGCTGCACTTGTCTTAGATCAGTCCCATTTACTGTGATGGTGCATTTTGGCAAAATATGCTTTTTTATATGATCATAACTTCTGTCTTCTTAATATTCAAACTGAGTCCTTTGTTGTTACTTTCTGTCACAACCTTATCAACTAATTTCTGGAGCTCAATTTCATTTCTTGCTGTTAAGACAGTATCATCGGCGGCGTATCTCAGGTTATTTATGACTATTACAACTATGTAGAGTACAAAAAACAAACCAGCACACCGAACCTCCTTCCCCAAATTATAGATAATTTTACTAGCATTCAAGTAGCAATAAATATTTGACTGATGGTAGCAAATATGCTCATACAAATGTTACTATAGATAAAACAGTTCATATAGTTAGTATTCAGTAATAGTTTGTGAGAGTGGATGCCACACATTCTGTAGACGAACATAAAATTCTACAGTTGAGACACTTCTAATGTTTCGAAGAGATGGACTTTGCGACTCTAAATGTTATTAACTGAAAACAGTCCAATTAAGATTCAGATATTAAAAAGTAATATTTGATGGAGCACATACATTTAAAAACAAAACAATGAATCATTTAATTTTCCCGTTTCGTTTGAAAAGCTGGTACTTGCTGTATTATTGTTTTGAATTGAAACAATAGATTCTAATATAGCTACATTTAAAACAAGTAACGTGTGAAGTGTATGCGTTTAGGCCTACAACCAGTGCAACGTATACATGTTCTTGGCAAAGATCAAACATATCACGGAGAGTGATTAAAATTGGTTGTAAAGAACGAACGCAAAGAAGAAGAAGAAAAAAAAACAAGTGAACGAACGTGAATCACACATCTAATTAACTAGATATGATGGAGCAGACAAAGACATATTTTTCTGTACCAAATTTAAACTTCAAGCTGGAACCAGTTCAACATGTTTAACAAAATTTCAATTTATATGTTGACAAAAAGTGCAGCGTGTATTCTTTGATTTGAAATCCGATTTCATTTTTCAGTGAATAAGCAACTGTTTATACTTTCTTTCTGTCTCGAATCCTATTTGCCTCACAACGTCAGGTCAAGAAGAGAATTCTAAAACGGGTTCTTGTATGCGCTTCGTAGATAGTCTCTTTCGTCGCCTCTGTTATCTCTGACGTCCATCTTTTGCATGGCCGGCCTTTGCTTTGTACCTATTGAATCGGAGCGCATTGCTCTTTGAGGTGCACTGTCTGTTGGTAATCTGCTTACGTGGCCGAACCATTTAATTTGTTGTTTCTTGATGAAGTCTAGTACTGATGTTGTACTCACTTTTTTCCTGATGTCCTCATTTCTCAACCGAACTTTATTCCGATGAGTAAAACAAAAAGTATGAACATATGGCTAATGTGTATCACCAAGAATTTTATTAAGATTTTTTTTTAAATGAATGTATCCCTCTCAAACATGACAAGAGTTGTTACTGAAAATTGTGAAACACTTCCTGCGATGTACAACTTGCTTAGTACTGGTGGCTTTTAATAATGATTCTTCTGAGGCATAAATGAAACATATAGTTACTTGTCTGCAGTATCTTCCTTGATCAATCGATCTGCTATCTCATTTCATGGTGTTCTACAGTGAGGCGATATTTTATCCAAACAGAACATCAGAAAAGAAGGCAGGAAGATCGACCATGAAAACGATGGATAGGTGGCATAGCAGAATCCTGTCAAAAAGCAAAAATTAGCTCTCACCCAAGCCACTAGAGCAGCGCAAGACAACACGGTAACAGTGTGACGACAAAATAAGAAAGATTACCAGATCATCAATGTACAATGTCACTTCATTTAGTGGTTATGAGATCAACGTTATGGCACATTGGGCATTCCCATGGATGTTCTGTCCTCCGCTGCAGCAGCCATCCCAAAGTCCATTTGCTCACCGTACCCGTGAGAAGTATTTCAGCAACCAGGTCGATGGAGTAAGTCAAGAGAAGTGTAGGGGACAGCTCTTCCATGAGAAACACCGTGACACAGAACTGTTTTACCCTTGAGATCATCTAGTATGTCTAGGTTGTTTATGTATTCTTATCTTATGCACATTTACGTAGCGTCGGGAGATTTAGTTTTCTATCTTGTGCCGGGTGTGTTGCGCTTGATGTCAGTCCATGCTTTCGCAGGGACTCTGAGATGTTATAAATCCATCGTGTTCTTGTCCTGCGCCCTGAGTGTCGATTGTTGTAGGCACGTGATGATAGTAAATGTGGTTCCATTCTCATTAGATGGCCGAACCACTTGATTCTTTGCCTCTCGATGTACTTTATGCATGGTATAGTACCAACGATGCTTCTGATATTCTCGTTTCCACTCTATTCTCCTTGTTACGTTGACAGCTTTTCGTAGACATCTCATTTCACATGTTGTAATTTTTTCTTCTTGTGTCTTAGTCAGGGCTATGTTTGGCACTGATAGCAGAGAGTTGGAATAAATATGCAGTTTATCAGTTGTCGTTTGACTGCCATATATTGTTTATGTTTTGACTGGCATATTTTGTTACTAATGGTTTAAAAGTTCAATAATCATTTAGTGACTTATAGTGACATTTAGTCCCTACTGAGAGAACAGATCATCCACTGTGCTATTTCTATTTACACTTACCAGTTTTGTCACAATGACCATTCAACAGATTGTAACATAATATAAATACTTCTATGCGAGATGAATATACAATTATTTTTTGTTCTCTTGACTGATTTTTGCATGAAGACTTGCTTTCCTTATCACCAGTGTCCCTCGCCATTCAGGCAAACCTTAGTCCGACTACACTGTACAAGAACATTTCAAGCCCGTATCGGGCTAACTAGTCATCTATGCACACACAGACAAACATAACGCAACTACATTCCTTGGATGAAAATTTGTGTGGTCATCATCACCCGTGATGGACGAGCATCAGTCCAACTACAGAGTACTTGTAATTTAGACTCAAGTAGAGAATAAGGGTCTCCTGTAGTCCAACTGAAATACCGTGTGCACACAGTATTTTGGTGCCCTGAAATTTCCATGGCATGTCATCACTAGGGCAGAATGTTATCACCTTCATTATTAATTACTCCAAAAGAAGGAGGGCTCTATTGTGTAAAGGTAAGGTGCTCGCCTCCTGCTTCAAAGGTACTAGGTTCGACCACAGAGTGGAGCAATCAGGATATTTTTAAAGCAACATCTGACCTCAATGTAGGGAGATCAAGTTCCTTATCATATCAGCGACACAATTAAATAGAGTTCATGTTCACGTTGAGCATATAAAAAAAACCATTTGCAGTTAAAAATTGATAAAAGTAAGCTGCAAGGTTCTTGCTCTGGCAAAATTCTGTAAAAAGATTAAAATGAAAGATCCTACAAAAACTTTCACCATTTTCTAAATTACGCCACTGACACAAAGTTTGTGCGCTGCTGTTGAGATCTGTTTGTGTAAGAAAAAGATCTGTACACACACATGGCTACTCACCGAAGTGCAATGATATTGGTCATATTAATCAATACAATTGTTTTCATTTATTTAATCTGTACACCAAACATATTTAAGGCATATATCGGTGAAACAGGCAAAATGCTTAGCGACTAAATGTTTTTAACTGAAAACTTTTATTGTCATGTTATTCAGCAGACAATTGCGCAATATATGCCAATGCTCTGTGACCCCTGTAGCCACTCATTTCAGTGGAATTGACCATTTGGGAGCTCACGACTTCCAGGTCACAGCCATCCGATCACGTCCTTTGATGATTGTAGTCGATTTGCTCTGGAGAATCGCTTTTATTTCATTATATGGTACCTTGTGACCTCATGGACTCTCCATTCCTATGCTTCTTAGTATTTTTTCTTCTCATGCTCCATATTCTATATGTTAAATGTATATAAATTATATATTTACTTGATTTTTTTATTGTTTTTCTTTTTCCACTTCTAGTTTTTCTGCATTTATTTCGTTATTCAAGTTACAGATTTTCATTTTATTGACCGCTGGAATGTCTCTGTCATAGTCTATATGTAGTGTGCTGTGAAATTTGTCACTCCTGTTGTATCGTTTGCATGATAAAGGCCTTTTGGTCGAAACGCTGCTGTGTATTGTCATTGTTTTTGTAAAACTACGGTACTTTGTTATTACATGTTTCAACAAACATACACCATACCAGTGACAATCTCATCTTATGATTGACAAAAGCTTTCAAAGATAACAATGTTTATGGACATGACTTTATTGAATTCGGACATGTGTATCTTTATGCACAACACAAATGACACATTAAAAATTAGCTTAATGAGAGCATTCTTCTGTGCAGATTTTCTGCAGATGTTGATATTTTATTTCATTTAAAAGGTGAGTAAAACAAAACAAATACCACCAATAATAAAATCAATATTAACTTGTTTTATTTTCTTCAAACTAACACATCTATGTATAACAGTTATCCCTTTTTCAAGGTGAATAAAATTAATCAAACATTACAATGTGCATACAAAACATTGGAAATAGAAAATACATGAAATATTATCAGGAATACAAACCGGTTTCATAACCAGCAAGACATGCTATAAACAATGAATTAGGCTGACAAAGGCATGGCAGAGAAGCACAACTTGAAAATGAATGGGGTTTTACTACCTGGAAATAGAATGATAAGAATAATGATATTAAGATGTTGTTAAGTTAGCCAGTTAAACTTAAAGATTAGTGCTTCTTCTTCTTTGCGTTCGTTTTACAACCAATTTAATCATCTTTGTGATATGTTTGATCTTTGCCAAGAACGTGTATACGTTGCACATTGGTTGGTAGGCCCCTAAACGTTTAGACTTCTACACGTTTAGGACATGTGCATCCGATTTCAGCTAAACATCCTTAGTCGCCTCTTACGACATGCATGGCAGGTAACAGTGGTTGTATTCTTTACACCCCAAATTTGGGCCCCGCAACCACTCGGCGATTAGTAGCTCATATCTGTAGGAATAATGAACATAATTCATTTCTATTGTTTACTAATATTTACATAAATCCCATTCTCAAATTGTATGTTGCAGTTGTGAGTTTATTGAAACTCAAACTCTGTTAGGTGCTCCTCCATGGAGTGTTCATTTACAGTTGGATAAACAAATGACAGTTTTGCAGAATAAGTCTCATTCTCTGTCAACATATGATCATTCTGTTCCGTATATGTGATTGTTCAGTTTGTTGTGCTATGTTTTGATATGACACAGGAAGACTTTGTTTAATTGATTTATTTGAATGACAATTTGTATTCTTCTTTGTGTCCGCTGTTGTTCAATGTCTACACAATGAGTCGGGTTCTCTAGATATATGGTGTTGTATTGCGGTTGTTAGTTCATCAAGGCTTCCAAACATCTTTGCATGGATGTTTGTCTCTGTTGGCCAGTGTTCTTTCCACAGTTGATAATCTTGCAGGAAGTGTTTGATTGTCTGTCCACATGTGGGCAATGGAGCCAGTCTTAGTCTGTGTAGGTGACTGTGTCCAGTACCGATTCAAAACAATATCACATGCTTGCTCTATAATGACATTTTAAAATGGCCTACCTTTTATGGAAGGCGATTATTACTTTTGTTCTTCCTCTTTTGTTAACTTATCTGCTATCTCATTTCCTACAATCCTTCTGTCAATATATCATTTGCACATAACTTTTTAAATCTCTGGCAATTTATCACTGCTGAAATCTCACAGGACTAACATTGAATCATTTATGAATACAACCTTTTGTTGATTTGGTTTATTGAGTTACTATTTTTGCAGAAATTCTTAAGAGCATGTACTTCAACTGAATAGTTTGAGCAGAATATTTTAGTAGACCTTATTACTAATTACTCACACACCATCAAGAATGTTCATAAACAAACAAATTTTGTGATCTGCATATAATTATACTGTCGTCAATAATTGCTATTCACAGGCAAATTAAATTAGAAGCAGTACATGAAATTATTCTTTTAACCCTTAAGATCCTATATTTATTTTGATCTATAGAATTCTGAATTAAATTTTTAAAAAAGCAAGGAAAATGGGTGACTGCCTTGGTTTATTTGTAACTTTTTAAATTTGTTATGATATTTTGATACATTTGGAGTATGTTATCTATGGATGAGTGTCTAAAATGGCATGCTTGTGTGCAAATAGTGTGTCAATGTGACCTAGCTGGTGAGTACATGTGACCTACTTTACAGAAAATGTAAACAAATGAACTTCGACTCACTACTAAAAGTATAGGGGTTAAAACAGGAAGAACATAGTCCAACATTGCAAGCAAGGCACTGTTTGGTGGTCTGGTTTGTTGCCCTTTGTTCTACCATCCTTCTTACAGTGAGCACAGTCCTGTTGCCCTGTTTTGGTTTCAATCTTGACTAGTGCATACCGAGCCATTTATTTTGCTGGTCTGCCTGTCCTCTTTCTAGCACAGAAATTTCCAAGCAAACCTTTCATAACCATGTATTGTTCCATGTAGACGTTTCTGGAGTCCAGTTCAGGTGTTTATCCTTTTCTTTCCGACAAGTGTACACGTTAGTTTGCTCTGCTAAAAGAATGACAAAGTTTTCTGAAATCATTTGCACAAAATAACCCACTGGCTCAGCATCTGGACCTAGTCCATTCTCTGATGGCCAATAATTTAAAAAAATTAAATTGCTGTACTTGTGCATCAGCATTGCTACATTCAAAACTCCTCCCATCGTGAGCAGTGCACTCTGAATGTGTGCCCCATAAATGCTATCACTGCCATGATAATGTTCTAACTTAGTGTTATCATTCTCTACTTCAATATCTGATTATCAACATAATCAAAATTGAGTTTGTCAAACAAATCAAACTATAGAAAAAACCACCCATTTGAACGTTAAAAAAGTGTTTATCAGTACTTTCTCCTTGCATCGAATTCAAACCAAAAGAAACAATGTGCAGGATGTGTTAACCAATAATATTGAACGCAATGTAAACAAGCTATTTCCAGCGGTATTGAAACTTAAAGGTTAATGTCTGTATTTTAAAAACTGAGTAAGAAAGTGCTAGCTATTTACAATATAGGTCACAGGTGAAAAATATATGTAACATAACATCTGAAATACTACATCTTTATTATCAGCCATACCTGCACTGTTGACAGGTGTGTGGTTAACCATAACCAAAGCTTCAATGGCATCTGATTTGCTCTCAAACTCCAGGAGACCAGTACTACTGCGTTCAGCTAAAATAAAAATATATAAAATTGTTTACAAGTTAATTTTACACAGGATTTCATGCGAATAATCATCAAATGTGGATGGCTTTATACAAGTTGTATGGCAGAGTTGATGGAAGTTCCTAAATTTAGAATTACACACCAAGATAAAAAAAGGGCCAAAAAATAGATAACACCATGTATAACTGGAAATATTCAAAAGACAAGCATATTAGTATTGATGCTGCTGTTGATAACTTTAAAACTGGTTCTCCACTGTAATTGGATGGAGGATATCCAGTGTTCAAAAAGAAATACAGGAGTTAGTTAAAATTGATTTTAAAGCAAGAGATGGTTGGTAGGTTGACTTAATGGAGATCTAGACATCAGATTAAATTCAAGAAAGAACAAAAAAATAATGTCAACAATGTAAGTACAGAATGAAAGTACAAAAAAAAAGTAAAATATATTTTTTAAAGATATCAACAAAACAAACCTACTTCATTGTGCTATGTCAGATTTCTCTCTCTGCCACAAGCAAGTAATGTTATCTGGTCCCAACAAAGCAATCAACAACACAACGTTAGTATATTGCTCAAATATGTCAGGAACTGACAAAAGTTTTTTTTTAAAACTATCTGCTATTGGAATAAATGCCACACCATGACACTTTAGATGGCTAAGAATGGTCAATTTGCCAGCTGCTAATAAGAATGCAGGAATAACTGAATTCTATTTTAATGGTTAATGAGATATGAGGTGAGATATGGAGTGTAGCAGAAAAAACAGATTTATAATTTTTAATAATTGTACGATACACTCTTTGTATTCATTCAGAGTGTTGCTCATACAAGTTACGTTATTGTTTTTATATTAATTTTTTTTTTTGCATATGTGAAGGCTAACTTTGGTTAACTGGAACAGTCACTTAATCAGGTCCACGTCTTCAAGTCCAGATGTGGCTCAATTAACTGAAATCAACATTACTGTTATTAATGGGGTAGAGGGGACTGCCTAGAGTAGTTGATAGTAGCTCGGCCTGCTAGCTGTGAGACGCCTCATAGCTCGGGTTCGAACCTACTGTCCGGCATTTGTTCGAGTCCCTGGTCTTACTCAGGACGATAACATGAGTACCTCTGAAGTCGGAGAAAATCTGCCTGTATGGCGAGGAATACTAATTACGAGTACATTGAGCACACGGCTGCCAGTGTAAAGTAATTTACAATGTGCACGCTGCTGCCATTGTAAGAAATTGGAAAAACAGATTTTCACGCAAAAATCAGTTTCAGAGATGAAACTCGTCTGAGTTGAAAGCGGACGAAATAAAAAAAGAAAAAAAAAAATGGGGTAGAGAAGCAAGATCAGACAATTGATGAGAACTTACTTTTTGATGGGAACAGCTTCATTTTGAGCGGTCGTTTTCCAACAGTGTTCTCAAATAACTGGAAAAAGAGGTAAACAAATGACAAAAATTATGAGTTGACAATTGGAAATAAATGACAGAATACAAAAGAAATCAACTGATTTTTCAAATAATACTGCTAGTATGTAATTACAGTATACTGATCTAGTCCAGATGTTTATATGCACATTAATATCAGTTGACAAAATACATAACTGCATGATGTTGTTAAATGTCAGTCACTTTTTTCACAGCCAAGTACTGTACTCGGTATCATGTAATCTATAGTATTTGTGGTTTTCTGACAGTTGGCAGCATGCTGGCTTGACTTCATAAGCTTCCGGTCAGTTACTTTAACTTGACTTTCCATGTACACAGATAACATTCACCTCTAGTTCTCAGGGTGGCGTCTGTGGCTTAGGGGATAGTGACTAAGTCTATTAACCCTGACGTTCTGAGTTCGAATCACGCTGCGGACAGTTTGGTTGCAAATTGTTTCGCGCAGATTTTTACAAAAGGACGATGGCACCACCCGTTCAGAAAGCAATGGCAAACTACTGAATGTAAATATGCCTAGAAAATCACAAACAGCGTTTAAAACGCTGGGGTTGATTCACAAAGTCCTGTAAAGGATATGCAATTAACTAGTTCTCAGCCAGAAATGTTAGCATAGTGTCCAATGTGCAGCATGCATGGTAAAAGAAATTTATATGTTCTTGTTCTGGGTTCTCTCAAGGAATTGTTATGGATTGTGTAAAGCCGTCTGTCGACTACGCCTTCTTCTTCTCTTCCACCATTTACTTCTTTATGGAAGTGTTGGGGGTGACTACGACTACCTGTTCTAAATCCATTTTTTTAATCCTACTGTACAGTTTGTCAGATAAAAGCCCAGGATTGCACTTAAATTTCATGTTATTTCCCCCAGTGTGTAACACTGGTTAATCAGCATTTTGCAAAACAAGGGTAATCGGCTAGCAGTCTAACTCTGACTTACACACAGGAGCAGCAATGATACCTTTTGGCCGACACAAAAGTATAGACCATCATACTAAACTGTTTGCCTCACTATTCACATGCAGATATTGTGGAAGGAACTTCGAGTACATTGCATGATAAACAAACAGATAAATGAGTGTCACAAAGGTTAGTAACAGATAAAATTGATGATACAACAATTGTTTACTTTGATTAATCACATTTAATCAAAGCACATGTCCTACAAAAAGCTTTCATATAAGTAAAATGTGCTTGTTCAATAGAAAGAATGATGCAGTGTTTCAATATTAATTATCACATTTAGTTTAACCAATAACAAATTTAAAGTCACGGCAGAAGTTTAAAATACAAAGAAGGTGTAGATGAACTTGCAATAGATACACTTGAAATTATCACTAAACTACATTTTGTACACTTTTTTCCACTGATATGAACGGGATGGGGTGGAAGAGGAGAAATGTTTTTAGAAAAAACCCAATAGCTACGCTTGTGAGATTTATGAACCTGCATACACCGCGATGAAAACCTTTATAGAAATAGGCTAAAACAGCGCAAAATCATGGTAAATGTGATGTTGTGTACTACATCTGTAATGACAACAACTTACTTCAAAGACTTCTTCCTCAGTAAGTCCTGGTGGGGCATTGAAAAAGTGCAAAACCTTGGATGGACTCTGGATGCGATTCTTTTGAGCTGCCTCAGGATTAGTGAAGCGGTTGTTACGGTTGCCCATTAAATCCTTGTAGGATGATGTTCCATCTGGTAGTTCATGTGGGTTGGGAACTTCCTGCAGAAAAGCCTGTTTGGATATGCTGTGATGAAGAAAATACAACAGTGTTAGACATTTCAAAGGGGACTGCCTAGAGTAGTTGATAGTAGCTCGGCCTGCTAGCTGTGAGACGCCTCATAGCTCGGGTTCGAACCCACTGTCCGGCATTTGTTCGAGTCCCTGGTCTTACTCAGGACGATAACGTGAGTACCTCTGAAGTCGGAGATAATCTGCCTGTATGGCGAGGGAATACTAATTACGAGTACATTGAACACACGGCTGCCAGTGTAAGTAATTTACAATGTGCACGCTGCTGCCATTGTAAGAAATTGGAAAACGGATTTTCACGCAAAAATCAGTTTCAGAGATGAAACTTCGCTGAGTTGAAGCGGACGAAAAAAAAAAAAATTTCAAAATATCACTTCTACTTCTAGCTCTCATCAGATATTTTACTGACAGAAATAGGCCAGTTTGCTTCCAATCATGCGTAAATATAAAGCTCATTATGGTCAGTATTTCTATTATAACACAAAATAGTCACCAATTAATGCCTTACCTAAGTTGCAGCTTGTTGCCAAAAAAAAATGCATTGTTTAAATTGGCAATGGCTCTTTCTACTGATATTGGATCCCAGCTGAATCATAGCTGAGCCCTCTTACTCTTTAAACTTGCCCTGCAAAGTTAAAGGTTAAACTTAGCAATATTTTAAAGTGTTAAAAATTCGGTGTTAAATGAAAATGGGACTTGTTACACACGCATGCTAAAGTGCAGGATATTGATGACATTTGCACTAGTAATGAGTATCCAAATTAACATCGTCACGTGTTCATCTTCCCAGCATGCATATGTGCTGAGGAGACTGTTAACAATAGAGGTGTGATTTGAACCGATCAAAGAAATCAGCGGCGATCCAGTTTCTTTCATTTGAAGGATGTCACAGTAGACATTCATAGAGAATGAAGGCAGCATATGGTGACAAATGTTTGTCGGACAAGAGTGATGGAATGGGCGTATGTTAAAGCGACGAGTTAACAGCAGATCTTGCCGGCCAGGTCGGCATATTGTTGCAACAGAAGAAGCCATAGCCTTGCTTGATAAAGCAGTACTGACTGACCGTCGTCGGAGCATTCGTTCGCTTGCAGAAGAATTCCATGTCAATTAGGACTGCCCACATGGTTGTTCGGAAGAAATTGAACTATCGAAGGTGTGTTCACGAGTGGGTCCCAGGATGTTGACTGACCACCATAGGAAGCGGATGGGGTGGAGATTGAACCACTTGATGCGTTACAGGACAGAGGGTGATGCATTTCTGTTGAGTATTGTGGCAGTTGATGAATCGTGGTGCCACCACTATGAACCGAGCAGCAAAATTGACAGCATGCAATGGAAACATCCAGGTTCACCAAAACCCAAAAATTCAAGACACAGGTTTCTGCTGGGAAGGTTATGGTGACCGCATTTTTTGACCATGAAGGGCTTTTATTGGCGATTTTAAGGAACCTGGTTGTAATTAGTCAACATCAATGCAGCATTATAAAGACACTTAGAAGGCCTGCTAGTGCCATAGAGCTAAGCACCAGGCAAGCTTTCCAAGGTTTACTTCGCAGACAGGCTCGAACTCCGCCATATGTGCAGACATTGCAAGAAGAATTGGAAGTCATCCAGCCTATAGTCATTGCCTAGGATTTCATTTGTTCGGACCGTTGAAGAAAGCACTAAAGGGACATCGATTCAACAGACGCAGACGAAGACAGTGGTGACCACATGGTTCAGTGAGCAGCCACGCACCTTTTTCTCGGACAGCATTCGACATCTACCTAAACAGTGGGATGCTTGCCTAAATGCATACAGAGATTTTTTCTGATGAACCCAGGTGCAATCTTGTTCACAAGTGGTTGCTTTGTTTAATTCCGTTGAAACTGTTAATTTGCGTATGATACTTTTAAAATAAATCCACAAGTTCCGTTTTCATTTGAACACGTCTCGTATCAGACAGAACAACAATTCAGAAGAAGAATTAGACTTAGAATATTCTGATACGGATATCGAAAATCAGGCAGACAATCATTTAGACAATGAAGAATTGTTTGAATCAATTGATATCCAAGCCATATATGATCAATCTGGAGAACAGGCTACACTACCTGGAAATATTTGCGGGCATAACCCACGTAATATAACAAGTAAATTTTAAACAGTTTAGTATTCTGCAAATATATAATAAACAGGAATAAAAAATGATAGGAAAGCCAATAACAAATTATAGACTGATTATGCTAAATTATCATGTTTTAATATCACCAATATGTGTCGTTTTTGAGAAGGGTTTTAAGGTAATGTTGGCCCATCTGCAGCGTGTGAGCGCTACGGGTGACTATCCCTCTGTGTGTGAAGGTTCAATTCTGTGGGATGGCAGAAAAGCCACAGATTCCCCAGATTTACGGTGTCGTGGTACCGAACCGAAGGGTTACGATGTCCATGGCACAGAGCCGAAAAGCTCAAGTGCTTCTGGATCGGGAAAAAAAAAAGGTAAATGTTGCCATGGTTCAAAGGGTTAATATGCTGTCTAGGGGTGAAGCTTAATCATAGTATGTTTTAGAGAACATGTTGACCACGTCATAATAATACTCTTTTTGGATAAAAGCAGGGGTCTTTCTGTGCTAAGAGTCATGGCTTCCAAGGACATTTTACCTCATCTGTTCAGTTATATTATGAACTGATAGTTGATAGGGTAAAATACATATGCATTATCCTCACAGTTAGTCATGCAAACTGAAACGCTGGAAAGAATTCAGAATGAGACCATGCACATAATCCAGTGCACACTCTGCATAGCATTGAGATACCTCCTGGACTTCTCAACTGGACTATAGGACTACATTGTGGCAATCAAGATCTTATTTTACAATATGAAGACACACCATACATCCATTACAACAGCTCAGTAGAATGAAAGGCAACAAACCAGACTGAAGAGGGGCAATTGTGGTTGGATTAAGGTGGCTGATATTGTCCATCTGTTGTGTGAACCTGCAGACATTGACTCCTTGATCCAGAATAAATTATGGAAACATAACATTGTTTTTCACTTTTATATAACATAATACAACTGTCTTGTCTTACCCTGACAACATTACCATACAAGCAGAACAAATTGAAAAGTCTGTCACAGTTGATCTTGTCCATGTTCAAACCATACGCCATGCAGACTGCTCCTTGTGAGCCAGGACCTCCCTCATATCCAGCACGACCAAACCGATCAGGCTTTAGACAAACAATAATTATTGATTGCATTTATGTTGACACAAAATTTATACTTCAGCATTTTAAAATGTGTTACATAAAAGTGTATTTTGAAAACACAAATAAGTGCAACAGAGAAAACAAAAATAATGATAACTGATAAAACAAACATGACAGCCGATAATTTTATCAAAGAAGAAAATTAGAAAATGTGAAGTTTTGAATATCTAGGTTCACTGATTACAGGAGATAGAAATTGGATGAAGAACATTGAAAGAAGAACAATAATGACTGTACACAAAAATTAGCTAAAAACAGTATGGAATAGAACTGATAGGAAAACAAAGATCAGAATACTAATAGCATGCAAATTCCAAGTGGCAACATATGGGTGCGAATCATGAACATTTAACAAGGCAGTGGAAAAACATGTATTTTTGGATATAAATGTTAGAGAAAGGTCCTTCGTATATTATGGACAAGAGAACAAATAGATCATTCTTGAAAAAACACAATCGAAGAAAAATGCATGATGCTACAAATAAGAATGTGAAAATTTCAGTATTTAGGACATATAAAAAGACAAAGGGTTGGAGAAGACCAATATGGAAGAAGACATCCCTGCAAAGAGGAAGTCCACAGAGAAGATGGATTCATGATGTAACTGATGATTTGAGCATGATGGGTGCATTGGCAAGACCCAACGAGAAGAGAAATTCCGAAGGACTGTTGAAGTGGCAAAATTCTGCTCAGGACACGCTATTTGATAAATGAACATATATTTTAATGTTTCTTTATAATTGTTAGAATATGGGACATACATTTAAAACTCTCTACTGGCAGTGACAGAAACAAAACAAAGTATGGCAGTGTTTAGTGTACAGCAAAAGACAATGGTCACATGAAATGTACAAATCAAAATTACTGTGCATGAAAAGGATTTTTATACATTGTATAAAACTGTAATTAATTGTGTGTTTTTTTCTATACTGATTAACATCAAGTATGGGCAACAAAAATAACAAATGCGAACAGGTTGTGAAAATTTTTGACAAAAATTCTTGTTTTGTAGAAACTATTGCAATTAACTTTATAAAAGTCAAATTATGTTTTCCTGTCACAGCAATAATTTAAAATAAGCACTAAACAACGAGAAATGAAATGCACCCAAATTAAAAGTAACTTACCGGTCCTTTGGGACCAAATCGATCACCAGGACCTCCATATTGATTGGGCCGTCCATATCCACCAAAGCTTTCATCATAATATCCTGGACCACCAAAATGTGGAGGTCCACTAGGAGGTGGGCCGCCGCCACCACCACCTCCACCAGCACCAAACCCACCACCAGCTGGCCCATCTGATAACAGAAAGACACAAATTGTTATTTAGTATTGTCATGCCCTCAATACAAGTTTCTTGGTATTTAAAATATTTTTTGCTGATTTCAATTGCTTCCATTAGGCCAAAAATTCTGATGTGCATGTCATAGGTGCCTAAGAACCGAGGTGCAAAGTACTCTCATTCTCGGTGCAAAGAGTGGTTAACTTGGCTGATAAGAATGAACGCAAAGAAGAATGCTTCATTCTAGTAATTATTATATAATCAATTTAACTTCAGTACAGCGCCCAAGTGGTTACCGAGGCCCAAATTTGGTGTGTAAAGAATAGAACCACTGTTACCTGCCACGCATGTTGTAAAAGGCGACTAAGGAGGTTTAGCTGAAATCGGATGCATGTGTCCTAAACGTGTAGAAGTCTTATGCGTTTAGGAGCCTACCAAACCAATGTGCAACGTATACATGTTCTTGGCAAAGATCAAACATATCACAAAGAGTGATTAAATTGGTCGTAAAGAATGAACGCAAAGAAGAAGTAACGTCAGTATTACTTTTAATTCTCATAGACACAATGAGCTGTCCTACAGAGCTTGTCGTATAAATTTATATAGCATACATATCTGCTAATCACTACGACGCTCTGTGAGTGTCTAGCTTAAGCGGTAGTGAGCTTGATCACAACCCAAGTGTACCTGGTTCAAACTCCATGGCTGGCAGTTTGGAAGCAAGCAAATTTGTTGCTGTGTGACTTTTACGCAAGGTAAAAATAGATCTCACCATTCAGAAAGCAATGGCAAACGACTGAACATAGAAAATCAACGACTTGTTTACTGTGGTTGATGGCTAGTCCTGTAAAGGATATACCACAATATTAATTTCCTATATATCTATCTTCTCTTGAATCTTCAGTTGTATTCGCTGCATTCTTCTCTTTCACTAGTCTGTATTTATTATTACTTCAGATACAGAAATATGACATGGACACATCTTTATAGAAAAATAAGCAGTTTAGATGTGATATTCTTGACCCGCATGTCATGTCTCTGAGCAATGTAGCAGGGTTTATTTTATTAAGTATTATCTATTTTCCAGGTGGCGTATACTGTACTAAACATTTGAACAATATTAATATAGCAGCAGACAAAATGTAATTTAAGAATGCAATACATATCAGGCATATACTAATACAGTTATGTAACTACAGAAGTGTACTGCTTTGAGACATGTCATCCAAAATATTTTTAAACTTTTTTTGATCCAGAAGCACTTGAGCTTTCAGCTCTTGGCTCAGTGCCATGGACATCGTAACTTCGGTTCGGTGCCACGACACCATAAATCTGGGAATCTGTGGCTTTTCTGCCATCCGCGAATTGAACCGCACAACAGAGGATAGTCACCCGTAGTCAACGCTACGAACACGCTGGCAGCGGGCTTTTAAACTTAAATTCTGATGTTAATAAGTGGCAACATCCTCGGTAGGTGGACTTGAGTTCTGCAAACCTATTTTGAATTTATTCTGCACATTCAATTTGAGAAAAGATTGTCTTTTTTATAAGATGGACTTCAAAATGATGTTCAACAAAAGACTATAGAAGGAAGTTGGTTCAACACAAGAAGACTATTGAAGGAAGTTGACAAACGAGTGACTGACAAATTAAAATATACAAATAAATATAGCAAAAGGAATGTTTGAGCAATAGGGTTTTACTTTGTTCGCCCGTTATGAATTCAGGCACAGTTGGCACTTCTGACAGATTTTTGTGTGACGGCTTGCTTTCCATATCACCAGTATCCATCACCATTCAGATGAGCCCAATCTGACTCAGAGGTACTTATAATTTAGATCCAAGTACAGGATCAGGGAAACTGTAGTCATGTAACCATGTACCATGTGTACTACGAGATGTTGCCCAAACTTGTCTCAACCTCCAGAAATTCTCTAGGCACTTGGCTACTAGCGCAGCGTGCTATGAATTTTACTATCTGCAACCCCTAGGGTTAAAAATGGTTTATCAATCTTAAAAATTATAAATAAAAAAACTCCATACTGTAAGGAGCTGGGTGTGTGCCAAATCTAGGTTCTTGCAAGAGAGGCTGTCCTCGGCCACCTGGAGTCTCTTTGCCTGAAAAGTATAGTAGATATGAGCTGCCTCGTATATTGGGAGGAAAACAAAATGACTGCTTAATTCAGGTTTGTGCCAAAGAAATATTTATAATCAAAACAAGTTGTATTGGTATTGTAGCTCAGAAAAAAAAGACATTTTAACAAATCAGTATCATACACTGAGAATTGATTTCTTGCTAAACAATTTTGACAACTTTCAAGTATAACTTTGATAAATTTAACATCAATACATCATTGATTTAAAACAAACTGAAAAGTAAATATTAAAATTTAGTATTAAATTTATATCTAAGCTAACTAAAGTGTGCACACACACACACATGTAAGCAAATATTTAAAGAACCAACAAAATAAATTTGGGAGAGGTTAGGTGAAACTTTGACTAGTTATGTCAATAAACATTGTCTACAATAACTGAGAAGGTATAGATTAGGTACTATAATGCACAGTTGGTACTTTCTGTTACCTTCACAAAACATGGTGTTATGTAAATGAAAAAGATTTCAGTAAGAATCAGTGCTACATGATAACATACAATGATCACAATTAATTTGTACTAGCTATTTACGTGAAATGTAGCACACACACACACAAAAACTATGTTATTGTAAACATGTGACAAAACAAAACTAACATGATATCTCACTGCTTACATAATGAGGATCATATATGCAAAAATGTTGAATGAAAATAGAAACATATGATTACTACCAATTTCTCAAGTCACGAAAACATGTAACATACAGTCAGTGG
Organism: Arion vulgaris; assembly: GCA_020796225.1. Taxonomy (NCBI): domain Eukaryota; kingdom Metazoa; phylum Mollusca; class Gastropoda; order Stylommatophora; family Arionidae; genus Arion; species Arion vulgaris. The sequence goes on from CM036759.1 coordinate 35,020,128, forward strand.
ATGAAAGATATACAAGCAATTTCATTTCATTGGTTCTTTTAAACGTTACCCAGCAACCCCTTCAAATGATAACAAGGCAGAGCAGTGACGCTGTTGAGCCCAGAAATGGAACAACACCATTCTGCTGACACACCCCGACTTGCTCTGTGAGACAGGAACAAAATATATGTCAGCGAGTAGGGCTTGGGGAGTGAATAGTAGTTTGATATGAGTTGAAGCGCTTGTGGTCGATGTTGTCCAGGTAATGTTCGGTTTTGATTTCTGGACTGTTGTATGCAGTACTGGTGTAGACTGAGCACAGAATTTGTATCAGGAAACAGATGAAAGACAAATGTCCTCAGTGTCATAAACTTTGTATGCCCATTCACTGGTTATCATTTGGTAAGACCAGAGTATGTTTAATCTTCAATGACTTTTGTTTTCTGTAAGTTTTATAATTTGTTCACATGACCTGGTAGCCCAGCTTTATAAATGGGGTCAGTATGATTGCTTCTGCTCTACATATTATTATTGGAAAGATAATGCTTGTCAAAACTGATCCAGTTTATCTTGAAGGAGTTTGGTATATATCTTATGTTTCTGTGGACTGCTCTGCCTGCTGAAGGTTTGCAATGTCATTGTAATGTTTGTTGTGAGGGAGACCACAGAATGTGCAATGTCAGGCATGTCCAAGTGTAGTTGTGTAACAGACTGGACTTGTGTTTGAACTATTCCTCTGGACTTTAGCGATGAGATAGTTTAGTGTCTTCATGTTGGTTTTGGATGTTGCATTGCCCATGTTAGGGTAAAAGTCCTGAGACAGTGTTGTCTTGCTTCTCATGTATGAACATCTGCATATGAAACGACATGTTTGTTCTGGAATAGCATGTTGCCTTGAATTTCATGTTGGTGCAAGTTGATTTTACATGGTATGGTTGTCCTGTTGTTCTTGGAGAAAGAAAGTGCGTAACATAAAGAAAAGTGTGAATAGTGATTGGTTAGATTTAGCGAACAACTTATACATACCTCCCAAAGCTGGATTAGTATAGTCCCAGCTATCAAGATCGTTTGAATAACATTTAAGCGTGTGGGCTGAAACACATTTTAAAAAGTGTGCATATATAGCAGTGACAGCTTTACTGCAAAAACCCTTAAACAAGTTTAACAGCTTTATTTGATATATTTAGTAGGGACAAAAGTCAACAAACAGGTACTTGAAAAATTAGAAATGAAAAAAGAACATTTGATAGAAATTATGGCAAAATGACAACATTTTACAAACATAAGCATGACATGATAGCCAGATTTTGAAGATAAGGTTGCAAGCAAACAGAAGAACACCATAAGTGTGTGCTGAACATAAAGAGGTTAACAAATAATCTTGTCACCCCCATGGCAAGAGACAGAAAATGGTGGGAGATCTATTACGGCCAACCACTGATGTGGGGAATGTAATGAATTATGAGACACTCAGAAAAAACCAAACTAGAAATTTATCAAAAGTTACAAACTAATGATAAAAAGAATAGACAAGGAAAGTATAGATCATAAAGCAGAACAAATATTTAATACAACAATAACATTGTACATTGAAAAAAACATTGAAAAAAATTACAACGGAATTAAATGCCGTGATAAATTGCCACAATATAATGGGGAAAATAATCAGATTTACTGGAATATTGGTTTGATACTATGTTATTTCACTATTAGTTACATCTGTGACAGTCACAATAGCACATTGGTTAGTGCACAGGCTTCCTATATAGGTGGCCTGTGTTCGATACTCAGATCTTTCAACCGCAAAATGTACCCAACTTCAACTGGATACTAGAGAAACACTGGGAAATAAAGATCCCCATCACATGTCACTGATCAAAGAAAAATATGAGCCTATTTTCCAATATTTCTTATGGTATAAAAACATGTTTCCTGCTATTTTGTTAACTTGACATCTGTGTACACAGTTCTATCATATTGACAATATTTGTTCTTACCTTAGCATACTCAATCTTGATAGTACAACATCCAGAATAAATGTCTGCTCCATTTAATGACTGTTTGGCACGTTTAGCAGACTCAACATTGTCAAACCTTATCTCCGTTCAGGAACTTCTATTCAATTGCAAACTTGAATCTATACTTATACATCTGTACAAACTTTTCCAGCAAAACATTACTTATAGATAGTTCTACTGTTAAGCAAGCAATGTGCAACAGGACAAATAAAGTAACTTCTGCACCTAATTTCATGCAGCCATCTACAATGTGAAAACTGTCACAAATGCTCACAATTCAGTGCATTATTTGAGATTTTTACAAATTAAAAAATCCACTGGACAAGTTCTGTCTGGTTAATGAAGCACTGATCTGCATGATCTTCAATGTGGTGAAGCCTGCATATCTGCTAGGATGGAATCAACACTTCTATCACATCTTGTGTCTTGTAAGGGAGTCAGGGTTAAGTTTCCTGTAAAGTATAAGAATGTCTAGCTTGTAAGATTGCATCCACTGCCAAACTGTCTAGCAGCCCTGAGGTATTTAAAATAAGATCTGGATAACTAGCCAATCAAATGTGTTGCCATGATGAAAATATGCGGGTAACTACTAGTGTAAGCTACAATGTCTGCCATAATAAAGAAGAGTGCTAAACTTGTGCTCTCTCAAGGATCACAAAGAGAGAATACATCATTACAAAAATTAAAAGCACTAGGACTAACATATCACTGTATTCAGAGAAACCATTTTAGGTGTCTCCTGTGGTGAAGTGGTTAAACAGTTTGCATTCTGAAGGTGGTAGGTTTAAATCCGGACTGTGCCGCTCGGTTCGTGAGTGCATTTTATTCTCGGGGTCTCTAAGGATTGTTGCAGGAGCTACGGAGCGCTTGCTTTGTGCAATACTCTCAGCAGACTGAGTGCTATTTCTGCAGTAATGGACTGAGCCATTCAGGAACACCCAGTGCAATGAAGTCAATTCTTTGTCTTTAACTCTACGGTTATAGTTCATTTAAGCAGTTTACTAGAAGTACAGACCAGTTACCTTTCTCAGAATAAATATGAATTTCAATGACAAATACCCCATAAGTATCTACTTATTTACAATATTCTGCTTTCTTTGGATAAAAGGATACTCAACCATAGCTTGAATGCCATTCTTTTTGAAGATAACAATTCTCTGTACTTGACCATATGGGCTGGTTATTGTGTGCATCACATCCTGAAATAACAAAAGCAGGGCTGCTCAGAAACATGAAAATAAAAAAAACAACGAATCTGCTATAATCTACAAGAACTACTATTAGGAAAAACAACCTTGATCTCAAAAATGTTGTGCTGAAAATAAATGTCAGAATGAAAGCTGTAGATGTTGCAGCTTAAAAATAAACTGTGAGACAGAATAACTAATGTCATTCTTAGTGCAAGCAAAGATGAGAATATCTCACAAACAGATAACCAAAATATATATGAAATGATATTGAGTGTTGGCTTTTAACTGCACATTAATAGACACAAATAAACAAGACAATATTAACTGTGTTAGCATTTCAACAAACTCACCACTGTGATTGGATACTGGGGGTTAAGTACTGTGAAAAGTAAGATGTGGTTGGGAGGTCTGGCATCTTCTCCTTCGCTAGTTTAAAAATGCAGAAAAAATATGATTCAGATAAGCAATCACTAAAACATTAAAGATAAAATTATTAATAACTTCGTTTTAACCTTCTAAAATAGACACATTTGTTTACACCTATGTTTTTAATGTTATCCATTAACATTCTACACTATAACTACATGTTTGAAAATGCAATTAATTTACTATTTATTTCTCTCTCGTGATAGTTTTTTTTATGGCCATTTAAATCATTCTAATTGTGATATATAAACAGCCTAACACCAAGAACTGGTGTGATACGTTCACAATTTTCAGTACCATTTGGAGCTCAGGTGCTTATCCTTCAGCGATGTGTCCGATTTAAACCAGCGTTTACTGGGTTCGCTCTCCGCCAGCCTTTGGCTGTCCCCAGCCAACCTGCAAGGCAGCAGGCTACTATTTGTTTGTTGTCATTGTTTGCATTCATTCTATCAACCAAGGTGTCCACTCTTTATCTAAAAGGCCTAAAGCCGAAGGATTGACTTCATTGCACTGGGTTTTACTCCATATGGCTCAGTCCCTCGCTGCAGAAATGGCGCTTCCCTTGCCGAGAGTATTGCACAAAGCACAAACTCTGGCAACAATCCTGGGTTGGGGGGAGAGTGGGTTTTTGGAATAAATGCATCCGTGGACTGAGCGGTGCTGTTCAGACTCGAACCCATGAGCTTTGTAACACAAGCCAACAACTTAACTACAGAGATAACCAAACAATCCCCCCTAAATATGTAAATGGATATAAGTGGTCTTCCTAGGCCCTCTAAAACTGCAATGTACAACATGAAATAAAAACATGTCATGGATATGCAACCAAAAAAAAACAATTTCCTTCCTTCATGTATAAGTTATTTCCCTTCCTAAATCTCTACCTGTTGTAGCACTCAAAACTTCTTTACTTAACTATGCAACTGCACTAATTCAAAATGTGGTTAGAGTTGGCAATAACCAATAGAACTATCCAGAATTAATTTAACATCAAAGAAAAGTGGCTGATGCTACAAAAAGAATGAGAAGATTTAGGTATTTTAGAATAAAAGACAAAGAGTTGGAGAAGACCACTATGGAAAGAGGCATCCCAGCAAAAAGAAAAGACCACGGAAAAGATGGATTCAGGATGAGATTCTTCTTCTTCTTCTTTGCGTTCGTTCTTCTGACCAATTTTAATCACTCTTTGTGATATGTTTGATCTTTGCCAGAAACGTGTATACGTTGCACATTGGTTTGGTAGGCCCCTAACGCATAAGACTTCTACACGTTTAGGACACATGCATCCGATTTCAGCCAAATCTTAGTCGCCTCTTCGACATGCATGACAGGTAACAGTGGTTCTATTCTTTACACCCCGAATTTGGGCCTCGGTAACCACTCGGGCGATGTGATTAATGATTTGAGCATTACGGCTGCAGAGGCAGGACATCTGAAGAGAAAATACCGAAGGACTGTTAGGGTGGCAAAGTTCTTCTCAAGACAAGCTATTAGATGATGAATAACCAACCCAATCTATTCAAGATTTGACTGTTCTACCGAATCACAAGACTTCTACTCACTGTATGCCTACCTAAAGTCTAGGCTCTATAAATAGGTTTTTTAAAGTGATAAATATTTTAATAACTGTAGTGGTGAAATGGTTCCACACTGTCTGTCCTTGAACACATCATCAGCACCTGTTTTCAGCCCTTTGGTTTATTATAATATGTAGATATTGAACTGTAAAGGATTTTTCTCTTTGAAGCTGTAGGTTAAAAGGAAAACTTTACTTGCATAACTTCTGGAATGAGGTTAACTATATCTCGGAGTAACTTCTGGGAAAACAGTTTTCAGCTCTGTAATTTCATCATGTATTCTTGTTTATTTCTAGAGATTCCCACTCCATAGCCACTTGTAGCAACTTACTTTCCACATGTTTCTTGTCTCTTTTCTAAGTTAGTTTGCTACACATTTGCCCTAGTAAAGTTATTTTCTGAATGTTTCCATTTTAACATTATTTCCTACATTTTCCTACACTATTTCAAGACTTCAAGACTATTTTCGTTCACAGATTGACCTCCTCAAATGAAATCTAATATTTTACTTTGAAATAAAAATGGTTATATTTACTATGTGGTGTCATGTGATTGACAAGGTGACTGTCCACACTTTTACAATATTACAACATAACATTGTAACAAGAGAAATATGACAAAAACCGATAAGTCAAAACACAAGGTATAAACTAAGTTTTGTTGCAGATACTTCACCAAATGTATCTTACCCAGGTCTCTGAATTTTTTGACTGAGAGAAAAATTGAAAAAGGCTGGCTGCCCAGCACAATAAATTGAGTTTCCTTGCTGTGGAAATAAAGAAAAGTAACAAAGGAATCACATTAAAACACTAAATTGTGAGTACAGCAAGTTAAAGTTAGTAAATGTAAGATGGTGGATGTAGAACAGTACATTTTCAGCTGTCAAAAGAGATCAATCTTAAAAAATATTTCAAATACTAATAATTACCTTCAACTATAATATTTTGCTGAACTAATAATAAGTGCACTAATATGTAAAAAGTTATTAAGATTACACAAGACAAAGAGGCAAACTACATTTATAGGAAAAATGATGATTCTCAACTATTTGTCAAAATATATTGAAATCTCATACCTGGCAATATTCAACACAGTTCTTGGCTCCAGTTATATCCTGAGAGGAAATGATAGAGTTGTGAAATGTCTACGTTAACGAGTACTACAAATTTTTTCACAACTTTTGAGTAGCTTGATTAATTAATTATCATTATTGAAATTCGGTAAATAACTATGTTTTCTGATGTTCTCCTTACATGGGAAGGTCACAGTGGCAGTGCATAAACTTCATATGACCGAAAGCGGTCCCTTGTGTAATTATAAGAATTGTAAAAATTTGTAGGGATTCAAACTGATGTACTTAATGATTTTTTGCATTTATTTTTGCATGGGCAGTGAGTGGTTTTTCAACTAACTATGACAAAATTTCCCATTGCTAAAAGTTCTATTATGTAATCAACTTAAACACAGAATCTACATTTTATTGGCATCTCAGATATGACTAGACACTCAATCTCACCTACCAATGAGATCATGGATCAATGGAAAGTAATCACAAGTTTCACGTGACAGCGTACTTTTGGGTCATACGGTGAGCACCACACCCCAAAACATACACCACCCCATATAGTTCAATCCTGGTTGTTTCTAAGCTGAGGATTACAACAAATCTCTTGTATTAGCTATTGCTACAGAGTGTGCATGTTGGTTTTTTTTCACTCTCTCAAGTAGAGAAAAAAGAAACTAAAGCGTGATGGGGTATAAAACCATGTTTCCGTGACAAAGATTGGTGTTCTAACCACTTGATTATGTGTTACAGCAAATATGTGAGAAGCTTAAACAAATTTGCAGTAGCTCAGAATACGGCACTAGGTTTTGTAAAACAATAATTATTAATATCCTGATAAGAAATGCAAAAAAGGAATAACGCCAAGATTCAATCAGAAAAAGTGGCAGAAGGGATATTTCTTTAAATCAGGTTATAACAATACACATTATCAATGATGATAGACCAAGCTATAAGAAAATATTACTGAAGTTTTCATGTCTGGAGAGAAAATATTTGCTGTCCAGTTTACTGCTGACCAAGTCATTGAAACAGAAACATTACTATTTATATCCTCAAATAACTACAATATTGCTCACAGGTGGAAAAGAGTAATCATTACACATCTTGTCAGTTACACAATATGGTTCGAAATATAGATTCTGAATAAAAGAGTAAAATAGACTATTTTATATGTGGTACAATGGTTGGATGGAAAGAGCTAGACAAATAAATCATAAAACTGACAAGTTCTTATAGGCACAGGGTAAAAATACTACTGAAAGACAGACCAAAAATGTAGACTTTCAGGTCTGATCCCACTATCAGACATGATGGCAAAGTTCATAAGAGAAGAAGGGACGATTCATGGAACACTTGCACCGGCATCCAGGGACATTGAGTATTTAGACTTATGCTGACCTATGGCTGAGGACAGTGTGTGGTGGAGAGGCATGATCAGATGACTGACTAACCTGAAAAATAAGTTGAAAGTGTACCATCTGCTACATATTAATTATTTTTTGTATTTACAAGTTAAATAAGTGTTTGTCATTACAATGTAAAATAGTATTACAAGTGCTCCTTAACACATTTGTGTTAATGCTGCCTTGATTAGTACCCTATTGCCATTGGATATATCTACAGTACTATGCTGCTTATCACATGGAGACGTGATTTAGAGGCAGAGTTAGTTGAGGGTCTATGCTCCAATCCATGTTAAATAGGCAGAGAGAGTGAGATGCTGTGTATCACCGTAGTTAATACCGACCATTTCACTATTCAGTCGCAAATGCAGGTAAACAACAATTACTGTAGTCCTTGACAATAGTATTGATTGTGTAACTACTTAGATATAAATCTAACAATGAATAATTTAGACACGCCAATGTAAGAGCTTACAACATACCTCGAACTCAATTAAAGCCTGGCGCTTGCGAGGCATCATCATTACATCCCTGAAAGCCAAAAATTTGTCAAAATATTTGTTATACAAATTTTTATTAAAAAAATTGTAATCTTACAAATGCTCTTCGCTTATACTACACTAGCTTGCACAAACGCACTCTGGGTGAAATGATATAGGATTAATAAAATGATTAAATGTATGTGCAAGTGAGTCAAAGACAGAGAAGAAAAACGTGTGACATTAGAATGTTAGTTGTTTAGTAGTTTTATAACTATAGTCTGTCCATTAATTCGTGAGCACGTTTGAAATTGATTTTCTCGAAAACTACCTGTTGGATCTCAGTGATTTTTGCATGCAGCCTTAGAATATCCATGACGCTAAAATAAAGCTAACCAGTAGTCCATAGATGCTACGGATTTTGCACATCGCGAATCCTTTGATCTTTTATGACAATTGCAAATATGGGGCTCAAATTTTAGATTTTACAGTATCCTAGAATTTGTCCATGTCAATTCTATTCATAGGTGTATCTCCATATTAACTTGATAGGTCAAGTAATTAAGGACAGACCGCCCTGTGGTATTATCGATTTTCCTTAAAAAACGTAATTTGGGGTTATTTATATTTTAGATAATACATTCAATTCTGAACCAGAAACCATCTTTAGTTTATAATAAAGATTAAGCTATGTATTTTAATTAAATTGTTTAATTATGTATGTTTTTACCTTTAGCAAGCTAATTATATATTCAAAATCTTAAAATTGTCATAACTTTGCTTCTATTTGGACAATATTAATAATTTTTCACAAAAATTAAAGCCTCCCATAATCTGCGATCGTTTTTATAAACAAATAAAGAATATAACAAGAAATTTCATTGGTTGATAAATAGTCAGCCATGATACTTTGAAACCCTCAACCAATCAGAGCGGTTCTTACAAAATGCTTACATTTACGATTAGTAAACAGTGGCAATTAGACACGCGCGTTACGACTGAAGTGTGTATCTTTTGAGCTAAATAATTTGCTATTACTCTACTAAACCATTATGGATAGTAATAAAGTAATTAAAACAAATAGATATCGTTCAAAGAAAAGGAAATTTTGAGGTAACCAGTATTCTAGAACGGAAGATTTGAATGCTAGTATCAATACTAGTATTAGTAGTAATGACAGTGTTGAGACGTCGAGTGGGCAGTTTCAGTTTGAAAATGATGATCCCACAAATTCTAATATTGACATTGATGATACTGTACCTGCCCTTAGTGAATCCAGTTTAAATTTAAACCTGTCTGTTCCAACTTCATCATCTTTTCAGAAGCTAAACAAGTCTTTAAATTTAGTAGAAGTTCCTGAAGTTCCAGAAATTAGTGGCTATCGATTTCTTGACATAGAAAATGTGATTTCTTTCGTTCAATTGTTACCATGTTCAAATTGTTTTGATATGAGTAGCAAAAATACATTCATAGTGAAAGAAGTGCTAATTGGAGTAGAAAGCCATTTACATTTTACCTGTACTTTATGTGCACATGTAATTTCATTGAAGTCGTGCACAGAAAATGTCAACCTGCGATTGCAGTTGGCAATGTATAGCATTGGCTGTCATTATGAGAAAACTAAACAGTTTCTTGGGAATATGAACATGCCACCTCCTGTTGGTGAAACAGAAGCCGTGTTTTAAAAAACAGATTCATGATGCTACAAAGGATGTAGCAAAACAATGCATGTCAGAGGCAGCAAAAGAACTGAAAGATGAACAGGGTCCAGAAGTCACAGTCAGCTGCGATGCGACATGGCAACGTCGTGGATTTGTCTCCAAGAATGGGGTATCTACAGTACTGTCTGTAAATACAAATAAAGGGCCTTCGAAGGTACTAGACAGTTATGTGAGTAGCAACCACTGTGCTAAATGTTTGAATGCCAAGAAAAGATTTCCCAACATTGCGGATTATCAAGAATGGTTTAAAACCCATGCCAGTAACTGTCAACAAAATCACATAGGTTCTTCTGGAAAGATGGAACCTGATGGCATAATGAACATCTTTCGCAGGTCTGAGAAGAACCATAACCTCATTTATACTGGTTATTTAGGTGATGGGGATTCTAAAGTTATAAATCAGTAGCCGAAGCTGTTCCTCCAGTATATAATGGGGCCTCTATAACTAAATTAGAATGTTATGCCATATCCAGAAGCGAATGGGAAAGCGCTTACTGGACAAGGTTAGTGAATATAAGGGCAATCATTTACAGAGGGTGGGAAAAGTTTATAGGAATAGGGGGAGCAGGTAGATTAACTGTAACCGCCATTAAACGCATTCAGGGTCATTATGGTGCAGCTATTAGGAAAAATATTGGGAATTTAGAGCAAATGAAAAAAGTGTCTGGGCCATTTTTAACCACCGTAAAGGTAATCATGAGGACTGTGGTAGCTGGTGTCCTAAAGATAAAGTTTTAGCTGATAAAAACAAACTACCTAACTTTGTTTTGGACAAGATAATGCCTGTATTTGTCGAGCTATCTTCTGAGGTTTTGTTGAAAAAATGCCTTCATGGTGGTACTCAAAATGCAAACGAATCTTTCCATCATCTTATATGGACTCGCTGTCCTAAGACCACATTTGTGGGGAGGATAAGGTTGGAAATAGCTGTTGATGATGCCACTATAGTCTTTAATAATGGGGAATTAGGAAGACATAGTATTTTTAACAAACTGAGCTTATCCTTTGGAAAACATTGTTTTCAGTGCTTATGCCGTAGATAGAAAACGCATATCTTCCTCATTAAAACAAAATTTAAATACAAAAAAGGTAGAAAGGTATAAAAAAATCATTGCTAACAGTTCAAGAGTTGGCTGGGGAAGATTGTTATGTTCCTGGCGGGTTTTAAACTGCATTACTGCCTTCAATAATTCAGAATTTGTCGGTTTTTTTGACATTTTCTCAAAACTGTTATTTTACTTAAATGTATGTCCAAAATACAATTTTATTCCAAAACTACTCAAAGAAAAGCTGTAAAAATTTGCATACTTCTTCCTTATGCACATGTGCTCAGCCCCTACCACTTTTATTAGAATTCCTTGAATGGTTTTTATGTATTGTGCAAAAGATATCTCTTACCCCACTTCTTTTCGTCAAAATATGGATTTGGATGAAAAAATTCAGGTAAGTCTCATTTCTTTATATTTTTAAAATCTTTTGCTACCAGCTAAAGATATGGTGATTTAGTATAACATCTGAAATTTCTATTGTGCTTACTTTAATAGAGCTTAAATCATCCTGTATTTGGCAATGTCACTTTTTGAACTTTTTCGACCAAAAACATCAATATTTAACATTTTTGCCTAGAATATATGTGTTTGGATTTTTTAAATAATTTTTATTGAGTTTTTACATTATGTTGATAACTTAGAACCATATAAAAAACTTGGATTCTTAAGATTTAGGTTTAGGGTGCCGTCTGTCCTAAGTGTGTTGCCCTTTATGTGCAATCGTGAACTTGGATACAATATGCAACAGTTAGTCCTCCCTTCGGTCACCATTAGACCCCAGGGTGTCTTAACTTCACCACAAATTGTATGATGGTAGACGGATTTGGATATGGAAATGTATACGTTGCTATTTCTCAGTCTGTAATCAAAATATGATTTGTATCATCCCGAATCTGATGATTCCATGAGGTTGATAATTGTTACTGGCTGGACAAATTGTAATCCATCTCGGTGCCAGTACTCGTCTTCCTCTCGAGCACATGTTCAACACACTTCTTCCAGAACTGCATGTCTATCATTGAGAAGGACTCATGTGTCAGAACTTCAACATCACACATTTTAAACGTCCTGTTCTGTTCGGCAACTTGCCCTTTACTTTAGCCCAGACAAGCTCTATCGGATTGAGGTGAGCATGATATGGAGGTAGTCGCAAAGACGTGTGGCCGTATTCCGCAATGATTTTGTCAATATGAAACACCTTTGTTTTATTTGTCATCCTCACCAGGTGCAACAACTCGGGTTTCAAATATGTACCATCGAAGCTGACATTTTCCTTAGCAAGCTAAGTCCTAATTTGATCTTTTGTATTTGATGCAGTTGGTACTTTGTCTTCCACTGATACTGCGTTTGATAGGATGCATTATCCATTACCAAGCATGATGGTCTGTTTAGAATTGGAAGTAGATCTTTCTCCATCCAGTGCCTGAAAATATGTCCATTCATTTCTGTGTGGTAGTCCCTACCGTCGGTACTTTTTGATTGGAAAATAAGTCCAGCGTCATGGACAAGACCTTCTTCACTACTTCCTGCATGTGTTAGTATAATACGCTGGCCTTTGCTGCTTGGCATTTTTCTTTTCTGTTCACCGTCTACTGATTGCCATTCTTTAGCATTGGTGTGGTGAGCATTGACCCAGGATTCGTCCAAATATACAATATCATAGCCTTGCCTCCGCCGCTCACGGATCTGCCTCAGGTATTTACTTGGGCAGCAATTAAATGTGGCTTTTCACAAATAATATTCCTGCCGTCTATAGTTTTTCTGAAGGTGAAGCCGGCTCTTACAATTTTCCATAGAGTACTTTTAGAAATGTCTATGCTGCAATCTGATTGCAGTTTTAATTTCAGTTTCCTGAGAGTAACAAGTTGATTTGTCGCAAACATTTTCAAGAGCTCCGTCTTATGACATGTATGTCAAAGTCAGCAATTGTTCTTTTCCGTCCTTGCTTGACATTAGTGCACTTTGTGTCCTGTTTAATCCATCGGGAAAAGGATTCTCTATTCAGACCAAGCGCCAGTTGCGCTCCTTTCTCAGGGTTATGAATATCGCAATATAGATGACCTCTCTTAGATTTCCTACGGAAGTGTTGGTATAGTAAAACTGTAACCTTCTGCATTGTTATAAATGTGCACTTCAGACTCATTATGAATGTGATATCAATGTCAGTTTTGATAAGCCAACAAATATGATACAATAGCTTCATACAAATAGCGAGATACGCCTATAACTATACAACGGTATCCCAATTATAACGTCATATGCTTTCCGCTTCAAAGTCGACTGGGTTAGGTGCACAGGATTTCGTGAAATTGTTGTATACTCACGATATTTCAATGTTACCATAATGTATTTTTAGAACAACGCGTCTGTGTACCGTAGATCTGTTACTATTGTGTACAATCCGGTGAGGTTGATTTTAATATAACCTGAAGAAGAAATATTTCAAACTACATCAAATTTTCTTGGAAAAAAATATTTCTCTAGCGTCATGGATATTCTAAGGCTGCTTGCAAAAATCACTGAGATCCAACAGGTAGTTTTTGAGAAAATCAATTTTAAACGTGCTCACGAATTAATGGACAGACTATAATATAACTAATAAAGAAGCACACCTGACAGCTCCAAAGTGTTGCACTGCTTCCACCAAGTCTCCCTCAATTGCCTGTTCTGATAAACCTCTGACATGAACACATGGTGATGGTGGAGGCTTAAAACGATCCTCTGGATCCTGACAAATAAAATGTACAGGTGCATCAATAGTGTCAAAATAACAGTGTAATACACAATCAACTCTTGATTGTCAGAGAAATCAAAAATTGAGATTAAATAAAAACTAGTAAAAATCATGTTAACTATTATGTGCATGTGATATTGAATGATAACCTATAGTCATTTTAACATATTAATCTTGCGCACTTGTGCAAGTTCAAAATTTTCACATAAAAGCATCCAGTTGCCAATGAAAACATGTTCATCAATAACTAGGATTATATGAAGTCAGACTCTGTCTCCTCCCCAAAGTATCTAACACTTGATCAAGATGTCCAAGACACCTTTAGTTTACATTATTGTATTCATTCCTGTTGTATTATCTGTATTTCTATTTAATATTTCACATATTAAAAATGTGATTCTTTGTGCCTATGACATGTCTGAAACTCACCTGCGCTTCATGCATTTTAATTTTCTTTCTATTCTTTTAATTATAATCCGCAATAGGATTCTGCTGCCATGATTTACTAAAACCATAGGACAGTACTTTGGTCACTCTAGAGTCTCTAATGTCCACTTCATTCAGAGTTGACTAAGGTATTCCACAATTTTAACTGATTCACTACCGGGTTTTTTCGCCTCTGGACGGAATTATTTTTTTAGTTTCCAAACTATTGCACACATACTTTAGCTAAACTAAAATATTGTTTCTAAATATGATTTAAAGTTTAACTTATTATATATCAAATTAAAGATAAATGAATGTACTTTCATAAAATATTTATTGTGTCCAAAAATATAATGTGTTGACTATGCTTGAAAAATATTAGCATGTATTTAAAAAAAAAATTGAAATTGTGAGAACGAAAATTCAACTTTTCAAGGGCCTTGATGAACATTATGTGGAATAAATCAGTCTAACAGCTCTCTTTATATATGTAATCTATTTATGAATACACAAACATTAAGAAAATAGTGAAGGAGTGTATGGTTTATTAACTGTTCAGAAAGTAGCATCATGAACCTTCATAAAATTGCTAGTTTTTAGGTCACATGGTATCCTAAAATGAATGATAAACTCTGTTTCAATTATACTTTTAGCATAAGCCAGGATGATATGTATTCGTTATCGTTTACACATCACTTCTAAGTAGTTTCCAGTTAATATAAATCTTCAATCGGAACAAAAAGTAATAAAAACTGAACAAAATAGTAATCGTCTTTTGAGCGACGATGGTCCAGGCAGATAAGAAATAGTTACACTTGAGTGTTCCACGGTACGGAATCAGTTAAAGTTCAAATTATATTGAACCATTATTTTTAATGCTTATTCTAAATTGACTGGAGTACTATTTTTCAAAATGAAAATTCAGAAGAAAATCATTTTCAAAATGTATCAACTACAAAGTTGGTTGGTAAGTTATTGATTGAACTGACATCATAATCATTATTTTATCATTGTCATCATAGATGATAGCATAGATGTTCAAATCAACCCCCCTTCAGCAGAATTTGAAGTTCATACAACAGACGGCAACTGAGCCACATATAGTAGTACTCGTTAAAAATACAAATGCTGTTTGCGTTTGTTCTTATTAACCAGTGTCAAACATGGCCAATAACAGCAGATAATGAGTGGAAAATCATAACGACAGAGATGCGGTGCCTTAGAAGAGCTGCAGGTGTGACAATAAGAGACAAAATTAGAAATGAAGAAATCAGGAGACTGAATGTGAAATCAGTCATGCAATTCATAAAAGAACAACAGATTAAATGGTTTGGACACCTGACCAGAATGGCCTGGTATCGCCTACAACAGAGAGCCACACAGAAAAAGTATAATGAGTACAAAGCAAGAGGAAGACCACGCAAAAGATGAAGCGACGGCATCAAGAACAGCCTTACGAACATGAATATCAGCTTACAAAGTGCCTTAAAACAAGCACACATAAGATCACTACGTTTCACCCCAACACTTCTATAAAGAAGTAAATGGTGGAAGAGAACCAAGTGAAGTATAACTAAGTAAACAACTCTTTGTTGTGATCTTGCGTTCTTTGGCTGAGAACTAAGTTGCGCCCCCTACAGCTAGTCCCGGCCTATGTGGACAAACGCATTCTAACTTCGGCAAAACTGCAATTGCTAGCTAATTTGTTAGGTATATTTAATACTTAATATGATGAGGTCACTTGAATATCTTTACTCCATAGTACAGTGCAGCATTTGAATGGGCATGCACCATAATCCATTTATAATTATGAATGGCGGGTAAAGTAAAAAAATAAAAATGCAAGCAAGCCAAGCCGCTTGTTTATTTTAAATTTATCCCATAATTTCTAATAACAATGATATAACCGGTTCATTCAATTTAAAAGTATCAAAGTTAATAAGCAAGTAAATGGCTCCTATATTTGTTTCTAATGCGCATGTCTAATCTACAAATTATAAGTCAATGAAAGTACAAAGAGACCATGATATCACTGTAGCTTGAGCTTTCTCCGTTAAAACGCTGACCTACTTTTAATGCGTCGCATGGAGCTAACAACTACATTCCAAAGGTCACGTACTAAAATTACTTTTATAATTTTTTTAAGTTAATGCACAAAGCTTGTAAAGCAAACTGTTCAATACTAATATAGCTTACTCTTGTTCCATCGTCTGTGCGTTGCCGCTTGTTAGAATGTTCGTAATTATTCGCCATTTTGAGCTACAAAACTGACCGTAGAAGTTGAAAGCCAGATCTCGTCCGCACTTCGGTATTTCGTAAAAAATATTTTTCTCCAATGTTAAGGTTGCAAGATTATGTATATTGTCAAGTCTTTTTCTCTCCGCACATTTCAGTGACAATTTTTTTAAGTTTTGGATTTGTTCATTTCTATATTTATGACAACTAGTGTAAAATTGTAATGCTTAATAGTAAAGCCAAACTGTCAGCTCAATAGGTTTGATTTGAAGCCGATTCATTTCAATCCCAGCATGCTTTTGTTTTTACACGTTCAAAAACTAACTATAGGAGGACTGTTATTGTTTAATTAAAGACATTGAAATTGATTAGATGAGTCATATTTCACTCGAAACCCAGAAGTGGTCAGAAAAAAATCACTCAAAATGTGCAAGCAGTAGCAAACAAACACTACGCAATTTTAACGAAAGCATCAACGAACAAACTATAAACTAGATCTATCGTAACTTGGCGTAAGCAATTTGAGTTACTCAAAGTAAAGCGTGAGTGTCCAACAACAGTGCTATAAAAAATGTATACTGTACTTACATGCATGGCATACACCATGCACGATTCCTTAGAGATATATCGATTTCACAAGAATGGCTGCGAAAAAAAGTATTCAACAGAATATTAAATATATACTTTTACAGACGCTGCAGCTTAGGATGATAAACATCGGTCACCAGCTGATGCGATGCAGACGATTCATATTCTAACTGATGTCAAGGTCACGAACATCAAGAAAGGAATGCATTGGGTAGCGCAGGAAGAAAGAATGACAAGTGGATAGGGTTACCGGTTGCGACTAATAAGGTTAAAGGTGACGTAGTTGGTTTCAGTACTTGATTATGATTATGAAAATGTATCATTACCCTTGGAAGATAATAACAATTGGGAAATCGCTACGTTGAAATAAAAGATGTATGTTTAAATATACTTACTGATGAGTCCATGCAGTGGCGTATTAATTTTAACCTGAATTGGGCTTAGAGGGCCCCACCAGCGAGTATAAACAATAGCACAAATAAAGTAAAGCAGCCTATAACATTTTACTTCGAGGAAGTAGAATTGTAAGACATGTTTTCTTACTTACTTATTCCTCTCAGTTCCTCGTGGAGCATAGGGCCTCAACAGTTGTTCGCCATTCATTTCGGTCTCTGACTGTTTTCGTTATAGTCTCCTAGGATAGTCGAGATCTCTATAGTTCGTCAAGAAGACTTTGTCTGTTTAGGGTCCTCTTATTGCTTTCCTTGCGGGTTCCATTCAAGTGCTTGTCTCTCTCTCGCGATCGTTCTTAAGCCGTTTTTATCATTCTATTGTGATATATAAACAGCCAAACATCAGAACGGGATGTATGTGCACAGCCTTCAGTACCAATTGGAGCTCAAGTGCTTATCTTTCGGTGGTGTGTTCGGTTTCAACCAGCGTTTGTGTACGGTTCGCTCTCCGCTAGCCTTTTTCTATCCCCAGCCAAAACCCACAAGGCAGCAGGCTGCTATTGTCGTTCAAGGCAGCGACCCATAGACGACCTGCCCTCCAGGGCTGATGAGCGTCATCTGCCCAGCTATACCAGTCTTGTTAATGGACTGCTTGGTTTGCCTACCATCCAGTTTTGTGTACGGTTTGCTCCGTTAGGCTTTGATTGTCCCCAATCAACTACAAGGCAGCAGTAGTTCCCTGCGTGCGGAAACGCGCACTGGCTTTACCTCTGCTGGGCTTTCCAGTTGTACTGCACACTCGGGTGGTCCGCATACCCTCCTGCCTGCCGTGTCTGCTGCTGCCATGCCTGCCGCTGCTGTGCCTGCCATACTCTGCTTTTTTGCTCGCCTGAGGGCCCATCCGTGCATCGCTCGCATACGATGCACGCTCTGCTCTTGTGCCAGCCTCACCATTTCCGTCAATTCCAATCGTGCTCACATTTTCCTGTGCGGTTCCGCCTGGGGCTTAACCCAGTCCCCACCCATGAAATGGAGGCGCGGTTTCGCCGATACGGGCCCACCCATGTATCTTCTGCGTGCTTGTTCGATCTGCACTGGTGACTACTTCACCGTTTCTGTCAATTCTAACAGTGCGCACATTTTCCTGGACTGTCCCCGCCTAAGACTCAATAGGACCCCACCCCTGTGATGGGGCACTTGTTTCGCCTCTTGTGGGTCCATCCGTGCGCGTGCGTGCTCACTCCTGCCCTTGTGCCTACCTCACCATTTTCGTAAATTCCCGCCGTGTTCACATTTGCATATGCCGTCCGTGTAGACCCGCGTACAGCTCAGTTCGACTCCCAGTATGCTCAAGAGAGAGCATACACGGCTCCGAATTTCGAGCCGCACGGGTCAAAGTCTTTTCGATCGGCCTATGTGGACCCACGTGCAGTTCAACCCGACTCCAAGCATACTCATTGGCTCAGAGAGAGCGTGCACGGGCTCGAATTCCCCCGTGGGTCGTCTTTCGATGACTTATAATCGTGCCCCCCATCCGTGAGATAGAGGCTCGAGTTTCGGCATATGTGGTCCCTCGTGCAGTTCAACTCGACTCCCAGCATAGTCATTGGCTCCAGAGAGAGGGCACAGGAAAGAGCATGCGCGGACTCCTAGTTTCGCCACACGCGGTTCCACGTTTATCCTTCAAGCTTTTCCGATCGGCCGGGAGAGGCGAGCATTAATAGCGAAACACGTACAAACAAAGTACTATAGTTTTACAAAATACAGAAACAGTGACGATAAACAGCAACGTTTCGACCAAAAGGCCTTTATCAAGCAAACGACACAACAGGAGTGACGAATTATAGAGAACACTTACAAATGGACGAGAACGGCAAATGCAAATTTATCTAATGAAAATCTGGGAATAAAAACGAATAACGAAATGAGTGCAACACAAAACTAGAAGTGAAAAAGAAGAGAAACAATATGAAAAACAATTTTCAAGTGAAAATATAAATTATATATATGAAGCAAATACACATATAGATTACAAGGCATGAGATGAGAAAGTACTAAGAAGCATAGGAATGTAATGCGTTGAGTCCAAGAGGCCGCAAGGTACCATATAACGAAACAAAACGGTTCTCCAGAGCAAATCGAATACGATCATCAGAGGAACATGATCGGTTGGCTGTGACCTGGACATCGCAAGCTCCTGAATGGCCAGTATCATTGAAATGGGTAGCTACAGGGTCACAGAGCATTGGCGTATATCGCGCAAGTGTTGGGCGAATCGGTCACTGAGTCTCCTGCCGGTTTCCACAATATAGGCCTTGTTGCACCGCTTGCAGATAATGGCATAGATAATATTACGGACTCGCACGTGAAACTGTCTTCAATAACGAACGTGGCTTTTGGAAAAGACACAGTGCGGGTCTGTATTACATAAGCACACGTGTTGCAGCGCCGACGGCCACACTGGATGGTGCCAAAATGACTCTGGATATTAGGCTTGAGGCGACTGTGAACCAACATATCCTTAAGACTTCTGTCCCGTCTGTACGCCACCAAAGGATAGTGTTGAAAGATTGAACGTGTCTCAGGATCAGACTGAAGAATGGAGAGATGACGGAATAAGACTTTCTTCCAAGGGAACTATGAGGGTGGAAAGTTAAACAAGTTTCACCCTGTCAGAATTGGAAGTTCTATGCTGGTTAGAGAGAGCCTCCTGGCGAGAAATTTGCTGAACGCGCCGCATAGCAGATGCAAGCACCTTATCCGGGTATAAGCGCTTACGAAAGAAATCAAGCATCTCGTGAGCTCTATCGAGAAAATCATCGTCCTCGCTACAGAGGCGACGAAGGCCCAAGAGTTGAGAGAATGGTAAAGAGTCACGACAAGCCTGGGAATGGGAAGAGGTATAAAGAAGAAACTATGTGCATCAGTAGGCTTGTAGTATACTGATGTAGTGATGGTGGATAGGCTGACAGTGATAGTGATGTCAAGAAAGTTGACACAAGAGGTAGAGATGTGAGATGTAAACCGAATAGCCGGATTGAAGACATTAATGAAGCGTGACAAATCGGCTTCGGGCATATCGGTAATGCCAATACAATCATCAATGTATCTATGATACACAGACGGAAGAGGGTCATCATAGGAATTCCATACTAGGTGTTCAAGATGACCCATGAATAGACAGGCATAACTGGGTCTCATTTTAGTACCCATGGCGACCCCACTGATCTGCTCAAAGAACTGGTCATTGAACTGAAAGGAGTTGAGAGTGAGAACTAGTTCTGCAAGACGAAGGAGAGCCGAGGTGGGGACAAGTGGGTTAGTTCTCCTGTCGAGAAAGAACTGGAGAGCTTGAAGTCCGTCGGAATGAGGTATGGAGGTATACATTGAGCACACATCAAGGAGGAAGAGACGGTAAGTCCTGCCAGGCAACAACTCAATAGACGAAAAACAGACAAGGTGTGGTTCGTATCTTTCAAGAATGAAGGTAGTGTGGTGACTATAGGATTGAAGATACTATCAAGAAATTCGGAGATATGTTCCGTAGGACAAGAGCAAGCAGATACGATGGGCCTACCCGGATTGTTCAGTTTATGAATTTTGGGAGCATATAAATGCGGGTTTGCCTAAACAGCTATCAATGACACAAAGTGATGATGCGCCGGTAGGAAGATCGTTAGAGGCAATTCAGTTTTTAATTACTGTACGGACTTTACTATTGTTAGATAGTGTGACATCAGAAGAACTAGTTTTATAGAACTGGGTGTCAAGTAATTGGTTGCTGCCTTCCTGAAGATATAGTTCTTTGCTCCATACCACTATTGCACCGCCTTTATCGGCGGGTTTGATAACAATGTCATCACGTCGACGGAGGTGTGATAAATTTGCATGTTGCCGTTATCGTCCATTTGTAAGTGTTCTCTATAATTCGTCACTCCTGTTGTGTTGTTTGCTTGATAAAGGCCTTTGGTCGAAACGTTGCTGTTTATCGTCACTGTTTCTGTATTTTGTAAAATTATAGTACTTTGTTTGTACGTGTTTCGCTATTTACCAAGTTTTACTGCAGTCTTCCCCCTATTTCGAGCATTAATAGCCACTCTGGGAGTTCGCTTGTCTGTGTTGCGAGTGGATCCCATCTAGCGTGACTACCTTTGCATCTCTACTTGCCCCAGAGTAGCTCTCCCATGGCACCTGCCCTCTTAGCCAGACTGGACTGGTCACCACGTGGAGGTGAGGGCAAGGGATTAGTGCCAGCTCACTAATCTGGCGCGCCGTTCTTTTCTTACGCCTTTGACCCCAAGTGCTTGTCTAGTGACAATTGCCTGCGTCTTCTGTAGGGTATGCCCGACCCATCGCCATTTTCTCCTCTTGACCTGGGTTATCATGGGTTACTGTTCGGTTCTTATCCACAGATCTGTGTTTGCAACTCTATCATACAATATCAATCTCTCTCTCTCGCGATCCCGGCCTAGACTGATGAACCAACTTTTTCAGAATTTTACCGTGTTTTTAAGGGACTCCGTTCCTCCGTACAGCTTCTCGCTGAAGCTCTGTGTTTTGGTGCCAGGTTTCTTTTCTTATACCTGCTGTCAGTTGACAATCTTGCAGAACGTGTTCTGCCGTCATCCCGCCTTTTGCCGGGACACAGGCTAGTTGTGCCAATTTTAAATTTGTTAAACATGTGGGCGCGGAGTTTGTTGTGGCCGGTACGGAGGAGAAGTATGGCAACTTGTTCACTACGAGACAGACCATAGTATCCGTCGCTGTTGTTATAGTGAGGATGGTCTTTGTCCATTTGTCTCTATAGTGCCAGCCGATGGTTGTTCTGGCTTCCTCATAACTGACCTCGAGATCAGTTTGAGGTAGTCGCCCGCCTTCTTTAGCTAACTTGTCGGCATATTCATTTCCGCTTATATTACAGTGTGATGGTATCCACTGAATGACGGTGCTTTTGAGAGAGCGCGCTAGTTCATCGAGGGTTGCTTTGAGCTCATTCAACTCTGTTTTGCCTACGCCTTTGAGTGCCGTGATGACCAATAGAGCATCGGTTAATATCACGACTTTGTTGCGAAAGGTGCCTCTTCTCTCTAGGATCATTTCGGCCGCTGTTCTTATTGCCTCTGCCCGGTAGTAATTTGAGTATTTGCCTGTGGCAATCGGTTTTGTGACCGTCACTTTCTTTGAGAGTTTAAGCACTATTCCTCCTCCACCGTCGCTGATTGCGTTCCTATCCGATCCGTCAGTATAGACGTGTAACCACTTATTTTCAGGGTACTCTGTCTCTAAGTATTTTTCTGTGGCCGTCTTCTTTCGAAGTTTTCTTGCTGCCCTTTTTAAGTATGCCTGGGATTGATTCCCTTAGTTCCGGCATTTTGGTTTGCCACGGCGGGCACTTATCGGTTGCCGGGATTGATTTGGCTTTGCAGTTTGCTAGGACCGGATGGTCTGCTAACAGTGCTTTCGCGTTTTTGCGAAGCTGGTCCTCTGTATTCTGTCCCTTCCGAATCCGTTCATTCTTTCGTACATAGGGTGGAATCGAGCCGTTTAAGTTTTTCCGCCAACACTAAGACTTTTCTGTCCATTCGATCTGCAATTGGTTGGACGCCTGTGATTGTTTCCACCGCCTTGATAGACGTGGACTTCATGGCTCCTGTGATAATGCGCATTGCACGGTTATTGCTCACTTTCGCGATTTGCTTGTTGGATGCACTGCTCCACGTTGCAATGCCGTACTCCAGGACCAGTCGCACTTTTCCAGAGTAGAGTGTTTTAAGGACTCTGGTGTTTACTCCTCACGTGGAGCCTGCGAGTTTGCGCATCATCGTGATCCTGTGTCTTGCTTTTGCTGTAGCATTTTCGATTTGGAGACTCCAAGTCAGTTTTCGGTCGAGTGTGACTCCAAGGTACGTTGGGGTCTTGATTTCTGGAAGATCTTGCCCATTGACTTTAAGCTTGATTTTGTGATCCTGTTTGTTCTGGGAGAACACAGTGTAAGTGGTTTTAGACGCACTAATGTTCATATTCCACTTTTTTTTACCACACTTCCAGGTTATTTAACGTAGCTTGCAGTCGATTTGTTACTATGGGCATTGACTCTTCCCTCGCCCATATTGCCAGGTCGTCGGCATACATGGTAGAGTATACTCGCTTTGGCAGGCATGTGGCTATATCATTGACAAAGATTAGAAAGAGGTTGGAGAGCACTCCTCCTTTGGGGGACTCCTTGCTCTAATGTGGCTTTCATGCTAGTGTACCCCTGAACTTGAACCCTTGCTGTTCTGTTCTCTAGGTATCTATCTAGCCATTTGTACATTCTTCCCTTTATACCGAGGGTGAGGAGTTTCAGTTTTAACCCCTCTTTCCACACTGTGTCAAACGCCTTCTCCATATCTACCAAACTGCCAGTGTCTGTTCTTTTTTATTGGAAACTATCCTCGATTTCCTGGGCGAAATAGGTTACTTGATCTTCTGTAGATCGGTGCTTCCGAAAGCCTCCCTGTTGTACCATGAGAAGCCCTTTGTTTTCTAAGTGCCAAGATAGTCGTTTGTTCACCATGCGTTCCATCAGTTTGCTCGTGCAGCTTAGGAGGCTTATCGTTCTGTAGCTCACCGGGTCGAGTTTATTTTTGCCTGGTTTAAGGATGGGTACCATGATCGCTTCTATCCATTCTTGTGGTACTCAGCCTGTTCTCCACGACATATTTAGGACATATTTTTCCACGACATATTTTTCCGAAAATTTGTGTCTGGCCCCACCAAGAAAAATAACCACGAGCCTTCACTGTTGCTTCCAAGGTATACAAATTCACCAACATCTTCTATACCCCTTCCCTCAATGAATATTGGGTCTTGCTCCTATTTTGTTGATTTGCAGTATTTTTGTCTTCTCTTGACTGATTTTCAGACGGATCCGTTGTGCCTTTACCGCTAGAGCATCCACTTTTTCCTGCATGTCTTTTAGCCTGTGCGAGAGCAATGCAAGATCATCCGCAAAGTCCAGGTCTTCTAATTTTGACATAAGTGTCTACTGAATGCCTTCTCCGGACATGGCATATGCTGTGCGGGTAACCCAGTCAAGTAGCACCAAGAAGAGGAGGGGGTCTCTAATCTATTAATCAATTTTGGTTCTAGTGAGTGGAACATTGGGCCGCAAATGTCTTTCTAGTTATGACCTTTTCAGTCCTCCTCTACTCGCGAGAATCCGATCTTTCTGATCTCATTAACTATTCTTGCCAGTTTTTATTTAGTCTCTCCACTCTTCTTGTTCCCTCTAGGCTTAGTCATGTCACAGCCAACTCTAGATAACTAATGACTGGTTAAGTTGCGCGGTTGTTTCCTAACGGGTTCATCAAATCCAGCGCTACATTTTCACATTAATCTCCATTTGTATTGTTTAATATCTTGGTGGTATACATAATATGCAAGTGTTAGCCAAGTAAACATAGCAAAAGAGAGGCAAAAAATAAGCTTAGGAATTAAAGGATTCACTGCTTCTACTGATTTAGTGCTTTCTCCAAATTTTTAGATAGCATTAGTCACTAATTTGGAAATTGATTTTATTGTAGTTTTATTTTAATCACTATTTTACTTTTTTGTGTTAGCCGGTTACTTGAGAGTAACTGTTGCTAAAGTTTCGGTTAACTGAGAGCACAGTAGCTTAAATTTCGCACAAAATTTCGAAGCATTGGTTATTGGTTAATGAGCTGACATCACAGTACTCCGGGCAGACCCATAGGTGCTCAGTCTCCCACAACAGATGTCGAAGGGTATGCATACTGATGGTTCCTATGGATCGCTGGTTAAACACACTTCTCTCACTGTCCCTCAAACAACCAGCTCTACTTGTACAACGTGCAATTCCAAACTCCCTAAGTCGCTCTATTGATTCAACGTCCATTTTAGTGTCCTCATCCAACAGTATGGCGCCAAGAAACCTAAGAACTTCCCCCTTATCCACCCTAAACTCACCAACAGTCGATGCAAGCATGTTCGCTCTCTCTTGCCGCGGACACCCGCATGACCAGGACAGTACGTGAGTCTCTGTAGGTTGGAAACCTCTATAGACGACATTCTTTCATACCACAACCTGCCATCCTGAATCTTCCGAAGCATCGACTGAGAGTCAGAAACAACAACGTCGCCAGTAAACTGAGTACCAGAGGACCAATGGAGTGCAGCGGTAACGGCCTCATCCTCCATCCTCATACTGGAAGGCAGTGGCGGCTCGTGGTCATTTTTGATGGTGGGGCTAAACAAAAATTTCGGAAAATCATGGTTTTTAGGCTAGGTTTATATTTTAGTATTTACTATTATATGTCTATTCCGCGAAGTTATTCCCCTTTACTATAATGATTTGGCGCCGCATGCGCAAATAACAAACGGACAACGTTGCGCCAGGGTAAGTGAGCTGGCACTGATCAAGACCCTACTCCACCTCCTCGTGGTGACCCTGGAAATAGACAAAGATCATGTCTGGCTAAGTGGGTAAGGATCGAGAGAGAAAACTCTGGTATAGGTAATAAAGCAAACGCAGACACGCCTCTTGGGTCCTAAATACTAGTGAATGCACGCATCTTCTGCCGATGTCTAATGAAAAAGTTGCATAAATGCAAAGCAAATGTAAGAAGTAACAACGTACAAGTCGCGTGTAAGCGTATACTCTCCTCCTGAATCAATGGTCAACCATACTTACCAGCTCTCATTGCAAGAAAGCCGGGCACTCTCCCCCACGCACTATAGGAAAAATGGTGAAAACTCATAATTCCTGGGGTTCAACAACAACTAAAATATATACCATATAACTAAGGTACAAAAGAGATCCCTGCAACCTACCGTTGACCACAGTCCTTCACCATGAAATAGCAAACAATAAAAACAAAAAAAAACTTTGTTTTTCTTCACTGACAGTTAACCACGATTTTTTTTACTAAACCACTTATTATTGAAAGTCCTCTTTTTCTTGCCCTCTTGTTGCACATATACAAAGCTATTTGGCTGATGTCCACCTAGCCGTTTAATTTCAAGCTTTTCTTCTATCTTTAACGAAGGAAACGGATTTCGTAATAAATAATCCACTTGATTCATTTTGAATTTCGAGTAAGCCACAACCTCAAAAGTAGGTCACAGCTTGTCAATCACAAACGAGTGTGCGTTGTAGAAGACTTATGTATATTGAATACGAAACGGACGATTACCGTTAACGATTATAATAATAGTTAGTTACATATTTCTATTAATGCATATCCTTTTCTACTATTTTATATATAATTTGTGATTCAATCTATAATTATACAAAGTACTATTTAATCAAGAGTCGTCGGTTAACTGTTAATTGGTTGATCGCGTAGGAACTTAGCTTCCGGGGAATAAAATGACATAAATTGTTTTGGCAATTATTATTAAAGGTAGCGGTCAAAGGTCGCAATGTTACATCGTCAGTAGAGAATTTTAAAACGACCCGATAAAACATAGTGCGCTGATATATACGTCAAGTATATAGAGAGAAGCTGAATTTGAGACCGTTATAATAGTTTTTTAAATAATAATATTTATATAGTATTATGATTGTTTTATTATTATGATATACTATTTTTATTTTAGTGTTAAATATTCAACTTTCAAAGCTAACCAGTGTCAAGTTAACAATAATAATTACGAACAAAATTTAAAAAAAATAAGTACACGTTAAATTATTTTTGGTTTTGGTAGGCTAGGTCTTACTGGCCCCTAATGACCATGGGTGTATACTAATTGGAGGAAAAATATGTTGAATTTTAGATTTCAGAATGTGTGTGATATTTTAGCGATACATATCAACTTTCAAAGCTAATCAGTATCCTGTTGAAAGTAATAATTATAAACAAATAATATCTGAAATAATAAGTACACGTTACTCAATATTTTGGTGGGGCCTGGCCCCACTGTCCCTTAATGACGAGCCACCCCTGCTGGAAGTAGTTGTCCTGCATGCTCCATTTCGCTCTGCAACAACCCTACCATGCGTGCTAGCCAAGAAACCCCAGCCTGACTTCTCACCACGCTACACAGACCCATCAGTATAAACAACATCATCATCATCATCGCTTGCACTATCTTCTTTCAGCTGCTTAATTGCGAGTTCAGCCTTCATGTTGCCACACTTTCTACGATCTACATTCTCTTCCAAGTGTGATGATGATAACGTTGCGATAGTTGGTCTTGTCTTCCAGGATGTCATAACATTTACTGTTCTCTTGCGCCAAAGATATGTTTTAACAAAGGAGGCGTTGCCTTGATAAGAATTTAATTTTTAAAAGCAAAAGAGCTCAGTGACCTAAACTTTGAGCCCGGCATCTTTCTAACACACTTGTACCAACTTTGTACGAATCTAAACAGAAATATTGTAACAGAATGACATCGGAAACGAAAATAACAAGTGACGACTTTGGTGTGACTAGTGAAGGACAGAAAGTTACCAGGTGAGTATTCATTTTCGTCTGATCGGGGCTTGCAAATCCAGTGAGTTGAGTGTCAGTGTCACAGTCACTCAGAGTTCTCGCTGAGTGAGTGGTCGTGTACGAGTGGTGTGACACTCAATCTCATGACACTGACTGTGTGTTGTTGATTATCTTATAAAACAAATTCGTACACACTTAACTACACCATTCCCAGACCCAAGCAGATCTCTTAACAGTTCTTCTTCTTCTTTGCGTTCGTTCTTTACGACCAATTTTAATCACTCTTGTGATATGAAAATTGTTTGATCTCTGCCAAGAACGTGCATGATACGTTGCACATTGGTTTGGTAGGCCCCTAAACGCATAGACCTCTACACGCCTAGGACACATGCATCCGATTTCAGCCAAACCTCCTTAGTCGCCTCTTACGACATGCATGGCAGGCAACAGTGGTTCTATTCTTTACACCCCAAATTTGGGCCCGGTAACCACTCGGGCGTCTTAACAGTTTTAATTTATTATTTTCAAAGGCGTACGTCCAAGATTTGTTGAACACGCATTACTTACTGGATTACAATACATTTTTTGCAAGTGAAGTGATTTTAAAATATGTGTCCAATTTAATTAAGTTTCGAAAGTCAAGGAGACACTGGTGACCTATGATCTACTTAATCGATAAAGCGACCTTGTTTGAGTATTAGTTACGTAAGTTAATTACTATTATGGCTGTTGCTCATTACCCTGGATGACTAGGTAATCCACAACTAGCTAGTTAAGTGCTAGATCGCCAAACTTGAAACTCCCCATAATTTATTTGTGTCTGTATTTAATGTACATGAATAGTACTTATGATAAACGCATTTTTTAAAAGCCTAAATTATGTTTGCTTTGTGGTCTAACTCATCTTTCTGTCCTATGATAATAGTTAAAAAAAACAGTAGCAATTGTCAATCCTTTGCTGAGAGTTTGATGCTGGTTGATATTTACAACCACAGAAACTGTAAAAACGTAAACAAAATTATACGATACTGTTTTAAAATATGAAATGTAAACCCTAAACTATACACAATCACAAAGTGATGTAATGTATACATGCAATCTATATAAATATATGTATTGTTTAAGCTAACAAAACAATATTAAAAGCAACAGTAGGTTTGCTGACTGAAGGTTTGCTGACTGAAGGTAATCAAGAGAAATAGTGTCTTCTACCTTCCCTTCCAAGATGGCTTTCAACAGTGTCATGTCTCTTAATATGAAAAAATATATAATTTGTCTCTTTGAGCAGTTTTCGTTTCACTTCTAGTTGTTGAAGTACTTGTTTATTAGTTTCCTCCTTTTTCTATGACACTCCTCCCTATTATTCTATATATATATCCACATTTCACAAACCTCAATTCTTCTCTCCATCTTTTTTGTTCATTGTACGCATTTCTGCTCTATTCAACAATGATTAATATATGTAGCTTCTTCTAACGTGCCATACCGACCACTTGTCAACCACTCTGTGTGATTTGTATGTGATCTGAGCCCAAGAGCGATTGTATGTTGTGCCAGTTATGCGCCTACAAGTAGGCCAGCACATCCGATTTCTGCTCTGCTTTTTATTTACTATGGTAGCATCCCTAGGGTCTACATCAGTTGCCTCTTATGACATGTATTGTAGGTTGCAGTGGTACTGTTCTTTGCTTCTCTTGCGGGCTCCGGCACCACACAGGTGAATATATGTAGTAATTGACCATTCTTATATGGCTACAAGAAGGGATGTTGCCTCTGCTCTGAAGTTGGTGCATGTTTCTCCTGCTGCCAGAGTTTTTTTTTCTGTGTTTTCTTGGGGGTGAGTGATGTAGATTCCACTGCTTCCCTTCCTGATAGCATCTGTAGCTGAGCCATCAGTGAACACACGTGTCCATTTGCTGGTGGATATTGCTCTTGTAGCATTTGGAGTGACCTGGCTCTTTGTCTCTGTTTGTATTTTTTTGAATATTATTCCTGGGAAATGAATTTCTTTTTGCAGACGATCAGGCAACAGAAGAACAGCTACAACAACACATTAACAGACTTCAGTTAGCATGTAACGAATACAACATGAGAATAAACATCGACAAAACAGAAGTAATGACATTCGCCAGAGAGGAAAGCACTACCAATATCTCCATCGACAATCGCCCACTAAATCCAGTAAAAGACTTCACATACCTGGGGAGCATTTTTTCAGCAAACGGAAGAATAACTAATGAAATTCAACACAGATGCAACAAAGCAAATCAAATGATAGGGCAAATGGCGCCAATTTTAAGATGCAAACACGTCACCATGAACACAAAAAGAGCAATGTTCAACACAATCTTTCTCCCACATTATGTTACCATGCCAGACCTGGATGCTGACAACAACGATAGAAGAAAACTAGTCACGACAGAGATGAAGTGTCTACGCAGAATGCTGGGTGTAACAAGAAGAGACCGGTTGAGAAATGAAGACATCAGGAAAAAGTGGGTACAACATCAGTACTAGACTTCATCAAGAAACAACAAATTAAATGGTTCGCCACGTAAGCAGATTACCATCAGACAGTGCACCCCAAAGAGCAATGCTGCTCCGATACAATGGGTACAAAGCAAAAGGCCGGCCATGCAAAAGATGGACCTCAGAGATAACAGAGGCGACGTAAGAGACTATTTACAAAGTGCATACTAGGGCCCGTTTTAGAAATCTCTTCTTGACTTGACGCTGTGAAGTAAACAGGATTCGAGAAAGAAAGAAAGATTCCTGGGACTTCTAGGTGTATTTGGGCCATGTTTTGGTAGCATGTCCATGGCTCTGGTGTTATGGGTTCCCACATTTCTGAGTCAGTTTCTAAGATGTTTGAATGTTGCATGTGGAATTCTCTGGCCAGATGGTTGGGACTTTTTCTTTGCGAGTCTGTTTTTTGTTTGCTCTTGGAATTTTGTGTGTAGAGGGTGTTCTTTTAGTTGTTTTAGTTTTTCAAACTGGGTGAGTGTTTTAAATTTTCTGCGGAGCTCTAGAGGCTCAATGTCTGCGGTTTTTTCCATTTCTATGATAGTTGTGTATTTAACTTTACAGATACACTTTGTCAAACAGCCATGGTCTAGTTGTGAAAATAATTGACTTTGGAGGTGTTATTACAGAAATCAATGTCCCAGACAAAAATGGCAAACTGAATGACATCAATTTGGGCTTTGACACTTTTCAAGGTAATTTGTATTTTCTTGTTATATTTGTGCTTCTTCTAAAATTTCTACTAATACCTTTTTCCCTGTTTAAATTGATGCCTACTTCTAATAACATTTGAACAATTGTTAAATCTAAAGGGTCTAAAGCCGAATGATTGACTTCCTTGCACCGGGTTTTACCCCATATGCTCCGTCCCTCATGTTTCAACACAAGGTGACTGTTGGTAAAATTTGTAGCTGTTGCTACAATACGTCATCTGCTGTTGTTACTGATTGTGCATTATGGATTATATTGGTGTCATTCCTAGAGTTCAATTTTGAAGAGAAATGAATTGCACAGCTGAATCCTATGAAGCACTATGTCATAAAAGGCTACTGGAAAGGGCGATATATATTTAGCAGTTTTTCATGTACAAGAATATTGCTGCAGAATTCATCACTGTAAGAACACAGTTTAACAAATGGAGTTCAAACATCACTTACTAGTTCACAGATCACTTGCAGCAAAGATTGTGTAATGTTGTGCACTTCACTGCTACATCTTCTTAGTGAAGGTTGATCTCAACAGCATTACTTTCAGTGGACAAAATATTGAGAGGCACCTTGATTGTGGTCTCTCATATAAATATCACATGACAATCATATGTATTGATTATGTATGTATTGGGTCTACAAGCAGAGTTGGGGACACCTAGTCTCTTTTAGGAAGGGCAGAAAGTGACAATTTGTAGCCTGCTGATTACCCGTAGAACACAACAGACAACCCCACCTCTCATTAGTGTAGGCAGAGATACTTTGATCACAAGGTCCAAGGTTAACAGAGCTCTGGCTCGCAGATGGGGATGGACTTCTTAGGTCAGGATTTTTTGTTATTGTTGTCATTCTTTGTCCTTCATAGGGAGGCGTACCCGAATAAAAAGCATGCAGAAAATAGAAGTGTGGCCTACGGGTCTGTAGCTGCCTAACTGGCACAACAAACTCACGTTTTAAGATGCAAATCACATACAGACCACAAAGAGTGATTTAACAAGTGGGTGATGTAGAGTGAATGCAGAAGACAAAGGTTATATATATATTTTAATTATTGTTTATTTTTTTCTTTAGAGTATGAAGTAAATCGACCTCACTTTGGAGCCTTAATTGGTAGAGTTGCAAACAGAATTGCTGGTGCACAATTTATTTTGGATGGTCAAACCTATGACTTGTTTGTTAACAATGGACCAAACTGTTTGCATGGAGGCAAAGTTGGTTTTGACAGGGTAAGTCGGAGTTAACACTTTTATTACATTAATTTCTTATCAACAATTAAAAGTTATTGAATCTTTCAATCAAATGTGAAGTCAGTGCTGTTGTATGGCTTGGAAATATGGAAGACAACAAAAGAAATCACCATAAAACTACACACCTTCATAAATGGATATTTACGTAGAATAGAGGGACTGAGATGGTATGATAAGATTACGAACGAGAAACTCAGAGAAAGAACTAGGCAGATACCAGTGGAGAAAGAGTTAAGGAAGAGGCAATGGATAGGGCACACTTTGAGAAGACTGATCAGAAGCATTGCAAGACAGTCACTGTTTTTGAACCTGTAGGGAAAGAGGAACAGGGGAAGACCTAGACGTACCTGGAGAATAAAACTGACGACTGATATTAAAAGGTTAGGTAAAACATGGAAATAATTGAAAGGGATGGCAAGAGAGAGTAAGAGCTGGAAGAAGTTATTGAAGACTTGTGGAAGATGAAAAGTTATTAACACTTTATTTATACATGTTGATTTTAATTGCATATCATACATAATTGCATACTTCTTCTTGTTTAGTTTTGTATCAATTCTTTGATCTTATATTAACCTTTCAGCTTATATTATAGCAGAACTATATCTTGTATGTGCTGTAAGATAAATGTCATTGTTGGTATTTAACTCTTTCCATACGCAGTTATTTCCTCAGTTTTACACTGTTAATTCAAGGAGGCAAAAAAGCTACTAAAAAAATAAAATTATAGCTACCTCATAATAATAAATTATAAAAAAATATATATATATATATATATCTTATATATTCTAATTTTAAGAAAACTGGACAGATTATTAGAATAACAAGGTTAAAAGTAGTAGAAATAAAGTAGTAAAAGTAAAACTAGAAAGACTTCTTATATGGGAAACAACTCCAATGGCACAGTGCACAGCTATTGGAGTTCAACAGAATTCCGCTGTGGCACAATGTGCGACAATTGGCGTTCAACGGAATTCCGCTGTGGCGCAGTGTGCGACGATTGGTGTTCAATGGAATTCCGCTGTGGCTCAGTGTGTGGTGATTGGCGTGGAAATAGTTAATGAAGCTCTCTAGAATGTAGTGCTGTTCAGTATGTTAGTCAGTCAGCTTGTTTAATATTGTTATAATATTTTATACACAGAGACAGTGGCAATCAAGTGTCAAGGACAACAAGCTAGTCTTGAAGTATGTTAGCCTAGATGGGGAAGAAAATTTTCCTGGTGAACTGAATGTGACTGTGGTTTACACTTTGGATGACAACAATGCCTTGACCATTGATTACAGTGCGACTACTACTAAGACAACCCCAATCAACCTCACCAACCACTCATACTTCAACTTGGCTGGGCATGTATGTAGATCATTTATTTAATTCCCACCCCATCTCTTTCTCTGTTTACAGTTCATCTTTATGTCTTCCATATCCCTCTTTCTGCCCGGATTCCATTTCAGGGTGATATGTGAGTGTCTGGTCTGCATTCTGAATGTATGTCCCAACCCCCTCCGTCTCCTCCTTTATATTTCCTCATTGATATTGTTGATGTCTGTCGGCCAGGTGATCTCAGTATTAGGTATTCTTTGATCTCAACAAATTATAATCTTTCTGAGGCATCTTCCCTCAAAGCCTCTTATGCGACTGTCTTGTACTTGTTTTCAATGTCTCTGATCCATATTGAGCACCTTTGATTTGTATCTATTGAATTTAATCTGTGTACTGTAGGCTGGTTGTCCATATGTTGTCCAATGATCTGAATGTTGCAGCTGCAATTCTAATTCTTGCGTTGATTTCTTTCTCTACATTCCTATCTATGGTTACATAACTGCCCACATATTTGAAATATTTGCCACCTCCTCTATCTTGTCTCCATCTACCATAATCTCCTCTGTGTTTTGGAATTTATTCTCATTACCTTGCTTTTATTAGTATTAATTTTTAGACCTGATTTGGCCAATCAACTTACTCTTTTGTTTTCTCCTGTGTGTTCTCCTTGGTGTGTGCTAACAGTACTATGTTGTTCGCAAAGTCAATGTCTCTTCGTTAGTCCCCAGATAATTCTTTAGTAATCCTTTAAGATAGAGATACAGTAAGGAAACTGTTGAGTCATTTATTTTCAACCATTTGCGACAATAGTTTGATGTCTAATTGTTTCAATTGTATCTGATTCTTTCTAAAAATATTTCTGGTTTCAGGATGCAGGTCACATTAATGATCATGTGATCACAATACCTGCTGAGAGTTATCTCCCACTGGATCAGTATTCCATTCCTACAGGTGAGGAAAGTAGATAGATATGTATTATACTTGACATTTCTTATGAGATTTTTATCTGTTGAATGTTGTGGTCTTTCTTTAAGTAGGACTTCATATAAGGTGCATATCTAAGCAGAAACAAACAAACCACTATCTTCAGACTTACAGCAGGACACTACAGACTCAGTGAAATCTTCATCAAATGGATCTCAGGGACTCGGCTACCTGCATCTATGGAGCATCAAAACAGTCATCAAAACATCCTACAAAACTGCCCCAGTTTGGACAATAGGAGAATAACAGGAATAACTCTTCAGAACAAACTGCGTAACTGGTGAAGACCTCAAGTGCATTGCCCTGTTTATGACCCGAACCAGAATAAACATGTAGCGGAAGTTTGTAGAAGAAGGTGCATAATTTTAATTATTATGATTTGTTAATGCGAGTATTTCTAAGGTAAAAGAATATGTTTCACTGTTATGTTTGTACATACATACATATATATATATATATATATTATATATTATTTATAACTATAATTATGTTTAATGTGGATCTCTGTTTAACTCGATGTTTTGCGACAAACATTCTTTTCTAAAATCAATGTGTCCTTTAACCATAGACTGTTTCTTAATACATAAAATAGTTTTTTATTCATACTTTACAAAATCATGTGAAGGGTTACTTCACTAGATGTCTCCTGTGTATTTTGTTTCCTGCCACATTTGTATTGGGACTTTTCCTGACTCTAACGGCTTGGGTCTACCCATCTTCAACTGGGTACCAGAGAAATACAAGAAAGTGAAGGTGGCCAATGTGATATTGCCCACATCACCCATTATGTACCATTGGTCAAAGAAAAATACAGGCCTAACACTGTATTCCCCAAAATACCTCATGGTATAAAAATGGTTTCTTTACTCACTGTATACTGAGAATATAGAAACATCAAGCATTCAAATCTTGTTAAGAAAAACTAATTTTGAAAACAAAACCGCCATGGAAACAACTTATACCAATAGAATCACAACAACAAACATTCTTTGAGTTTGTAATCTAAGTATATTCTTTGAGCCTGAAAACTAAGTAGTATTGTACTCTTGCTGTTATGTTATTGTTTTCTCATTCTTAGGTGAAATTAAGGCTGTAGAAGGAAATGAATATGATCTTCGTACACCAGTTAGTTTGGGTGATCGTCTGAACAAAGTGCCTGGTGGAATAGGTTTTGATAACAACTTTTGTCTAAACAACAATGGACAACTGAAGCTTGCTGCAAGGTATTTGTCATGAAAGATATTGATTTAATACAAAGAACTCTGCAGGAAAACTGTAATAAAGATACATTTAATATATATAAGTTTAAGGAATTCTAATTAGTTCTAAAATATAACACCATGTATAAACCATCCCCACGGAGGTCTCTGTGGCTAAGTGGTTAAGCCCTTTGCCTTGTGAGTCGTGGTTGAGTCGAACCATGCCTTTCTGTTCACTAGTGCAGTTTTTCCAGAGACCTAGTTGTTGTGAGCTACAGGTTCATGCTTTGTGCAATATCTCGCAGGTGGCGTGCCATTTCTGCGGAGAGGACAAGCATATGTGAGTAAAAACCCGGTGCAATGAAGTCAATCTTTTAGGCTTTAAAACCCTTAAAGCCATCTCCATCTCCCATACAAGTTGTCTGCGGAAGATCTTGCGCATGCTCTGGCAAAATACTATCTCTAATCAAGAACTACTTGCACAGTGTCAATAAGAGAATATGAACACCATCATCAAAAGGAGATCGATAGGACATTTGAAATGCATGGCGAATGACTCGGTCACGAAAACTGCACTAAGATGAACACCAGAAGGTAAACCCCCTCCTCTCCTTGGAACGCTCCACATCGACCACATGTTAACCCCTCTTTGTGATTTGTATGTGATCCAAGCCTAAGAGCGATTGTACGGTGTGCCAGTTATGCACCTACAAGTAGGCCAGCACATCCGATTTCTGCTATGCTTTTTATTTACTAGGGTAGCTTCCCTAGGTCGTACATCAGTCACCTCTTATGACATGCCTTGTAGGTCGCAGTGGTACTATTCTTTGCTTCCCTTGTGGACCCCGGTACTACACGGGCGAGAAGGTAAACAAAATGTAGAAGACCCAAAACAACCTGGAGGAGAATAGTAGAACAAGAACTGAAAGAAATGAATCACAGCTGGAACACAATTAAATGGCTAATAAAGTAATAATTTGGTGGTAAATTGATTTTTTTGTTCTTGTACAATATTTAATAGCATTTTTGTCAGTAAGTCACATAAAATTCTTAAAAATATTTTCTATATCTCTTGTACCATTCATTTAGTTTGTGATAGTACTTTAATTTACATACAACATTAAATTTTATTAATTCAAATTTTGGGGAAAAATATAGCAATTTCTACCTGCACCTGAAAAGTAAAATGAACCAGTATGCAATTTAATTGTGCTGAAATATATTTAAAAAATAGTTAGTTAGCCAATGTGTTATGTAAAGTCTGACTACATATGTAGTTTCTTTTGCTGTTATGATTCTGTTAACTAAAATTATGGATTAGTTCAAATTAATACAGAATGGGCCCAAATGTAGGGTGAAAGAATAGAAGCACTGTTACCTGCCTGCATGTCGAGAGCGACAAAGGAAATCTGGATGAGATCGGATGATGATCCGCTTAGAATGCTAACCAAACAAATGCTTTCAGAAAACGGATGCACCAGACCGTAAGGCGCATAACATGGTGCAACGACCCCTCACAATGAGGAATGGGATAACGAATTCTACGGTTGCCAATCTGCCTCGGAGATTTAGCCACGCAGTAAGAATGAAAAAATAAAGAATCCTTGTGTCCTTTTGTTTTTTTAAAAATATTGTCTATACATCATTGTACAAACTATATTGTCTATTTAAGTCACTTAGAGAGAGGATTCGACAGTTTGAAAAAAATTAGCAAAATAATTGGAACTTAAAGAAACATAGCAGTCTGCTGAAACAAACTAGAAGGAAAGGTTAAAGGTAAGCAACTGAGAGGAAGACAAACTGAAAACAAAAATTGAAGGCAAGGAACTGAGAGGAAGACACACTGAAAGGAAAGATTAAAGGCAAGCAAATGAAAGGAAGTAAGCTAGAAGGAAAATTAAGGTAAGGAACTGAGAGGAAGACAAACTGAAAGGAAAGATTAAAAGCAAGAGGCACGTAACTGAGAGGAAGACAAGCTAGAAGGAAAGATTAAAGACTAGCAGCCAAGGGAAAGACAATGCTAGAAGGGGGAAGAAAACATCAAATAGGTTGACAAATAATAGTTTGTCAGACTGTATCATTATGACAAGATACTTAAGATGTTGAGGAACCATTACAGTGAACCTTTGATGTGGAAATGGTACTTGATTCCGCTTTTTTTTGATCTAAGTTTGTTATATTTCTCATAGTACAAATAAATTTGGTTTCAATTTAAGTGGTACAGATTTGACCCTAATATTTTAATTGTCTTTTACAGAGTGGAGCACCCACCTTCAGGACGTTACATGGAGATTAGTACAACAGTGCCAGGTATTCAGTTTTACACTGCATACTACCTGACCAATGTGACAGGCAAAGGTGGAGTAGCCTATGAAAGATTTGGGGCCTTCTGTCTGGAGGCACAACATTATCCAGACAGTGTTCATCAGGTATGTAAATCCTGACCAGCTAGTTTTAATTCTTAATTGACACACCTCTGAAGTTGTAGAGGGCACACCTATATGGCAGGGGGCATTGATAAAAATTAAAGCAGGCCTTCATGCAGAAATCAGTCAGAAGTGCCATTCCAGGTGTGCTGACAACGCCTGAATTCATACTGGGCAAGCGCAAGAAGAAGAATTCTTAAGTTCCAGACTAATGACCTAGTTTATTGTCATCAGATCTTGAAGAATCATACTGGTTTTTGCATAATATACTTGAGCTGTTTAGATTAAATCACATAGAGTGGTTGTTCTTCTTCTTTGCGTTCGTTTTTACAACAATTTTAATCACTCTGTGATATGTTTGATCTTTGCCAAGAACGTGTATACGTTGCACATTGGTTTGGTAGGCCCCTAAACGCATAGACTTCCCCGTTTAGGACACATGCATCCGATTTCAGCCAAACCTCCTTAGTCGCCTCTTACAACATGCGTGGCAGGTAACATGTTCTATTCTTTACACCCCAAATTTGGGCCCCGGTAACCACTCATGCGATTGAGTGGTTGATAAGTGATTATTCTAGAGCACAACACAAACAGCAACTGCTGGTTAATCCTCTGTGTGTAGTAGCCACACAGTCTTAGAAGTGACTACTTGTTGGATGATTATAGTGCAACTGATCTATCTATATCCTCTTTGTGTCCCATTTTACTTTTACACGTACAGCTTCCACACTAGATTTCCATTGTTTCCGTTGCGGTGGTTTTCTATCAAATGTTTCCAACATCAAGTCACAATCTTTCAGCTCTCTTTCCAGTTCTCCATGTTTCTCTTAAATGTCAACGCCTTCTCTTTACATCCGCTGACCTAGCAAAGTTCTTACATTCCAGCATCAAATAACAGATGTGGATTTTGATGATGTAAGTTTAGGCATCTAGATGAAGACTTTCTTTTGGGTTTGATCTCCCTCCTTCATGAAACTAGTTGCTTGATTGACCTCATTCCCTTCACCCAGTGCAACAAAGGTATCATTGCAACTGATTATGTAGCTATACTGTTGCTGAAGGAATTTTAATTAAATGTTTGAATAGTATGAAGTACCTTGCTGGCAGCTATGCCTATGTGGTGCGGGACCTGCAAGGAAGTAAAGAATAGTACCCTGCTACCTACAAGGCATGTTGTAAGAGGCGACTGACGTAAGACCTAGGGGAAACTACCTTAGTAAATAAAAAGCCTAGCAGAATTTAGATGTACTGGCCTACTTGTAGCGCATATCTGGCACAGCTAACAATCGCTCTTAGGCTGGCAGCTAAAGAAGGGTACACAACCAGCAAGCCATAGGAACCATTATCCTGCATACCCTTCAACATCCACTAGGGAGGGAACCAATTGGTCTGCTCAGATTGCAGTTAGATCAGTTCAGTTAAATAATAATAATAGCAGTCTTTATCAAATATAATGTGTCATTGCTTCTTAATGTCCTCTTCTGTTCTTCATCTTCTAACCAGGGATGCAAGTTGTTACTCTTGAGCAGTCAATGCCAATTTGGTAGAATCTGCATGTTTTATACAGTTTTGGGAGGCTACCATAAAGGACATTATGAACAGATGGGTGTGGTTGGAGGAGTTCTTGTCTAGCTTTCTCTAGTCCAGGATATTCTAAAATGTCAAAGGTGCCATTTAGACACCATGACTACATCTGAAATTATAGCGAACGGATGAAAAAAAGCAGCTGGATACGCCGTACATCACACATGCCTGCACTTTCTACAGTGTGGTATGTGATCCTCTCCTGTTAGTTGCATCATTTCAACACATGGGAGTCCATCTTCAAATGTTCTTGTTCTTAGAAACTGTCTGCTCAACAACAATTTCTTATACTATTTTCAACCATGTAGGAAAATAACTATGCAAACTCATTTATTATCTGTTAGTTGTAGAAACTTGCTTGTGTGTAGCATTATCTTTGAAGTCAGTACTTGAAGTCTTTGACTCCCATCTCATTGGTTAT
Source organism: Arion vulgaris (assembly GCA_020796225.1). Classification (NCBI taxonomy): domain Eukaryota; kingdom Metazoa; phylum Mollusca; class Gastropoda; order Stylommatophora; family Arionidae; genus Arion; species Arion vulgaris. Next base: position 35,060,256 of record CM036759.1, read on the forward strand.
TGGTTACTAAACTGGCGTCATTGCACTTCGGACAGACCCATAGGTGCTCAGTCTCCCCAACAGATATCGAAGAGTATGCATACTGCTGGTTCCCGTGGTTTGCTGATTAAACATACCTCTCACTCTGCCTCTCAGGCATCCAGTTCGACTTGTACAACGGGGAACTCCAAACTGCCTAAATTGTTTGATCGATTCAATATCAATTTTTTTCTCATATATTGTATGAGAACTTTAATGATTTAAATAGGTTGACACCTCATTTATCTTCACAATCATTTGTAACTGTTTTTTTTTCTTTATGATTTCAGCCTAGCTTTCCAAATTCATATTTGCACCCAGGAGAAACATACACCCAAAAGACCGTCCACAAGTTTGGAGTTCTGTAATTCTGTACGTCAGTCATGGAGGGGGATGTTGCAAACATTACTATATGAAGAACGTTTGTTAGTTAAGAGTGCTATTTCAGGACAGTTATACATTAACTTTGTTAGTGTTTTGCTAGTGCTGTGATGAGAGTTATGCTGTATTCAGATTTGTACTACAATAATAATTTTACTGTTATGAAAATAGGGCTTCAGTGTTGTAAAATAAAATTGTTCTGTACTGATTATGTTATAATGAATATAGTACTGAATGTGATTATGTTATAATGAATATAGTATGAATTGATGATTATGTTATAATGAATATAGTACTGAATGTGATGATTATGTTATAATGAAATGTAGTAATGATGGTCTTATAATTAAATGCAATAATGATTATGTGTTGTAATAAGAATTGTTCTGTAATGATGTTGTAGTGTTATGATGAGGCCACTCTGCTGCATATGTAATTATTAGCATTTATTGAAGTCTTTAATTTTATATGAGATTTATCTTCTAGACTAAAATATGCAGTTATTACAGCCTTACTGTAAATAAATAAATTAACACACAAATATCCTATGCACAAATGGTACAAATCACAAAAGAAATTCTACAATATGACGAAGAAGAAATAGTTTATATCGTGTCCTTCATTAATCAGATCCTCCCGTACTATCATATCTAAAAAATCAATGAAAATGTATGTAATATACTGTTTAAAGCTTGTTCCTTCATATTACTTGCTTTGTTTCATGAATCAATCAATCCTTGCTTTGTTTTTGCTTGGTCATTTATCTAGTGATACTTGTGCTCTCACTTATGATCTCATCTAGGTCATGGTACTTATAGATTACCTTTTCAGAAAGAGACTGTTCTATGACTAAGGAATAAATTAATATCTCTGAGAGACAAGGAAGAGTTAACCGTGTATCTTGTCTGCCACCAATTATCTTTTGGTTACACTGAATTATGAACTGTAGACTGTGACTAAAAGTTTGAAGCAAAAATAACATCTAAGTCATCAGGGAGAAGCTCTTTCTCCCCAGATCTGTTCAGTACACTTTTGATTCCCCTCATAACCACAGAGTACTAGGGCATCAGTTTTATTATTAAGGTTTGTCATTTTTCATTTTTAAACTGTAGGGTCTTTCCCCTCCACTCCTCCCCCAAACAGATTGCTGCACTGTAGTCTGGCAAAGTAGGTAGGGATCAAAGGGGTAGTGGAGCTATCTTGCGTTTAGGTAATGGTGTAAGAACATCTGCAAATGGTATGAGGTTTGTCTGCAGACCAGACAAGCAGAAACTAAGAGTGAATGATGGGGATCACTTGTTTCCTGGCCGATATTACTCAGAAGCTGTGTAAGTGACCAAAGTACTGGTGTTGGCAATCATGTCAAAAAACTGTTTATAGATGTAAGGTCATGACACCCAGATTCCAGACGATTCAAACACCAGAGTACCAGAATTACCAGCTCCTGACAACTGATAGCTGATGTTCCTGTACTGCTATCTTGAAAGCAAAATAGAGTTATGTAACATCATAGCCTATTGACTGATCCTGTCAAAGCTGCTGATATAAACATATCTATTTTGTGTCCAATATTTCTGCTTTCTTGAAAAGAAAATCATCATCAAGGTGCATGTCCTTTATAGAACGCTGCTCTCTTTGCACCGCATCTGAAATTCACTCGGTCTCTAGCAAGTTCACCCACTTCGCCGATGGTCATATTCATAGTTTCTTTAATGTCAGGTAGCCATCTAGCTCTCTGCCAGTGTCAGCAGGCGGAACAGACACCAGAGCATATCCTGCAAGACTGTCCTCTCCTGTGTGAGAAGCAACATGTGGCCACACCTAGTCGACCTGAAAACTAAGCTTTGGGGAAACCTGACAGACCTGAAGCTGACTGCCCAGTTTGTGGTCCACAGTAAATTAAGCTCATGACCAGAGATCGCTGAAGAAGAAGAAATGTAGCCATCTTCTTCTTGATCTGCCTCTGCGTCCTGGGACCCTGCCCTCCAATATTGTTCTCTTCAGGCCATTGTGACGCTTGATGTGGCCAAAGTATCTCATTTTTCTGTATATTATATTGTTTATCTGCCAATTGTCTTTAACAAGAAAAGAAAATGCAGAGTAAAAATTCCATATTTCTTGGGGACAACACACATTCCAAAACAGGTGTGAGTATTCCTTACCCGGAACAAATTACCAGCATCAGAGTAAGTGGCAAAGGGTGCACCTGCTCTTCGGCTCAGATCATATACAAGCTACAGTTAGTGAATAAGAAGTGATCAATAAAGAGTGAACGACATTCGATGCAAGAAAAATGGAAAATGTTTGGAACTGTCAGGTCTGGAAAACCCATGCATCACTTTTGTCTAAAATTCATATGTGCCTGTTCTACATGCTGTAGGGACCAACAGGAACGCAACATACTCACGTTCTCGGCACAAACACAGGACAAAGATTGGTTATCTTGGTTGATAAGAACAAATGCAAAACAAACAGTGAATATTTACTGTATCTGTATCTGGTTCCTGAAAATGAGAAGCATTTTCTGCAACAAGTCCTTGTCAATTCCGATCAGAATGCGAATTATTCAGTGCTACATAGAAACAATAGTGGCATACGGATGCAAGTCATGGACCATGAACACAGATAGAAAAATCTCTGAGGGCCACAGAGATGTGGTTTTACAGAAGAATGATGAGAATCCCATGGACTGCTAAAATGACTAATGTTGAGGTGTCGAATGAGATCAAGACACAGAGAAAGCTAATCATCAATATAAAAAAGAGGCAGTCATCATTTTTCGGGCATGTGATGAGGAGGGAGGATTAGAACACATTGTGACAACCAGTAAAATCGAGGGTAGACGAGAGAGAGTGAGAAAATTGTGGATAGCCTGACTTCATGGCACGGTAGAGCGTCAACATCTGAGTTGATAGCAAACACCAACTACAGAGATTTGTGGAGATCCATGATCGCCTACGCCAGCCGGCACAGCACCTGATGATGATGATGATCTGGTACCAATATATTGACTATCCAATATTTTAAAAAATCTCTTTTCATGGTGGTACAATTTGACAAACTATTATTTGTTCACTACTTGATGTGTATACATTAATAAGTTGGTATAAAAAATCAAATCAATATTTGGTTTGTACATTCATTACTTAAGTGGGTTCATATAATTCAATCATGTGGGTTTGTTTATGTTGTTCTTGAAGAGTAGAGATGACACACTGTCTAGTGTACTAGTTTTTCTTGTATTGGTTTGATCCCTTGGGAAAGTTGCTTGTGAAATAAAAAAAAATTGTTAACAATTCTTAGTTTTGTTCAACCTAAATTTGGTTTGAGAACAACTTTGTGAGGTAAAGGGAAACGACTTGATGTTGACCACATCACACATACTGTAGCATTGGTCAAGTGATTTATGGACCTAACACTGTATTCTCCAATATAAATCACATGGAATGAAAACTAGATTGTTAGTGTTTACTTTACTTGATACCTATACATAAATAATTGATAGTAATTTTTCTGTACATTAATTACATAATAAGTTTCAATAAGTCTTGAGCAGTCTCTGTCTTCTTTATCTTATGTAATATCGCCTGATTTTGCCAACATATCCGCAGTCTCGTTGCCAGGTATACCGCATTGGGATGGTATCCACTGCATACTACTCTGCAAAAAAAGTTGCATTCTTGGTGTAGGGATGCTTGCAGTTCCTTTAATTATGTTGTTAGATCAACAAGAATATTAATATGATGTCAAGATAAGAATAGAAAACCAGGAAACTTTATTGCATTGAGTACGTAAAATATGGAAGTCAAAGGAGATCAAAACAAACACAAAGCTGAGAATCTTTCAATTGAATGTGAAGTCAGTGATGTTCTACGCTCGAAACATGGAGGACAACAAAAGAACCCACCAGAAAACTACAGATCTTCATAAATGGATGTTTACGTAGAATAGAGAGACTACTTCTTCTTTGTCTTCTTTGCATTGTTCTTCGACCAATTTAAATCTCTTTGTGATATGTTTAATCTTTGCCAAGAACGTGTATACATTGCACATTGGTTTGGTAGGCCCCTAAACACATAGACTTCCACATGTTTAGGACATGCGCATTCGATTTCAGCCAAACCTCCTTAGTCGCCTCTTAGACATGTGTGGCAGGTAACAGTGGTTCTATTCTTTACACCCCAAATTTGGGTCCCGGTAACCACTCGGGCAATAGAAGACTGAGAGGGTATAAAAGATTAAAAACGAGAAAGAACTAAGCAGATACCAGTGGAGAAGAGCTAAGGAAGAGACACTACATGTATAGGACACACAATGAGAAAACTGACCGGAAACATAGCAAGACTGGCACTGTTTGGAACCCTGAGAAAGAGGAGTAGAGGAAGGCCTAGACATACCTGGAGATGAGAGCTGGAAACTGATATTAAAAGGATAGGTAAAACATGGAAAGAATTGAAAGGAATGGCTGGAGAGAGGAAGAGCTGGAAGAAGTTTGTTGAAACCTGTGCTCTGTTGAGATTTGAAAGGTTAAGAAGAATATTCATATTTATAGTTACAACATACAAGTACGAGACTTGGACTTAAATGTTTTCAAATAAAAACATTATATAGAAGAGTTCTTAAAAAAGCACTGTCAAATGAAAGAACAAACACGAATTTATTCAACAAGATTTCAAAATGAAAGAAAATTAGTTGATGAGAAAATATGATTGACAAAAGTGAGGTTGTTTGAACGCATGAAGGTTTGGATAACAACATTTGTGGTTGGAACGTGGAGAAGAGTTAGTAAGACCAATACTACGATGGATGCAGGATATGATAGATGATTTGAACATGGCAGCAACAGCGATGACATCTGGTTTATGATAGAGATAGCTACTGGATAGCGATGACGAATAGTACATCATAAAAACTTCAAATACATTGCATACTTCTACAAGATGGTGTCATTTTTACTGAAGTTAATGCTGCAAGAGATATCTCATTCTCTTAATAATTTCCATTCCAATTTTAAATATACTTTTATATGTCTAGGTTATTGTAACCATTCTTTTTCTTCTGTGTTCTCCCACTTTGAATTCGGGCGTAGTCAGGGCACCTGGTATGGCGTTTCTGACAGATTTTTTACGTGAAGGCTTGCTTTCCTTGGTAATAGTGTCCCTCGCCATACAGGCGGTGCGTTCTTGGACTTCAGAGGTGGTAGTAGCCTTACTAATGTGTATATTGTTTCATCTTTTTTTCCGCCATACGCAGTTTTCCATAATAATAATAATAATAATTCCTCTCGTACCGTTATACGTTACATAGGTCCTGCAAGTAATGTCTCCATACCGCTCTATCCTGAGCAACTCGCTCAATCTCCTCCATGGAACTGAGACCGATATTTCCTGCCTCTCTCAGCAAAGTTCGTTTCAGGGTCTCCTTAGGTCGACCTCTCTTTCTTGAACCCTTTGCATCCCACTTCAATGCCTGCTTTGCTATTCGCTGATCATTTCTCCTCAAGGTGTGCCCAACATATCTCCATCTTCTCTTTCTTATAACAGTTGTCACTAGTGGTTGACCAGACATGTCCCTGATTTCATCACATCTTCTGAATTTTCCATACACATTATTTATACATTAATTCGAATATCGTCAACTATTTGATTGATTTAATTTAAGATATCATTATTTAAAGGGATAAACATCTGTGTCATATTTTCCTATCCACCTTATCCAATCCTCCTTATATTTCATCTTCTGCTTGTGATTGTTGTTCGTGTTATATCATTACGTTTACCGTTATGACGTAGTTCGCAGACTTCTCATATAGACGACCCTATATAATCTAGCACAAATTCGATCCCAAGCTCAGAATATGAATATAATAGCTGGTTTGGTTATCATTTAGCATTTATTGTCTGGAAGTCGTAAAGGTGAAGATCAATAACTTGCTGAAGATTTACTGTCAGATTTATGTTAAAATAATCTTCAAGCCAGCCCTCATTTAACCATTTCCGCTTTCGTGCACATACCTTTTTTGAATAATTGTAATAACTTATTCTAGACGTCTGCGAAAAATAAATGAACAGAAAATTGGTCGAATTCAGGATAGGTGGTGAAATCAGAGAACTGTCTAGCCCACCACTAGTAACAACAATTGTTATAAGAGAAAACGGAGATATGTTGTGCATACTCTGAGAAGAAATGATCAAAGAATCACAAAGATGGCATTGCAAAGAGGGTGGGGAGGGGTATGTGGCAAAGGGTTCAAGAAAGAAAGGACGCCATAGAGAAACCCTGAAACGAACTTTACTGAGAGAGGCGAGAAATATAGGACAGTTTCATAGAAGAGATTGAGCGAGTTGCCCCGCCCGAGTGGTTACCAGGGCCCAAATTGGGGTGTAAAGAATAGAACCACTGTTACCTGCCCCGCATGTCCTAAGAGGCGATAAGGAGGTTGGGCGTGGGGCTAGCTACCCCACACGGTAAAAACACTAGATGGCTACACAACGGAGAGCGAACCGAGTAAACGCTGGCTGAGACCGGACACATCGCCGAAGGATAAGCACCAGAGCTCCAAATGGTGCTGAAGATGTGACGTAAAACACACCAATGATCAAGACAACCAGAATGGTGCATGAATCAGATTTCCAATGAATAGAATTATGGGAGATCTGAGTAATCGATCTGGTGGTGACGCAGAGAGATATGATTTCGGTAACGTCACACAGAAATATGATCGATAGGACTTCGGTTGCGAATCCATCGGACGACTACAGAACAAGAGCGATCCCGGGAAATCACGACAGAGCAAGGCGATCGGAAGTCACGGACAGATCAAGACAACCAGAAATACAGATGAATGGACTCAGATTAATAGAACAGCAGATGGACTGACAAAGAGAAATCGACGGACCGGACACACGCACAGAGCAAGGCGATCGGAAGTCACGGACAGATCAAGACAACCAGAAATACAGATGAATGGACTGAGATTAATAGAACAGCAGATGGACTGACAAAGAGAAATCGACGGACCGGACATACAGACTAACAAAGGGAGCGAGTGGTAGATATTCAGGAAGATAACGAAGCACCAAGACGGACAGAAGCACGCACCGTACCCCACTACAGAGATGGATGTACGCACAACTCAGATGGACGAAGCAAAACCGAAGAACACAAGCACACAAAAGACGAATGCACACAAACTGTCCGACACACCGGTTGTGGTCTGATATCCCATAATTTTTACCTGAGTCCGCAGGCCCATAAGGTTATAGTTGGCTCTGGTCAGACGGACGGACGCACACAGAGAACGAATCCAGTCCAGACAAACGAACAGAAGACGCAAACCCAAAACAGTCGTATGCACGCTGGCATCCAGTAGGAAGGACACACGTACAAAATTGACAATTCGTACGCACTGAGACGGACAGTCGCGTCCAGACAGACTGACCTATACGCATCGAGGCGAAAGGACGAATCGATACATCCGCCAAGACTCTGATAATCGTTCTCTGACGGACGGTCCGCGGCCATCGTAAATTATAGAGACGGACAGACTGATCACACTTACGAACACCGTCCCCGCACGTCTTTTTGTGACTTCCACCTATTACTAATTCACACCAAGTCCCTAGTTTTGCAACATCAGAAAGAATTATACCAGAGAAAAAAAATAGCATAATTAAACAAAATTTATGATTTTTCTAGTTTTTCCTACAGAAGTCTTAGAGCATAGATTTCCAAACTTGTTCGGCCCACGCCCACTTTTCAAGGCATAAACTTTGTAACGCCCTCACCCCATTATAACAGTTTGTCAACGCCCCCAATATATATATATATATATATATATATATATATATATATATATGCTCTATTTTCACTTTGATATAGAAAATTGATATATATTTCTGTCATGTATGGTAAATTTTCAAATGAAATACATGAAATAAAAATGTATGAATAAATGGATTGTGTAAGATGGGCATAAGATGTATTAAAATGCAGAATTATAATTTTTAATGATTATTCAATCGCAAAATCACGAAAAAAACAACTACTCCAAATGCTTCTGCGCTTCAGCGCCCACAGGGGGTTGGGGCGGTGTCTTAGAGTTACCTAAAACTTATTACACTTCCCCTTTCTATATTAAAAAATTTGGTGTAATTATTACTTAATATTCATAAAAGTAATGAATTCGTTCATTGTTCTGACATTCGATAAAATATTTTCAGAATGTTTGCAATTTAGACAACTATAAAAAGATGGCTGATAAAGTCTTCTTGCTTTTCTTTCTTGTCTACATTCCTGTTTTGCCTCACAGCGACAGGATAAGAGGAGATTTCTAGAACGGGCTTTTGTGTGCGCTACATAAATAGTGTCTTTCGTCGCCTCTGTTATCTCTGAGATCCATATTTTGCGTGGCCAGCCTTTTGCTTTGTATCCATTGTATCGAAGCAACATAGCTCTTTGAGGTGCACTGTCTGTTGGTAATCTGCTTCTGTGCTCGAACCATTTAATTTGTTGTTTCTTTATGAAATTCAGTACTGGTGTTGTACCTACATTTTTGCCTGATGTCTTCATTTCTCAACCAGTCTCTTCTTTTACCCCAGCATTCTAGTAGACACTTCATCTCTGTCGTAACTAGTTTTCTTCTATCATTTGATGTCAGTTTCCTGGTTTGGCACTGGTAGTATAATGTGGGGAGAAAGATTGTGTTGCAAATTGCTCTTTTAGTCTTCATGGTGACATATTTACTTTTAAAAATTGGTGCCAGTTGTCCTATCATTTGATTTTCTTTGTTGCATCTGTGTTGGATTTCATTAGTTATTCTTCCGTTTGATGAAGAAATGATCCTAACCCTTTAGCTGCTAAAGACGTATATATACGTTTTGACCATTCACTTCTAAAGACGCATTTAACACGTCTGTTATTATCTCTCCTATGTGAGCTAAAGACGTGTTAACACGTTATACATTGCTACTGTCACTGCTATAGGCGTACATTCACGTTTGTGACCTAGAAACAAAGAGTAGCTATTTTAGCTCAGCCCTCGAAAAGTATGTAGCAGCGAAAGGGCTAGATATGTAAAGTCTTTCTGTTCTCTTCCACCATTTACTTCTTTATAGAAGTGGGGGGGGGGGGGGGGGATAACGTAGTGATCTTGTGTGTGCTTGTTTTAAGGCACTTTGTAAGCTGATATTCATGTTCGTAAGCCTGTTCTTGATGCCGTCGCTCCATCTTTTGCGTGGTCTTCCTCTTACCTTTTACTCATTATACTTTTTCTGTGCGGCTCTCTGTGGTAGGCGATACCAGGGCATTCTTGTCAGGTGTCCAAACCATTTAATCTGTTATTTTATGAATTGCATGACTGGTTTCACGTGATAAAGTGAGGTATTGAAAGAAATACAAAAGCACTGTGTATGATAGAACACGTTCTGTAGCTTTTGCTTCCTAGAATATAAGCAGATTACCAACAGACAGTGCGCATCAACAGGCAATGCTACTTCGATACAGGGGATACAAAGCGAAATGTAGTCTCGCAAAAGGGACAACAGAAATAACAAAAAAGGATCTAAAGGCGAAGGCTAGACTTCATTGCGCTCATATGGCTCAGCCTCTCTTGGTAATGACAAGTCACAAAGCACGAGCTCCTTATCTTCAGCAATAATCCTAGGGATCTCCGGAAAAATGCAGATGTGAACTGAACAACGCGCTCAGGATTCGAACCTACAACCTTCAGATCGCAATGCAAAAGTCGTAACCACTTCGACACAGGGATCTTAAATAAATAAATAAATGAAATAAATTACAAGGAAGTAATTAGTTTTATTAAGCTGTTAACAAGTATTCAACATCTTAAATCGTTTCGACTTTTCATATGCAAAAGGACACCAGTTTCTCAAACATTGTTTTGATGTAAACAAGCATGGTTGCCTGGTTACAGCAGAGAAACAAACAAAAACTATGATTTCTCATGAATACAGATCTATGCAGTGAAGTCAGTTGTTTGGCAACTTTCTATTAGTTTTGTATCTCGCCTTTCGTATCGAGAGCTATGTTTCCTAAAGCCGTTCCACTTTCTTCTTTAATGTTTCAGTCATCATTTTGTAATGGATCGATTCACTTCAATAATTTCTTTTCTTTCGTGTGTAGCAGTGTTAGTTTACTAATGGGATGACGTGTGTGTACATGGAACAAAATATACTCTCCTTCATTCTCTCAATAGAAGCTGCGATACAATGTTGATTGGTATTCGATAGAGAATTGGTAATGGTCGTAACGATTACATTATCATATATCTTCTGCTTATAAATCGAATAGTTTCACAGTATAAGTTTATCTCTATGTATACGGTAGCAAAGAGGATTTTCATTTAAACTAATCCACATCAACTGCTAGATTTCCAGAGATTGGATTGAGGATTGGAGTGGCCAGAAAAGAATAGCATAACAGGTATATGAGGAAGCTCATCCGTGGCTTCTGATAAAATATGGCCGGAAGGCTCAGGTTAAAATTCTAAGAAATAAGACCCCAACCGTCGCGTGATCTTCGCATTCCAGTGTTGTTGAATATAGACTAATTCGTTTTAAAAACAATACAACATGCTAAATCAAGGTTATATTATGTCACAAATTAAATTTAAAGCTAAGGAATATCAGCATTATGAACATTTTTCATCAATAAATAACAATGAACGTATAGAATTGAGTAAAATTGCTAAAAAAGCTTCTATCAAACATATACTTCTTCTTCTTCTGCGTTCTCACTATATTGGGATTTCCGATTATCTAATAAAGGCTGCCGTCTGCCTCAGATTATCAGCTACGCCATACAGTTTGTCTTGGACGCTAGTGTAAGTGGGCCACCTCTTTCTTTTCAAGTCTGCACACTGGGGCAGTTTTGTAGGATATAATTCCTATGATTTCTGCTTCCCTATTTGTGCCGACCTCTTCCCGCAGTAAGTTTTGGCCACCCTCGTGATGGTAGGTCTGCCATTCTTACTGCGTGGCTAAATCTCAGAAACAGATTGGCGACCGTAGAATCCGTTGTTCCATTCCTCATTGTGAGGGTCGTTGCACCATGTTATGCGCCTTACGGCCTGGTGCTTCTTTTTTCTGCAAGCATTTGTTTCGGGCTAGCATTCCCTAGCGGACGCGTGCATCCGATTTCAGCTAAACCATTTAGTCGCATCTTACGACATGCGTGGCAGGTAACAGTGGTTCTATTCTTTACATCCCAAATTTGGGCCCCGGTAACCACTCGGGCGAAACATATACAAAACCCAGCTCTCATTAAACAGGAATTTTCGATTTCCCGTTTGAGCTAGTCGGTCTTCTGTTGCAGGAGGTCACGGCTCATCTATCAAAATCGAACTGGTATGGTCAGTCGCTGGACGCTGTTGGAAATATTGCGAAGGAGATCGGAGCACCTATGGACATGTCCGGATTGCAATGAAAATATTGCAATCTGAAATTGAAGTCGAATAAAAGGTTTCTCCAATAGTTTCACAGTGTAAGTTTACTCCTATGTATGAAACATTATCAAAGTTCTCCTGCCTTATGTGTGTATATATATATATATGTATGTATATATGTATGTATTTGTTGTTTCTTTAGTGCCAGCTCACTAATCCTGGCGCGGCGTTGTCCCCATGTGCCTATGACCCCACCAGTAATCTGGCCTGCTTCCGTCCCATTAGTCGTCATATCACTAGTAATCTGGCCTGCTTCCGTCCCCTTAGTCGTCATAGCATTAGTAATCTGCCCTGCTTCCGTCCCATTAGTCGTCATAGCACTAGTAATCTGGCCTGCTTCCGTCCCCTTAGTCATCATAGCATTAGTAATCTGGCCTGCTTCCGTCCCCTTAGTCGTCATAGCACTAGTAATCTGGCCTGCTTCCGTCCCATTAGTCGTCATAACACTATTAATCTGGCCTGCTTCCGTCCCCTTAGTCATCATAGCACTAGTAATCTGGCCTACTTCCGTCCCCTTAGTCATCATAGCACTAGTAATCTGGCCTGCTTCCGTCCCCTTAGTCATCATAGCATTAGTAATCTGGCCTACTTCCGTCCCCTTAATCGTCATAGCACTAGTAATCTGGCCTGCTTCCGTCCCCTTAGTCATCATAGCATTAGTAATCTGGCCTGCTTCCGTCCCCTTAGTCATCATAGCACTAGTAATCTGGCCTGCTTCCGTCCCATTAATCGTCATAGCACTAGTAATCTGGCCTACTTCCGTCCCCTTAATCGTCATAGCACTAGTAATCTGGCCTGCTTCACTCCCGTTAGCCACCAGGGCCGGTTATCTGGTTAGCTTAACTCACCTCTACTAGTGCAACGTTTTTTCTTGTATTTGTGTCTGTAACAAGACATTTTTCACAGGGTGGTTTGTCTACTCGTGGTCTCCGGTAACAGAAGACCGTTTAGCTTAGTCGGAAAAATCGGAAATTCCTATTGATGTGAGCTGACTTATATATATGTTTGATAGACCACTGTAAACTTTATTATAATGTTACACAATTTCATGAGTCCATAGTTGATGAAAAGTGTTAAATTATGCTGACATTGCTTTGAGAATAAATATCTCCGAAAATTATTAAAAATAAAATGGAGTGATTTCGTTTCTAACAACACAGTGAGAGATAGAACACGCCAACAACCCGTATCAAATATTATAAGGAAACGAAGGTGGAAATATTTAGGTCACGTTCTTAGATCAGACGAAAGAGATAATCGACAAGTCCTTATATGGTCACCAGTTGGGAAAAGAAAACGTGGAAGACCAAAGACCACTCTTCGAAGAACCACCCAACAAGAAATTAAACTATTGGGATGTAAAACCATACAAGATCTCCAACTGCTAGCAAAGAACTGCATCACACGGAGATCTAAAACCTCTGTCCTATGTGCCGCCTTTGGCACGAAAGGAACAAACAAACTAACTATGCTGATATTGCTTAGCGTTACCAGTTAATTTTTGTCATAATTAAGACGTGTAAAAAATAATAATAATTAAATCATGTTTTCGCACGTCGTATTATTTTTCGAAATGAATTCATCTTTATCTAACACTATTGATATGCAAGGATCACGTGACGTGAGTGGTCTGCTTTTCAGGAATTTTTACTTGAGCTGAACGGAGGACTATGATCTACATCGTATCCAGCTGCTGACGTGAGTACTATATACGTGACTGCAGGAACACACTGTAAGAAGTGCATTAAGTATTGCTTTGATGAACTAGTCTCACTTGATATAACAAATAAAGAAGCAGCACTGACCCCCAGCTATATTGACTGTAATTTTAATGGCGGATTAAAAAGGAATAGAAATGAGATGTGAATTTCTAAACCGCAAAAATATCTTTAACGATTGATTGATTAATATAACCATCATCCTTACACTTCGGTGAGTAACCATGTGTGCTCCGATATCTTTCTTACAAAGGGAGATCTCGACCGCAATACACGAACTCCGTAGCACCGGCGAGAGTACCGATATAATTTTAAAGATGATGAAGATATTTTTAAATATTAATTTTATTTTTAATCATATCTAATGAATTTTCTGACTTTCCAGGCCGCTATTCTAGATTTTGAACCGCCAATGGTTCTTTTACGTGCTCAAATTGAGCATGGGACCTACCTTTTACTGTCCGTCTCCACTAGGACTAGGAACTCAATCTCACCTACAATATCCTTATATCTAGATGGCTCCATGATGGAGCGAACCTGGTACCTTTGGCACAAGAGACGAGCACCTAACCTCTACGCTACATAGAGCCATAAACCATAGAGCCATAAACCATAGAGCCATAAACGAAGTGGGCAATGACATCTGTTTTTAAAAAAATACAAGTTTGCATCTTTCTAGAATAAAACATAACTCTGAGTTTGTTCAAATATAACTACTATTCAGAATATATTACCGTCCGAAAAGGTATAGAAAATGTCTCAGACTTATTACTGTCGACATTCTATTTTGGAGATGGCTATATATATATATATATATATATATATATATATATATATATATATATAATAAGAGATATAAAAATATGTTAAGGACACTGATTGAAGAGTTCGACAAATACGTTTCAATCTAACAAGAAAAACGAGAATTTAGTGTCCATTTTTAACTCGCAGACGAAGTGCAACGATTTGTTTGTTATTTTGTAAAGGAGAAAACTAACTATGTTGTTGTGGTAAGGACTATGCTGATATGATTGTGTGTTGTACTGATGATGTATTGATGGCGGTGGATGTTAATTAGTTCATTAGACCAGAATAAAAAAGAAGAACTGTTTGGAATACATTCGCAAGAACAAAATGAAATATCAGAACACACGCTTTCAATGAAGTTACTGCAAATTATTCTTAAGGAATATAGTTGTGGCTATGTATCGTATTTGTTTTAAGTTTATTCTATAGATTTAGCACAAGTCGTTTATGTTTGATTGTGAACTTATTATTCTGTGCTTTTACTGTAAATATCTAATAGTTTTAAAAAATAAATCTTCTGCGCACTGTTAAACGTAATTCGGTGAATAAAACGCATTGAAAGATAAGACATTCGTAAGGAAATCGGAGCAGACAAGACCAAGCTTCCCTTCCAAATGGTGTTCCTAGTAATAGAATGCGTTACTACAATCTATAAAAGTGATAAGGAATTGAAAAGTGAAGGTAAGCTGGTTTCTAAAAATGCAGTTTTGAAATTTGACATATTGAACGAAATATGCAGAAATCACAACCTCGTTGTAAACTGCAGCACAAAATAGCAAATATTCATACCAACAGGACAAACGAGAAAAGAAGAAACATAATTCTACATGAAATAATAACAGCAGCAGCTTATTAACTATGGTAAGGAAAATATTACAGAGAGAGTTCGGTAATCAATTCTACAATGATTCTTGTCTGAAACTAGTCGTATAAATTTGGCTGTCAAATCAGGCCGTATCTGCACATTAAAGATGGGTCGTAATCAACTCCCAAATTAGACAGAAATTGTCATATGTGCATATCCTACATATGTAGGAGCCTATGTACAGACGCGCAACATATTTCCGTTCTCGGCGCAAATCAAACGTATCCCATAATAGTTATTCAATTATCTGATGAGAACGAACGCAGACAAACAAACAACTCCTAATTATCAATTCATATATATTATATATATAAAATAGTCACTAACATCAGCATAAGCAAGAAAGTTAGGACAGAACCTTGATTGAATTACATTGAGAAACAAAGAATGAAGTGGTTCGGTCACTTAATAAGAATGCAACCAAACACCACTGTATACAGTTCTCTACAACAAAACATCAGGAAAAAAGGCGAGAGGTAGACCATGAAAAAGATGGTTAAATGGCATAGCAGAATCCTGTCAAAAAGCAAAAATATCAATCACCCACGCCACTAGAGCAGCTCAAGACATAAACAGAAAACCACGACACTGTGCAAAACCCCGGTAACAGTGTGACGACAAAAGACGAAAGAAGAAGAATATATGAATGTGAATCATTAGATAATAACACAGAAATTAGAGAAAAAGTCGAAAAAGTCAGACGCAGTAACGGTTGAACGTGTAAAAACTCCTAGCGTTGGCATTCTTTCGAATAAGATCTGCTCGGAATTTGTCTTTAGTTGAATATTAGCTCTATGAAGATTCCCTTTTAAAAAAAAAATCAGTGTTGGGTCCTTACTCTTGAGTACAACAGAGTGTGGTACCCGTTCATGTTTTAAACGTGTAAAATTCCGAGTGTCGTCATTATTTCGAACGAGAGCTGTTCAGAACTTTTGATTATTTTGTTTAGTTGCCTGTTGGCTCTGTGAAGTCTTCCACCCTTTGGCCACTATCAAGTAGCCACTACACTTTGGTCTTAGCTAAATGGCCGAGAAGCGATAATACACAAGACACATTACACAAATTGTGGTGCGACTTGGAAAAGATATTGATTATTGGTTACTAAACTGAAGTCATTGCACTCCGGGCAGACTCATAGGTGCTCAGTCTCCCCAACAGATATCGAAGAGTATGCATACTGATGGTTCCTGTGGCTCGCTGATTAAACACACCTCTCACTCTGCCCTCAGGCATCCAGTTCGACTTGAACAACGGGTAACACCAAACTGCCTAAATCGCTTGATCGATTCGAAATCGATTTTGGTATCCTCATCCAACAGACAGTCGCGAAGAGACCGAAGAATATCCCCTTATCCATCTTCAACTCCCCAACAATTGACGCTGTTGATGCAAGCCTGTCCGCTCTCTCATTACCGCAAACGCCCGCATGCCCAGTACAGTATATCCACGTAAGCCGCTGGAGGTTAGAAACATCTATAGACGACATCCACTCATACCGAAACCAAAAAGAACAACTGTATACTTTTTGTTATAATTACCACGTTTAATTACATATACAACTATGATTTAATTTTAGTAAGTGCACTCAATAGCGATATGAAATACATCCTTGTCTTTGTGAGTTTCTGCTATTGTTGTGTAACTTATTATTGTTGTCGATATATCTTGTTTACGTTTATCTGTGTTGCGTTCGACACTTTTTTTTAGTGCAATTTAGTGTTTTCATTAAGTGAAATAATTCATTTCCTGCGTTTCGCCGCTTCCGTTATCTAAGAGGTCCACCTTTCGCGTGACCGGCCTTTTGCTTTGTATCCAGTGTATCGGAACAACATTGCTCTTTGAGGTGCACTGTCTGTTGGTAATCTGCTTATGTGGCCTAACCTTTAATTAGTTGTTTCTGGATGAAATCTGTACTGATACTGTACCCACTTTTTCCTGATGTCGTCATTTCTCAACCGGTCTCTTCTTGTTACCCCAGCATTCTGCGTAGACACTTCATCTCTGTCGTGACTAGTTTTCTTCTATCATTTGATGTGAGCGTCCAGAATATGTACTAAAAGCATAATGTTGGGAGAAAGAGTGTGTTGAACATTGCTCTTTGACGGCAATAAACATACGAATTGTGCATAGCTCATGAAAAATTAATTATACTCTAGAAAGCACTTTTGTAAGAGATAAGAACCGTCTATCGCAATGTATGATGACAACAGCCTCAGACATGTGTTGTTGCTTTTCTCTGGTCAGTCCGGAGGTGACTGTAGAGTCCTTTCCTGGAACACAATCCCTACCACAGGTGGGGCATACATGAGCAGGGATGGACATGTGGGTGTTGTGTGTTCTCGTTTTCTCTGCGACTTGGCAGTACAACGATTCTAAGCTATGCAAGTTTCTCTTGTGTTATTGCAGCGCAACATTTGGTGATCTTGCACAAAGGATTCACATCAGGTCGTGTCTATATCGAAGCAATTTAGAGACACTATTAGAGAGTCTTAAAGCGTTTGCCTTGTCCACCAACATATCGTCTGCTTCTATCAAGTTTGCAATACATTAAGTGTTTTGGGATGCGTTTATCAGGCATCCGAGCATCATGACCGGTCTATCTCAAATGGGTTGTCTGAAAAAGGTTATTGGCGCTTGAAATCTTGGCTCTTATGAGAACTTCGGTACCTGACATTTTATCCTGTCATTTTATTTTGAGTAGTCGCTGGAGACAGCTTGTGGGAAAGTGGTTTAGTTTTCTTGCGTGTCTGCTGCACGATGTCTATGTTTCCCTGGCGTACAACAACGTGGTTAGCATTATGGCCTAGAGTATATCTGATTATTTGTAAGAAATATTCTCATTGACAATGTATATGGTGATTTTACTTAAAATATTACAGAAAATTTGTTTAAAATAATACAGGATAAAGTGTATAATTAACGTTTAAAGACAACTCAACTCTCAATATAACAATAATTATTATGTGTATTTTTTATATTTTCTTTCATCAGGTACACACTATATCAATGACATCGAACGTGGCAATGGCTATATGAAATTAATGTGAAAGATAAATAGTGGGGAACTCACGAGGATCTCCTGCTGACAACTGGATGCATGGAGGCAACTCATCTCACTGTTTAGACATCTGAGCAGAGGAAACTGATCGCAGAAGAAGAACGAGGCCAAATCTTGTAGAAAGATTACCGATTGAAATGTCTTCTTCATCTGTAAGGTCTAATGCTATCTTGACACCTGTAGAGAATTGCGAACAGTCTGAAAACATGCAGTTTAATGCCATCAAACAAAACTCACAACAATTTGATGTGAAAGCAAACAATTTAGAGACTATCACGGTACATATGAGCAAAGCGGACATCGTACATGATGTTATAACAGAAGATTTATTTAACACAAACACAAGTCCAGAAAAAGTATATTTAGACAGTCAAAAAACAGAAGCGGAATTAGCACACTCAATTAGCAAAACAACAGAACCGGAAGCAACACATTTAAATGACACACAAAGTGAACCGGAAGTAATACTTCCAATTGAAAAGAAATTAGAATCAGAGCCTCACGGATATAACATCCACAAGAACTCAGATCATAAAGAAAACATTTTAAATACACATGACATAGATAATGGATTCCAAATGGACAACAATAGAGCTGCAGGATTTGATCTCCCTGGAGACATTCATAACATAAACCATTCCAAGATTACAGACGCTGCAACTGAACGTGAAATTGAAAATAAAAAGAACAATACAAATGGTGAATTTACAAGAAGCAACGTCTATAATTACAAGATTTCGGACCAAGGGAGTTATTACGAAAACAGTAAATCAACTTCTGGATTAACTGAGCCTGTTATAAGTAAATCGTCTGTCGGTAGTGATACATTAGTCACGTCTGGGGGGCACAGCTTGCACGAGACAATGTCTCGACCTCACCATCATGTTTCGGAGAGTTTGACCAAAGTGAAAGAGTGTGAGAGTTCCCTACACGAGTCGCTAAAGGAAACACACAGTAGCATACATACATTTTCCGTTGATAATGACAACCTCTACAAGAAACATTTAGAGAATATTGGAAATAAACTAGTCGATTCTGACAATGAAACCATTGACGATGATGTAGATATTTGGGATGTAGATAATCATTTAGATAATTTATATTTAGACACTTTTAAAAGCGCTGCTAATAAACCAGAAGATGAATATTTAGATGAAACAGTAATTGAAAAAGTTAATGATGATTCTAAAAGTGAAGAGAAAATAACAAACAAATACTTTATTGATGATTTAATTTTGAAAACAGGAGACTCAAATAAAACAAACCCAAGAAATTCAAACAGTGGCACAGATGAACAGGATATTCAGAAACACGAGACTACAAATAACAAACCGACATACTACTCGCTAAAGCAAATAAAAAGCACTGACATTTCAGAAGTTACCTGTGAAGAGGGTCATATATCAAATGATTCAAAATCGATCTCATCCACAAAATATTTGATTGATCATACAGACATGCCAGTGACACATATGAAAGGTGCCAATCAAAATGACATTACCCATGACTTCAACCAAAAAAAGGTTGATGGTAAAAAGCACTCGGAAATAAATATTGACGCAGAAGTGATCGATGATTCAAAATCTTTAGCAAATGAATATCAAGACAAAGAGGGAACATTTGCCTACTCAGTTTATAACGGGATTGAATATAACAGAAATAATGTTGGTCTAGCTGAATCATCAGATCACGAGGTATCGTTAATCTCTACAGAGAAAGAGACAACTATTTCTAGAAATAATTGTGATCTAAATGAAGACAAGTTTGTAAAAACAAGTGACCTCAATGCGACTTTGTTACAGACACAGAAAGTTAACAACAAAGAAGTCAACAATAAACTTCACATTAAAAGTCGTTCTAGCAACCCAGTTGGGAAAAGTGGTTCATCAGGTGAACTACCAAGAAAACAGCATTCTAAAAAGCATATCCCATACCAGGCTATTGCCGAAATGAGAGGCATAGATCGTCTTCTGATAGGACCATATTCTGACAGTTTCAGCATGAAGACTTCTTCTCCTAGAAGCAGCACATATAAAAACTCTACCAAATCCAGCGCAAGTAAAATCAAGAAACATAACCTCCCGAACAAGGACAAAGATTATGATGGCGGAACTGAAATAGCCAAAACAATGAACCCGGAGAAAAGCAACCGCATACATTCATTGAGAACTGACAGCAGCAGCAGGAAATCCAACAATAATTCATTAACGTTAAAAGCAGACAACAAAAAATATGTGCAGAAGAAATTTGCTGTGCTAAAAGATAAGAACTCAAGAAATGGAACACTTAAGCGTAAACTTGATCATATCAAAGCTGTGAATAACGTGACAATAAACGGAACAATTTTACATTTAGAAGAAGAAAGTAAAAGAGAAACTTCTAATATAACGGATGATGTACAAGGCGTTACTTTAGTGACCATACTTTCCGGTTTTGTGAAACAGAAAAGTGCAGAGACTTCTGAAAACGAAGGGATTGTTAATGTGGACGATACAAATTCACTAGAAGCTGAAACAGGGCTGCGGGAAAATTCGAACGTTGCAGTAGAGAGTACCACAAAAGAAAGGAGCGAAGACGAGACCTCTTTACCACAGCAAACGGCTTTACTGAACAGTCAGACGGAAGTACAGGAAACCTTACAGAACAACCAGACGGAAGCACAGGAAAATGTTTTACAAAACAGCCAGACGGAAGAGCAGAACAATGCTTTAGAGAGCAGCCATAACGAAGTACAACTAACTGATTCACAAAACAGTCAAACGGAAGCACAGGAAACTGTTTTAAGTAACAGCCAAACGGATGTACAACAAACTGCTTCTCAAAACTGTCAGAAAGAAGAACAAAAAACGGCTTTACAAAATAACCGCACGGAAGTGCAACATATTGCTTTACAAAATAGTCAGAAGAAAGAAGAGCAAACCAGTTTTCCAAGCAATCAAAAAGAAATACAACAATTTGAAACATCGAATGTGGGCGTCACAGTTGAGAAACGTAGAAATCCACAAAATGATAAAAATAAAAAGAACAAGAATGCAATAAACAGAAAATCTGTGTTAAGAGAATGGTTCAAGGTGAAGAAAATTAAAAAACCATCTGAAAAGTTAACAAAGAAAGGCACAAAATACGATGACCATAAAAATACAACAGATAGTTCTGTGGACATAAAAATATAGTTGTTTCAACAAATCAAGATAAACGTGAAACATTGGAATATGTTGTAGGAAACCACAAACAGTCACCAGAACTAACAGATCCAGCAGTAGAGACACCATCGGCATCAGTGATCATTGTAGATGAGACTTCTGCTACAGAAACACAATACAACTCTTCAGACTGTCAAGTATTTATCAACACTGTTCTACATGATACTACATCTACTAACTTGCCAAATAACACAGATTCAACAACGCCTATGCTCATGAACTCTTCAATAGAACCCCCAATGACAGAAGCATTTCTTGAAAATGGAGTTACAAAATGTCACGAAAAACCCACTCGAAAATCTGTTAGCATAAACTCATTAACAGTTCCTGGTCCCTTACCAAACTCCTTCACAGTGGACGGGCCCCTGGATGAAGACTCCATCTCAATGTATTCTCGGAGGGATTCTACACGTCATTCATTTGATTCAGTATCAAGGAAATCCGTGGATTACAGGATCCGCAATGCTGCAACGGTTGTTCTACCTACTGTCGATGAGAAGACTAAATCTATTTTTACCAATGATGAATCTTTCATTAAGAATGCAATCCCATTTCTCCCAGTGAGCCTGGCTGTAATCTGCTTAATTCTAAACATAATAATCCCAGGTTTAGGTAAGTTCACAAGGTCAATGCCATTGTTTTTTGAAATTATCGCTTCCCACTTGTTGTTATTGCCACCTTTATCTTTGTTACCACTGTTTAAGTTTTTGACAAGTGAGTAGTTGTAATCTTCAGCAACTAAGTTGAACACTTGTAAGAGAAATGGTTAAACGGTGCTGGATGACCGTCAAAGTGGAACTAAATTGAGTTTTTTATAAACATCGGCGTAGCGCAGTTACAATGTATTGGATGAAATATGTCACCTGCGTGCCGTCGGGGCTCGCAAGAGGAGCACAGAATAGTACCACTGCGGCGTAAAGACATATCGTAGAAGGTAATCTAGGTAGGGGCATAGGTAAGCTACCATAGTAAATAAAAAGTATAGCAGGAATCGGATATGCTGTCCTACTTATAGGCGCATAAATGTCACAACGTAAATCGCTCTTAGGCTCAGATCACATACAAATTACAAAGAGTAGTTTAACAAGTGGTCGATATGGAGCGTTTGAATAAGAAGTAGAAGAAGAGGATTAAATATGTAACACTTAGAGTTCAGTTCCAGGTAGAGTTGATTCCCTAATCAACCAAACTTAAAATGGGTAGTCGGGTCACTCTTTAATTGTGGTTCCAAGTCTAAGAGGAAAAAAAGAGAGAAGGTGAAGATAGTAACTACGTTATAAACATTGATAGCAGTGATCCAACTGATATGGCCAAGTAAACGTTCCTACCTAGCGTTGCATGTTTTACTTTTAGGATGAGTCTATTGTGTCTTTATAGACCTGATGAAGTCGCCCATGTTGGTGGGAAGGTACAATAAAAATCACAGTAACATACAACTCTCCCGTTAGTATAAACACGTTGCTATCTAATGATGGTACTTGATCTGTGAAACTTCATCAGAATGGTGAAAAGCTGGGCTCCAAATCTCAACAGAGCTTACCTTTTTTTTCCGATCCAGAAGCACTTCGGTCCGGTGCCATGAACATCGTAACCCTTCGGTTCGATGCCACGAACACCGTGAATCTGGGGAACCTGTGGCTTTTCTGCCAGCCCGCGGAATTGAACCCGCACACACGAGGGTTAGTCACCCGCAGTCCAACGCGCTACGAACACGCTGGACAGGCGGGCAAGCTTACCCTTAACTACCAGAGGGCCCCATAGATCACTGGGACAGGAGGGAACCTACGGCCCGTGGGCCAAAACCACATCACCATATTTTGACCGGCCTCGATATGTCTCAAACATGACTATACACTGGCCGATTATTTCTTTATTCTGTGTCGCGATAACCATGAGTTATCCTTGTAAACACATTGCGCTGTTAGCAAAACACCCAGATTTAGAGAGGCTTGCTTTAGAAATTCAGATACAGTCTTCTTATGAAATTTTCTTCTCTTCCACCATTGACTTCTTTATAGAAGTGTTGAGGTGAAACGTAGTGATCTTGTGTGTGCTTGTTCTTCTCTTCCACCATTTACTTCTTTATAGAAGTGTTGAGGGTGAAACGTAGTGATCTTGTGTGTGCTTGTTTTCGGGCACTTTGTAAGCTGATATTCATGTTCATAAGGCTGTTCTCCATTGGATCTCTGGAACTTCATTTACTGAGGCAGTTGTTGTATTGACTCTCAGTCGATGCTTCACAAGATCCAGAAGGGCAGGTTTCGGTATGAGTGGATGTCGTCTATAGAAGTTTCTAACCTCCAGCGGCTTACGAGGATATAATGTACTGGGCATGCGGGTGTTTACGGTAATGAGAGAGCGAACAGGCTTGCATCAACAGCATCGATTGTTGGGGAGTTGAAGATGGATAAGGCGGATATTCTTCGGTTCTCTTGCGATTATCTGTTGGATGAGGACACTAAAATCGCTGTTGAATCGATCAAGCGATTTAAGCAGTTTGGAGTTACCCGTTGTTCAGTCGAACTGGATGCCTGAGAGGCAGTGAGAGGTATGTTTAATCAGCGAGCCACAGGAACCATCAGTATGCATACTCTTCGATATCTGTTGGGGAGACTGAGCACCTATGGGTCTGCCCGGAGTGCAATGACGTCAGTTTAGTAACCAATAACCAATAACCAAAGGCTGTTCGTGATGCTATCGCTCCAGCTTTTGCGTGGTCTTCCTCTTGCTTTGTACTCATTATACTTCTGTGTGGTTCTCTGTGGTAGGCGATACCAGGGCCTTCTTGTCAGGTGTCCAAACCATTTAATCTGTTGTTCTTTTATGAATTGCATGAATGGTTTCCCATCCAGTCTTCTTCTGGTTTCTTCATTTCTAATTTTTGTCTCTTATTGTCACACCTGCAGCTCTTCTCTCTCTCTCGCGATCCCGGCCTAGACTGATGAACCAACTTTTATCATGAATTTTACGTTGCTTTTAGTGACTCCGTCCCCCCGTACAGCTTCCCGTAGAGCTCAGTGTTATCGGGCCAAGTTTCTTTCTTAGGGCTGCGAACCGCTGGCAGTCTTGCAGTATGGCAGCTCTTCTAAGACACCTCATCTCTGTCGTTATGATTTTCTGCCATTAGCTGCTGTTATTGGCCATGTTTGACACTGGTAACATAGTGTTGGCCTGTACACGAACATTTCAAGCCCGTATCGGGCTCACTTGTCATCTACGCACACACAGACAAACATAGCGCAACTACATTCCCTTGGATGAAAATTTGTGTGGTCATCATCACATTTGATCGACGAGCATCAGTGTTGGCCATAAAATCGTTCTTATGAGATTTGCTTTAGTTTTTAGCTGTGTTATGTGACAACAGTGGTGTTAACTGTCCCAGTACCTGGTTAGCTTTTGTGCAACGATTGCTGATTTCGCTATCGATACTTCCATTTACTGTGAAAATTACTCCTAAGTATTTTGCCTCAGTTGTTTGTTTTATTTCTACGGTCTCATAAAATATGTAGGCTGATAATTTATAATTCATTGTCTCTTTCTTTTTCTCTTTCCATCCTCTACTTTCTTTCCCTCTCTCCCTCTCTCATTATCATCTTCTAATTTACCACCACAGTAGCATGATTTCTACGTTAATAGACAGACGACATAAATCACTGACCCTATCCTTGTCATGCACTTTTCAGATATTATAAAATGTATATATATTACTAGTTCATCAATACTTTAGTTACTCAACTTCTGCTATGACTTTTATACGAGTATATTTTTTATTAGTTGAACTAAATGTCTCTCTTCTTCGTCTTTGCGTTCGTTCTTTACGATCAATTTTAATCACTCTTTGTGATATGTTTGATCTTTGCCAAGAACGTGTATACGTTGCACATTGGTTTAGTAGGCCACTAAACGCATAGACTTCTACACATATGAACTAAATGTACGAGGGCGCATTGAAAAGTAATGCCTCCAAGTCCATAACTTTGTTAATATACATAATTTACAAATGAAACATACATTTTCAGAAAGCTTGAGATGTCCACTACGCAATAGAGTCATTATTTTTCGACATAGTCACCTTCACGTTCCACACACACACACCAACGTCGAACTAGTTGTAATAATTAGATCTGATCTTCAATGCATTCTGTTCATTATTTTATTAATTTTATTAATTGATAAGACCATTATTATTGTACTTGGGTGAATAACCATGTGGGCTATAATCTCTTTCGTACACATGAAGACCTCATCGTCAATGTACAAACTCCGTAGCGCCAGTGAGGGTCCCCAAAGCAACTTTGAAGATGGTGACTATTTTTGTAGAAATGTAATTTTCTGTTTCAATGTTTCTAATTAGTTTTTTCCCGGGCAGCGGCTTTCCAGTCTGACCTTCTCGATTTTGAACGGCCATGGGTTCTTTTATTGCTTAAAATGAATACGGACCTACATTTTATTGTCCGTCTCCGATAGGACTAGGAACTCGATCTCAACTACACTAAGATCAGGGATCTCTGAAAAAATATTCCAATGGCTACACGAGGGAGCAAACCGAGTACCTTTTGCACGAGAGGCGAGCAACTTACCTCTAACGACATAGAAATGCTTGAGCGACTAATTGATTAGATTACTGTAACACATTATAATAAATGTATAAATCGATGATCTATTCATCTACTGATTTATTGACTATTGTTTATCTATGATCAAATTAGGTACAGCACTTAGTGGACTGTCGATACTGTGCTGTGGACAACCTCGACTGACTAACAAAGATGACCAGATTTTGATTACATTGTGTGCCAACTGCATGGTTGGTTTGGCCCAGCTCTTCACCGTCACATTTCTCCTAGTCGGTTGGTTTTGGTCTATAAGGTGGGGAATTGAAATGGTCATACTATCTGGTATGTGGATTTCAATTCAATGATTTTTCTATCGATGCATTAATACTTCTTTATACTTGACAGTAAGTTAAATAAGTAAAGGAACCCTTTTTAATACCACGTGGTATATAGGGTGATATGATGTTAGGCCCGTATTTTTATATTAGCCGTCGGCACACGATGGATGATATGGTCAACATCACACCGTCCGTCTTTACTTTCCAGTGATTTTCCTGGTACCCAATTGAGGCTGGGTCGACTTGAAAGCCGTTATGGGTGGAAACTCTTTTTGTACTTGAACACAGTTTTAAATCGGTGGCTCAGGTAATAGGGTCGTCTTAAAAGCTTCGCGCGGGCGACTACCTCAGACTGATCTCGAGATCAGTTACGAGGAAGCCAGAACAACCATCGGCTGGCACTACAGAGACAAATGGACAAAAGACCATTCCCAATACAACATCAGCGACGGGTACCATGGTCTGTCTCGTAGTGAACACGTTTCCATAATCCGCCTCCGTACAGGCCACAACAAGCTCCGCGTCCACATGTTTAACAAATTTAAAATTGGCACAACTAGCCTGTGCCCATGCCAAAAGGCGGACATGACGGCAGAGCACGTACTGCAAGATTGTCAACTGATAGCAGATATAAGAAAAGAAACCTGGCTCCATAACACAGAGCTTCGCGAGAAGCTGTACGGAGGAACGGAGTCTCTTAAAACGTGGTAAATTCATGATAAGAGTTGGTTCATCAGTCTAGGCCGGGATCGCGAGAGAGAAAAGCTTCGCAGTTCCTATGCAAATTTAAATTCTAGAGATTTATGTCGAATTATTTTTAAAAAAAGTCACTGCAATGAAACAAATACAGGACACTCAAACAAGTGCATGAACTCAAAGCTATTGAGTCTTGCTCTGCAATCAACTTTTCAGTGGCAATACTGATAACATTTAGGAGGTTCTAGACAAGTAGTGTTATTATGTTTTGGCTTATGTGGATCTACTGTCCTGGACACGCGAGTGTTGGAGCCACGAGAGAGCGGACAAATTTGCATCAACAGTATTGATCATCGGGGATTTAATGATGGATAAGGGTGATGTTCGCCGATCTCTTGACGAATGTCTGTCGGGGATGAAGAAACTACAACTAATATTGAATATCTACAGAGATTTAAGGGGTTTGGGAATGTACACGTTGTACAAGTAACGCTGAATGCCCAGGGGCTGTGAGAAGTGTGTTTTACCAGCGAGTCACGGGAACCATCAGTATTCATAATCTTCGACATCTGTTGGGGAAGATTGAGCACTTATGGGTCTGTCCGGAGTGCTATGACATCGGCTCAGTAACCAATAACCACCAGACATGTAACCAAAAGTTCAAACCAAATTTGCCACATGGACTAAGATTTCTCTCTCTCTCGCGATCACCTAAAAGATCGATGTACAAGTTTTGTCCATAAATTCATTCGTGTGGAAATCTGATTCATGCAGCCTTATCATGGGTGGGTTTCGTCACATCTTTATCGCCATTTGGAGCTCTGGTGCTTATCCTTTGGCGATGTGTCCGGATTCAGCCTGCGTTTACTAGGTTCGCTCTCCGTCAGCCTTTGGCTGTCCCCAGCTGGCCTGCAAGGCAGCAGGTTGACTTCTAAACATTTAGGACACGTGCATCTGATTCCATTCAAACCTCCTTAGTCGCCTCTTACGACATGCGTGGCATGTAACAGTGGTTCTATTCTGTACACCCCAAATTTGGGCCCGGTAACCACTCGGGCGTCGACTAAGATTTAAAAAGTCCGGAACTTATATCACTTAAAACGCTGCTATATATAAACCAGTACTTAAAAAAAATACTTGTAAGAACTGTAATACTGTGTGCATGTGTATACATGCGTGTATATGTATGTGTATATGTTTCAGCAATATGTGTGCACGCATGCGCAGTCGTATAACAACATTAGTACATTAACGAGAGAATACTACATACACAGCAATCACAAGGGACACAACTCAGTGAGTGCTGTTTCACTTTTCACGAGCATACCACAAGCACAACACATCTATTATTATGATTTTAGTCACACGAATCTTACATTATGTTATGGTTCGTGAAACTAGTTTTTGAGCGTTGTGATCAATACACGATCAAATCATGAATGAGTCGAAGGATGTTTGATTAAACCATATATATTTTAGAGCAAAAATTATATGCCATATTTCTTTGTGTCACTTGAGTTCAAACACATTGAAACAATTCATTATGTTATAGAAATGAAGAAGGACAACGCAGTAAAAATACTGGTTTTCTCGTTTCTAGGCATTTTGGCTAAGATCAAAGTGCTAGTGCCCACTTGATCGCGGCCAACGGGCAGGAGCCATCATATAGCCAATAGGCAACAAAACCAAAAGTTCCGAGCAGCTCTCTTTCGAAAGGAGGATGACGCTCGGGATTTTTACACGTTTACAACGTGACTGGGTACCACCCTGTCCGGCGCTAAAGGGTAAGGGCGCCAGAAAGGAAAAAAAAAAGGACAACGCACTAAAAAATATTGTTTTTCTCGCTTCTCGGCATTTTGGCTAATATCAAAGTATAGTATCTCTTCTTACAGTGATAGTGCCAACTTTATCGAGGCCAAAGGGTGGGAGCTTTCACTTAAACGCCAAATGGCAAAATATTACGCCTTAACAAATTCCGAGTGCTCTTAATCGAAGGATTGATGACGCTAGGAATTTAAACATGTTTTGGCGTTTACTAGTTCTGGGTCCACCGGGTCTGGAACTTCCGGGGCGGGCCTTATAATTTTTTTTAAAATTAAAGAGAAAATCTGTGAAGGCACAGTTATTTTTAATTTCTATCCCATTTATGGATTTACTATGTCTAAGACAAGCAGGAAATGATGACAACACTACTGACAGAGTGCTCAAATGGTATAGACATTTGAAAAATGGCACATACAAAGAACACGCAAAGACTTCTTGTTGAATTTTGACACGTGAATCCATTTTAATTAATACTTATAGCCAAATTATAAAATTAAAGCATAGTTGTAGCGTAAACCACACAAAAATGTATAACCCAAATGGTTTTTCTAGATATGATTTTCTAGATATGGTTTTCTAGATATGGTTTTCTAGATATGGTTTTCTAGATATGGTTTTCTAGATATGGTTTTCTAGATATGGTTTTCTAGGTGCATATCAATGCAAGAAATGAAAGTAATGAATTGCAGCAGGAACACAATACAGAGGGTAGCCAAGAATAGAGACGAATGGTGTGCATTTATTGCTATCCTCAGTGCCAGGGGTGTCACATGCTAAATAGAGAGAGAGAGAAATAGAAAACAAAGGAGAGAAATATGTTAAGTCCAAGCGCTGCAAGTTGTCCTTCGAAGATAATAATTCCTCCCATACGTTACACAGGGCCTGCAATTAATTTATCCATACCACTCTATCCTGGGCAACTTGCTCACTCTTCCATGGAACTGAGACCGATATTTCTTGCCACACTCAGCAAAGTTCGTTTCAGGGTCTCCGTAGGTCCTCCTCTCTTTCTTGAACCCTTTGCATCCCACTTCAATGCCTACTTTGATATTCTTTGATTATTTCTACTCAAGGTGTGTCCAACATATCTCCACCTTCTCCTTCTTATAACAGTTGTCACTAGTGGTTGACCAGACATTTCTCTGATTTCACCACTTCTCCTGAATTCGTTCCATTTTATGTTCATTATTTTTCGCAGACATCTATTTTCAAATGCATTGCACTTGCTTTCTATATCTTTAGTCATTTTCTAACTCTCGCTAGCATATGTTAGGATTGATACATCATTTGAATTGAAAATTCGTAATTTAGTTTAAATACTATATAACTTGCAGTTCCATATTTTATTTAGACTTTTAAAAGCTGATGTTACTTTGCCAATTCGTATCATAATTTGTATTTTAACATTTCCTGTGCAGTCAAAATTGCAAGCTAAATTGGTGAACTGCTCTGTTATTTTTATCATTTTAGATTCCAGTGTGATATCTGCATTACTTGCCATAGTGTCTTCATTATATTTGTTTTTCATAGCTTATCTGCAGTCCAACTTTTGATGCTATAGATGACAAGTTGTCTGTTTTTCTTTGCATATATTGGTTGTTTCTACTTAACAAGGCAATATCATCTGCAAAATAAAAATATTGTTATTCTAAGATACGCCTAGTTTATGCCCTTTGTCTTTCAATCCTTCATAAGTTATACTTTTATTCTCTTTCATAGTACAACATGAGAAAGAGATTCAGGAGCAGCGATCGAAGGAACTTCAGAGTCTGGCATTGAATGCACTTGGATCTCCTGAACGTCCGGAAATGTTTGGAACTTGATAGCGGTTGATTTCTCAAATTTCTCAAATGAGAATGTTTGCTGTTTCTTATTGATGCTGTTGTTATGTTAATATTGGTGTACATTGTGGCATAATAACACATGGGAATAAAGTAACCTATTTTTATGCGTATATATGCGTGTGTATGTGTGTTCGCGCGTGCATGTCTATGTGTGTATATATATGTGCGTGTGTGTGCGTGCTTGTGTGTGTATGTATGTGAGTGAGTGAGTGAGAGAGAGCGAAAGAGCTTGCATGTATATGTATGCATATGTATGTATGTCTGTATTTGTGTGTATGTGTGTATTATAAATCACAACACATGGGAATCCAATAACCCCAATTGTTCAGCGTGGCGCTCGATTTCTAGCAGAGTAACAGTGACATACGTGTCAACCAGAACTGCCCAGCACAAAAAACAAAAACAAAAAAAAAACAAAAAAAAAACAAAACCAAGAAGTCCTGTCCTTTCACTAAGCTTCCGAAATTGTGTGGTTAAAAATTCCATGCCTACAACGCCCAAAGAAATTCCATGCCTACAACGTCCAAATAAATTGCCGATCCCAAAGTGATCTCGTTAGTCTTCTACTCACACACACATATCCCACTCATGGCACCTACAAATCCCACTTCTGACACCTATAATTGATGACATAAGTGAACAACACGTGACGGACGAACAACATATGTGTACGTTTGTGTGTGAAGGTATGTATGCATGCAGACACGACCAAAGGTTTTTGTGAAGTTAAGTTAATTGCATATCCTTTACAGGACTTTGTGAATCAACCCCAGCATTTAATGCTGTTTGTGATTTTTCTAGGCATTATTATGTTCAGTAGTTTGCCATTGCTTTCTGAACGGGTGGTGTCATCGTCCTTTTGTAAAAATCCACGCGAAACAATTTGCAACCAAATTGTCTGCAGCGTGATTCGAACTCAGAACGTCGGGGTTAATAGACTGAGTCACTATCCCCTAGGCCACAGATGCCACCTTTTGGGAAGACAACATCATAAAATAATCTTCTTGATGCTAACATTGTTTTTTTTAACCAGTACACGTTTTGTTGTTCGTCTGTTTTGTTTAAGATCCACCTGTTACTTGTCCAATTTTTTTCTTCTGATTTTTTGTTTCATTCTGTTCAAGAGTATGTTCAACATATCTTTTCTTGAATGTTTGATAAGACTAATTGTTTTATAATTATTGCGCACTTTTAAATTACATTTCTTTAGAATGGGTATTACTGGCGGAGGACATATCATAAATAACCTGAGATACGCTGATGATACTGTCTTAATAGCAAGAAATGAAATGGAGCTACAGAAATTAGTTGATAAGGTTGTGACAGAAAGTAACAACAAAGGACTCAGTTTGAATATTAAGAAGACAGAAGTTAATATCAAAAAGCAGATTTTGCCAAAATGCACCATCACAGTAAATGGAACTGATCTAAGACAAGTGCAGCAATTTAAATACCTCGGAGTCCTGGTAACATCAGATGGCAGATTCCAATCAAAAATAAAGAGCAGAATAGGACAAGCGAAAACATCATTCCTGAAAATGAGAAGCATTATCTGCAACAAGTCCTTGTCAATCCCGATCAGAATGCGAGTTATTCAGTGCTACATAGAACCAATACTGACATACGGATGCGAGTCATGGACAATGAACACACAGATCGTAAAATCTCTGAGGGCCACATAAATGTGGTTTTATAGAAGAATCCCATGGACTGCTAAAATGACTAATGTTGAGGTGCTGAATGAGATCAAGACACAGAAAAAGCTTATCATCAATATAAGAAAGAGGCAGTCATCATTTTTCAGGCATATGATGAGGAGGGGAGGTTTAGAACATGTCGTGACAACCGGTAAAATCGAGGGTAGACGAGACAGGGAAGAGAGAGAAAATGTTGGGTGGCCTGACTTCATGGTACGGTAGAGCGTCAACATCTGAGTTGATAGTAAACACCAACGACAGAGATTTGTGGAGATCCATGATCGCCTACGCCAGCCGGCACGGCACCTGATGATGATGATTACTAGCGATTGCGTCCATTCAGTAGACTATTTCTTTGTACTCTGTAGATACATTGGCACTCAACTACACTCAGGAATGATAAAGAAGACAGGTTGGCTAAGAAAAATACAACACAAGAACAACCACTCACAGGCACCAACTCTCCATACGGTAAAGGAAATCCGAAAATAAAAAAATAGAAAAAAAGAAGAAATTTGACTGAACAGATGAGAGACACTGGAAGAGATGTCTACAGACGCATGATCAACCCGAGCCCAAATGACAACATCAACCACCTTAAAAATAGAGATCAGAACACCATTTTTCGACTCTATCCAACATATACCACCATTCAATCACATGAACAGAATTCAGAGTCCACTCGTAATTAGCTTAAAAAATAAATTATCATTTAAAGGGACATAACCAGAAAATAATTTTTGTACTCGCATATTTAAATTGATTTTCTATACTATTAGTATAGTTGAAAATTGGTTAAAAAAATCTTTATTAAGATAGTACTACCAAGTAAATTTTAGTTGTTTACAGTAATAATGTTGGAGCTTCTTTGATATTTTCACTTTCAACACTGTTAACATATTATGAACGGCAAGGATGTGTTTTATCACCACTCTTCATTATATACATGGATAGTATCACCAAAATAGATTCTCCGAAAGGAGTTAATTCTTATTTTTCATGTTTGTTGGCCTACACGCTCTGATATAACCAATAAAAGGTTCGCCTTAGGTTGAAAGGGGCGTGCCTCGGCTTAAAGAGGCTTTAATCCCGTACTAAGCAAACAAACAAACAAATAGACGAACCCTTATTTAACCAAAAAGACATGTCTTAGGTTGAAAGGTGCGTGCCTCGGCCACATAGAGGCTTAATCTACCACCTAAATAGACGAAACATCACTGGACGTAGACCAACAAAATGAACTGCTCTTTGCTGACGACCAGTGTCTATTCCATAATAATAGTGAACAGCTTCAAGAACACATACACTTACTCAACAACAGCTGCCTCAAATACAATATGAAGATCAACGTTCAAAAGACAGAAGTCATGACAATAAGCAGAGGACATAAAGATATCAACATACAAATAAATGACCAAACGCTAAAGCAAGTGAGAGAATTCAAATACCTTGGAAGTATCTTTACATCTGATAGTAGACTGGACAGAGAGATCGAAACTAGAATCCAGCATGCCAACAACATTACATACCAACTTACCCCAATCTTGAAACACCCAGAAATTCCAGTAGAGACTAAAAGACAGATTATAAATGCAATCTTTATACCAACACTGTGCTACCAGTGCCAAACATGGGCACTGACTAAAGAACAAGAAAGGAAAATTACGACATGCGAAATGAGATGCTTGAGGAAAGCAGTAAATAAAACAAGAAGAGACCATATAAGAAATGAGGAAATTAGAAGAACAGTCGGAACAACACCTACTATTAGATTTATTGAAAAACAGAGACTCAAATGGTTTGGCCACTGGGTCAGAATGAACCCGAATACACCAGGTGCAAGAGCGTACAACCTGAAAATGGAATCATCAAGAGGAAAGGGCAGACCAAGGAAAAATGGGTTGATGGAGTTACAGACATCTTAAAACTCCACAATAGCACAGAATATCAAGCGACCGAACGTGAACTATCTCGGAAACCGATCATCAGTTAAATCTGCTACGCCTAGCGGTAAAAAAGCAGAGAAGGATAAAAGAAGAAGAAGCATATATTATCTAACACCAACGGGGACCAATTCATCAGGGACACACTTGCCATCGGGCAAGATGACAGCCTGGTCCGTCCGCTAATGCTGTTGTCCCATCATACACAAAACGCTAAAGTTTTCTTGTTTTAAAATCATCTTTCTATACTGATTGGAAACATCATCATCATGTAGCTTGTCATTTGAAGAACGTAGCTCTCATCATAGTCGTTCGGAAAAAGTCTCAGTCTCTAGTAAGTTCTCTCACCTTCTCCAGCGTCATGTCAATATTTCTTTAATACCCCGTTGCCATCGTCGTCTTGGTAGTTCACTGATGCGTCTTCCAGGAACTATGATGCCCTCCATTACTATTATTTCCATATTTGTACGGTTTAAATGTGACCAAAATATATTAATTTCCTGGCCATGGGTAGCTTTATGAGTCAATGTTGAAATGATTAAGTGCAATCAGTAAAAATGTCCTCAAGACGTTTATATATATATATATATATATATATATACCCGCTCCACACTATTTTCACTCACACATACACACGCACGCACGGCACAACACACACGCACGCACGCACACACGCAAGTACGTGCACACATATAAACACACACGCACGCAAGCAGACTTTACGCACTCACTCTTACACATAAGCACACACGTACGCACACATACACTTGCATACATACATTCCATATCACACACATACACACGCTCGTACGTATGCATATATATATACATATATGTGTGTGTGCACATTTTGTGGGAGTGTGAGAGATGATACAAGTGAAGAATAAAATATAATTTCAACTAAACATGACAGCCGTAATCACTTTTTTCATTGTGTTTGTAATGTCACTCTTAGTAAAGTTTGTTTCAGAGTTTTATTAATGCGTTCTTTCTTTCTTGAACCATTTATCTTTCACTTCAATGTCTGTTTCGTGATTTTTTCATCATTTTTTTCTTCGAGTATGCCCAACATATCTGCACCTTCTCTTTCTTATAACATATGTTACTATTGGTTGATCAGATATTTCTCAGATTTCATCACTTCTCATGAAATCGTTCCATTTTATATTCACAATTTTTTTCTCTCGCAAACATCAGTTTTCAAATGCATTCAACTTGCTTTCTATATTTTAGGTATATTTTAACTTTAGCTAACCTATGTTAAGATTGATATAAAATTATATTTGAAAAATTCAAATTTAGTTATAATAAAATTATAGAACTTGGACTGGGGGTCTCTATGGTGAAGTGGTTATGTCGTTAGCCTGGCGTTCTGAAGATTGTAGGTTCCACCCAAACAAAGTCACATGTGTAATTGTTTTAGATCTCTAGGATTGTTGCTGGCGCTACGGCGTTCGTGCTTTGTGCAACACTCTCAGCAGGTGATGCACCATTTCTGATGAACTATATGGAGAAATCGGATACAATGAAGATAATCCTTCTCCGTTATACCTTTTTCTTTATAACTTACAGTTCCATATTTTATTTATATTTTTACAAGCTGACTATGCCTATATTTCAGTTCAAGTATAAGCGTACCCAGTGGCGGCTCGTCATTAAGGGCCAGTGGGACCGGGCCCACCAAAAATAAGGTGTAACGTGTATATTTATTATTTTATACATTAAAATATATCCTAACCGAAACCATGATTTTTCCGAAAATATCTGTCTGGCCCGACCAACAAAAATGATCACGAGCCGCCACTGAGCGTACCCATCCTCTTTGCACATGTCTATTCGTTCGCAAATATGGAAATGAGTTATGCAGTCGCCATGTATTGTCTGTATGCGTGTCAAGTATTTGTCTTGTACGTTCATGCAGATGTGCATGTGACTTGTCTTCGTACGTTCATGCAGATGTGCACGTGACTTGTCTTCGTACGTTCATGCAGATGTGCACGTGACTTGTCTTCGTACGTTCATGCAGATGTGCACGTGACTTGTCTTCGTACGTTCATGCAGATGTGCACGTGACTTGTCTTCGTACGTTCATGCAGATGTGCACGTGACAGTATCATGTGAGTTAGTATTCCCTGCGTATGTGAGTTTGTTTCATCGCCTGTATGTGTGAATGTGTTTGCTTGTATTTGTGAGTTGTTGAATGCTTGCATTAGAGAATGGTCATGCATAATTAATTTACAGATCCTCACATGTGTCTGTACCAGATTAAAGCCAACATTCATTGATGAGCTTGTCGACATGCAAGGACAAACAAGAATTATTTAGTCAGCTTGACAAAAGTTTGGATTGACGTATTTATAATCCTAGTTCACAGTCGTTTCCGGGATCCAGTATGAAAGTAAAGAATAAGGTCGCTGTCACTTGTAAAGTAGGCCGTTAAAGGCAATCAAAACAATAGTTTAGTGTCCCTCACTTCCTACCTACCTACCTGCCTACCTGCATACCTCCTTACCTGCCTGCCCGCCTTTCCTCCTGCCCACCTACCTACCTACGAGTATATATGGAAACTAAACCGTACGGAACAGGGCAAACTTTGTACCATGTAAGTCTTAAAGGTCACTGGTTTCCTGTTTTATAAGTTTATACTCTGACAAAGGAACGATAAAAAAAAAACAAGAAGAAAAATATAGTTATAGTCGGTATCTTTTTGTGTGAGTGTATCTCGAGTTTTATCGTTCATCTTTTATTTTAATCACGGTTAACCGAGATAGTCTTTTATTAACCTTGACTATGACAATATACAGTGGATACAAGGCAAAGCCCCCCACGCCAAAGGTGGGCCTAAGAGATAACAAAGCAGGCGAAAAACACTGTTTATTAAGAGCATACAAAAGCCCGTTTTAGAGATCTCTTCTTATCCTGACGCTGTGAGGCAAAACTAGATTAGCGGAAAGAAAAAGAAAAAGATTTATTGCCCCATTAGTTTCATACATACCAAACTTTTGTGTTATTTTGTTATCATCAAAATTGTATGTCTATTTGTGCAAGGTCTACCATGATACAGTTCTACTATTTGCAACATAGCCCCTTATTTAGCCTACCATCAGTTCTCTCTGATATCTACGTTTTGTTATCTATCTTTTGTGTTTTGTAACTGCTCTTTAAGTCTCGTCCTCATCATCAAGTAGCTTGTCCCTTCTGGCGCTTGGCTCCCATGACAGCAGCCCTGAAAAACATTCTATTCTTTTCAAGATGCACAGCGTCAGCAGCAGTCATTCTCAGTTCGTAAATGACATCCTGCATCCCTCGTCGTCTAGGTCTTCCTATCGCTCTACTTCCAGGCACCTTTCCTACCAGAATTATTTTCACCAGACACTCATGTCGTTTAATGTGCCCGAAATATTAAATTTTCCATTGTTTTTATAGTTCTTTAAATTTTTGCAAAGCAATGCTCAGCCTTCTTTGAATATCTTTTATAACATTCCCTCCGCTTGTCAGCAATGCTCTAAGGTAATCAAAGATATCGACTGTTTCTATTTTGTGACCGTTGACACATATATTAGCCACCATTACTGTTTCATCAGTTGTAAAAATCTTCGTTTTCGTTGTATTGAGATACGTGTTTTGATCTTCGCTGTTCTTCGCTGTTCTTTAAGCCTAGATGCCCATATTCCTGTTAGGACTGTTTATCATTAAATTCTGAGACAAACCTTGAACTTCCATCCTCACAAAGATCTTATCATCCTTGTCTCCAAACATTGTCCTAACGCATCCATCCTCACCCGCTGTCTAGCGACTATATTGATCTGTTTACCGCGTGCTCAGAGTACCCGGTGTACATTCTGGCTTCACAACCGTACACATCGTCGGTTAAACAATAGATGCTACAAAACGCTTTGTCGCTTGGTTACAATTAATCACAAAAATCGATGACACGAAATAGTTCCAGAATGTCCGATCGACAAGTTTAGACCAATCAGATAGATCATTTAATGTTCTGGTTAAAATCGCTTCCTGTTGTCATAGCATGAAACCGAACCTTCATCTTGGATGAGTGACATTTCTTCACGACATATCCGGATAAATAGACAACAGCTGATCCAATTAGAGACAAATTGCCTGAATTTCAGATTCCACTTTGAAAATTCCATCACAAACCGAGTGCAGAAGATGAACTTTAAGTGTCATT
Source organism: Arion vulgaris (assembly GCA_020796225.1). NCBI lineage: Eukaryota > Metazoa > Mollusca > Gastropoda > Stylommatophora > Arionidae > Arion > Arion vulgaris. The sequence continues at coordinate 35,098,860 of CM036759.1, forward strand.
TAAGTTGAACGTTTACAATACATGTTGCGTTAGTTGGTACGACAGTGAAGCTCTTTGTTAGTAGAGTAATAATTTCTATGTTACTTCAATAATGTTTTATTCGTGGGAAATTTAGACTGATGAAATCTGTATTGTTTTAATTATTTCAAACTTGAGTCCAGTTAATTTTACTGTGTAGTTAAGAGCACATACGCGTCACATTCCGACATCAGATAGCCATCAAGTATATAATATCGATGCAAGGATAGAGATATAATTTTATCTGGGATGCGTAGGTTTCACAACAGTACTGCGGTCACAGACACATTCACCTGCAGTGCCATTATGAGAGATACCGGCATTAAATCAATGCCTCGTCATGCGTTAACTTATGCCAACACGAGGTGAATATAACGTTGCGTTCCGGTTGGCATTTGAGTCTGTAAGTTCACTAGATGTCCTCTTCTGATGTAGTGAATTTGATGTCTGTCAGAATGTCACAGCCTCCTTTGACGGATAGCTTCAAGATAGTAAGTTATGTAGTTATTCATGTTCATTTTGTCTAGAAGTGTTTTATATGGAAGTGTTTTATATAGAAGTGTTTTATATTGAAGTGTTTATACAGAAGTGTGTTTTTATAGTCTATATAAAATGTGAGAAATATATAGAAAAAAAATTGACAAATCAGAATTTAGAGAAATCAATGCAAGATTAATGTGTGTGTGTGTGAATATAGACAATTAGTCTTGAAGATCGACACATTCTCGAATAGGTAGACATATATACACCAACACAACACAAGCACATATACGTGTATATAAATTGCTGTATAGTATGACAATATAATGTATATCTATACGCATATATTTAGACGTAGATATGTTACAATGATTATCACATATGTCATATATGTTAGATTAACTGTCACATATGTCACATATGTTGGATTAATGATCACATATGTCACATATGTTGGATTAATGATCACAGATATCCTGTACGTTGGATTAATGATCACAGATGTCCCATATGTTGGATTAATGATCACATATGTCCCATATGTTGGATTGATTGTTACATATGTTACATTGTCACAGATGTCATATATGTTACATTGATTGTCACAGATGTCATGTATGTTACATTGATTGTCACAGATGTCATATATGTTACATTGATTGTCACAGATGTCATATATGTTAGATTGATTGTCCCAGATGTCATTTATGTTACATTGATTGTCACAGATGTCATATATGTTACATTAATTGTCACAGATGTTATATATGTTACATTAATTGTCACAGATGTCATGTATGTTACATTGATTGTCACAGATGTCATATATGTTAGATTGATTGTCACAGATGTCATATATGTTAAATTGATTGTCACAGATGTCATATATGCTACAATGATTGTCACAGATGTCATATATGTTACATTGATTGTCACAGATGTCATGTATGTTACATTGATTGTCACAGATGTCATATATGTTACATTGATTGTCACAGATGTCATATATGTTACATTGATTGTCACATATATCATATATGTTAGATTGATTGTCACAGATGTCATTTATGTTACATTGATTGTCACAGATGTCATATATGTTACATTAATTGTCACAGATGTCATGTATGTTACATTGATTGTCACAGATGTCATATATGTTAGATTGATTGTCACAGATGTCATATATGTTACATTTATTGTCACAGATGTCATGTATGCTACAATGATTGTCACAGATGTCATATATGTTACATTGATTATCACATATATCATATATGTTACATTGATTGTCACAGATGTCATATATGTTAGATTGATTGTAACAGATGTCATATATGTTACATTGATTGTCACAGATGTCATGTATGTTACATTGATTGTCACATATGTCATATATGTTAGATTGATTGTCACAGATGTCATATATGTTAGATTGATTGTTACATATGTCATGTATGCAAGATTGATTGTCACAGATGTCATGTATGTTAGATTGATTGTCACAGATGTCATATATGTTACATTGATTGCCACATATGTCATATATGTTACATTGATTGTCACAGATGTCATGTATGCTACAATGATTGTCACAGATGCCATATATGTTACATTGATTGTCACAGATGTCATGTATGCTACAATGATTGTCACAGATGTCATATATGTTAGATTGATTATCGCATATGTTATATATGTTGGATTAATGATTACATTTGTCATGTATTTTAGTCTGATGGTACAACTGCCATATATGTTAGTTTGAATAATGCATATGTCATATATGTTAGATTGATTGTCACATATGTTGATCTGATTGGTACGTATGTTAGATATGTAAGATTGATTGTGTCCTATGGTAGAGTGATTATATCAATTGTTACATTTGAAAGATGTGTTAGACCGATTGAAAAAATGTCATCAACAAAGCTGTTAAACAGTGCTGCTATTGTTGCCTGTTGTCATCCACAAAGAAATTGTGAGTTTTGACATTAGAAAAAAAGTAAAGGAACCCTTTCATACCTCGTGGTATATAGGACAATACTGTGTTAGGTCTGTATTTTTCATTGACCGTCGGCACACGATGGGTGGTGTGGTCAGCATCACACTGGCCGCCTTTACTTTCCCAGAGCATGTCTGGTACCCAGTTGTGACTGGGTCGACCTGAGAGCCGTCGCGGTCGGGAAAAATGCCACGCCCACTGCGGGAGCTGAACCCGGACCACCAGCCTTGAGAAGCGAGTTCACTAACAACTACGCTACCGCGGCTCTCGAGTTTTGACATGTCATCTTCTTATTTTGATGATGTGCATCTAGAATGTGTCATCAGTTCTCAGATGGCTTCTACTCTTGGAAAGGTGTACAATACCCAGGGGCGGATACATATACTAAGAGGGACGTTATTTAAACTGTGCTAGATACATTCAGCTGTCAAGTTTAATGACCAGCTACGCAAAATTAAAATAATTGATGACATATTTTGTTGCTAAGTTCGGTTTTTGTTTTGGAAATGAGAACAAGAAGTTCTGAAAACTTCAATTTTGACTATTCTCATATTAACTTTGTTTTCTTTTGTTTAGAATGAAGACATTGTCATGCTCCTACAGTGTTTATAGAAACTACACATCCTAGCTGTAGTGTCAACGACCTATGAACTGTTAATTAAAATATCATCACTCAACGAAAGTCATTCTTGCAGACCGGATGTTATGTTGAACAGTCTGGAATAATCTCGATATGCCTCGTAAGTAATATGAATACTTTCTATATTTTTCTATCCTTTTAAATCGTTTTTGTTCTTCGTTGTTTGCTTCGTTCTTTTTAATCAAGTTAACACTCTTTGTGATATGTGTGGTTTGCTCTGAGAGTGGTAGTATGTTGCACTTAATAGACACCTACGACATATAAAGGACATACACATTCGACATTTGATGAAGTCTATGCATATTATCTAACAGGATATAAACATGTATAGATGGATAACTGTAAGGTTTTACAAACGGAAAAAACTCCACTTTAAAGTACCCCATCTGATGTTATACTGTAGCATGACATCAGATCTGATTGATTAGAGCTGTCTATGCTGTCTACCTTCTACATCGGTGGTTTCTAACCCCTTCCCCCACCTAATTCCCAAGCAGTTTCTTTAATGTGTTTCGAGCTTTTTTCGTGTTTTTTGACTGACAAAATTTGTTTTGTACATCATATTTTGTGCATCATATTTTGTACATCAAATTTTGCACATCATATTTTGCACATTATATTTTGCACTATCATATTTTGCCATTATATTTTGCACATCATATTTTGCACATTATATTTTGCACATTATATTTTGTACATCATACTTTGTACATCATATTCTGTACATAACTAGCTGGTTGTGCTTTGAAGAAACACTTTTGTCAATTTCATGAAGCTAGGCAATGGATGCCGTAAGAAACACTCGTCTGCAGAGCTAGGCAATGGATGCCGTAAGAAAGAAAGGTTTGTGGTTCGAATCATGTGTTTGGTAAATTGTTGTATTCCGGAGCCCCTTAATACGAGGAGCCCCTTAATACGAGCCCCTTAATACGAGGAGCCCCTTAATACGAGCCCTTAATACGAGAGCCCCTTACTTTCGGCCTAATAGAGAGCCCCTTAATACAGCACCTAATACGAGGAGCCCTTAATGACAAGCCCTCTTAATACGAGGAGCCCCTTCCTCGTACTTGTTTTCTGTCTATGAATATAGTAGCCACGACTCTATCAACTGACAAACTAAACAACATCAGATTCTGTCTATGAATATAGTAGCCACGACTCTATCAACTGACAAACTAAACAACATCATATTCTGTCTATGAATATAGTAGCCACGACTCTATCAGCTGACAAACTAAACAACATCAGATTCTGTCTATGAATATAGTAGCCATGACTCTATCAACTGACAAACTAAACAACATCAGATTCTGTCTATGAATATAGTAGCCACGACTCTATCAACTGACAAACTAAACAACATCAGATTCTGTCTATGAATATAGTAGCCATGACTCTATCAACTAACAAACTAAACAACATCAGATTCTGTCTATGAATATAGTAGCCATGACTCTATCAACTGACAAACTAAACAACATCAGATTCTGTCTATGAATATAGTAGCCACGACTCTATCAGCTGACAAACTAAACAACATCAGATTCTGTCTATGAATATAGTAGCCACGACTCTATCAACTGACAAACTAAACAACATCAGATTCTGTCTATGAATATAGTAGCCACGACTCTATTAACTGACAAACTAAACAACATCAGATTCTGTCTATGAATATAGTAGCCATGACTCTATCAACTGACAAACTAAACAACATCAGATTCTATCTATGAATATAGTAGCCACGACTCTATCAACTGACAAACTAAACAACATCGGATTCTGTCTATGAATATAGTAGCCACGACTCTATCAACTGACAAACTAAACAACATCAGATTCTGTCTATGAATATAGTAGCCACGACTCTATCAACTGACAAACTAAACAACATCAGATTCTGTCTATGAATATAGTAGCCACGACTCTATCAACTGACAAACTAAACAACATCAGATTCTGTCTATGAATATAGTAGCCACGACTCTATCAACTGACAAACTAAACAACATCAGATTCTGTCTATGAATATAGTAGCCACGACTCTATCAACTGACAAACTAAACAACATCAGATTCTATCTATGAATATAGTAGCCATGACTCTATCAACTGACAAACTAAACAACATCAGATTCTGTCTATGAATATAGTAGCCATGACTCTATCAACTGACAAACTAAACAACATCAGATTCTGTCTATGAATATAGTAGCCACGACTCTATCAACTGACAAACTAAACAACATCAGATTCTGTCTATGAATATAGTAGCCACGACTCTATCAACTGACAAACTAAACAACATCAGATTCTATCTATGAATATAGTAGCCATGACTCTATCAACTGACTAACTAAACAACATCAGATTCTATCTATGAATATAGTAGCCACGACTCTATCAACTGGCAAACTAAACAACATCAGATTCTGTCTATGAATATAGTAGTCACGACTCTATCAACTGACAAACTAAACAACATCAGATTATGTCTATGAATATAGTAGCCACGACTCTATCAACTGACAAACTAAACAACATCAGATTCTATCTATGAATATAGTACGCATGACTCTATCAACTGACTAACTAAACAACATCAGATTCTATCTATGAATATAGTAGCCACGACTCTATCAACTGGCAAACTAAACAACATCAGATTCTGTCTATGAATATAGTAGCCACGACTCTATCAACTGACAAACTAAACAACATCAGATTATGTCTATGAAATAGTAGCCAGACTCTATCAACTGACAAACTAAACAACATCAGATTCTATCTATGAATATAGTAGCCATGACTCTATCAACTGACTAACTAAACAACATCAGATTCTATCTATGAATATAGTAGCCACGACTCTATCAACTGGCAAACTAAACAACATCAGATTCTGTCTATGAATATAGTAGCCACGACTCTATCAACTGACAAACTAAACAACATCAGATTATGTCTATGAATATAGTAGCCACGACTCTATCAACTGACAAACTAAACAACATCAGATTCTATCTATGAATATAGTAGCCATGACTCTATCAACTGACTAACTAAACAACATCAGATTCTATCTATGAATATAGTAGCCACGACTCTATCAACTGGCAAACTAAACAACATCAGATTCTGTCTATGAATATAGTAGTCACGACTCTATCAACTGACAAACTAAACAACATCAGACAGCTAGTAATCTACATATTAGTAGATGAGGAAAGTCTACATAAAAACAACAAGATAAATATATTTCTCTATTGGTAGCGTGTGAGCGTCTGTAGCTCAAGCGGTAGTGAGCTCGATCACAGACCCAAGCGTACCTGGTTCAAGTCCAACGGTGGGTAAGTTTGGAAGCAAATTCGTTTCCGTTGGATTTTTACAAAGGTAAAAATAGACCTCACTGTTCAGAAAGCAATGGCAAACTACTGAGTGTAGTTTACTGCGCGAACATGGAGAAGAATAGATTCAGATCTGATATAAATATTAACTTCTTTTAGGACTTTAAGCCATAGATAGCTAGTTAGCAACAGTCAATCACATATTTCCAACTATCTGCGGTTAAACCCTTTGCCTTGCGAGTCGAAGGTCGTGGGCCATAGATAGCTAGTTAGCAACAGTCAATCACATATTTCCAACTATCTGCGGTTAAACCCTTTGCCTTGCGAGTCGAAGGTCGTGGGCCATAGATAGCTAGTTAGCAACAGTCAATCACATATTTCCAACTATCTGCGGTTAAACCCTTAGCCTTGCGAGTCGAAGGTCGTGGGCCATAGATAGCTAGTTAGCAACAGTCAATCACATATTTCAACTATCTGCGGTTAAGCCCTTGCCTTGCGAGTCGAAGGTCGTGGGCCATAGATAGCTAGTTAGCAACAGTCAATCACATATTTCCAACTATCTGCGGTTAAACCCTTAGCCTTGCGAGTCGAAGGTCGTGGGCCATAGATAGCTAGTTAGCAACAGTCAATCACATATTTCCAACTATCTGCGGTTAAACCCTTAGCCTTGCGAGTCGAAGGTCGTGGGTTCAAATCCGGACTGCGCCTTTCTATTCACAGTTTTTTCCAGAGACCCTAGGATTGTTACTGGAGCTACGGGGTTCGTGCTTTGTGCAATACTTTCTACAGGTGGCGTACCATTTCTGCGAGAGGACGAGCCATATGGGGTAAAACCCGGTGCAATGAAGTCAAACCTTCGGCTTAAAAACGCTTTAAAACGCAGATAGTAGTAACTAGACACTAGCCTTTATTCTGAAACTATAATTGCATTCTTCTTGTTTCTTACCCGAAGTGATTAATAACTGTCGCCATGAACTTCTGTTTGCTTTGAATGCTTTCCTTAAACTTTGACAGATGAACGTTTATCCTAAGCCTCCGATAGGCCTAACCAAAGAGTTGGCTGTGGCTCATCATAGGCGTACCTGATAAGCGTTCGTCGGTACCTATTGAACTGAGCCAAAACAAATGTTGTTCTGTGAACTTTCGGAGGAAGAGGCACCAGGGCAGACCACTGCTCAGATATAAAGATGTCTGCAAAACCTCAATGAAAAACTTTTCTATAGATCCCAGCAAATGGGAGGGACTAGCTGATGACAGAGTTGTGTGGAAAACCAAATTACGGAAGGGCGCAGAGTCTTTTGAGAAGAGACTTATGTACGAGCTGATCAACAAGAGAGAAAAGCGAAAACTCAGAAGTTGTCACAGTAAAACACTTGCCTATTGACCGTCTGTAAAGATGAAAAGGGCCATATATATTGAACTGAGCCAGGTTTCTTACTCTCATTATGGTACTGAAAGACTTTTCGATTGTGCTAATTGTCACATGAAGAGCTATGTACGTGATCAGAAGACCTACTCTGATGGATATAAGCAGGGGCGGCTCATCATTAAGGGCCAGTGGGGCCCGGCCCCACTAATAATCGAAAGAGGGAATAAATTCCCGAATAGACAAATAATAGTAGATACTTCAAAACCCATGATATTTCCGAAAATTTGTGTCTGGCCCCACCAAGAAAAATGACCACGAGCCGTCACTGGATATAAGTATGTGTACTCTACTACTTCGATCAAACTCAGTCCCCAAAAAATGTGCTGGTAAATCGCATAAAACTGTTTTTATCCAACCACTTTGAGGCCTTTCTACCTAATACATACAACATCTGTGACCCCCACAACATATATAACATATGCGAACCACCATCTATAACGTATACAACATATGTGACCTTCCATCTATTTTTTTCCCCCCGATCCAGAAGCACTTGAGCTGAAAGCCCTTCGGCTCGGTGTCATGGACATCGTAACCCGAACACCGTAAATCTGGGGAACCTGTAGCTTTTCTGCCAGTCCGCGGAGTTGAACCCGCACTTACAGAGGACTAGTCACCCGTAGTCCAACGCGCTACAAATACGCTGGGCACGCAGGCACCTTCCATCTATAACATACGCAACATCTGTGACCTTCAATCTATAACATATGCAACATATGCTACACACCCCCTCTAACATATGCAACATATGCGACACACCCCCTCTAACATATACAACATATGTGACACACCCTGTCTAACATATGCAACATATGTGACACACCCCCTCTAACATATGCAACATATGCGACACACTATAATTGTGTAATAATGCATAGTTGTACTGTTGCTCTGTTGCTCTTATTAAGCGTTACATAATGCGGATATGGTAGATAGTTGTACTGTTGCTCTGTTGCTCTCATTAAGCGTTACACAATGCGGATATGGTAGATTACATACCATAGGTTTGGTACCTTGCCTGTTCTCTAAGTTAATTACCGTGTGTATCAATGGTGTGTGTTGTTACGTTATATGCTTTGAGTGTGTGTATACGTTTGATTTAGTTGTGACTTTTCACCGACCCGACCTGACAAGTTCCACTGAATGCCAATTCATTTTTTCTCTATTGTTGTATTTTTTTTAATACTTCGTTACACTTCCTACTTTGATATTTTGTCGTTTATCTGAATTATTAGGATTCCTGTTATTTGTGTTTAATTGAACCATATAAAGTTCAAGGGTAGATTAATCAAGATTGTAATTTCAACTTTTTCTTGTGAAGTAAGTGATCACAAAACCAGGCCAACTTGTGCAAGTTATATACTTTCTAAGATTATTGTATCTTTATAATAAATTGATCAATGCATACTAAATTTTGACATTTATTATAGCTTCCCACCTAACCTCCATTGGGAGTACAGACCATTAGTCATAGTTCTCCAGCAATTCATGTTCTTGGCATCCCTCTCCATAACTTCACAACTGGGGTTCATTTGTTTGATATCCTCATCAAAGTCTCTTCTTTCTCTGTTTCTTGGTCTGCCTCTATTCCATATGACCTGGTGGTTCTAATTCAGTGCATGTCTAGCAATGGTTTTATTGTGTTTCATCACCATGTGTCCTATTTGTCTCCATCCTCTACTGCATATTTCTTCCTTAACAGTTCTTTGCTTGGTTCTCTACCATAACTATTCATTACTAATTACCTTTAACCAATGTACACCTAAGTTCTTTCTCAGGCAACTGTTAGTAAATATTTGCATTGTGTTGGTAATCTGTGTTGGTAGTTCTCCATGTGTGAGATGCGTACCACATTACAGCTTAATTTTTACACACACTACGCAAATGACAATTAAATAACATGATACAAAGGAAAGGTTATACACCTTCATATTCATCTTCATATGTATTTGTCTTCACTTTCTGCCATTTAATGATCTTAATCGCCTAGCGTAGCGTTTCCCAAAGTGGGCGTTACCGTCCTCCCCAGTGGGCGCTGAAGCGTTCTAGGGGGCGATAGTGGGTTCAGAAGAATTGAGGGGGTGTTCAGGTGATTATGGGTCGGTGGCTCCTTAAAGAAGAAATTAATAATAAATATTTTAAAATATGTTATTTTCGTGATTTTGCGATTGAATAATCATTTAAAATTTGAATTCTGCATTTAAATTCATCTTATGCCCGCCTTACACGATCCCTTTTTCATCAATTTTCTATTTCATGCATATAATCATTTGAATATTGACCATGTATTACAGAAATATATATCAATTTTCTATGTCAAAAAGAAAATAGAGCCTGTATATATGGGGTGGAGTGGGGGGAGGGGAGGGGTGGGCGTTGGCAAACTGTTGTAATGTGGAGGGGGCGTTACAAAGTTTATGTTGTTCAAAGTAGGCGTTGGGGTGAAAAAGTTTGGGAATTTAGGGTCTAGTGCAACTTTTCTCATTCTCTTGTTAATTGTTACTCTCCTCCTCATCTGGTCTCATGAGAAGCGCCGTCACTGCAACTTGTCTATGTGATATATCTGAGTACTGAGTACCCTCTATACTAAACATGTTCTTGTGCACGCACAACTCGCATGTATTCACGCATATCTGCCAGCATGTCAGTTGATAATTATATTCTAAAACGCATTAAAAATTGAAATCGCCTATGTTCCCGTCTACATTAAAATGTGTGTAGCGCACTTACTGGAGCAATTTGAATACAATAACGCACATTTAATTCTGGCAATAGTAAACCAAACCTTTAAAGCAAAGTACATACTTATGTATATTTGGTGACTTTTAACAAATGGGGGAAGTGTCTGTGCTATAGGGATAATAACTCGGTCTATTAACCCCGATGTTCTGAGTTCGAATCACGTTGCGGAGTTTGGTTGCAAATTGTTTCGCGTGGATTTCTACAAATGGACGATGACACCACCCGTTCAGAAAGCAATGGCAAACTACTGAACGTAATCACAAACAGATTTCTACAAATGGACGATGACACCACCCGTTCAGAAAGCAATGGCAAACTACTGAACGTAATCACAAACAGATTTCTACAAATGGACGATGACACCACCCGTTCAGAAAGCAATGGCAAACTACTGAACGTAATCACAAACAGATTTCTACAAATGGACGTGACACCACCCGTTCAGAAAGCAATGGCAAACTACTGAACGTAATCACAAACAGATTTCTACAAATGGACGATGACACCACCCGTTCAGAAAGCAATGGCAAACTACTGAACGTAATCACAAACAGATTTCTACAAATGGACGATGACACCACCCGTTCAGAAAGCAATGGCAAACTACTGAACGTAATCACAAACAGATTTCTACAAATGGACGATGACACCACCCGTTCAGAAAGCAATGGCAAACTACTGAACGTAATCACAAACAGATTTCTACAAATGGACGATGACACCACCCGTTCAGAAAGCAATGGCAAACTACTGAACGTAATCACAAACGGATTTCTACAAATGGACGATGACACCACCCGTTCAGAAAGCAATGGCAAACTACTGAACGTAATCACAAACGGATTTCTACAAATGGACGATGACACCACCCGTTCAGAAAGCAATGACAAACTACTGAACGTAATCACAAACAGATTTCTACAAATGGACGATGACACCACCCGTTCAGAAAGCAATGACAAACTACTGAACGTAATCACAAACAGATTTCTACAAATGGACGATGACACCACCCGTTCAGAAAGCAATGGCAAACTACTGAACGTAATCACAAACGGATTTCTACAAATGGACGATGACACCACCCGTTCAGAAAGCAATGACAAACTACTGAACGTAATCACAAACAGATTTCTACAAATGGACGATGACACCACCCGTTCAGAAAGCAATGACAAACTACTGAACGTAATCACAAACAGATTTCTACAAATGGACGATGACACCACCCGTTCAGAAAGCAATGGCAAACTACTGAACGTAATCACAAACGGATTTCTACAAATGGACGATGACACCACCCGTTCAGAAAGCAATGGCAAACTACTGAACGTAATCACAAACAGCGTTTAAAAGATGGCGCTGATTCGTAAAGTCCTGTAAAGGATATATAATTAACTTTTTTTAAAAAAACAAATGAACTGTGAGGTGGCCCTGCTTTCGCTGTATGCAACCAAGACTTAAAGAACGTTGACTTAAGTATACGAAATTGGGAAGAAATTGTCAGTTACAGGTTCAACTGCAAGTAGGCTCTGCACAGTAACATGAGAATTTGTAAATCAAAGCTCGGGCAACTCGCTGACATAAATAGTGTCAGGATAATGCAGAAACTAATATAAAGTTGGTCCCTCGCCACTCTCCCATTGATGCTACATTTATTGTCCTCTCTCTCGAGAAGAGTAACTAATATCGTCGCCATGCACTGCATACAGATACAGACACGCGCTCGCGCACATACACACAGACAGACACACACAGACAGGCACACAAATAGAAGAGACACACACATACAGACACACACACAACACACACACACACACACACACATATATATATATATATATATATATATATACACCACCACTATGAACAAAGAAAATAATTGTTAAAGACTCGTTATTTTTCATATTAAACGCCACAATTACGTATGAATTGATATCTAGAGAACAAATAATCACCAAAGTTACATACAAACCGAATATCTCTGGCACGAGAGGCGAGGACCTAACCTCTACACCACATAGAACTCTGATTGAACATATTGTATTATTATTACTTTGTGAACACCCCCAACCACACACACACACACACACACGATGTACACAACTGATTCTCCTCAAGATAAAAGTATTGTATTGATTAGTAGACAATAGTTCAGATCCTTGTTCTGTTAATCAATATTTAAACAGATAGGTCATGGTAACATTCCTCTCAGATAAATTCTGTATTTGCGTTTTGGGTTCACCAAATTCTTTCGCTCTCACGCAGACTTATAATGCTATCAAGAACTACTATATTTTATAGCAACTTTGTCATAACTATTGTATGATATCACATAAATAACTAGTTGGTCATATAAATAGCCAGTTGGTCACATAAATAACTAGTTGGTTATATACCTAACCAGTTTGTCACATAAATAACTAGTTGGTTATATAAATAACCAGTTGGTCATATAAATAACCAGTTGGTAACATAAATAACTAGTTGGTCACATAAATAACCTTTTTTCACATAAATAACCAGTTTGTCACATAAATAACCAGTTGGTCATATAAGTAACCAGTTGGTCACATAAATAACCAGTTGGTCAATAAATAACCGTTGGTCACAAATAACCAGGTCTATAAATAACCAGTGTCATATAATAACCAGTTGTACATAAATAACCAGTTGGTCATATAAATAACCAGTTGGTCACATAAATAACCAGTTGGTCATATAAATAACTAGTTGGTCATATAAATAACCAGTTGGTCACATAAATAACCAGTTGGTCACATAAATAACCAGTTGGTCATATAAATAACCAGTTGGTCATATAAATAACCAGTTGGTCACATAAATAACCTAGTTGGTCAATAAACTAACCAGTTGGTCACATAAATAACCAGTTGGTCACATAAATAACCAGTTGGTCATATAACTAACCAGCTGGTCACATAAATAACCAGTTGGTCATATAAATAACTAGCTGGTCACATAAATTACCAGTTTGTCACATAAATAACTAGTTGGTCATATAACTAACCAGTTGGTCACATAAATAACTAGTTGGTCACATAAATAACTAGTTGGTCATATAACTAACCAGTTGGTCACATAAATAACTAGTTGGTCATATAAATAACCAGTTGGTCATATAACTAACCAGTTGGTCACATAAATAACTAGTTGGTCTATATACCAGTTGTCAAAGCTAACCAGTTGGTAATATAACTAACCAGTTGGTCACATAACTAACACGTCAGAAATGTTATCAAAGACAACAGTTATAGAAGTAATGTTCCTATATATCTTACCAGTTTTCAAACTTATTTACATAATTACAGAAATTAAGAAAACTGTACAAACAATATAAGATGTCATTATTCAAGAATTGACTCTCTGCGACTTCATTTACTGGGGCCGTTATTGTATCCGACTCTCAGTCGATGTTCACAAGATCCAGAACGGCAGGTTTCGGTATGAGGGATGTCGTCTATAGAAGTTTCTAACCTCCAGGGCTTACATGGATATACTGTCCTGGGCATGCGGGTGTTTACGGTAATGAGAGAGCGGTCAGACTTGCATAATCAGCATCGATTGTTGGGAGTTGAAGATGGATAAGGGAGATATTCTTCGGTCTCTTCGCGACTGTCGGTTGGATGAGGACACTAAAATCGATGTTGAATCGATCAAGCGATTTAGGCGGTTTGGAGTTACCGTGTTGAACTGGATGCCTGAGAGGCAGAGTGAGAGGTGTGTTTAATCAGCAAACCACGGAACCATCAGTATGCATACTCTTCGATATCTGTTGGGGAGACTGAGCACCTATGGGTTCTGCCCGGAGTGCAATGACGTCAGTTTAGTAACCAATAATCAATAACCAATAACCGATTCTTGAAGAGGAGATAACTGAAGAAGAAATCGAGGAAGGCAGGGGGAGAATATGCTGGATGGTCTGACATCATGGTTCGTCATAAATGATAAACTGCACCAGGAAGAGAGAATTGTAGAGATAGATAATCATGAACGCCTGTAGGTATTGTATTATATATATATATATAAAACTCAGAGTTAATTATAATACAATTTGGTTGACAGTATTTGTTATAGGTTTCTGAACCGATATAGTTGCAATTCAGGAAGACCCACAGATATTCGGTCTCCTACAGCAGATGTCGAAGGGTATCGTTCTGATGGTTCCCGCGGCTAGCTGGTTAAGCACATTTCTCATTGTGCATCTCAGACACCTAAGAGGTTGAAACAGATAGAGATGTCAAAATAAGAATACAGAAGGTAAAAGAAGCTTTCATCGCCTGGGAAGTCTATGGAAGTCTATAGAAATCAAATCTAGAACAAAAATTCGGATATTTAACTCAATGTTAAAGCAGTTCTACTGTATGGATCAGAAACATGGAGAACGACTAAAATAGTAACGCATAAATTGCAAACATTCATCAACTTGTGTCTGCGCAAAACAAAGAGACTGAGATGGTATGACAAAGTAACAAATGAGGAACTTATGGAAAGAACAAGACAGATTACAGTAAACCAGAATTTTAAAAAAAGACGATGGCGCTGGATAGGGCACACTTTGAAAAAATCTGAGGGAGTATAACAAGAAGGGTCCTTTCCTGGAACCCACATGGACAGCAAAGAGGAGAGGCCTAAATATAGACAGAGACGAGATTTGGAGGCAGAAATCAACAATATAAAGGACAGTTGGAGGGAGCTGCAGGAGCTAGCTAGAGATAGGAAGACTTGGCATGAGTTGGTTGAAGATCTATACCCCAATCAGGGTTAAAATACATGAGAGAGAGAGAGAGAGAGATCTCAGGAACCTGGTTATGCTCGTTCAGTGTGTTTCTAAACTATTCAAATCACCAGATAGATTCAACATCAAATGGAGTGTTCTCATTTAACAGGCGGTCGCCGAGGCACGAAAGAACGTCCCCTATCTATCTTCACCTTCCCGACAATCGATGCTGCTGATGCAGCCATGTCTGCTTTCTCCTTGCCGCATAGACACGCATGTCCATCACAACAGATTCACGTAAGTCTCTGGAGGTTAGAAACCTCGATAAACGACAACAACCCACTCAAACAACTTGTAGTTTTGGATTTTTCGAAGCATCGACTGAGAGTCAGACACAATACTGGCACCAGTAAAAGTCAGTTATTTTTTGAAGATGGGGAACCACACACACACATAACCACGAACACATACACACACAAAAACACACATACATTCACTTCACGTTACACACACACACACACTACTCACACATGGACATATTATAATATAAATTTCATTGTCGGTGTGTGTATGTTTGTGTGTCACAAAAACAACATTAGAACTTTCAACTTTGGAACCATGACATTTAACAGCTTGCAAACATTACTTTCTTTAATATTTTTTTCCTATTATATAATGGAATATACAATATATATAATGCTCGTTCATCATGGGTGATGATGACCACACCAATTTTCATCCAAGGGAATGTAGTTGCGTTAAGTTTGTCTGTGTGTGCGTAGATGACTATAAAAAAGTGCGTTTCAAAACGTTCGGTCAACGATTGACCTCAAATATCTCCATATTCATTGCATGGATGAACGTGATTTTTGCATGTGGTGTTGTATTTCCGATGTCCCAACGATTGTCTAAAATTCAATGTTGCAGGTAGTGTACTTTTCTTGCAACGGCGAATTCCTTTGATCTTTTCAAACCTAGTAATTATCTGGTGCTGGAAGAAAATAATTTACCGTAAATTTTAAAAATCACATATTTTCGGCATAGGCGTATGTACAATTCGAATTTTGGAAGGTGAGATAACTCATATTATATAAATCATATAAAGTGTTTATTCACTTTGATGAGCCTAACATTTTGTAATACACCTATGCTCTGAAAACACAAACGGTAAATTGTAATTAAACACACCGGAAGGATCATTATACATTTTTTAAAGTGCGATAAAGCGATTAAAATCGGAAAACCACGTGAAAAACGTGCAAGTCGTGGAACTTGCAACATCTCACAAATATGAAGGGTAATACTTCTCATTATATGGTTGGCCAAGGAGATGGTCACTTTTATATACTTTAGATAAAGAAAATTTTAAACCATACGTTTGTTATTGAGTAAAAAATATCAACCTCGGGACATTACGATAATTAGATCATATGCAAAGTTACATTAATTACGGTCAAGCGGTTGCAGAGATATTAAATTTTCCCCGCGGAAAATCAATTTGAAACGCACTATGGTGAGCCCGATACGGGCTTGAAATGTATATATAGTTATAGAAAAGTAAAGGAACTCGTTTTTTTTTTTTACCTTGAAGTATTTTGATGAATACTGTGTTAAGCCAGTATTTATTTTTTACCTATGGCATACGGTTCATGTTGAGGTCAACCCCACGTCTGTTATCTTTATTTCTTAGTGTTTCATTGGTACTCACTTGATCTTGAGCTGACCTGAGAGACATTAAGTTGGGAAAAATTCCAGATTTAAATCCTAGACGATGCTGGGTAGTAAAGCTATAGTGCGTTTCAAAATGATTTTTCGCGGGGAAAATTTAATATCTCTGCAACCGCTTGACCGTAATTGTTGTAACTATGCATATGATCTAATGATCGTAATGTCCCGAGGTTGATATTTTTTACTCAATAACAAACGTATGGTTTAAAATTTTCTTTATCTAAAGTATATAAAAGTGACCATCTCCTTAGCAACCATATAATGAGAAGTATTACCCCTTCATATTTGTGAGATGTTGCAAGTTCCACGACTTGCACGTTTTTCACGTGGTTTTCCCGATTTTAATCGCTTTATCGCACTTTAAAAAATGTATAATGATCCTTCCGGTGTGTTTAGTTACAATTTACCGTTTGTGTTTTCAGAGCATAGGTGTATTACAAACGTTTAGTATTCTAGATTTGTTATACAATGGGTATGAAAATCAAGTTTCTTACACTGCATACAGTGGCTGTGAAAATGTATAAATATTTTTATCAGAGAAATCTAATCGTGGAAAACTGTATCGGAGTATATCAAATCCTGAACAGAGAACTATGAAAGCTTTGGGCTTAAGTAAAAGATATCTACATAAATTACTCAATGTTAATGGAGCTGTCAGTACAGTCAATACATTGACTCAAGGCAGAAATAAAGTAGTAGACAATTTTGACAGGGATGTGATTAGAAGAGAAATTTGCAGAATGTTCGATTCCAAAGAAACTGTGACACTAAGAAAGCTGAAGATTGGGTTAAGAATACACAATGACATTGATGTTTCGAAATCAACGTTATGGAGAACTGTTAGAAGCATCGGCTTTACTTTTAGGAAGTACGCTAATGGGAGAAATGTCATCTGCGAGAAGCCGCATTTAGTACGTCTGAGAAGTAAATATTTACGTGAAGTACGGGAAATGCGTAATCAAGGTTACGATATTGTGTATGTGGATGAAACCTGGATCAATACTCACCACACTAATGAAAAGGGGTGGCAGTTATCCGATGGAACAATTAAACGATATGTACCTAGTGGAAAAGGACAACGTCTGATAATGGCACATGCAGGCAGCAGACAAAATGGGCTGGTTAAAGATGCTGAACTTATTTTCACTTCCAATTATACGGACAACAGGGACTATCATACCGAGATGAACGGTAACATATTTAGAGATTGGATTGAACATACTCTTCTTCCGTCCCTAGACAGACCATCCTGTGTGATAATGGACAACGCATCATACCACAACACTGTGTCAGAAGAAGACAAAATTCCAACATCTTCGAGTACAAAAGATGCTATAAAACTTTGGCTCAGAAAGGAGAACATTCCATTTAACGAAGGTTTTTGAAGCCTGAATTACTATCTATTGCTAAAACATCACAGAAGACCAGGGTATTCCAAACAGACAACTTGATTCAACAGCATGGTCATGTGTGTTTGAGACTACCACCTTATCATTCACACTTAAACCCAATTGAACTCATTTGGGCCAAAGTTAAAGGACTGGTAGCAGCTGAAAATAAAACTTTCAAGCTAAGCAATATAAAAGAACTAACATATGCCGCCCTGTCGAAGATAGACATAGATTATTGGTGTAAATGCGAAGACCATGTCTTAAAGGAGGAAAATGACTACTGGAACAAAGATGGACTGTCGTTCGTGCAGCCAAGAATAGTCATCAATATGTTAGACTCATCGGACTCAGAATAAGTTAATAAACACTTTATATGATTTATATAATATGAGTTATCTCACCCTCCAAAATTCGAATTGTATATACACCTATGCCGAAAATATGTGATTTTTTAAATTTACGGTAAATTATTTTCTTCCAGCACCAAATAATTACTAGGTTTGAAAAGATCAAAGGAATTCGCCGTTGCAAGAAAAGTACACTACCAGCAACATTGTATTTTAGAAAATCGTTGGGACATCGGAAATACAACACCACATGCAAAAATCACGTTCATCCATGCAATGAATATGGAGATATTTGAGGTCAATCGTTGACCGAACATTTTGAACACCTATAGTATAAATATATAAAATACAAAAATAAAATAAAAAAGCACAAAAACAACAAAAACATACGAATGATCTGCGTTGAGATAGCTGGCTGCTTATTAGTAATCAAAGTTAAGCATCTTCTTGATTGAAGTTTAACTTTCCAGGAAAGTCAGGAGACATCGGGCAGATCATTTTCAGAAACGCACTCCCCAAAGCAAAATATTATCATTGTAAGTATATACAATTATATTGGTGGGGAAATTGATGAAACAGAGACAAGTTGTTTCTTCCCCACCCATTCTTGTAAATAAGTGCCATGTATACAATTATATTGGTGGGGAAATTGATGAAACAGAGACAAGTTGTTTTTTCCCCACCCATTCTTGTAAATAAGTGCCATGTATACAAATGGGCACCGAATACATACTTATTCTTGTCATTCGTTCTCTCTACATCAACCACTTGTTAGGCAGTTCTTTGTAGTCGGTATGTGATGAGTTTGTTGTGCCAGCTAGGCGCCTACAGACCAGTAGGCCAGCACAGCGGGTTTCTGCATACTCTAAACAAAATTCAGATTCGCTTTCCTACATAGAACAACCCCCCAATAAATAAATAAATAAACGCAAAAACAACTGATATAGGAGTCCATACCGATAGATGAGCCAAAGTCATATCAGTCTTTTATTTCACGGTTAAATTCTAAAGGGTCTCAAGCCAAATGGTTGTTTTAATAGCAAAGTGTTTTAGCCCATATGGCTTGGTTCCTTTCGGTCCTAGAAATGGCACGGGACCTGCCGAGAGCATTGGACAAAGCACGAACTTCGTAGCTCCGGTAACAATTCTATTGGCATCTGAACAAGTGCTCTCTGAACAAGTGCTCTCTGAACAAGTGCTCTCTGAACAAGTGCTCTCTGAACAAGGGCTCTCTGAACAAGTGCTCTCTGAACAAGTGCTCTCTGAACAGAAGGGCGCGATCCAGACTCCAACCAACAACCTTCGTAACTCAAGACAAAACTGAACCCCTTAGCCACAGAGACCCCCGTGGTTAAGGTTACCCTGCCTACACCACAAGAAAGGGGGGGGGGGGGTTGCTTGTGCATTACACGAGTTATCAACAGTCTAGTAATTTTCACTTTTCGCCCTCACTAAGAAATACTAGCCGACCCCAACTCTTTTATACACAGAACCAGATGCAGAACACACCTTGTAGACAGCACCGAATACATAATACAACAAGAGATGTTGCGACACATATCATGATGAGATGCGTATAACCAGTGACGGCTCGTCATTAAGGGCTAGTACGGCCTGACCCCACCAAAAATAATGTGTAACGTGTAATTATTATTGTATAAATTAAAATTTAACTTAACCCAATACCATGATTTTCCACACAAAAATGTGTCTGGCCCCACCAACAAAAACTAACACGAGCCGCCAATGCGTATAACTATCAGAATATTAGTTATAGTAAACCAACAAAGCTAGAAATCACATAAACAACATCCAACCAATATTCCCTTTCTAATGAATTCAGAGTTTAGCTACAAATATTGATTATGTATACGTAGCCTATTTTTCATAGACCTGGCAAGCTGCGACAAATACGCAGTCCAAATATAAGACTTTCACCAACAGGTGTCACTGTATGTAACATACTATGTAACAGCCGACCAGAAGTAAGTGACAAGTACAGATCTGTAGAATAGAGGATATAAACAAGTACAGATCTGTAGAATAGAGGATATAAACATGTACAGATCTGTAGATTAGAGGATATAAACATGTACAGATCTGTAGAATAGAGGAAAAAACAAGTACAGATCTGTAGAATAGAGGATATAAACATGTACAGATCTGTAGATTAGAGGATATAAACATGTACAGATCTGTAGATTAGAGGATATAAACATGTACAGATCTGTAGAATAGAGGATATAAACAAGTACAGATCTGTAGAACAGAGGATATAAACAAGTACAGATCTGTAGATTAGAGGATATAAACATGTACAGCTGAAGGTTAGAGGAAAGAAGTTTACAACGATAGCTTGATATGATTTTCAAGTGAACTAGCAAGGAAACAGTAGCATGTGGTTACTAAACATAACCGATGTAACGTGGATAATGATGAAACAGATGAAAAACTGAATGATGGTTTTCGAGATGTTGATATAAAGAAAAGTTAGAGGTCTCTATGGCGAAGTGGTTAAGACGTTTGCCTGTCGTTATGAAGATTGTAGGTTCGAATCCGGACTGAATCACATGTGCAATTTGTTTAATGAGATCCCTAATATTTATGAACTAACTGACCCTGTCACTACATTTCCCCCATAATTTCATGCGCATTTCTCCCCCACACAAGAATCTTCAATGGGATTTCCCCCAACACGTCACAGACTCACCAGTATGTCTGTATTGACATTAGTCTCCACATTGTTGCCATATAACAATTGTCTAATGAGCAAATCTACATTACCATTGCATAACTTCCTACACTCCCGTACTCGGGTCATGATGACTGTCAGGTAATGTATCATATTCTCATTAATCATGAAAAATTCATCCCCGGTGGGTATATTGTCAACTGTAGTTACTAGCTCAAATATCTTTCCGTCTGATCTGAACATGACAGCAATCTCTTGATTCTATGTCCCTAATGTCTGCAGAATTTATGTGTAGGGAGTGTCCCTTATCTGCGGTAACTAGCATGTAGATGTTAACCTGGGTCAGAGCATGACGTAATTTTATGGACAGAAGTCCAAGCATGTACATCATTTTCATAACTGCTACATCCCCAGAGCAGAACAGGACTATTAACGTTCTTCATTCTAGATACGTTTACAACGAGTTGCCACATTGTAATATGGATATCATGATGATATTAAATAAACCAAATTATGTAAATAATTTTATTTATAATTGTATTTGGTTGTAAAGTGAGTAACGCTGAACAGTATTTTTTGTTCAGCTAAACTATAACAAAGTTTATTCTGTAAGACATTATTCTTATTTGAGCGTCACTGATATTGACAAATAAAAAGCATAATGATATTGTGACACAATGTGGGGGTTCAGTTATAATTCAATACAAATTTATCCTTTCTTTTCAATAAAAAATACTTCTCAAAACTAACTATTAAAAATAAGTGCACAAAAATGATATCTCTTAAAATATATATTTCGCTAAAAAAATACAGACTATCAGAAAAGATTAGTAGATTAGTGTTTGCTGAAACTGAGTTGCCATTTTGAATTGCTTGTGTTGGAAACTTCTTGTTTTATATTCTGTCCTGCCACAGAGTTTTAACAGTGTGATCTTTTCTCACAGTTGATCTGAAAATCGTAGCATATCCTTTGACGGGACGTAGCCATCAACCACAGTAAACAAGTCGTTGATTTTCTAGGTACAATTTATACGTTCAGTAGTTTGCCATTGCTTTCTGAACGGTGAGGTCTATTTTTACCTTTTGTAAAAATCCCACGGAAGCGAATTTGCTTCCAAACTTGCCCACCGTGGGGTTTGAACCAGGTATGCTTGGGTTTGTGATCGAGCTCACTACCGCTTGAGCTACAGACGCTCACTCAGAGTTGATACAAAGATTATTTCTTGCTTCTTTAGATTTATTCAGGAAAACACAACTTTCTTTTCTGGGGTCCATTTCAGTATGCAAAATAGTGGAGACCCCTTCTGGAATAAAGAGCTTTTCGATCATATATCTTCTGCTCCATCAACTCTGAATACTGCGTCACCTCAATTTATTGCTCTTCCATTGAAGACTGTTTTTCTTTCAATCAGAAGCAACTGAAGTACTGTTCTTCCAATACATATATTATTTACAATAAATATATTATTTACAATAAATATAGACCGAATTTGACTAGACGTCCTTCAAATATTCTACTTCTAAAACATAGATAATTTACATTAACCTAATCGTTTTCTAAACCGTTATACAGTCTCACTGTATTTTCTAAGATGAAGCAAAACCAGTATCCCGGCTAATTCAGTCAGTATACATTGAAATATCTGTGCGTAGGAGGATATAAACTAATTATGGTGTGAAAGGGTTAATTGTAGTCCGAATTGAACTAGAAGTTCGCCAAATACTATTCCTTCTAAAATAGAAATAATTTATGTTAAATGTATACCCTGAATTCATGAAACGAACTTTTCTCAGAGAGGCAACAAATATATGACTCAATTCCATGGAAGAGATTGAGTGAGTTGTACATGACAGAGCGGTATGGAGAAATTACTTGCAGGCCCTATGTAACGTATAACGGTAACATAGTACCAAGTTACATATTGTCCGCCCGAGTGGTTACCGGAGCCCAAAATTGGGGTGTAAAGAATAGAACTACTATTACCTGCCACATATGTCGTAAGAGGCGACTAAGGAGGTTTGGCTGAAATCGGATGCATGTGTCCTAAACGTGTAGTAGTCTATGCCTTTAGGGCCTACCAAACCAATGTGCAACGTATACACGTTCTTGGCAAAGATCAAACATATCACAAAGTGTGATTAAAATTGGTCGTAAAGAACGAACGCAAAGAAGAAGAAGAAGAAGACATATTATCATCGAAAAAACGGTTTAAAAATTGGTGCTAGATTGTGCATTGTTTTGTCTGGTTAATACACTTGAATCTGCCCATCCTGGAAGTCCTCAGTCGCTGGACATTGTTTGATAGCAACACTAAAGTTTTCTGTTTACAAAAAAATATTTAGAGTCCCCTTAAACCAAATATTATTTTTAAGAATAGATCCAAAGTTAATATGAATAAATTCTTAATTTCTATTTACCAACTCAGTAGATTAATTTCATGTATTATTTGATACTATATATTGTTGCCAGCATCTGCAGGTGTTTGTATATTGTATATGTTATATAGGATCGCGAGAGTATATTGTATATGTTAGCTGTATACCCATATTTACTTGATATTAACATATTTCGACGTTCAACTTCCATTCACCCATGTTCGATATATTAAACTGTTCTATTGATTCGACCGGCTCTACATCTTGTTATGTTAGTTTTTGATGTACGTCACGACCAGATGGGCGCGTCTTGCAGAAATACATCGCACACAACGCACGTTCTTGTTAAGTTATAGAAGTCAACATTTCCTGACTGTTTTGTGTTGTAGGCTGGTCTGTATTTATACAGATATTAAACTGTTTCTATGGAATAGCACGATTTGATTTGTTCAATATGGAATAATTATAAGTTCTATAGTCTGATATATTTTAATGATATATACTGCTTGCTATATGGGGCATAAACGCAGTTATGTCTAGTGTTTGGTAGAGATCAACTTTTGTCAATAACAGACCAATTTTCATTTCGTTGTTCTTCTGGTGGTCTGGTAGTACGCATCTTTCCCGCCACTCTGCATTATTCATTTTCTTGCTTCTGTAGTTATCTATCGACCGACGCATGAGTTAATGATCATCATTTCTTCTGTAGAAAAACTAGGTTTTCTTCATCTTGTCGAGACACAAGTTCATACTTCGCCGTGTTATTAACCAATGGTTCATACTTTATGGTATTACAGAGAAATGGTTTATACTTTGCCGTGTTACGAAGAAATGGTTCACGTTTCTTCCTGTTACAAAAGAAGGGTTCGTACTTCGTTGTGGTGCGAAGGAATGGTTCAAGCTGCTTCGTGTTACGAAGGAATGGTTCGTACTTTGTAATATTACAAAGGAATGGTTCATACTTCGTTCTCTTGCGAAGCAATGGTTCATACTTAGTCGTATTATGAAGGAATGGTTCGTACTTCGTCGTGTTATGAAGGAATGGTTCGTACTTCGTCGTGTTATCAAGAAATGGTAAATACTTCACCGTATTAACAAGAAAGTCAATACTTCACCGTATTAACAAGAAAGTCAATACTTCACCGTATTAACAAGAAAGGTCAATACTTCACGTATTAACAAGAATGGTTCATATCCATTACAAAGTCAGTGTTATAGAAGAATAGTCCATAATTTGTCGTGTTACTAAGAATTAGTTCATAATTTGTTTTCATCATTTACAGTTTTCAATAAAATGGTCTCTATGTCAGATTTTGCATAACATTTCCGACAAGGTTCGTGGGAGCTCTGATAAGTTTAGAAGACCTTCTGGGAATGCACTCAATACGAGTTCAGCGTAAAATTGTTACTCGGTGTGCGTCTAATTATTTTAGCTTCGGATACCATTTCCTAGCAGCTGATTTTCTTTGATCAGCTGTTTCTGATAGATGTCATTAACATACTATTGTGTAGTGTACGTTGTGCCGTGTTAATGTGTGTCATGTAGGTTGTGTGTTGTAAACTTATGCCGTGTAAGTTGTGCCATGTAATGTGTGCATTTTAAGTTGTGTATTGTAAGTTGTGTATTGTAAAGTTGTGCCGTGTAAACTGTGTATTGTAAAGTTGTGCTGTGTAAGCTATGTATTGTAAAGTTGTGCTGTGTAAGTTGTGTATTTAGAGTTGTGCCGTGTAAGTTGTGTGTTGTAAAGTTGTGCCGTGTAAGTTGTGTCATGTAATGTGTACATTTTAAGCTGTATATTGTAAAGTTGCGCCGTGTAAGCTATGTATTGTAAAGTTGCGCCGTGTAAGCTATGTATTGTAAAGTTGTGCCGTGTAAGCTGTGTATTTAGAGTTGTGCCGTGTAAGTTGTGTATTGTAAAGTTGTGTATTGTAAGATTGTGTATTGTAAAGTTGTGTATTGTAAAGTTGTGTATTGTAAAGTTGTATCTTGTAAAGTTGTATATTGTAAAGTTGTGTATCGTAAAGTTGTATATTGTAAAGTTATGTATTGTAAAGTTGTATCTTGTAAAGTTGTATATTGTAAAGTTGTGTATTGTAAAGTTATGTATTGTAAAGTTGTAATCTTGTAAAGTTGTATCTTGTAAAGTTGTGTATTGTAAAGTTATGTATTGTAACGTTGTGTATTGTAAAGTTATGTATTGTAAAGTTATGTATTGTAAAGTTATGTATTGTAAAGTTGTATCTTGTAAAGTTGTATATTGTAAAGTTGTGTATTGTAAAGTTATGTATTGTAAAGTTATGTATTGTAAAGTTGTATCTTGTAAAGTTGTATATTGTAAAGTTGTGTATTGTAAAGTTATGTATTGTAAAGTTGTATCTTGTAAAGTTGTATCTTGTAAAGTTGTGTATTGTAAAGTTATGTATTGTAACGTTGTGTATTGTAAAGTTATGTATTGTAAAGTTATGTATTGTAAAGTTGTATCTTGTAAAGTTGTATATTGTAAAGTTGTGTATTGTAAAGTTATGTATTGTAAAGTTGTGTATTGTAAAGTTATGTATTGTAAAGTTGTGTATTGTAAAGTTGTGTATTGTAAAGTTATGTATTGTAAAGTTATGTATTGTAAAGTTATGTATTGTAAAGTTATGTATTGTAAAGTTATGTATTGTAAAGTTATGTATTGTAAAGTTGTATCTTGTAAAGTTGTATATTGTAAAGTTGTGTATTGTAAAGTTATGTATTGTAAAGTTGTATCTTGTAAAGTTGTATATTGTAAAGTTATGTATTGTAAAGTTGTGTATTGTAAAGTTATGTATTGTAAAGTTATGTATTGTAAAGTTATGTATTGTAAAGTTGTATCTTGTAAAGTTGTATATTGTAAAGTTGTGTATTGTAAAGTTGTATATTGTAAAGTTGTATATTGTAAAGTTGTGTATTGTAAAGTTGTATATTGTAAAGTTGTATATTGCAAGCTGTGGGTCTCTTTGACTAGATGGTTAAGACGCTTGTCTTCTTTTCTGAAGATTGTGGGTTCAAATCTGGATCACATCGTTCAGTTCATATGTGGATTTTTACCTAGACATACCTAGGATTGTTGCCGAAGCTTTGGAGTACGTGCATCATGCAATACTCGCGGCAGGGGGATTTCTACCGAAAGGTGCTGATCATTATGGGGAAACCCAGTGCACTGTAATAAGTCCTTCATTTTTAGATTCTTTTTGTGCATTGTAAGCATGTATTGTAAATTGTACGTTTTGCACTGTATGTTTTGTATTGTAAGTTGGGCTAGCTACATAACTCAACATAAACGGATTATTTGTAGAAACTGCATTTAAAAACTAACATAGTGTTAGAAGAAATTTCAACAAAATATCCCGTTAGAAATGCGGAATTGAAAAAAACAAACTAATTAAAATAATATTAGTAATGAGCTGTAACCATATTCTCCATCGGGAGCTAAAAAGATAGGTGGAATAACTCAATCTAGTGAAAATATAGTATATTATGTCAGTACTTAGTTGTATAGAATATTTATTGTTAATGATATTGAACTCTCATTATCAAGTATATATATATATATATATCTGTTTGAATTAATCATCTTGGGTACTTCTCGTGTGTATCCGTACTTCATGTGTGTATCCGTATTCTGTGTGTATCCGTAATTCATGTGTGTATCCGTACTTCATGTCTGTATTTGTACTTTATATGTGTATCCGTACTTCATGTGTGTATCCGTAATTGACTATATGTTTATCAGTACTTCATGTCTATATCTGTAATTTCTATGTGTATCCGTACTTCATGTGTGTATCTGTAATTCCTATGTGTTCCCTACTTCATGTGTGTATCTGTAATTCCTATATTTATCAGTACTTCATGTGTGTATCTGTAATTCCTACGTGTATCCGTACTTCTTGTGTGTATCCGTAATTCCTATGTGTATCCGTACTTCATGTATGTATCCGAATATTATAACTATATTTGCCACCACCCCATCCACATTGCTATTTCGCTAAATATTTATCTCGGTAATTCACTAATATAAATTGAATATTTCTCATAGTAATTGACTTGTAGAATTTCAAAGTATTCATAAGAAGTAAACAGTTTATAATTAGTTCTCATATCGGTAATTGACACTCATTACTTGCGTCATATAATTTCGGTAAAGGACATCTCATTACTTGTACCGTATCATTGACAATTTAGTAGATTATAACTATATAATAATTTATAATAATAATTTTATAGACTATGTCACAGAAAGAGCAAAAATATAAATTGAAACTTTGCAAAAAAAATCAACTTTTCAAGTCTAGATATTACTTTAGAAATGGATTAGACAGTGTTTGAAGAGACAGTCGGAAGAGGAAGTAGAATTACAACTTCAAGAAATTGATATGTTGACATTAGCAACGGATATAAATAGACTTCAAACAAGAATTGCCCGGATATATTAAGAGAATCATTGTGGAGATATGGCAGGTATTGTAAATATATCCGAGCTAACATCAACTACAACTCCAAAGAGTAATGTGTACATCACTACAACAGGATTAACTCTTGCGGACGTCCATAGAGAAGGTAAGTAGTGTCTATCTACGTTCTTTGCTGTTTACCATTCTGCATATACCATAACATTATTTTTGTCAAACAGCAATATCAGGGGCGGCTCGTCATTAAGGGACAGCGGGCCGGCCACCAATAATCGAAAGGGGAATAACATCCCGGAAAAGACAAATAACAATAAATACTATAAAAAACATGATTTTCTCGAAAATTTGTGTCTGGCCCCACCAAGAAAAATTACTACGAGCCGCCACTGAGCAATATTAAAATTATTTTTTTGTATTCACGCCAATGAAAAAGGATGTCTTTTCTTTCTTGGACCCCATGTCTCCCACAACAATGCCCGCTTTGTGATTATTTGATCATTTCTTCTCAGAGTATGTCCAATATATCTCCATCTTCTCTCTCTTAAAAAGTTGCTACTAGTGGTGATCATACATTATTTGAACACATACCTGGAATATAGTAAACATCAGTTTGACCATCAGGTAACCTGGTGGTGGGAATGAATACAGTGAAGTATGCCCTGACAGCTGTATTACTGAGTTGCACAGAGAGTCCCCTCGTTTCCTATTGCTAGGGCATTTCCAAATCTGACTTATGTTCCTGATGGGAAGTCTATCCACATTAGCTCTTCAATACTATTTCTTTTTCATCGTCATCAAATAGCTTATCCTGAGCAGAGCTTTGCCACCTTAACACAGTCCTTCAGAATTTCTCTCTCTCGTTGGCAAGGTGTCCTTCCTCTGCAGCCGTCATGCTCAAACAATCAGTTACATTATACGCTGTACGAAGGGACAGGGTCCCTAAAAGCAACAGTAAAATTCATGACAAAATTTGGTTCATCAGTCTAGGCGGGGATCAGTGAGAGAGAGAGTTACATCCTGAATCCATCTTCTCCATGGTCTTCCTCTTCCTCTCTTATGGGATGTCTCCTTCCATATGGTCTTCTCCAGTCCCTCGTGTCTCTTTATATGTTCAAAATATTTTAATTTTCTCAATATTATTTGTAGCATTAGCCAGTTTTCTTTGATTTTGCATTCTTTTGGATAGATCTATTTGTTCTCTTCTCTGTCCTTGATATAATGAGGACTCTCCTGTAGCACTGATATCCAAAACCAGATATATGTTTTTCCACCGCCTTGTTAAATGTCCAATACTATATACATTATAAATACTTCATAACATTGTGTCGGAATGTTAAGTTCACAATTACTTGTTTGATCATTGAAGACAAAGAATAATAAAAAAGAAACATTACTGAAGATTTCAAAGAATGTGTGTGGGTCTAATAATCTAGTTATATCAAGTAAAGTAGTAAAGTAAATCAACTCATTTTCATACCATGAGGAATTTTGGGAATACTGTGTTAGACATGTATTTTTCATTGAACCTCTGTACACGATTGGTGATACGGTCAACATTACATCCGCTGTCTTTACTTACAAGTGCTTTTTTTTGGTGTACCCCAATGAGGCTGGGTCGACCTTAGAGCCATTACGTAAGAAAAAAATCCACTTCCACTGTGGAATTGGGACTGGCCAAGAAGCATATACACTAACCACTACTCTATCCCGGTTCTACTGTCACTGAAACTGTTTCAGTTATTATCTTCTAAATTACATAGGGACTTCGACGGTGCTACGTAGTTCGCGCACTGTCGCTGAGATGTTCCTGTGGGAGAAAGAGATGAGTGCACACATGGCTAATCATCGACGTGCAATAATGATAGTAGCATCAATCAATCAATCAATCAATCAATCAATCAATATTATCATTGACATGACTTCACCTCCATATCGCTTGTGTAAAGACATCGCTCTGTGCGTAGCGGATACCAACGACACCAACGACACCAACATAGCTACATATAGGTTCCAAGTGGCGGCACAGCGCCTCAGTGGACGCTGAAGTCTTCTAGGAGGTCGATAGTGGGGTCAGAAGCATTTGGGTGGAGTTCAGGCGATTAGGGATCGGTGGCACCTTATGAAAGAAATTAATAACACATATATTTTAAAATAAATTATTTTCGTGATTTTGCGATTGAATAGTCATTTACAATTTAAATTCTGCATTTTAATTAATCTTATGCCCGTCTTAGACGATCAATTTTTCCATCAATTTTCTATTTCATGCATATAATCATTTGAAAATTGACCAAGTAGGACAGAAATATATATCAATGTTCTATATCAAAGAGAAAAGATATCCCGTATATATTTGTATGTGGGAGGCTGTTATAATTAGGAGGAGGGGCGTTACAAAGTTTATGTCGTCAAAGTGGGTGGTGGCCCCAAACAAGTTTTGGAGCCTATGATAAAGGTTAAAGAATATTAAACATATCACATATCACATTAAACATATATCAATTGCTTAAAACACATAACTTGAGAATAGTAGACATGGAAATTTGAAGAGAGATTTAGAATTAACTGAAATGGTGGTTATTATATGTTGACACGATAATCGGTGAAACAGCGACTCATAGATTATTGAAATCTGAGATATATCATAAGACTAGTAGGATGGGGTTGCATGTCAGACGTTATCATACAGCTACAAGAACTATCATATGAATAAAACTGAACTTTCAATGAAGCTACGGAATCTCTCTCCGTAGTCGATAATTTTAACAGATCCGAATAAGAAGCATGTATGCAGAAACATACGTAGAGAGGTGATAGTGAGTAAGAAGCATGTATGCAGAAACGTACGTAGAGAGGTGATAGTGAGTAAGAAGCATGTATGCAGAAACGTACTAAGAGAGGTGATAGTGAGTAAGAAGCATGTATGCAGAAACGTACTAAGAGAGGTGATAGTGAGTAAGAAACATGTATGCAGAAACGTACGTAGAGAGGTGATAGTGAGTAAGAAACATGTATGCAGAAACGTACGTAGAGAGGTGATAGTGAGTAAGAAGCATGTATGCAGAAACGTACGTAGAGAGGTGATAGTGAGTAAGAAACATGTATGCAGAAACGTACGTAGAGAGGTGATAGTGAGTAAGAAGCATGTATGCAGAAACGTACGTAGAGAGGTGATAGTGAGTAAGAAACATGTATGCAGAAACGTACGTAGAGAGGTGATAGTGAGTAAGAAGCATGTATGCAGAAACGTACGTAGAGAGGTGATAGTGAGTAAGAAGCATGTATGCAGAAACGTACGTAGAGAGGTGATAGTGAGTAAGAAGCATGTATGCAGAAACGTACGTAGAGAGGTGATAGTGAGTAAGAAGCATGTATGCAGAAACGTACGTAGAGAGGTGATAGTGAGTAAGAAGCATGTATGCAGAAACGTACGTAGAGAGGTGATAGTGAGTAAGAAGCATGTATGCAGAAACGTACGTAGAGAGGTGATAGCGAGTAAGAAGCATGTATGCAGAAACGTACGTAGAGGGTGATGCCAGAAGGTACACAGGAGAAATGCCAAGAGCAGCACCGTAACCTCTATATGGTCTTTGTCGATCTGACAAAGGTTTTCGACACGTTAACAGGGAGGGTCTATGGAAGATCATGGAAAAATTTGGATGCCCAAGGAAATTCATCAAGATCGTCCAACAGTTTCACGAGGGCATGATGGCACGTGTACTTGACGAAGAGGAGCTGTCGGAAGCCTTCCATGTCACCAACGGCGTCAAACAGGTCTGTGTACTGGCCCCAACACTCTTCAGCATGATGTTTGCTGCCATGCTCACGGATGTCTTTTGGGAGGGCGACGAACATGGGGTAAAGATTAGATACAGGACAGACGGTAACCTATTCAATCTTCGGAGGTTAAAATCCTCCACCAAGGTAAAAGAATCAACTATCTCCAACCTGTTGTTTGCTGATGACTGTGCCCTCGCTACCAACTCTGAGGAAGAAATGCAGACTTACATGGACAAGTTCTCAATGGCCTGTGATAGGTTTGGCCTCACCATTAACACCAAAAACAGAGGTCATGTTCCAGCCGCCCCTAGAGAACAGTATTACGATCCAGTCATCAACATTAAACACCAGCGTCTCCAGTCAACGGACAACTTTGCTTATCTTGGCAGCCTCCTATCCAGATCGGCAAACATAGATTCTGAGGTCCACAATAGGATATCCAAAGCCAGTGCTGCGTTCGGAAGGTTACGTGTCACTGTGTGGGAACGGAAGGGGATAAGCATAGTCACAAAGCTGAAAGTTTACCAGGCCATAGTGCTAACAACGCTGCTGTACGCAAGCGAGACATGGACAGTGTATAGCAGACACGCAAGAAAATTAAACCATTTCCACACAAGCTGTCTACGCAGAATACTAAAAATAAACTGGCAGGACAAAATTCCAGACAGCGAAGTCCTCACAAGAGCAAAGATCCCAAGCGTCAACACCCTGTTGCAGAAGGCCCAACTGAGATGGGTCGGTCACGTTGCTCGAATGCCTGATAAACGCATCCCAAAACAGTTGATGTATGGCGAGCTTGAAGGGGCAGACGTTTAGCAGGTGGACAGAAAAAACGCTTTAAAGACACTCTTAAAGTGTCTCGAAATGCTTCGATATAGACAATACGTGCTGGGAATCCCTTGCGCAAGATCGCCAAATGTGGCGCTGTAACAACAAAGAGGAACCCGAATAGCTGAGAATCATCGTATTGTTGAGTCACATAGAAAACGAGCAGCGCGAAAAGACAGAGCACACAACACGCACATGTCTAACCTTGATCATGTATGCCCCACCTGTGGTCGGGGATTCTGTTCTAGGATTGGACTCTACAGTCACCTCCGCACACACCAGAGAGGTGCAACAGTACACGTCTGAGATTGTTGTCATCATCGCTTGCGATGAACGGCTATTAAGAGAGGTGATAGTGAGTAAGAAGCATGTATGCAGAAACGTACGTAGAGAGGTGATAGTGAGAAGGTGAAAAAAAGAACGATGAGCGCTGGAAAGAGTTCAATGATGGTTTGCTGTAGGTGTGTACTATATAGTGTCAGTTCCTTCCTCTGTACGTTGTATAATCTCTTTATTACAGTTTAATAAGCAGATGTGTATACATTACTCACACAATGACGAATGTGAAGACTGACAAACGATGTTGACAAAACCCCAGAAATGTACAAACAAATTTATATAACAAAATAAAATATCACCAGTCGTCTCTGCTTTCTCTCGCTCTGTCTCTTCTCTCTTTCTCTTCTCTCTCTTCTCTCTCTCTCTCTCCTCCTCTCTTTCTTCTCTCTCTCTCTTTCTCTTTCTCTCTCTCTCTCTCTTCTCTCTCTTTCTCTCTCTCTCTCTCTCTCTCTCTCTCTCTCTCTCTCTCTTCTTTCTCTCTCTCTTTCTCTCTCTCTTTCTCTCTCTCTCTTTCTCTCTCTATCTTTCTCTCTCTCTCTTTCTCTCTCTCCGTGATCATAATGCTACTCACTCAAACGATCACATTTAAGTTTCCGAACATCAGTTCTAAAACTCACTGCTTGGTCTAACGTTTCTTATCAATCTCAGTCTATTTCTTCTCGATCTTCTGTCCCAACAAGGATATGTAGATCTAACTTGCCCTGTTCATCTAGATCTATCTATATAAATCGGTCTGTCTAGATCGTTATATCTAAATAGATCTATCTAGATTTTAATGGGTCTATATCTGATCTCCATGTCTATCTAAATATGGGTACAAAGATGAAGGATTGATTTCATTGTACCGTGTTTTCCTATGGTTCTATCTCTCTCGGCAGAAATGGTCCGTCACCTGCGGAGAGTGTTGCACAAAGCGCGAACTCCGTAGCTCTAGCAGCAGTCCGAGGAGTCTTCAGAGAAGAAAATGCACATGTCCGGATTCGAAAATGCACAGTCCGGATTCGAACCTACAACCTTCAGAACGCCATGCAATCGTCTCAAACACTTTGCCATAGAGACACCCATGTATGTCGACCCTTGCGTGACTTTCATTTTCCTCGTTATAGATCTCAATACATATCCTCAATGGTTATAATAATGACACTTCCTCACAGTCTTTAATAATAACACTTCCTAGATTTATTATGAAATAGTGTGAGATGAACACTTCTTCTATATCT
The DNA here is from genome assembly GCA_020796225.1 of Arion vulgaris. Taxonomy (NCBI): domain Eukaryota; kingdom Metazoa; phylum Mollusca; class Gastropoda; order Stylommatophora; family Arionidae; genus Arion; species Arion vulgaris. Next base: position 35,133,399 of record CM036759.1, read on the forward strand.
CATAGAAATAACACTGTACCTAATTTATCATCTATCTTTAATCGAGAGTATTTAAACGTGACGTCGTGGCCTAGGGGTTAGTGACTCTGTCTATTACCCTGACGTTCTGAGTTCGAATCACGCTGCGGACAGTTTGCTTGCAAATTGTTTCCGTTGATTTTAACAAAGGACGATGGCGCCACCCGTCCAGAAAGCAATGGCAAACTACTGAACGTATAAGTGGTGCCTAGAAAATCAACGACTGTTTACTGTGGTTGATGGCTCCGTCCTTTGGGATATGCCACGATTTTCATTTCATTTAAACGTGGTGCGTGTCTGTTCACCCTCTGGCACTTTATCTTCGTCTACTAACGCAGTAATGAAGCCTGTCTGTGTTCCCTGCTACAAGATTACAACTGAAGTAGATACATCAAAATTGATGAGAAAGAGAGGTGTTTGAAAAGAATAGTGGGACAAGTAGGGAGGGACGCCAGAGAGAACAGTTTATATAAATATGTCACCGGAGTACGACTGTAACAATCAGCATGCACTCCTTACGCTATATGTTGAAGGAGATTGTGTACCTACTGGCAGGCTCGATGTGTACTGATAACAGAGATAGAACTCCTACTCAGAGATCGAAGACTCGGTCAGTCTTCTTCTACTTCTTCCAACGCTCCATATCGACCACTTGTCAACCACTTTTTGTGATTTGTATGTGATCCGAGCTTAAGAGCAATTGTATGTTGTGTCAGTTATGTGCCTACAAGTAGGCCAGCACATCCGATTTCTGCGACGCTTTTTATTTACTAGGGTAGTTTTCTTGACCTCTACCTTGGTCACCTCTTTCGACATGCCTTGTAGGTCGCACTGTAACTATTCTCTGCTCCCCTTGAGAGTCCCGGAAATACGCTGGTGAACGCGGTCAATAAAGTGACACAATACAGCATACAGGAGGATCAGGGAACCTGCTCTGACCAATATCCTACTTGACTTTCCCGTGTTGAACCTAGAAACATACTATATTGCTGCATTCTGGCAATGTGAGTAAGGATAGGATCGATATAAGTAAGATTCTGCTAGCTGCAGTAGTAGTGTAATGTACAGCATCTCCTAGTATAGATTTGCTTGCATCATCATCATCAAGTAACTTGCCGTGAGCAGAACTTTGCTACCATAACAGTCCTTCGAAATTTCTCTCTTATAGGCCAGATGTCTCACCTCTGCAGCCTTCATGCTCATTAATTACACTCTGAATCCAACTTCATTGTGATTTTCCTCTTCTTCTTTTGCCAGTAATAATAATAATAATTCCTCTCGTACCGTTATACGTTACATATGGCCTGCAAAACAATTTCTCAATACCACTCTATCCTGGACAGCTAGCTCAATCTCCTCCATGGAACCGAGACCGATTTTTCTTGCCTCTCTCAGCAAAGTTCGTTTCAGGGTCTCCTTAAGTCTACCGCTCTTTCTTGAACCCTCCACATCCCACTTCAATGCCCGCTTTGATATTCTTTAATCATTTCTTCTCCTGGTGTGTCCAATATATCTCCATCTATTATACCAGACACACAATATTTAGAGTTCAAATGCAACCCATATTTGTCCAATGCTTAGAAAACGAAGTGAAATTGTGTCCATGACATATATTTCTGCCGAGTCATCGAATTTTTGTCAAAATAACGAGGCACTGCTAGTTTCCCAGGCTTGGCTTGCTAGAATGATGGATGTTAAACATTATTTTTCTCAGCAGCAACATGATTTCTGTTCTTCCTGGAATGAAATTAGGATGGTCTGTCGTGGGTCAGTGTATGGATGGATAGATATATATATAGTTCGACGGGTGCTTTGAAAGATACATAGACAAACCGGAAAAGGGACGAATATAATAATATTTAGAGAGAGAGAGATAGATAGAGAGAAGAGAGAAGAGATAAGAGAAGAGAGAGAGAGAGAGAAAGAGAAAGCTTGCGAGCGTCAGGAAGAAGCAGTTATTTGAAGTGATAATCTTGTTGTAGTTGCATGTTGTTGATGAGTTGCTGAAGTTAGTAAACAAAGTGGCGGTCGGAAACATAAATCAATAGTTTGACTACATTTAAACGCTACAGTACAGATGACGACACACTAATCTCATGATCTGACTCTTGGAGGGCGAGTGTGCGAGAAAAGAGAGAAACATACTGTCAGAGTAGTAGCGAGAGAAGGAGAAAGTATACAACGAGATAAAAGAGAAGTTTTCTTTTCTCTAACCTTGTTTTACCTCACAGCGTCAGGATAAGAAGAAATTTAAAGAACGGGTTTTTGTATGCGCTTCATAAGCAGTGCTTTTCGCCGCCTTTGTTTACCTCTAAAATCCACATTTTGAGTGGACGGCATTTTTCTTTGTATGATTGCTCTTTGAGGCGCACTGTCTGTTGGTAATCTGCTTATGTGGTCGAAAAAAGTAGCAGGGACATAGAGTAACGATACGTGAGAGTAAGATATTTAGTGGTATAGAGAGAAAGTACCAGAAATAGACAAAACAGAGTGAAAGAAAAAAAGTGTGTTATCATTGAAAGAGATTTAGAAGTAGTGCAAAAGCGAAGGAGAATCATAACAATAGTAAAGTATAAAAAGCTAAGTGTCTAAAGGGAAAGGATTGACATTATAACACCGGGTTTCTCCATATGGCCCCGTCCCTGTTAGCAGAAATGACACGCCGTCTGTCGAGAGTGTTGCACAAGCACGACCTTGCAGCAACATCAAAATCCTAGAGATCTCAGGAAAAAATTGCACATGTGACTCGGTCCGGGTTGGAACTCACAACCTTCAGAACGACAGATAGACGTCTTAACCACTTTGAAATAGAGACTCTTTAGAAAGAGAGTAACAAGTGGAGATATTGTAAGAAAAGATAATAAGGAAGAAGGTAACAAAGAGTTTGAGAATTCGAGATGCCCGAGTGGTTACCGGGCCCAAATTTGGGGTGTACAGAATAGAACCACTGTTACCTGCCACGCATGTCGTAAGAGCCGACAAATGGAGGTCTGGCTGAAATCGGATGCATATGTCCTAAACGTGTAGAAGTTTAGGGCCTACCAAACCAATGTGCAACGTATACACCTTCTTGGTAAAGATCAAACATATCACAAAGAGTGATTAAAATTGGTCGTAAAGAACGAACGCGAAGAAGAAGAATTCGAGAAATTGAGTAAAGGTACAGAGAAGTGAGAGAAAGTACAGAGAGTGAGAGAGAGAAGAGAGAGAGAGAAAGTAAAGAATAATAGAGAAAATTAGATAAGAAATGAAGGCTATGAGAAGAAGGAAGCGACGAAAAAAAGCCGAAGGATTGACTTCATTGCACCCGGTTTTACAACATATGGCTCGGTTACTCTCCGCAGAAATGGCTCGCCACCTGCCGAGAGCATTGCACAAAGCACGAACTACATAGCTCCGGCAACAATCCTAGGGGTCTGTAGAAAAAACAAAACACCCGTGAACAGAACTGTGCGGTCCAAATTTGAACCTTCGACTCACAAGGTAAGGGTTTAACCACTTAGCCTCAGAGAACCAAGTGACAGAGACAATGAAAGAATACGAGAAAGAATACTGAGAATTAATAGAGAAAAAGTAAGACTGATAGAGAGAAGAGAGAGTAAGAGAGAGAGAGAAGACAAGAAAGAGAGAAAGAGACAGAGAAAGAGAAAAAGAAGAGAAGAAAAAAGAAAAGAGAGAAGAGAAAGAGAGAGAGAGAGAGAAGAGAAAGAGAGAGAGAGAAAGAAGAGAAAGAAAGAGATAGACAGAGAAGAGAAAATATAGAAAGAAGGAGAAAGAGAGAAGAGAGAGAAGAGAGAAGAGAGAGAAAGAGAGAAAAAGGAAAGAGAGAGAGAGAAAATAGAAGAAGGAGAGAAAGAGAGAGAGAGAGAGAAAGAGAGAAAGAGAAGAAGAGAGAGAAGAGAAAACAGAAAGAAGGAGAGAAAGAGAGAGAGAGAAAGAGAGAAAGAGAGAAAGAGAGAAAGAGAGAAAGAAAGAGAGAAAGAGAGAAAGAGAGAGAGAGAAAGAGAGAAAGAGACAGAAAGAGAGAGAAAGAGAGAAAGAGAGAAAGAGACAGAAAGAGAGAGAGAGAGAGAGAAAGAGAGACAGAAAGAAGGAGAGAAAGAGAGAAAGAGAGAGAGAGAAAGAGAGAAAGAGAGAAAGAGAGAGAGAGAGAGAGAAGAGGCAGAAAAAGGGAGAGAAAGAAGAGAGAGAAAGAGAAAGAGACAGAGAAAGTGAGAGAAAGAGAGAGAAAGAAACACGTGTATACAAATCTCTCTAATACAGACAAGTGCTAAAATCGATATGTGTCGCATGAATATTGAAATGATGAGAATGTAAACAATGAGTTGTCACTGGGACATGTTGTCACGTGATCACAGAACTGTACAATTGCCGTGTGAAGTGTTATTATTCTGTCTCGTTACGTTTGTTAGTTCATTAAAAACTGTCGTTACTGCCTGTAGTACGCTTTTAGGCGTGTAGGACAAGTGGGACGAAGCCTGAGAAATTTAATGGACGCATGGCTAGTGCAGTCGCCGCGAAGCTCTTCAGGTTAGGATTTTTCATTTATGCCCGAACAGAAAAAAAATCATTGACCTTACCGTGAACTGAACACGGATCTCCAGTATGGGAGCCACGCTCTAATTCATTCGACCAGACGTTCCCCTGAGAGCAGCGGTAGCGTAGTTGTTAGTGAACTCGCTTCTCAAGGCTGGTGGTCTGGGTTCAACTTCAGCAGTGCGCGTGGAATTTTTCCCGACCGCGACGTCTCTCAGGTCGACCCAGCCTCAACTGGGTACCAGACATGCTCTGGGAAAGTAAAGGCGGCCGGCGTGATGCTGACCACATCACCCATCGTGTGCCGACGGTTAATGAAAAATACAGGCTTAACACTGTATTGCCCTATATACCATAAGGTATAAAAGGGTTCCTTTACTTACTAGACGTTCCCCTGCTAGCTCATTTCATTTGAAAAATAATTCTTGTAGCCTTTTCAGACTTTAGGATAGGAGGTGCTTATCACTTTTAATTTCTAGGCTCTAGTGTGTAGAAGGTCGGAGGGCCAATTTCTTTCCTCTCGTGTGGAGAGTCGAGTGTGCGATTGAAACTATAACCCTCTTGTGCCCGAGTCGATAGGTGAAAGCTTATGCATTGCGCTAATCCGTCCCGCCATTACGCTAATCCGTCCCGCCATTACGCTAATCCGTCCCTAGCATCATTACGCTAATCCGTTCCGCCATACGTATCGTTTCACGATAGTTAATTACTTACCTAAATACGAATTAAAACGAAATATCATCATCAGGTGCCGTGTCGACTGGCGTAGGCGATCATGGATCTCCATAAATCTCTGTCTTTGTTGTTTGTTATCATCTCAGATGCTGACGTGCCATGAAGTCAGACTATTCAACATTTTATTTCTCCGTCTTCCTCTGTCTCGTCTACCTTCAATTTTACCGGTTGTCAATGTGTTCTAACCTCCCATCCTGTCACATGCCCGAAAAATGAGGACTGCCTCTTTCTTATATTGATGATAAACTTTCTCTGTGTCTTAATCTCATTCAACACCTCAACATTAGCCATTTTAGCAGTCAATTGAATTCTCATCATTCTTCTGTTAAACCACAAAATATATTCTTTTTAAAACAATATTAGGTTGTAAAACTGACAAGAGATCTAGAAACAGAAATTTGAATGTTTAAGCTGTATTCTGATACTCTGAGGGCTACACAAGATGTACATGTGAGTTCTTGTAGAAGTTTCATTTGTTATGAGGCATGACAAAAATGAAGAAGTGGCTTTATTTCAAATATTGTTAAATGTACACATTGATGATCAAAGGAGAGATACAAGGGAAAGAGTGTTGAATATAGGAAATAGTTTATTTTAAATAAAAATGTGAGACAGATTAGAGCGATGTGTAATGAGCTCGCTTGTCGTGTTGGGCCACAGCCAACTATAAACTTATAGGCCTGCGGACTCAGGTAAAAATTATGGGAAATAAGACCCAACCGGTCACGTGACCTCGCATTTCAGTATTGTTATATATAGACGAATTTATTTTAAAATCAATACAAAATGCTAAATCAAAATTATATTATGCAACAAGTTCAGTTTAACAATAAGGAATATCAATATTATCAATATTTTTCCCCAATAAATAACCATAGACACACAGAATTGAGTAAAATTGCAAAAACAATCTTGCAGTGTTCTATCAAACATACATAAATTCCAGCCTCTCAACTGAAACTAGGTCAGGGGTTTCCCCGTGAGTCTGCAGGCCCATAAGTCTATAGTTGGCTGTGGTCGGGTACAACGGAGCTATAGATTCATTTGCCCCATCCGACGTGCCAGACGTGAGTAGAAGAATTGGTGCTCCTACCTTATGCATACTTGGTTTATAAATATGAAGTGACATTCGTACTGTCTGTAAAGGCTCTGATACATAATTTTATTTTCAAAGACATTTCCAATGACAGTATTTATACATGAATATAATCAAGATATATAGATGCGATAATGTAGCAGTTAGGGAACTTGCTTCGTAGGCGCGTGGTCCCAGGATAAAATTTCACAGCGAGAATGGGATGTTTGTACACACGTAACTTTTCTCAGGTTGACCAAATCTCAATTAGGCGTGAGAGAAACATTGGAAATCAAAAACAACCGGCGTGATATTGACCACAACCCCCATCGCGTGCCGTTAATTAAAAAAATAAACGAGCATAGCCGGGTAGTTCCCAGCATATCTTACCGTATGAAAACGAGTCGTTTACTTTGCTTACAATATATTCATCATTTCGATTCTCGTTACCTATATGAACAATATTATACGTTAACACAAAGAACGATCAATAATAACATGCTACTTTGATATTTATTGCCTTTATGAAGATAAGGTCTGGAGACTTTCTATAGACACCAATAAGAAAATTCCATAGTATGGAGCCAGCCTGGTAATTTGTGCATCGTCTTCTAACTAGAACGGTTTTCCACACATTCAAGCTTCATCATGCGGGGATAAAATATAGAGAGTTATATATATATATCAGAACTAAGTTGTTTAGCATTGTTTAGTTTTGTTAGAGAGGGGACGAAGCTGGAAAGTTTAGTTCAGTCAGAGAATGAACGAAGCTGGAGAGTTTAGCTTAGTTAGAGAATGAACGAAGCTGAAGAGTTTAGCTTAGTTAGAGAGGGGACGAAGCTGAGAGTTTAGTTTTGTTAGAGAGGGATGAAATTGGAGAGTTTAGTTTGTTAGAGAGGGACGAAGCTGGAGAGTTTAGTCTAGTTAGAGAATGAACGAAGCTGGAGTGTTTATTAGTTAGAGAGATGGACAACTGGAAGTTTGGTTTAGTTAGAAGATGGACGAAGCTGGAGAGTTCAGTTTAGTTAGACGAGAGGGACGAATCTGGAGAGTTTAGTTTTGTTAGAGAAGAGACGAAGCTGGAGAGTTTAGTTTAGTTAGAGAGAGGGACGAATCTGGAGAGTTCAATTTAGTTAGAGAGAGGGACGAATCTGTAGAGTTCAGTTAGAGAGGGACGAATCTGAAGAGTTCAGTTAGAGAGGGACGAATCTGGAGAGTTTAGTTTAGTTAGAGAGGGACGAATCTGGAGAGTTTAGTTTAGTTAGAGAGGGACGAATCTGGAGAGTTTAGTTTAGTTAGAGAGGGACGAATCTGGAGAGTTTAGTTTGGTTAGAGAGGGACGAATCTGGAGTGGTTGTATTTTGAGAAAGGAATTAGACTGTTGAACTTAATTTAGGTAAAAAACCCCCACAAGTTTAGAAAAGTTTGGCTTAACATCAATAATGAGAAAACTGAAATATTGTAACCACCTTCTTTTGGTAATTGGTTATTGGTTATAGAACCGACGTCATTACACTCTGGACAGACCCATAGGTGCTCAGTCTCTCCCAACAGATGTCGAAGAGTTTATATACTGATGGTTTCTGAAGCTTGCTGGTTAAACCACAGACAACTCTAGATAACTAGGCCAGGCAACTGACCGGAGATTCCTTGACCTAGATCAGAAAAGGGGTCTGGAAATTACAGATTTTTGATAGAACACTGCACCTATTTTTGCAATTTTACTCAATTCTGTGAGTCTATGGTTATTTATTGGTGAAAAATATTCATAATATTGATATTCCTTATTGTTAAACTTAATTTGTTGCATAATATAATTTCGATTTAGCATTTTGTGTTGATTTTAAAATGAATTCGTCTATATACACCAATACTGGAATGTGATGTCACGTGGTATAGTTGTGGTCTGATTTCTCATAATTCTTACCTGATTCCGAACGCCCATAAGCTTATAGTTGTCTTTGGTTAAACACACTACTGACTCTGCTACTCAGGCATCCAGTTCTACTTGTAGAACGGGTAACTCCAAACTCATTAAATCGCTTGATCGATTCAACATCTAGTGTCCTCATCCTACAGGCAGTGGTGAAGAAACCGAAGAACATCTTCCTTATTTATATTCAATATCCGACAACAACTGCTGTGGATGCAAGCCTGTCCGCTCTGTCACGGCCGCCAACACCCGCATGCCCTCTTCTGGCAAACAGATATTGAATAAAACATAGTAGTAAACGGTGTGAGACTGTAGATTGTACAGATTTATATTTCGCAGCAGTATACTTTCCCTAAATGTAAACCATTGATGATGAAATAATCACCAAGGTCTCCAAGTCCAGCAGCACTTATAGCAAATCACATACAAGTGTATGCCACAGAAATCCTTAACCTTTCAAGGCTGAAGGGTGTATAGAGCTGTTATACTTTCTCATTACTGTTGTATTCTTTTGAAACACAGACAATGTATTAGCGACATTATAGAAAATGGTATCACTTCCATACAGGCTGTCAAAAATAGTCAAACTTTGTCAGTTGCGTAAAGGTAAACAGCACTTGAATGGAACCCGCATGGGAAACGGAAAAGAAGGCCCATAAAAAGACTAGGAAGCGGAGTTTTTTTTTTGGAAGAACTGAAAGACGTTTGACTATCCTGGGAACCCTAAAGAAAACACAAAGAGACATGGAAAAGTGAAGACAACTGTCGTGCGGAGATAAATAAGTATAACGATTCCACTGTGATCAAAAAGTTTTTCAAATACCCACACAAGATCTCACTAAAACATTCACTATCAGCACTGAAACGTGGGAGGCTGCTGCACATGATTACAAAACAACTTGGCGTACATTACTTTATACATAGTTTGGTCATAGTTAGGCTACCGTACTGACACCACAGCACTCACCGCAGACCCTTAGTTGCTCAGTCATTCCTAGCAGTTATCGAAGAGTATGCATACTGATGGTTCCCGAGACTCTCTGGTTAAACACACTTCTCACTCTGCCTCTCAGGTATCCAGTTCTACTTGTACAACGGGTAACTTCGAGCTGTTTAAGTTGTTGGATCGATTCAACATCTGTTTTATTGTCGTCATCCAACAAACAGTCGCGAAGAGACCGAAAAACATTCCATCTTCAACTCCCCAACAATACAGAAATGACATCTCAACGAATTGAGAGTCCTCCTAAAAAGGAGTTTCGGGGTTGTGAATCCCACTCGCTGACCCGATTTAGAGAGATTAGAGTGTCGACATTGGTACAGCCCGAAAAGAACGACATACCAAATATTAAAACGATTGATTAATCAACATCGAACTGGCTCGCTGGGCCGCTGGACGCTGCTGGATTTGTTGAGGTGGGAATCGGAGCACCTGGACATGTCCGGATTGCTATGATGATAGTTCTCGTATAACTGATAATTGAATTTAAGAGAACAGATAGAGGTCAAAGAGAAGTAACCATTGATAAATACTGTATTTTATCGATAATTTGTCGATTTATCTTTAGACAAAACTGAGATATTATAGAATGGAACGATTTTAAAAGTAGTAATACATCATCTAGTTAGAGATCTTGTATCATAGTTTCTACATGATCATGAAAGTAATAGTTCTATAGGGGATATACAGGGTGTTCAACTTAAAAGCAGCATATGAATGGAGCTAATCTGGCATATATGTATGGAAATGAGAAGGTTCAGTTATGACGTAGTATAGGTCAAGGTTGTGTGATGGTGTGTAATTGTAGTGCGGGAAGGGGGATGAACAAATGTGACGTAGGACGAGCTAGTCAGAACGGGTTTAAATAGTAAATAAACACAACGTGATAGATTATCTGGCAAATTTCGATTTGTCAATAACTACATGTGAAATGCGTTGCCTGCGAAAAGTTACCAACAACACAAGAAAAGACAGAATCACCAACATCAGCATCAGAAAGAAAGTTGGCACAAAACCGTGCTTGAACTACATAGATAAACAAAAATGAAGTGGTTTGGCCACTTAATAAGAATGCATCCAAACTCCAAAGTATACAGAGTCTTCTACAACAGAACATCGGGAAAGAAGGCAAGAGGAAGACCACGGAAAAGATGGTTAGATGGCGTAGCAGAATCCTGTGAAAAAGCAAAGATAACAATCACACAAGCCACCAGAACAGCGCAAGACAAAAACAGAAAACCACGACAATGGGCAACAACCCGGTAGCAGTGTGACGACAAAAGAAAGAAGAAGAATGGGGCTGCAATTATCTTTAACACCCTGTAGAACATTCTAGACATATATGATTCAGTTTGCTAGCAAACACGATCTAGAAATATGATTAATTGATTGATTGATTGGATCATCATCTTTACACTTGGGTGAATAATTACGTGCGCTCCAATCTCTTCCTTATACATGAAGATCTCAGTGGCAATGTAGCTTCAATCTCTTCCTTATACATGAAGATCTCAGTGGCAATGTAACTCCAATCTCTTCCTTATACATGAAGATCTCAGTGGCAATGTAACTATGTAGCACCGTCACGGATTTCTGGTGTAGTTTTAAAGATAGTGAAATTTGTGTAGTAAAGGAATTTGGTTTTAATCTTCTAATAAATGTTGCAGCTTAATCTTCTAATGAATGTTGCAGCTTAATCTTCTAATGAATGTTGCAGCTTAATCTTCTAATGAATGTTGTAGCTTAATCTTCTAATGAATGTTGTAGCTTAATCTTTTAATGAATGTTGCAGCTTAATCTTCTAATGAATGTTGTAGCTTAATCTTCTAATGAATGTTGTAGCTTAATCTTCTAATGAATGTTGTAGCCTAATCTTCTAATGAATGTTGCAGCTTAATCTTCTAATGAATGTTGCAGTCTAATCTTCTAATGAATGTTGCAGCTTAATCTTCTAATAAATGTTGCAGCTTAATCTTCTAATGAATGTTGCAGCTTAATCTTCTAATGAATGTTGCAGCTTAATCTTCTAATGAATGTTGTAGCTTAATCTTCTAATGAATGTTGCAGCTTAATCTTCTAATGAATGTTGCAGCTTAATCTTCTAATGAATGTTGCAGCTTAATCTTCTAATGAATGTTGCAGCTTAATCTTCTAATGAATGTTGTAGCTTAATCTTCTAATGAATGTTGTAGCTTAATCTTTTAATGAATGTTGCAGCTTAATCTTCTAATGAATGTTGCAGCTTAATCTTCTAATGAATGTTGTAGCTTAATCTTCTAATGAATGTTGCAGCTTAATTTTCTAATGAATGTTGTAGCCTAATCTTCTAATGAATGTTGCAGCTTAATCTTCTAATGAATGTTGTAGCTTAATCTTCTAATGAATGTTGCAGCTTAATCTTTTAATGAATGTTGTAGCCTAATCTTCTAATGAATGTTGTAGCTTAATCTTCTAATGAATGTTGAGCTTAATCTTTAATGAATGTTGCAGCTTAATCTTCTAATGAATGTTGAGCTAATCTTCATGAATGTGAGCTTAATCTTCTAATGAATGTTGCAGCTTAATCTTCTAATGAATGTTGCAGCTTAATCTTCTAATGAATGTTGCAGCTTAATCTTCTAATGAATGTTGTAGCCTAATCTTCTAATGAATGTTGCAGCTTAATCTTCTAATGAATGTTGCAGCTTAATCTTCTAATGAATTATAATGTCTGAATGTTTGCTTAATCTTCTAATGAATGTTGAGCTTAATCTTCTAATGAATGTTGAGCAATCTTCAATGAATGTTTAGCTTAATCTTCTAATGAATGTTGCAGCTTAATCTTCTAATGAATGTTGCAGCTTAATCTTCTAATGAATGTTGTAGCTTAATCTTCTAATGAATGTTGTAGCTTAATCTTCTAATGAATGTTGCAGCTTAATCTTCTAATGAATGTTGCAGCTTAATCTTCTAATGAATGTTGTAGCTTAATCTTCTAATGAATGTTGCAGTCTAATCTTCTAATGAATGTTGCAGCTTAATCTTCTAATGAATGTTGCAGTAATCTTCTAATAATGCTTGCACTAACTTAAGAATGTTGTAGCTTAATCTTCTAATGAATGTTGCAGCTAATCTTCTAGATTAAACTTCAAGAATGTTGCAGCTTAATCTTCTAATGAATGTTGTAGCTTAATCTTTTAATGAATGTTGCAGCTTAATCTTCTAATGAATGTTGTAGCTTAATCTTCTAATGAATTTGAGCTTAATCTTCTAATGAATGTTGCAGCTTAATCTTCTAATTGACTAATTTAGATTCAGCTTAATCTTCTAATGAATGTTGCAGCTTAATCTTCTAATGAATGTTGACTAATCTTCAATGATGTAATATCTTCTAATGAATGTTGAGCTTAATCTTCTAATGAATGTGTGCTAATCTTCTAATGAATGTTGAGCTAATCTTCTAATGAATTGCAGCAATCTTCTAATGAATGTTGCAGCTTAATCTTCTAATGAATGTTGCAGCTTAATCTTCTAATGAATGTTGCAGCTTAATCTTCTAATGAATGTTGCAGCTTAATCTTCTAATGAATGTTGTAGCTTAATCTTCTAATGAATGTTGCAGCTTAATCTTCTAATGAATGTTGCAGCTTAATCTTCTAATGAATGTTGCAGCTTAATCTTCTAATGAATGTTGCAGCTTAATCTTCTAATGAATGTTGCAGCTTAATCTTCTAATGAATGTTGTAGCTTAATCTTCTAATGAATGTTGCAGCTTAATCTTCTAATGAATGTTGCAGCTTAATCTTCTAATGAATGTTGCAGCTTAATCTTCTAATGAATGTTGCAGCTTAATCTTCTAATGAATGTTGCAGCTTAATCTTCTAATGAATGTTGCAGCTTAATCTTCTAATGAATGTTGCAGCTTAATCTTCTAATGAATGTTGCAGCTTAATCTTCTAATGAATGTTGCAGCTTAATCTTCTAATGAATGTTGCAGCTTAATCTTCTAATGAATGTTGTAGCTTAATCTTCTAATGAATGTTGCAGCTTAATCTTCTAATGAATGTTGCAGCTTAATCTTCTAATGAATGTTGCAGCTTAATCTTCTAATGAATGTTGTAGCTTAATCTTCTAATGAATGTTGCAGCTTAATCTTCTAATGAATGTTGCAGTTTAATCTTCTAATGAATGTTGCAGCTTAATCTTCTAATGAATGTTGCAGCTTAATCTTCTAATGAATGTTGCAGCTTAATCTTCTAATGAATGTTGTAGCTTAATCTTCTAATGAATGTTGTAGCCTAATCTTCTAATGAATGTTGCAGCTTAATCTTCTAATGAATGTTGCAGCTTAATCTTCTAATGAATGTTGCAGCTTAATCTTCTAATGAATGTTGCAGCTTAATCTTCTAATGAATGTTGCAGCTTAATCTTCTAATGAATGTTGCAGCTTAATCTTCTAATGAATGTTGCAGCTTAATCTTCTAATGAATGTTGTAGCTTAATCTTCTAATGAATGTTGCAGCTTAATCTTCTAATGAATATTGCAGCTTAATCTTCTAATGAATGTTGCAGCTTAATCTTCTAATGAATGTTGCAGCTTAATCTTCTAATGAATGTTGCAGCTTAATCTTCTAATGAATGTTGTAGCTTAATCTTCTAATGAATGTTGTAGCTTAATCTTCTAATGAATGTTGCAGCTTAATCTTCTAATGAATGTTGCAGTTTAATCTTCTAATGAATATTGCAGCTTAATCTTCTAATGAATGTTGCAGCTTAATCTTCTAATGAATGTTGCAGCTTAATCATCTAATGAATGTTGCAGCTTAATCTTCTAATGAATGTTGTAGCTTAATCTTCTAATGAATGTTGTAGCTTAATCTTCTAATGAATTTTGCAGCTTAATCTTCTAATGAATGTTGCAGCTTAATCTTCTAATGAATGTTGCAGCTTAATCTTCTAATGAATGTTGCAGTCTAATCTTCTAATGAATGTTGCAGCTTAATCTTCTAATGAATGTTGCAGCTAATCTTCTAATGAATGTTGTAGCTTAATCTTCTAATGAATGTTGCAGCTTAATCTTCTAATGAATATTGCAGCTTAATCTTCTAATGAATGTTGCAGCTTAATCTTCTAATGAATGTTGCAGCTTAATCTTCTAATGAATGTTGCAGCTTAATCTTCTAATGAATGTTGCAGCTTAATCTTCTAATGAATGTTTGAAGAGCTTAATCTTCTAATGAATGTTGTAGCTTAATCTTCTAATGAATGTTGCAGCTTAATCTTCTAATGAATGTTGCAGTCTAATCTTCTAATGAATGTTGCAGCTTAATCTTCTAATGAATGTTGCAGCTTAATCTTCTAATAGAATGTTGCAGCTTAATCTTCTAATGAATGTTGTAGCTAAATTTTCTAATAGAATGTTGCAGTTAATCTTTAATGAATGTTGACAACTTAATGTCTTTCAATGAATGTTGCAGCTTAATCTTCTAATGAATGTTGCAGCTAATCTTCTAATGAATGTTGAGCTAATCTTCTAATGAATGTTGAGCTAATCTTCTAATGAATGTTGAGCAATCTTCTAATAGAATGTTGCAGTTATCTGAATGCTTCTAATAGAATGTTGCAGTAATCTCTAATGAATGTTCAGTTAATCTTCTAATGAAGTTGACAGCTTAATTCTAATAGAATGTTCATGAGTAAAATCTTCTAATGAATGTTTAGTAAGCTAATATGACAATTTTAATAAAGTTGAGAAATTCTTCTAATGAAGTTGCGTTAATCTTCAATGATGAGAATGTTTACCAAAGTAATGAAAATTAGTTTATCATAGAAGTATGAGAATTGTTCTAATAGAAGTATGAGAATTTTTAATGAATTTGAGAAATTTTTAATAGAAGTATGAGAATTTTTAATGAATGTGTAGTAATTTCTAATAGAAGTATGAAATTATTTCTAATGAAGTTGCAGTTTAATCTTCTAATGAATATTGCAGCTTAATCTTCTAATGAATGTTGCAGCTTAATCTTCTAAGAATGTTGAGCTTAATCATCTAATGAATGTTGCAGCTTAATCTTCTAATGAATGTTGAGCTTAATCTTCTAATGAATAGTTGAGTAATCTTCTAATGAATGTTGCAGCTTAATCTTCTAATGAATGTTGCAGTTTAATCTTCTAATGAATATTGAGCTAATCTTCTAATGAATGTTGCAGCTTAATCTTCTAATGAATGTTGCAGCTTAATCATCTAATGAATGTTGCAGCTAATCTTCTAATGAATGTTGAGCTAATCTTCTAATGAATGTTGAGTTTAATCTTCTAATGAATTGCAGCTAATCTTCTAATGAATGTTGCAGTTTAATCTTCTAATGAATATTGCAGCTTAATCTTCTAATGAATGTTGCAGCTTAATCTTCTAATGAATGTTGCAGCTTAATCTTCTAATGAATGTTTGTAGCTTAATCTTCTAATGAATGTTGAGCTTAATCTTCTAATAATGTTGCAGTTTAATCTTCTAATGAATTTGCGCTTAATCTTCTAATGAATTTGCAGCTAATCTTCTAATGAATTTGCAGCTTAATCATCTAATGAATGTTGCAGCAATCTTCTAATAAATGTTGAGCTTAATCTTCTAATAAATGTTGTAGCTTAATCTTCTAATAAATGTTGCAGCTTAATCTTCTAATGAATATTGCAGCTTAATCTTCTAATGAATATTGCAGCCTAATCTTCTAATGAATGTTGCAGCCTAATCTTCTAATGCATGTTGCAGCTTAATCTTCTAATGAATGTTGCAGCTTAATCTTGTCAATTTTAAAATGTCAGCAGTTCTTTTACGTGCTCAACTTGAATATGGGATTCAAACGTAAGAGAAATTGTTTACATAGAAGTATGAGAAATTGTTTACATAGAAGTATGAGAAATTGTTTACATAGAAGTATGAGAAATTGTTTACATAGAAGTATGAGAAATTGTTTACATAGAAGTATGAGAAATTGTTTACATAGAAGTATGAGAAATTGTTTACATAGAAGTATGAGAAATTGTTTACATAGAAGTATGCGTTTATCTAGAAGTATGAGAAATTGTTTACCTAGAAGTATGAGAAATTGTTTACATAGAAGTATGAGAAATTGTTTACATAGAAGTATGAGACATTGTTTACATAGAAATAGGAGAAATTGTTTACATAGAAGTAAGAGAAATTGTTTACATAGAAGTATGAGAAATTGTTTACATAGAAGTATGAGAAATTGTTTACATAGAAGTAGGAGAAATTGTTTACATAGAAGTATGCGTTTATCTAGAAGTATGAGAAATTTTTTACCTAGAAGTATGAGAAATTGTTTACATAGAAGTATGAGAAATTGTTTACATAGAAGTATGAGAAATTGTTTACATAGAACTATGAGAAATTATTTACCTAGAAGTATGAGAAGTTGTTTACATAGAAGTAAGAGAAATTGATTGCATAGAAGTATGAGAAAATGTTTATCTTGAAGTATGAGAAATTGGTTACAGAGAATTATGAGAAATTGTTTATCTTGAAGTATGAAAAATTGGTTACATAGAATTATGAGAAATTGTTTAGCTAGCAGTATGAAACATTGATAATCGTAGTTCACTGTTGTTGGTAGTCTCTTTAGATCTGACCAGAAAGTTACAATGTCGAGCACTATTTTTGGGGGTTGTCAATAGTAAAGTTGATAACACACTGCTCTAGTGACCACGTACCGAGGACATTCTGAGGTTCAAGTCCGCCTTGGGCCAAAGTTCCCGGTATGCACACGGAGCGTGGTTGAACTACAGGAAATCCTGATCATTTATTTGGGAATCTAAATTACAAATACCTCTGATATCGGAGTGAGACTCGCCTGATTGTGAAAGTCACTAGTAATAAGTGACCGTATGTGGCCGGGACTCGCAAGGGGAGCAAATCATGGTAATACTGCGACCTATAAGGTATGTCGTAAGAGGCGACTGAGGTAGGGACCTAGGGGAAGCTACTCTAGTAGATAAAAGAGTCGCAGAAATTGGATGTGCTGACCTACTTGTAGGCGAATAACTGGCACAACGTACAATCGATGTTAGGTCCAGATCACATACAAATCACAGAGTGGTTAACAGGTGATCGATATGGAGCGTTCGAAGAATAAGAGCAGTAATAAGGAAAGCAAGCTTTCACGCATAAATCAGTGAGGGGTAACATAGTAGGCGCAATGACTACGCATGAGCTAATAGCATGAGAACGAAAAATAAGTGCTATTTTTATTATAATATTCGCTTTCAGATAACATTTGTCGTTTCTATTATGATCTTTCCCTTTTTGTTCTTATCTCTGCCTGTAAAATTTATTGCTTTGTCTGTTTGTCCTGTATCTTCTTCTTTCTTCTTTTGTCGTTACACTGCTACCGGGTTGTTGCCCAGTGTCGTCACACTGCTACCGGGTTGTTGCCCAGTGTCGTGGTTTTCTGTTTTTGTCTTACGCTGTTCTGGTGGCTTGGGTGATTGTTATTTTTGCTTTTTAACAGGATTCTGCTATGCCATCTAATCATCTTTTCGTGGTCTTCCTCTCGCCTTCTTTCCTGATGTTCTGTTGTAGAAGACCCTGTATACTGTGGAGTTTGGATGCATTCTTATTAAGTGGCCTAAACCACTTCATTCTTTGTTTCTTAATGTAATTCAAGCACGGTTCTGTGTCAACTTTTTTTCTTATGCTGATGTTTGTGACTCTCTCTTTTCTGGTGTTGTTGGTAACTTTCTGTAAGCGCATTTCACATGTAGTTATTTCTTGTGACTGTTTTGCTCTTTGTCCATGTTTAGCTCTGGTAACTGTATGTGTCTTGAAGGTGTATATCAATTCTCTTCAATTTTTTAATGAAATGGTTCTTGTGTGGCTCTCTGTCCTCTTTTTGTGCTACTATTTCTATCTCTCTGTAACAAGTTCGTCAGCTGTTAAACAAGCATCTGTTAATACAATTATCTTTTCCTAGTACAAATGTCGCCAGATTAAGCTTCACTTAACTATGAGTCACACACACGTAACACACACCTAGCTTCAAAGTTGCTAAAACTAACTAAATGAAAGCATGAACAGTGTAAAAAAACAACAGATGCGGTGTATAAAATAAACAAGTAATCGGAGAAGTGAGAACAAATTATGCAGATATTTCAGCTTTCAGTTTATATGTATATGTGGCAATGTACACAGTTTCGCTGTCATATAGTATCTAATATCTAGTGGATTGGACATGTATGTTGTATGCCAGTAGGGGTATTGGCTATCACAGCTCTCAGATGGGCTGCCCTCTTACCCTCTGTGTCTCTTTCGCACCACTGAGCAGACTACGGAACATGTTCTGCAAGACTGTCCCCTGTATGTGCTCCCTAGAAAGAAATGCTGACCCTACAACTCAACACTACATTCAAAACTACATGGCACCAGAGATGAGCTCCAGACAACAGTCGACTTTATAATAAGAACGCGTCTAACGGTATAATCATTAAAATAGCGATCGCAAAGAAGATGGACAGCGGATGGGAAGAGAAGGCCTGGACGTCTAAAAAACATGGAGAAGAACTGTGGAGAGTTGAAGGAGTGGGAACTGACGTGGGAGGCGGTTGGTAGAAAGGCAGCAGAACGGCAACATCGAGAGTCTCTTATGGAAGCCTTATGTGTCATACGGAACACTAAAAGGATATAGATAGATATTATATAGATCGACAACTACTACTGTCTTGTAGTTCGATTGGGGACAATCAAAATCTATCGGAGTAAACCGTACACAAAACTGAATGGCAGGCAAACCAAGTAATCCCAAAAAACTCCGGTAACCTGGACAGATGACGCTCAACAACCCGGGAGGGTAGGTCGTCTAAGGGTCGCTATTCTAAAAGAAAATAGCAACCCTGATACCTTGCAGGTCTGTTGGGGTCAGCAAAAGGTTGACGGAGAGCGAACCCAGTAAACGATGGTTGAAATCGGACACGTCGCCGAAGGACAAACACTAGAGCTTCAAATGATACCAAAGATTGTGACGTAAAACAAACGTTCTTGGCAAAGGCTGTTTATATATCACAAAAAGAATGATCAAAATGGCCGAAAAAGAACGATTGAGAAGAAGAACAAAGAAGAAGAAATCGACAACAAATCGACACTCCCCAAAAAGATTCTTTAACCCTTTCGTCCTTCATCTGATATACTGGCTTGCAGTATTTTTCAGGCGACGCAAAGACATTGTATCTGCTAACTCAGTATACATTACAAAGTAATTGCGCCCGGATGTAAACAATAATTACGGAGTGAAAGAGTTAAAAAAGTGTATTTGTATTTACTGAAACATAAAATGTATGTAGAGAATAGATTACAATTTTTAATTAATTGAAACACCGAGTCGTTGAGAATGTAAAAGAAATTAGGTAAAGAGAAAATAGAAAGAAGAATTCCTAGGGAAAGCTACTCTAGTAAATAAAATGCTGGATTTTAATCGGATGTGCTGGCCTAGTCACCATGGGTGCATAATTTAGCACAACGTATAATCCCTCTTAGGCTCAGATCACATACAAACCACAAAGAGTGGTTTAATAAGTGGTCGATAGGGAGCGTCTGCAGAAGAAGAAAGAAAAAGATAGAAGAAGACAATGAAAAGGCATGTTAGGGAGGAAAGGGCCAAAAAGGGCATATAATCAAGTTTAGGTATGCCATAGATGAGATAAGTTTTAAGGACAATGGGCAAGATAATGAAAGTTAAGACCCTACCAAAATGGTAGAATGAATTCTTAATGTTGAGAATAAGGCAAATTTCCTTAAGTTTTGCATAATTGTCAGTGGTCAGACAGACTTAGCATACTACATGAGCTATAGCTGCAAGGTAATATCTCATTTATTGCTAAATAAGGTAGTGCCAGAGTTAATGAGCTGGCACTGTTCAAGACTCTACTCCACGTCCACATGGGGACTCTGGAAACAGATTGCATGCTGTAGCCTGTCATAGTGGGTAGGTATTGCCTGTTCTATTATACATTCTTGGTAGGACCCACGAGTCTTCTTCTCCTTTTTCTTTGCGTTCGTTCTTTACGACCAATTTTAATCACTCTTTGGGATATGTTTGATCTTTGCCAAGAACGTGTATACGTTTGCACATTGGTTTGGTAGGCCCATAAACGCATAGAATTCTACATGTTTAGGACACGTGCATCCGATTTCAGCTAAACTTCCTTAGTCGCCTCTTACGATATGCGTGGCAGGTAACAGTGGTTCTATTCTGTACACCCCAAAGTTGGGCCCCGGTAACCACTCGGGCGACCCACGAGTCAAATTCTATCTACTTAGCATAGTGCAGATACACCCAACTATACAAACAAATAGACCCACACAACACACACATAGTTAATTGCACGCCACAGCTGTTAGATTCAAAATATGCAGTAACTGTAGTATATATGATTAAATACCAAATATTGATTGAAATACGCCTCTGTGTTACCAGAGCGTTCAAAGGACAAAGAGTAGTAACACTGTCACCTACAAGGCATGTCGTAAGAGGCGACTGAGGTAGGGTCTAGGGAAGCTAACCTAGTAAACAAAAAGCGTCACAGAAATCGAATTTGCTCGACTACTTTTAGGCACATAACAGGTGCAACTTACAATTGCTCTTAGGCTTGAATTACATACACATCACAAGGAGTGGTTAACAAGTGGTCAATATGAACGTCCTAAGAGGAAGAAGAAAAAGAAAATTGAAATAAAAAAATAATTTCTCACTTTTTGTTACATAATCTGTCATTATTTAATTCACTAATCTAAACAATTTAACCCAATTAATTTTTCTGTTATACAGGGATGTAATATTAAAGTAAAAATCATTTATAAGTTACATTAAATCGTAGAAATGTAATGGGGATAGATGAGAAAAGGTATAGTCAGTTGAACAAGATCTGAACATCGATGAACATTGGCTCATAAAACAACATTATGCCTCGGAAACTGAAATATTTCGATCACATTAAGCGTTACAGTGTCTTAGAAAGAAGAATTATGTAAGGACATAGTACTTGAAAAACGAAGTAGGGGATGATGAAAACAACGGTGGCAACAAAATATTAAAGTAATCTTGAAAAAAAAACGATGAGGGAGGCGGGAAAACAGGCAAGCGATAGTCAGTTTTTTGTTCAGTCGGCATGTGATGTGAGCGACGTTCTGCAAAGAGCACACTAAATAAATACATAAGTAGATGGTTAACGCGTACAGAAAATTATAGTAGCACGCTAACACAGCTGTGACATACTACTTACACGGTGTATGCAGGCATAATGTAGTGCTTTCAACTAAATAGACTACACATATGTGTGCCTTGCTGACTCTTCATTGTCATTATATATGTTAGAGAATTAGTCTACTACTTATCGATATAACACTTGAGACATGCTACTCAGATGCTTTCATAATATGGTTTATTATCGAGAATAGTACAGTTTGTATTAAAACTATGACCAATAGCGACAGTGATGTAAAAGTATGAAACTTGTCTTCTAAGGCAGGGCCATTGCCGTACAGAATAAAATTTATATGAGAGCAACATCTAGTATGACAATGAAGTCTAAATTAAGAGCAACATCTAGTATGAGAATGAATACATAAGAGAAACGTCTAGTATGATAATGAATACATAAGAGAAACATCTAGTATGAGAATGAAATCTACACGAGAGAAAAATCTAGAATGAGAATAAAATCATCTACACGAGAGCAGCAGCTAGTACGAGAATGAAATCTACACGAGAGAAACGTCTAGTATGAGAATAAAATCTACACGAGAGAAACGTCTAGTATGAGAATGAAGTCTACATAAGAGAAACATCTAGTATGAGAATGAAATCTACACGAGAGAAACGTCTAGTATGAGAATGAAATCTACACGAGAGAAACGTCTAGTATGAGAATGAAGTCTACATAAGAGCGACATGAGAATGAAGAATGAAGTTTACATAAGAGAAACATCTAGTATGAGAATGAAGTCTACATAAGAGCAACATCTAGTATGACAATGGGAATTGAAGCTGTTTCTGCAATCCTGAGGTTACCATTGATACCCATTTCATTTGTACATACCCATTTGTACCAGACTCAGTCAATGTTTTGTATTAGGACCATGACTGTAGCATGAGGGGAGAACATACATAAAGATCTTAGTCCCTCAGGAACATGTGTCGATCTATTATCTTAGTCACGCTGGGATTCTTGGAAATGTTTGAGCTGACGTGCTGGCCTCGAGGTCACCTGTGAAGGGACATTGAGTATAAACAATGTGTTTTGCTATAGGAAGCATTGTACTATTTACAGTCTTCTGCACAAGAATCAATATATTGTAATATATGAAACATACATAGATCTACTTTTGAATATAAGTGTTACAGGAGAGTTATCTGTATATCTTGGACAGAGAAGAAAACAAATAGATTTATCCAGAAAAAGTTCAAAATCAAAGAAAACTGACTGATAAAAAAACAAAAATGAACAAATTGAAGTATTTATTACATATAAAAAGACACGAAGAATTGGAGTAGACCATTATGGAAAGAGGCATCTCTGCAAAGAGGAGAAGAGGAAGACCACGGAGAAGATGGATTCAGGATGTAACTGATAATTTGAGCATTATGGCTGCAGAGGTGGGACATCTGGCCTAAGAGGGAGACAAATATCGAAAGACTGTTAAAGTAGCAAAGTGCTGTTCAGGACAAGCTATCTGATGAGATATGAATCGTTACACTATTTTCAATCTTCTACCCATGTCGTATATAGTCAATTCTGACTCTTCACTTCGTCATGTCTCTACATTTTGTTTTCAATTAAATTGTTAACTATGCCCCACTTCACGGTGATAATTACATACATTGTTTCAGTATGTGTAGTCTCTATGTTCATATATATATATATATGTATAGTGCTCTTGTTCTAACTAGTTCACTTTTATTGTTCATATATATATATATTGTGTATAGTGTGCCTATGCTTGTTCTAACTAGTTCACTTCTCTATTTGTTCATATATATATATATATATATTGTGTATAGTGTGCCTATGCTTGTTCTAACTAGTTCACTTCTTACCGACAACATGTATAGTAATAATATCAGGATGTTTCACAATATTGCTTTTATTGTTTAACGTAGTATTAACGTACTTTAGTAAAGCCGACACGTATACATAATAAGTGGGCGTCTGTAGCTTAAGTGTTAGTGAGCTCGATCACAACCCAAACGTACATGGTTCAAACTTCACGCAGGGAGTTTGGAAGCAAATTTGTTTCCATGGGATTTTTGCGAAAGGTAAAAATCGACATCACAGTTCAGAAAGCAATGACAAACTACTGAACGTATAATTGGTGCCTAGAAAATAGACGACTCGTTTATTGTTGTTGATAGCTACGTGATGTAAAGGATATGCCACGATTTTCATTTCATTACATACTTACATTATTAAAACCTACACGTATACATAATAAGACAGAAATATATTGTATGCTTTCAACAAGTTATGGATAGGAAATTGTGATGAATGTGACTTAGCACTGTTAGAAAATAAACAACATCTGTTACCAAAGTGTCTAGTGTATGAGAAGAGAAGTATATTGATATGATATTTACCAGTATTATTGCAGGATATATTTTGTGTGTGATGTCGATAGCTTTAAGTTGATTATTGTTTTCTTTGAATATATTCAGATTGTTGTCGGAGAGTAGAATAAGAAGAAATTATGAAGATAATATCTGAGATAAGAAGAACAAAACAAGATGAAAGTGTCATGGATAGCGGACGAAAAATAAAATAACCAAATGAAGAGGACGTCGGAAGCAGAATATGAAACATAAACCATGATGAAAATGACGTTGGAGAGCAGACGATGAATAGAAGAACAACTAGTGAAATGACGTTGGAAGCAGACGAGAATAGAAGAAACCACATGAAATGACGTTGGAGAGCAGACGATGAATAGAAGAAACAACTATGAAAATGACGTTGGAGAGCAGACGATGAATAGATTAAACCACTATGAAAATGACGTTGTAGAGCAGACGAAGAATAGAAGAAACCACTATGAAAATGACGTTGAGAGCAGACGAGAATAGAAGAAACCACTATGAAAATGACGTTGGAGAGCAGAAGAAGAATAGATTAAACCACTATGAAAATGACGTTGTAGAGCAGACGAAGAATAGATTAAACCACTATGAAAATGACGTTGGAGAGCAGAAGAAGAATAGAAGAAACCACTATGAAAATGACGTTGGAGAGCAGACGAAGAATAGAAGAAACCACTATGAAAATGACGTTGAGAGCAGACGAAGAATAGAAAAACCACTATGAAAATGACGTTGAGAGCAGACGAGAATAGAAGAAACCACTATGAAAATGACGTTGGAGAGCAGACGAAGAATAGAAGAAACCACTATGAAAATGACGTTGGAGAGCAGACGAAGAATAGAAGAAACCACTATGAAAATGACGTTGGAGAGCAGACGAAGAATAGAAGAAACCACTATGAAAATGACGTTGGAGAGCAGAAGAAGAATAGAAGAAACCACTATGAAAATGACGTTGGAGAGCAGACGATGAATAGAAGAAACCACTATGAAAATGACGTTGGAGAGCAGACGATGAATGAAGAAACCACTATGAAAATGACGTTGAGACAGACGATAATAGAAGCCACATGAAAAAGATGTTAGATTGATTAATAGTGAAACTCACTATGAAAATACTCTGGAGAAGCAGTAGTGAATAGAAGGTCAACCACATGAAATGCGTGGGCATTTTTCCAGACCGTAACGTCTCTCAGGTCGACACAGCCTCAACTGGGTACTAGAAAAAGAACTGGGAAGTAAAGGTGACCAGTGTGATGTTGACTACATCACCCATCGTGTGCTCAAGGAAAAACACAGGTCTAACATCGTATTACCCAATATACCAAGTAGTATAAAAAACGTTCCCTTCGATTTCATTCTTACACGTTAATAACTTTAACAGTGATATCAGTCCACTCTAGGCTGCCAACGTTACCGTATACCTGTATAGGACATAATCATATGCCTCTTTGATTGCTAATGTTTATGTGGTATAGTGTTGATGGATACACCAGTCTGTTTGTAGTAGTAGTAGTAGTCTGTGACAGATTACTCATGTGATTATACTGTTGTAGTTTAGTGTTGATGGATACACCGTCTGTTTGTAGTAGTAGTAGTAGTAGTAGTAGTCTGTGACAGATTACTCATGTGAGATACTACTGTTGTAGTGTAGTGTTGATGGATACACCAGTCTGTTTATAGTAGTAGTAGTAGTCTGTGACAGATTACTCATGTGAGATATTACTGTTGTAGTGTAGTGTTGATGGATACACCAGTCTGTTTATAGTAGTAGTAGTAGTCTGTGACAGATTACTCATGTGAGATATTACTGTTGTAGTGTAGTGTTGATGGATACACCAGTCTGTTTGTAGTAGTAGTAGTAGTCTATGACATATTACTCATGTGAGATATTACTGTTGTAGTGTAGTTGATGGATCACCAGTATTTTGTAATAGTAGTAGTAGTAGTACTGTACAGTTACTCATGTGAATATTACTGTTGTGGTATAGATTTGATTGCCCTGTAGGTATATTGTTACTGACCGTATATTTATCGTCGTTTGAGGAGCACGGTATAAAGTGACATACTTACTCTTGTTATACTTCATACTACACACACATCCACACGCTGCACGCACACACACACATATATATATATATATATATACAAACACATACACACACACATATTATATATAAACACATTCAGAATAGTGTAACCTACTGTTAGTTGTGAGTTATCTCAAATCTAAATGTAAAGTCTGAACACCAAAAATCAATAATTTAATGTATAAATTTATACAACGCAAGTTGTTCGTTATATTCTACGTGTACATTAGGACTGACAAATTGTTTGCGAATATTTCTAAGAATAACATCCTGTTGATGTTAATGGTTACAATTTCAACCTTTTCTGTGTGGTTAACCTGTTGCAAGAATGTTTTACTGCATATAAAAGTTATGAAAAGATAAATATTGCGTTTTGGAAAGTTGCAAAGATGTCATAGGGAAGACAAATAATGTTCAGGGGATTAATTTTCAAGTGCATTTATTATCGAGTGTTTTATTCTTAATAAGGATATTCTGATTAAAATAAGTTTGGTCTTGTATGCTAATTTACTTTGTTTCTCTGGCTAGGTGCTTCCTTTTTAAAAAAAAAAGATTATGTTTGAGTTTATATGTTGTTCATTGTCTTTAACTTCAGATGACTACTTTCAGCTGATTTCTTTGTCTAACTGTCGACACTCTTGCGTTTGACGTGCTGCTGAATATGTTAATAGGAAAACAATTCCTAAACGTGTTATTTAACATTAACAAAATTACGTTATATGTGATTAGATGTAATAACTTTGGGAATCTTTATGGCGAAGTGGTTAGAAAGCTTGCATGCAGTTCTAAAGATTGTGGGTTTGATTCCGGACCGAGTCACATGTGAAATATTTATATGAAATACTTAGGATTGTTGGTGAAGCTACAGAGTTCGTGCTCTGCGGAGGTGGCGTGTGATTTCTGCTGAGAGGGACCGAGCTATATGGGGAAACTCGATGTAATGAAATCGATCCTTCGCTGTTCGATCGCTTAGAAGTAATGATTGATTGATCTGATGCGTAGATCAGGCACCGATCAGTTGTCAGAAAATTTGTATTTTTGTCAATTCAGAAAATCTGTTGAAATGAAGTCTATAAATGTTATTTTCTGCTGTACTTGCTGAATTCTGAATTCCCAATGTACACACATACAGAAAAAAATGTAAAGAAACTGTGTTCATACCATGAGGTGTATTGGAGGATATTATGAACAGTTGGTATTTTTCTTTGACTAACGACATACAATGTCAGGGCCGTGCTGTATATTTTCTCAGTATGATGCAAGTCTTCGAAATGCCGTTCCTTAAATTTTTTTTTCTTTTAAAATAACCTTCAATTGTGTTTTTGATTTTGCTGCTTATGCCGCCCCTTTCCATACAGTGCTGCCTGATGCGGCCGCCTCTCTGTATCATAGCACGGCACTCCCCTGGGTGATGTGATCAACCTGGGAGAGTGAGAGACCTTAGGGTATGAAGTCACTTTTCATTTCTAGATACTAGTGAGCAGAAGGTAGGAGTGCCAATTCATTTCCTCACGCGTGGAACGTCTAATGTAGGATTGAGCCCCCAACCCTGATGTGTCCGAGTCAACAGACGAACGCTTATGCACTACGCTAATCCGTCCCACCTCCATGATTAAAAACCAGCAATATTGAAGATAGACATAAGTACAATACATTTTGTTGATGATATGGATTTATTGGCTAGTTCAAAAGCCAGAGCTTCAGGAGCCGACTTCAAGCTTAGAGGAAGTGGTCTATAGAAATAAAGCGTTGATAAAAACGGACACAATTAAAATACTTCTCAATACAAATACGAATTAAAGTACAGACTTTTAAATACATTGGAACGTAGTGACAATGGAAGTTAGTATAAAAGTCAACACTTGAAATGTCTGTAGCTGCCATGTAGAATCCTTGTGATTTGGAAGAGTAACATACGTTTTTCGGTGAAGATCAAACATCGCTAGAATTATCAACTGTTTTGTATAAATGTAAAAGCTAACAATTAAATACTTGAAGATAAGAATTCGGGATTGTGAATAGAACTGTTATAAAAGGAAGATGTTAAATTTCTTACAACGAGAACAACAGGAAATAATTTGTAATGAATGAAATAACGAACGCTGACAGGTCAGGAGGAAGCACTCCCGGGCAGTGGTGAAATGTCATAATCTCACATAGTTCAGACATGTCAACTGATATTACTACCTTTCAAAAACATTTTATCGGGGAATAGTAGAGTTTGGTAGGAGAAGAGGAAGGCAAAGTAAAACTTGGGGCTGATAACATCAAGATGACCAAGAAAGGAATTTTGACACTTGATTGTCACTCAGAGTAAAGACGTCTTTGGAGGGACTTACATATTGAAGATTCGATCGTAGTACTTAAACGACCCTAATTGGTTATGTTTTAAAAAACAAAACAAACTACTATTATATTTTAATGTGTCTTCTTCTTCTTCTTCTTCTTTTGTCGTCACACTGCTACTGGGTTGTTGCCCAGTGTCGTGGTTTTCTGTTTTGTCTTGCGCTGTTCTGGTGGCTTGTGTGATTGTTATTTTTGCTCTTTCACAGGATTCTGCTATGCCATCTAACCATCTTTCCGTGGTCTTCCTCTCGCCTTCTTTCCCGATGTTCTGTTGTAGAAGTCTCTGTATACTGTGGAGTTTGGATGCATTCTTATTAAGTGGCCAAACCACTTCATTCTTTCAATGTCATTCAATGTAATTTAATGTGTCAACGGTTATAATTGTCTATTTAACACACATGTCGATTTATTTTAACATTTATGGAAAAGTAAAAACATCTCAAGCAAAGAACATCAAAATCAGACTGACAGCAGTATTAGTGC
Organism: Arion vulgaris; assembly: GCA_020796225.1. Classification (NCBI taxonomy): domain Eukaryota; kingdom Metazoa; phylum Mollusca; class Gastropoda; order Stylommatophora; family Arionidae; genus Arion; species Arion vulgaris. Next base: position 35,162,233 of record CM036759.1, read on the forward strand.
ATTATGACTTGGACACCATATGCAAACCTCAACAATAAAAAATATGATTAATTGAAGTGAAACGTCCTTCTTTAAATTGTTTAGTATATCATCGTACATGGAGTAGGTTACAAACCAAGATATTGAACAACTCATTAATGATACACCTGGACTATATCAGGACCTTATATCAATCGGGAAAATATAGCATAATAGTTTGATATGGACATATGATGAAATCTTAGACTATCCTTAAAACTATTCTGGAATCTTTTGTCTTGTGGGTGAAAGAACATTCCAGTTGACCGATGTACGCACTTTCAACGTTAGACAGTTGTCTTGCTTGGTTAGATCAGTGTGTTTTAGCCTTTTGTTAAGAAAATACTAAATTATTTTATTGCGTGTTAATTTATTTAAGAAAATAATCTACTACTTTGTTGCTTGTTAGTTTGTTCAAGAAAATCATCCATTGCGTTTTTGTTGTGAGTTAATTTGTTTGCTAGAGAAACTTCCTTGTTGATTTCTTAACCTACCCTTACTCTGCTTTTTGTTTTCGTAATCCCGTTAATGAAACGTAGAGTAAAAATAATTGACGGAGAAAAGAAAGAAGGAAGGAAGGAAGGAAGGAAGGAAGGGCGGTAGAAGGGAAACATACGTAGAAATAATGAATTGATAACATTAGTTATTGGTGGTGATCATTATTGTTGCACTGCCAGCAGGTTCTCACGGGTCCCAGATCTCACCCTCAACATTTATGTCAACGTTAATCGACTATTAAATATTTCGGATACATCAAACGACATGAGTGCGTAGATAAGATAATTTTGTAGGATATGATGTCTGGAAGAAGAAAGATAGGAAGACCTAGAAGACGATGGGTGCAAGATGTCAATTGATGATCTGAGAATGACTGCTGCTGACACGGTCAACTTCCACAGAACAGATAGTTTTTTTGAAAGGACTGCTGTTATGGGAGTCAAGTTCCGGAAGGAACAAGCTACTTGATGATGACGAAAGAGACTGATGCCTCTCCTACTCTGTGCTGGTTAATCAAACATCCACTTAGAAAAGTATTTGTGTCTGATAGCTCCCAGTTAACTCGCAGCTTATTCACTCTGGACAGAGATGCGGGCGGATTCATCATACGAATCTGTTAATAAGTCATATTTTCGAACTTCCTCTTGTGTAGCATTGATGTTTACCGCCGCCATTCATCGAACACTGTTACATCATCTAGCCCATAGATTCCCAAACGTTTTCGGACCATCGCCCACTTTGCATAACATAAACTTTGTAACGCCCCCCTCCACATCATAGCAGTTTGCCAACGCCCCTTCATCCATATATACATGCTCTATTTTCTCTTTAACATAGAAAATGTATACATATTTATGAAATACATGGTCAATTTTCAAATGATTCAATCACAATATCACGAAAATAATTTGTTTAAAAATATTTATTATTAATTTCTTCGTTAAGGAGCCACCGACCCCTAATCGCTGACCCCTCAATTCTTATAAACCCCCCTAGAACACTTCGACGCCCACTGGGGACGGACGCCCACTTTGGGACACGCTGATCTAGCCGATCTACACACTCGTAGCCTTCCTCGCCCGCATGACCTATCAAACAAATATAGATTATATATATCATTTGTTATGTGCTCAGTGTTTCGAGACATTCATGTTGTATGTAGTCGTAATGGATTATCTAGGAGGTCTCTGTGACGTACAGACTAGGTGTTCGTCTCTCTCGTGACAAAGGTACCAGATTGGCTCCCTCGTGGAGCCATCTGGATATTTGGCAGAAATCCCTGATCTCAGTGTAGGTGAGATCGAGTTCCTAGTCCTATCGGAGACGGACATAAAACGTAGGTCCCGTGTTCAATTGGAGCACGTTAAGGAACCATTGGCAGTTAAAAATCGAGAAAATCAGACTGGAAATCCGCTGCCCGGGTAAAATTTCTTAAAAATAATTTAAAATAAAATTCCTACAGAAATATTTTCATCATCTTCAAAATTACAACGGGGACCCTCGCCGGTGCTATGATGGTCATGCACTACAGATGAGATCTTCATGTGTAAGAAAGAGATCGGAGCACACATGACTACTCACTGAAGTGCAATGATGATGGTCCTATCAATCTATCACTCATCCGTGGTCAAATTTACTACACACAGTTTGCTAAAAATATTATCCAATCGTCGGACATTTGTTTTTAATAATATCATTCTGTGACACCATTCTGTACAACTTAAAGCACATTTATTTGTTGTAAACTTGGATGTATTGATAGTTATTCATAGGCGTCAACATAGGGGTAAACATAGGCGTAAACATAGGCGTGAACATAGAGGTAAACAGAAAATATTGGCAAAATTAATTTTTAAAAATTGAGTTGATAGTGTATTACGTGAAAACGAGTAAGAAAAGATTTGAATACAACTTTTAAAAATCAGTCCTTTCCGTGGGAACGGGAAGAAGAGCACTTGCTCCCTCCCTTGTATTAACGTATGGACGGCCATATACAGTTCACATTTGTGACATGGACATATGCTATATTTCACTGTCCTACTTTGTATGTGACGAGAATGATTCATCACACAGAACATATATCTGACACAGACAACATATGTCTATGTGTGTTCAACCTACTAAACTTGCAACCCACTTTTATTATCTGTTCAGAAATGCACTATGCGTTATACGGGCCTGGAAGGATTCAAGCGACATGGTTATAGTATTATTATAATTATTGTTAATTTACTTCAATTTATCAATTTCATGTTTGTACGAGGGAAGTCAATAAGTAAGCCACAAATGGCTGTAGAAAAATAACTAAACATGATAACAACTTGAAACCAGTTTATTTTTATACATACATTGTTCCTTTATTTCCCAACATAATTTCCACCAACATTGATGCACTTATCCCATTGTTTTATCAATCCTCCCAAACCGGCTGCATAGAACTGCGGGCTCTGTTTTCTAAACCACGTTTTCACTTCACATTCAACTTCGGCGTCATTCGCGAAATGTCTCCCGCCAAGGTGGGTTTTCAGTGGACCAAAAGGTGGAAATCGTTAGGGGCTAAGTCGGGACTGTAAGGTTGATGTTCCAGAACTTTCCACCGTAGTTGGTTAATTTTCTCCTGAGTTAATCAAGCCGTATGTGGTCTGGCAATTGAAGAAAGTGTGCTCAATGTGGGTACCCAGACAATTGAAGGAGGAACACAAAATGAACCGATTTGGCTTGTCCTTGCGTCATCTCTGTCGATACGAAGATGAAGGAGAAGACATGCTGAACAGGATTGTTACTGAGCATGAATCATGGGTGCATCACTACCAGCCCGAATCAAAGCGTGCTTCAATACAGTGGAAACATCTTTCTTCGCCTTGTGTCAAAAATTCAAGGTTACACCATCAGCAGGGAAAGTCATGCTGACGGTGTTCTGGGATTGTCAAGTAGTGCTTTTAACCAATTTCAAGAAGAAAGGTGACAATGTGAATTCTGAATCATACTGTGAAGTTCTATCGATGCTTCATGATGCAATTCGAAAAAACGCCCAGGACTGCTGACTACAGGAGTGTTGCTTCTTCATGACAATGCCAGACCAGATACGGCTCGATTAACTCAGGAGAAAATTAACCAACTACTGTGGAAAGTTCTGGAACATCAACCTTACAGTCTCGACTTAGCCCCTAACGATTTCCACCTTTTGGTCCACTGAAAACCCACCTTGGCGGGAGACATTTCGCGAATGACGCCGAAGTTGAATGTGAAGTGAAAACGTGGTTTAGAAAACAGAGCCCGCAGTTCTATGCAGCTGGTTTGGGAGGATTGATAAAACGATGGGATAAGTGCATCAATGTTGGTGGAAATTATGTTGAGAAATAAAGGAACAATGTATGTATAAAAATAAACTGGTTTCAAGTTGTTATCATGTTTAGTTATTTTCTACAGCCATTTGTGGCTTATATTGACTTCCCTCGTAGTAAGTGGTAGGTGGCTTCTCTGGCTTAGGGTTAGTGACTCGGTCTATTAACTCCGACGTTCTGAGTTCGAATCACGCTGCGGACAGTTTGATTGCAAATTGTTTGCGTGGATTTTTAACAAAAGGACGATAGCACTACCCGTTCAGAAAGCAATGGCAAACTACTGAACGTAATAATGCCTAGAAAAATCACAAACAGCGTTAAAAGCTGAGGTTGATTCGCAAAGTCCTGTAAAGGATATGCAATTAACTTTTTAGTAAATAGGTGGCGTCTGTGGCCTAGGGGATAGTGACTCGGTCTATTAACCCCAACGTTCTGAGTTCGAATCACGCTGCAGACAGTTTGGTTGCAAATTGTTTCGCGTGGATTTTTACAAAGGACGATGGCACCACCCGTTCAGAAAGCAATGGTAAAATACTGCACGAACTAATGCCTAGAAAAATCACAAACAGTGTTATAAAAAAGCTGGGGTTGATTCGCAAAGTCATGTAAAGGATTATGCAATTAACATTCTAGTAAGTGGTATAAATAATGAGAATCTTTGTGGCATAGAGGTTACGTGCTCGTCTATCGTGCCAAAGGTACTCGGTTCGTTTCCTCCTAGAGACTTCGGGACATTTTTCTAGAGATCCCTGATCTCAGTGTAGGTGAGATCGAGTTCCTAGTCCTATCGGAGACGGACGATACAACGTAGGTCCCTTGTTCAAGTTGATCAGGTAAAAGAACCATTAGAAGTTCACAATCGAGAAGAGCAGGCTGGAAAGCTGCTGGCCGAGCAAAATTCATTAGAAGTTCACAATCGAGAAGAGCAGGCTGGAAAGCTGCTGGCCGAGCAAAATTCATTAGAAGTTCACAATCGAGAAGAGCAGGCTGGAAAGCTGCTGGCCGAGCAAAATTCATTAGAAGTTCACAATCGAGAAGAGCAGGCTGGAAAGCTGCTGGCCGAGCAAAATTCATTAGAAGTTCACAATCGAGAAGAGCAGGCTGGAAAGCTGCTGGCCGAGCAAAATTCATTAGAAGTTCACATTCGAGAAGAGCAGGCTGGAAAGCTGCTGGCCGAGCAAAATTCATTAGAAGTTCACAATCGAGAAGAGCAGGCTGGAAAGCTGCTGGCCGAGCAAAATTCATTAGAAGTTCACATTCGAGAAGAGCAGGCTGGAAAGCTGCTGGCCGAGCAAAATTCATTAGAAGTTCACAATCGAGAAGAGCAGGCTGGAAAGCTGCTGGCCGAGCAAAATTCATTAGAAGTTCACAATCGAGAAGAGCAGGCTGGAAAGCTGCTGGCCGAGCAAAATTCATTAGAAGTTCACAATCGAGAAGAGCAGGCTGGAAAGCTGCTGGCCGAGCAAAATTCATTAGAAGTTCACAATCGAGAAGAGCAGGCTGGAAAGCTGCTGGCCGAGCAAAATTCATTAGAAGTTCACAATCGAGAAGAGCAGGCTGGAAAGCTGCTGGCCGAGCAAAATTCATTAGAAGTTCACAATCGAGAAGAGCAGGCTGGAAAGCTGCTGGCCGAGCAAAATTCATTAGAAGTTCACAATCGAGAAGAGCAGGCTGGAAAGCTGCTGGCCGAGCAAAATTCATTAGAAGTTCACAATCGAGAAGAGCAGGCTGGAAAGCTGCTGGCCGAGCAAAATTCATTAGAAGTTCACAATCGAGAAGAGCAGGCTGGAAAGCTGCTGGCCGAGCAAAATTCATTAGGAAGTTCACAATCGAGAAGAGCAAGCTGGAAAGCTGCTGGCCGAGCAAAATTCATTAGAAGTTCACAATCGAGAAGAGCAGGCTGGAAAGCTGCTGGCCGAGCAAAATTCATTAGAAGTTCACAATCGAGAAGAGCAGGCTGGAAAGCTGCTGGCCGAGCAAAATTCATTAGAAGTTCACAATCGAGAAGAGCAGGCTGGAAAGCTGCTGGCCGAGCAAAATTCATTAGAAGTTCACAATCGAGAAGAGCAGGCTGGAAAGCTGCTGGCCGAGCAAAATTCATTAGAAGTTCACAATCGAGAAGAGCAGGCTGGAAAGCTGCTGGCCGAGCAAAATTCATTAGAAGTTCACAATCGAGAAGAGCAGGCTGGAAAGCTGCTGGCCGAGCAAAATTCATTAGAAGTTCACAATCGAGAAGAGCAAGCTGGAAAGCTGCTGGCCGAGCAAAATTCATTAGAAGTTCACAATCGAGAAGAGCAGGCTGGAAAGCTGCTGGCCGAGCAAAATTCATTAGGAAGTTCACAATCGAGAAGAGCAAGCTGGAAAGCTGCTGGCCGAGCAAAATTCATTAGAAGTTCACAATCGAGAAGAGCAGGCTGGAAAGCTGCTGGCCGAGCAAAATTCATTAGGAAGATTAAATAATACAAATTCCTATAAAATATTTTCCCCAGCTTCTAAATTATATCGGGGATGCGGGATACTGCCGGTGCTACACAGTTCGTTCACTGCCACTGAAATCTTCATGTGTGAGAAAGATAATGTAGCCCAAATGGTTACTCACTGAAGTGTAATGATAATGGTCATATCCAGTGGCCGCTAAGGGCCAGACCCCACTAAAAATCATGTATTACTAATATGTAAATAGTAATATATAACCTAACCCAAAACCATGATTTTTCCGAAAAATGTTGTCCGGCCCCACCAACAAAAATGATCACGGGCCGCCACTGGTCCTATCAATCAATCAAGCAATCAATCATTAATGGTAGCTCTCAGGAGAATTATCTTGTGAGGAGGTAACATGCAAACAAACACATTTACACCAGTTTCAATGTGAACACAAAGTAGACATGCTTTACCACACGAAAATTAGCTTATCTTATAAATGAGATACTAGTTTTCATAGGCGTCTATACGTTTAGACGGGGCAGGGATTTGGGTGGGGGAAGCAAGTGTCATCCCTGGAAAATGGATTCTTGATAAAAGAGTTTTATGCGAATCTGTTCTTCTTCATATACATATTTACACGTATGGGTGGGAAGCATGGACATTTAATAGAGCAGTGGAAAAACATATATGTGCTTTTGAATATAAGTGTTACAGAAGAGTCCTTAGTATATCTTGGACAGAGAAGAGAACAAATAGATCTACTCAGAAAGAACTCAAAATCAAAGAAAACTGGCCGATGCTACAAATAAGAAAGAGAAAATTGAGATATTTTGGACATTTAAAAGACACGAAGGGCTGGAGAAGACTATCATGGAAGGAGGCATACCAGCAAAGAGAAGAGGAAGACCACGAAGAAGATGGATTCAGGATGTAACTGATGGTTTGAACATGACGGCTGCAGAGGTAGGACATCTGGCCTATGAGAGAGATAAATTTCGGAGGATTGTTGGAGTGGCAAAGTTCTGCTCAGGACAAGCTACTTGATGAAACAACCAAATAAACTATTTTTATCATTTTGTTCCTCCTTGGGAAAAGAACAACATGTGAACGACCATGCTAGTTTTCAGCACAGGCGAATATTGATTGATTGATTGACTGATTGATTGATTGATAGAACCATCATCATTGTTATCATCATCAAAAAGCTTGTCCTGAGCAGAACTTTGCCACTCCAACAGTCCTCCGGAATTTCTCTCTCTCATAGACCAGATGTCCCGCCTCTGTAGCCGCCATGTTCAAATCATCTTCTATATCCTGAACCCATCCTCTCCGTGATCTTCCTCTTCTTCTTCTCTTTGTCGGTATGCATACCTTCCATGATGGTCTTCTCTAGCCCTTCATGTCTTTTTACATTTCCAAAATACCTCAATTTTTACTTTCTCATCATTGTACTTAGGTAAAAAAAACATGTGTGATCCGAGATATTTCTTGCGCAGGAAGGTCTCAGCAGAGGTGCACGAACTTCTTAGCACCGGCGAGGGTCCTCGATGCAATTCCGAGGATAGGGAAAATTGTTAGAATGTTATTATTATTTTTGATATAATAATGTTTTTTTGTCTGGGTATTGGTTTCCCAGCTTACTCTTGTCGATTTTCAACTATCAAGGATTATTTGACGTGGCTAAACTTGAACATTGGACCTACGTTATATCGTCAGTCTCCGATAGAACTAGGAACTTGACCTCATCTATATTGAGATTATAGGTAAATGGGAAATAGTCCGATCGTTCCACATTGGACGCTAACCGAGTGCTTTTGGAGCGATAGATGAGCACCGTACCTCAGCGCTACAGAGTCTTCCCCAAATGTCAATGTGAGAGCGTAATGTCAGCTAGTCTTACAGAACACCCACATACACGCACGCAAACACACGCAGGCATACACACGCATACGCGCACACAAACACATACACGCGCACTCACAAGCACCATACACACACCCAAATACCCACACACATACATACTACACACACCGGCACATACACACATGCACGCACGCACGCACACACGCACGCACACACACGCACACACACACAAGACAGTTGTCATCATTAACTAGACGTATAACTTTCTATACTGATGTATTTGCCTTATTCCTTAGATCGAGAATTAAAACATTTTTTTTTGCTGAAACACGGATCTTTCAATGTCAACTGGAATCTGTTTTGCTTATATCAAGACATATTATCCTGTTGTCTTTGTCTGACCATTTGATCTTAGACACATCCATGGGCGTCTACATAAATATTTCCAGAAGATGGCAAAATGAATTTTAAAAAAACCTTTAATTGTAAGTTTACTAAGCGGAAATGGAGATGGACCAGATTCGTATAAAACCAAGTTATCAAAGAGCCATTTTCCAGGAGGGAATACTTGCCCCCCTCTTGCTTTAACGTATTAACGCCTATGGACAGATCTTAAACATAACTATTGATATTGTTGAAGCACATAGTATCATGAATATTATAATCTGTAATAGGGTCTGTTTGTAACTTTGAAAATTAATAAGGAATTTTTCCGGAATAAAGCTTGCACATCTTGACTGTTTCAGCCCTAGACATTTCATTCTTTCTTGCTGTCCATTTTCTAATGCATTTTCTAATCCGCAGAGCACACTAAATCTTCCATCCCACAATCTCCGATTGAGTTCGGGCAAATCAATAAGAATTTCATTAACAAGAATCATGACACAAGCTGGCTGACGTGAACATTCTTGCTTGGACGGTTACAGTTGTTTACTTTCGGGGGAATTACAAAGAAGAAAGTAGTGCTGCTTGGGTTGTTTACATGTTTGTTTACGATTTAATGAAACCGATCTCCACATTGATGGTCGACGGTATTGTTTCTCCACATTGATGGTCGACGGTATTGTTTCTCCACATTGATGGTCGACGGTATTGTTTCTCCACATTGATGGTCGACGGTATTATTTCTCCACATTGATGGTCGACGGTATTGTTTCTCCACATTGATGGTCGACGGTATTGTTTCTCCACATTGATGGTCGACGGTATTGTTTCTCCACATTGATTTGTCGACGGTATTGTTTCTCCACATTGATGGTCGACGGTATTGTTTCTCCACATTGATGGTCGACGGTAATGTTTCTCCACATTGATGGTCGACGGTAATGTTTCTCCACATTGATGGTCGACGGTAATGTTTCTCCACTATGTTATGTCTTTTGTCATAATGACATGCTGTGAGAAATTTATATTGACTGATGGCATTTACTGAGAAGCTGTGATAATGTACTTATGGTATGTACTGAGGAACTATTATATGCCATGAGGGTATGCGCTTTAAAACTGGTGTTTGTCACGAGGGCATGCTCGGAGACACTGCTAGTTGTCGTGATAGTATACTCTGAAAAATTAAGTGATATTTGGCCGCTCTATGAAATGTTTTTCTGATCTATGTTTGCTGTATTTCTCTTGTCCGTTTGCTTTAAACTTTGTCCTTATTTGATCATAGATACCATCAGAGTATTATATCATTTCATGGGTTAAATGTAGCATATTTGGAGAGCGAGCACCCGAATGGTTGAAAGCGGTGGTCTTTCCTGACAAAAACATCATGTGTTCATTTCCCCGGTAAATTCAAACGTTTTTTGCTGTTTTTGGAGAAAGCAAAACCGATTAACTTGCACATGCGTAGAGACAGCTTCAAGCATGTGGCTTCTTAATTCATTTGTCATACAACAATACACCAGCATACTCTCAGAACTGGTAACAAAGCGATGTAATAACAATAAAGACAGAATGCAACATGACAATTGCTCTCTTACAATTCTGATGTATATATGTAGAGCTTGCAGATCACTGTGGCATTGATTTAAAGTACTCGCATCTCGCTCCAAATGCTCGTTTCTCGCCGTAGAGCGATCATGTTTTTTTCTAGAAATCACTGGTTATTGGTTTCTAAACTGACGTCATTGCAGTCCGGGCAGACCCATAGGTGCTCAGTCTCCCCAATAGATATCGAAGAGTATGCATACTGATGGTTCCCGTGGCTCGCTGATTAAACACACCTCTCACTCTGCCTCTCAGGCATCCAGTTCGACTTGTACAACGGGTAACTCCAAACTGCCTAAATCGCTTGATCGATTCAACATCGATTTTAGTGTCCTCATCCAACAGACAGTCGCGAAGAGACCGAAGAATATCCTCCTTATCGATCTTCAACTCCCCAACAATCGGTGCTGTTGATGCAAGCCTGTCCGCCCTCTCATTACCGTAAACACCCGCATGCCCAGGACAGTATATTAGAAATCACTGATTTAAGTGTAGATGAGATCAAGTTCATAGTCCTATCGGAGACGGAAGATAAAAACGTACATCTCGTCTTCAAGTTGAATACGTAAAAGAAGCCTTTACAGTTGACAAACGTTTAGAGTAGACTACAACCCAAACAAACTTCATGAAATAAAATAATTTCAAAATTTTCACCATTGTAAAAAAGGGACCCTCGTCGGTGCTATCGAATTTTACACTACTGGTGAGATCTTTTAAGGTAAAATAAAGATTGAAACACACCTGGTTATTGATCAACGTGCATTGATGATTGTCCTATCAATCAATCAATTAATCAATCACTCAATCATTCAAAATTTAGAGCTGCAGGATATATTTGATTAAAGAGGTGCCGGTGTGCCTGCCTGGGGTAAATTCAATTCTTTCCTTTCAAATAATAATATAAAAAAAAAACCCAAAAAGCTTCTTGCTTATTGAATCCACATCTCTATATTATGAACAGTCCCGTAGATGTTCACTTTCCTCAAGAAGATACAACAAGGAGATACGTTGATTGTTTATACGGGTTGCAGGTTAAATATATTTCTTATTCCTTCCAGCATGCGACATGTCCTACTCTCGCAACGTGTATTACCTGTCATCACCAAACACAGCGTCCAATAAGCAGCGGCAATATATCCACCGCATCCACTTCCAGCTTTTCCATTGTAATCTCTTCATCATCAAGGTGCGTATCCTTTATAGGACGTTGCTCTCTTTGCAGCACATCTGAAATTCACTCTGTCTCTAGCCAGTTCACCCATTTCGCGATGGTCATATTCATGGTTTCTTTAATATCTTGTAGCCATCTTCTTCTTGGTCTGCCTCTGCGTCCTGGGACCCTGCCGTCTAATATTGTTCTTTCCAGCCATCTTGATGTGACCAAGTATCTAATTTTTCTGTATAGTATGTTTTTATCAGCCAATTCTCTTTAACATTTAGTTCTTTCAGGACATCAGTGCTCTTTCTTTTTCTGTCCATGGTATTCGTAGGATCTTTCTGTAGCATTTAGTTTCGAAGGACTGGATTTTCGTTCTTGTTTTTGTGTGTAATAGTTGTATAATCTCTTACTCATTAGAAAAACTGTCATTTTCCATTACCGTATGATCCTGCATGTTGAATAGAACTTATAGATGTCAGATCTCGTGACCTGGATACAACCGTATTATATTCTATGGACGCACACAGCACATATTCGTTTTGAATATATTAAAACATTGAGTAGTAGGGTACATGATAATCATCCTTGTCAATAAAAGCATACAGAATGGTTGAATTGCGTTAGTCATTGTCTGAGTATCTATTTCTACACATGAAGTGTCAGCGTCTACATTAAGTGTATACATTTAGTGGTAGTAAGCTCGAGCACAACCCAAGCGTACCTGGTTCAAACCCCGGATAAGTTTGGAAGCAAATGAGTTCCTTGGAGTTTTACAATATATAAAAATTGACCTCAACTTTTAGAAAGCAATGAAAAACTACTGAACGTATAAGTGGTGACTACAAAATTGACGACTCGTTTACTGTTGTTTACGGCTAAGTCATGTAAAGAATATGTTACAATTTTCATACATGAAGTAGTTATCTTGTATATTCTGTTTTCCTAGTTTACAACTATCGTATAAAATGCACACAAACTACAAACTTTAGCCATATCTCTCCGGGTACAGACACATCGGTCTAAAGAAAATTCCTTCCATTCCCGACGTTATCTGCCATCAGTTGATTGATTTTGGGATCAGCTTTTCCATTGACTCAATATATACGTGAAAATTCGCAATGTTTTTTCGCCATTAAATTCACTGATCTTCATCCTATGGTGTGGTCACATTGCTAATCTTCCTTTAAGTCTGTGTTGCCATGCACTACATTCCACGCTAAATTCGGGTGTTATTGACATGCATAGTGTATGGAGATATGCAGACAAACTTTGACTTGGAGTATATCACGACCGGAACGTATGAATAAATGTCCAAGCACGTATTTCATTATTGCAAAAGGAGTATTTATAGTGTAAGCGAGAACTGTTCCTGTGATTTCAAACCGATCACATTTCAGATGACCACATTGGGCTTGCAATATTATGTGGATGTACAATCCAGAATGACCATAGCGAAATACCGATATAATATATATATATATATATATATATATATATATATAATATATTACTAAATTGTCTGCTAAAAATAATGAACATTAAATTGAACGAATTCAGGAGAAGTGATGAAATCAGAGAAATTCGTTAGTAACAACGGTTATAAGAAGGAGAAGATGGAGATATGTTGGACACAGTTTCAGAAAAAATGATCAAAGAATATTAAAGCAGGCATTGAAGTGGGATGCAGAGTGCTTAAGGAAAAGTGGACGATCTAAGGAGACCCTGAAATGAACTTCGCTGAGAGAGACAAGAAATATCGGTCTCAGTTACATGGAGGAAATTGAGCGAATTTCCCAGGATAGAGCGGTATGGAGAAATTGCTTGCAAGCCCTATGTAACGTTACGAGAGGAAAGACTGCGGCAAACTTCGGTTACCTTACACTGGCAGGGATGCATTTATAACTACAGTCAAGTGATCCAAGTTACAATAGCGACAAGCCAAGATGATGACCGATGCTTTATGTATGTACATACAATCATCATCAGGGGCGTGTTGCTGGCGTAGGCGATCATGGATCTCCACAAATTTCTGTCCACGGTATTTGCTATCATCTCAGATATTGACGCTCTTCCGTGCCATGAAGTCGGGCTATCTAAAATTGTGTTTCTCTGTCTTCCTCTGTCTCGTCTCCCTTAGATTTTACCGGTTGTCACAATGTGTTCTAAGCCTCCTCGTCTCATCACATGTCCGAAAAATGATGACTGGCCTCTTTTCTAATGTTGTTATTAAGTTTCTCTGCCTCTTGATTTACAGTTTTTAAACATTTAGAATCAAGCTCATTTATTAAAAAATCGAAAACACGAACATACATCTTCTCTCATCCTCTTGAACATACGACTTCAGCAGTCATTGATTTTTGAGTATGCAATTGCAAGACAATGGTTAGTATATATTCCAAAGGTCAGAGGTTCAAAAGAACTCCGTAGCTCATGAATAAATTACACATGTGTCTCGATCTGGACTCGAACCAATAACCTTCAGTACGACAGACAAACGACTGAACCACTTCGTCATTGAAACACCCGACATTGTCCCAGCATAACCTGTAAGTGGCTAAATAATTAAATGACGACAAAGATAGATAGATAGATAGATAGAGAGAGAGAGAGAGAGAGAAGATACTGAGCAGTCTAAAATTATCGTAAAGAACGCCAACTACGGAGTTGATCGTCAAAGCTGCAGGCAGAGAGACAATTCTGAAGATACATACATGGCTGATAACCATAGCATGCACGCCACCTGATGATCGGGACGATACATACTAGTCATTCAAACTGTAGAAACCACTGTTAGTATGAGGAAATCTTTTTTTTTCTCCTTTCTTTCGTTTGAAATATTGTCTGTATCTGCAATATTGTATCTTGGGCAAAACTGTCACTTTAAATTTTCTCAAAGACCGTGTAGGTTTCTTTCCAAATGTTTTTTCACTAGACCAAAAACTATACCCCATTATTTCATATTCCAGACACTCTAGAAGTATGTACTATAAAGTCAGGGGCGTCTCACCACATGAACGCATAGCTAAATTGACGATATTGAAATTTGTATACATGTAGTTATGGACATTGATTGTGTTCTGTTCTGACGCGCAGAATAAAAACTTCTACTACCGTCTTAATAATTTGGTAGCCGTCTTGTGATAGTATTCTTGACTTTGTGATTGATTTGATCATTAGTTTCTTCTGATGATGTGTAAGCTGGTACATATGATTGCTAATCTGCAACGCATTTGTTAGCCTGTCGGTCTACAGTCTAGTTTCCTAGTATTCCACAGCGAGACAGCATCTACTGCAAGGCGGACGGACGATCTTACGCTAGTTGCAAAGTCCAGACAACAAGACCGTGGATGTGGGAGTTATATAGTTTGAGTAGACCGTTATCACTGATGTCTTTACAATGTTGTAGTTTAATTAGACCGTTATCACTAATGTCTTTACCATGTTATAGTGTAATTAGACCGTTATCACTAATGTCTTTACCATGTTGTAGTTATAACTGATGGCTTTATCAAGTTGTGGTTTGGCAGCTAGTGTACACTAAAAATACAAAGAGCCATGATAATGACAGTATTTAAAAAAAATTCAAGAAGATTGTTTCAAATCGTACTTCGTGGATACCAATCTATTCTTAGACTAAAGTAGAGACACTTGTCTGCATAGTGGGGGGGATTACGGCATAAGGTCAACAACCCCATCTTCAAAAAAGAAAAAAAATATTTGCGGTAGAAAAATAAAATCGAATTTGGCCGAAGGGTGTAAATTAAGAGCTTTTAACTCTAATGAATGTCAATTATGAATGCCGTCAGAAAGCTACTGACACTATAAACTATGTCCTAGAGGCAAAACAGAAACCAAGAGTCTGTTTCTGGAATGTAAATAACAATGAACGTAGTGAGAAGATTATAATTATACTAGAAATATAGAACACAAAGCTGAGAATCTTTCAATCAAATGTGAAGTCAGTGCTGTTCTATGGCTCGGAAACATGGAAGACAACAAAAGAAAACATAAAAAACTGCAGACCTTCGTAAATGGATGGTTACGTAAAATAGAGGGACGACTGAGATGGTATGATAAGATTATAAACGAGGAACTCAAAGAAAGAAATAAGCAGATACCAGTGGAGAAAGAGCTCAGGTAGAGACGCTGGCGATGGATAGGACATACATTGAGAAGACCGACCGGAAGCATTGCAAGACAGGCACTGTTTTGGAACCCGCAGGGAAAGAGGAGTAGGGAAGGTCTAGACAGACCTGGAGAAGAGAGTTGGAGACTGGTATTAAAAAGGATATGTAAAACATGGAAAGAATTGGAAGGGATGGCAAGAGAGAGGAAGAACTGGAAGAAGTTTGTTGAAGACCTGTGCTCCATTGGGAGTTGAAAGGTGGCGAAGAGATATATAAATAAACTATAGAAAATGAACAAGAGCTGAAAGAATTAAAATAACAACCAGAGAAAAAGTACTCTACTTTGAAAGAGAGTGGACAACATAGTAAAGGAGTTGCAATCATATTTAATAAATAGAATTGAGCATAGGTTATCAAAAATGGATTAAATCAATGTCAGAATGATAAAAAGAAGCTTGAACGAAAGATTCAACACGTGCAGTTTTTCCAGAGACCCTAGGATTGTTGCTGGAGCTACAGAGTTCGTGCTTTGTGCAATACTCTCAGCAGGTGACGTGCCATTTCTGCGGAGAGGGACCGAGCCGTATGGGGTAAAACCCGGTGCAATGAAGTCAATCCTTCGGCTTTAAAACCCGTTAATCATAAACAAAAGATAAGCCACCATCGAATGGGAGAGACAACAAAACAGAAAATGAATTCTACCAGTAAATATAAATAAAAATGGAAGCCATTCAAAGTCCCATGACCGCTATTTTCTTTAGTCCCAGTCTTTATTTGTGATCATTGCTTATGAGAATCGACTTCACTGGTCAAGATTATCATAGAAATATATTTATAGACAGACAGAAACTGATTAAATATACATTCTTATACTGAAGGATATTATTCCATAAGTTACGCGTTTTGGGGGGCGTGAGGTTAGGTGAGGTTAGGTCTCTAGGGTGAGGTTAGTGAGGTTAGGTCTCTAGGCGATGAGGTTAGGTCTCTAGGGCGTGAGGTTAGGTGAGGTTAGGTCTCTAGGACGTGAGGTTAGAGTAGAGGTTAGGTCTCTAGGGCGTGAGGTTAGGTGAGGTTAGGTCTAGGGTCGGAGGAGGTGAGGTTAGGTGAGGTTAGGGTGAGGTTAGGTGGAGGTTAGGTAGTTAGGTGGAGGTTAGGTGAGGTTAGGTGTATAGGTGGTGAGGTTAGGTGAGGTTAGGTCTAGTAGGGGAGGTTAGGTGAGGTTAGGTCTCTATGGGGTGAGGTTAGGTGAGGTTAGGTCTCTAGGGCGTGAGGTTAGGTGAGGTTAGGTCTCTAGGGCGTGAGGTTAGGTGAGGTTAGGTCTCTAAGGCGTGAGGTTAGGTGAGGTTAGGTCTCTAGGGCGTGAGGTTAGGTGAGGTTAGGTCTCTAGGGGTGAGGTTAGTGAGTTAGGTCTCTAGGCGGAGGTTAGGTGAGGTTAGGTCTCTAGGTGAGGTTAGGTGAGGTTAGGTGAGGTTAGGTCTCTAGGGCGTGAGGTTAGGTGAGGTTAGGTCTCTAGGGCGTGAGGTTAGAGTGAGGTTAGGTCTCTAGGGCGTGAGGTTAGGTGAGGTTAGGTCTCTAGGGCGTGAGGTTAGGTGAGGTTAGGTCTCTAGGGCGTGAGGTTAGGTGAGTTGGTCTAGGGTGGTAGGTAGTGGTGTTAGGGAGGTTAGGAGTTGTCTAGGGGTGAGGTTAGGTGAGGTTAGGTCTCTAGGGCGTGAGGTTAGGTGAGGTTAGGTCTCTAGGGCGTGAGGTTAGGTGAGGTTAGGTCTCTAAGGCGTGAGGTTAGGTGAGGTTAGGTCTCTAGGGCGTGAGGTTAGGTGAGGGTAGGTCTCTAGGGCGTGAGGTTAGGTGAGGTTAGGTCTCTAGGGCGTGAGGTTAGGTCTCTAGGGCGTGAGGTTAGGTGAGGTTAGGTCTCTAGGACGTGAGGTTAGGTGAGGTTAGGTCTCTAGGGCGTGAGGTTAGGTGAGGTTAGGTCTCTAGGGCGTGAGGTTAGGTGAGGTTAGGTCTCAAGGGCGTGAGGTTAGGTGAGGTTAGGTCTCTAGGACGTGAGGTTAGGTCTCTAGGGTGTGAGGTTAGGTGAGGTTAGGTCTATAGGGCGTGAGGTTAGGTGAGGTTAGGTCTCTAGGGCGTGAGGTTAGGTGAGGTTAGGTCTATAGGACGTGAGGTTAGGTGAGGTTAGGTCTCTAGGGCGTGAGGTTAGGTGAGGAGGTAGGTGGTGAGGTTAGGTGAGGTTAGGTCTATAGGACGTGAGGTTAGGTGAGGTTAGGTGAGGTTAGGTGAGGTTAGGTGAGGTTAGGTGATGTTAGGTCTATAGGACGTGAGGTTAGGTGAGGTTAGGTCTCTAGGGCGTGAGGTTAGGTGAGGTTAGGTCTCTGGGACGTGAGGTTAGGTGAGGTTAGGTGATGTTAGGTCTATAGGACGTGAGGTTAGGTGAGGTTAGGTGAGGTTAGGTGAGATTAGGTGAGGTTAGGTGAGGTTTGGTGAGGTTTAGTGAGTCTTTCCCAGAGATCTATGATTTGAGTGTAGGTGAGATCGAGTTACTGTCGGAGACGGACGATAAAACGTTGGTCCCATGTTCAAGGTAAGCACTAAAAGAAACATTGGCAGTTCAAAATCGAGAAGAGCATGCTAAAAAATTGGTGCACTGGCAAAATTCATTAAAAAATTATTAAAAGAATTAATACCTACAAAATATTTTCACCATTTTCTAAATTTCATCGGGGACCCTCGCCGGTGCTACGGAGTACGTACATGGCACTGCGATCTTCCTGTTTAAGAAAGAGATCGGAGCACACATGGTTACTCACAGAAGTGCAATGATGATGGAACTATCAATCAATCAATCAATCAATGAAATACTGAATGATGTTGTTACATAAGTTACGTTATTCTTGACTTCATAGACCAGCGTATCCCAAACGTTTCATTACCGCAGACCCCCATACATTTTGCTGCCAGGGATGACCAAAGTTAGTATATATGAAAATGTACAGGAATAAATTATCTATGTGTTACAATAGTAAACAATGTTCTCAGACTGGGTTACTTCAAATAATCTTTCATTTTGTCATGTCAGACATTTAGACTCCGGTGTGGTCCAAATCTTTTGATTCCGCAGCAGATATAGTTTACCATTGTTTTTATACATGTTTTTCAAATTTATATTTTTCTGTTTGAAATGTTAACGATCATAATATTTCTTCACGCGCTTGAGGATCCCTGTGAGTACCTCGTGGACCCCCCAAGGGTAAGCTGGACCCTAGTTTGAGAAACGCTGTCATCGTCGGACTATCCATTGTTAGCATTATGAAACCCATAATCTGTTCACCATTGCACTATTATATGCAATTAATTTCCAGGAAAAATGAAGACTGTTTAGTTGGCTAGAGAAGTGTTGCATGAGAACTTAAACAACAATTCCGTACATATCTACTTATTCTTGTTGTTATCTGTGGTTTTTTTTAATGCAAGTTCTTTATGTATATACATACTTTTTTTTGTGCTTCATCTAGGCTCAGGTAGTTGGTTATGATATATATATTAATATATATATACACCATGCAAGCATCGTACTCTTCGATTTTATTTTAAGTGTTAATTGTTTGTTTAATTTTTATCTATTCTCTAATTGTTTTCTAAGCATCACTTCTATGTCTGCTTCTTGACGAGTATATAGATATATATAGATATACTAGCAGTTTACCCATTCTTCGCAGAATGGAGGTTTAGTTTAAATCTAAACTACTTTTAAAGTTAATTTGTTATCCTTTTCCGCTGATCTTCAGAGCCCACATAAACTATAGCTAATTCCGATAGCCAGTAAAACCTGATACAATAAAATTCGCGTGAATGTTGAAAAATAAAAATAAAAATTGGCCGAGCGTGAGATTGAACATGTTGTCTATAGGATAGCAGTCGAGCAGCTTATGCATTCTTCTACAGAACTTACATATTAAAATACCCGTAAATGTGTTAGTGTTCGCGTGATGTGCGAAAGACGTCACCGGACTATAACAACATGATCTCTTTAGGCATCAAATGATAGATAACGTTGTGAAAACATGGATATACACTTGCGACGATTTCTACACAGAATGTACATGTGCGTTAAGTTGGAATATGGTTATAGAAAGGAACAAATAGTTCAGTTTGATAATTTTCACCTCTTCATATCTTTGAAAGCTACTTTCTTGAAAAATTTCAAGTTCGAGGGATATCCAGATATATCTCCAAACAATTGGGACAGACAGACAATTCCATTGATCTTTGTCTTATATATATATATATATATATATTAATACCAACTTTCACCACCGATGTCTCTGCTAGGTTATGAATATACGGGGGTATGACAAGTTAACTAACTAACTTTGAAGTACTGCAGAGTGAGAACTTGCCTTACATCATGTGAACGATCAGCAGTAGAAGACTAAGATGGCTAGGATTTATTCCTTTAGGGGTTTATTGTTTAATTGTATATATACAAGCCTGCCGTTTAAGAATGACTTTCTTCCTTCTGGTGTGTCCTTTACTTGATAAAGACTTATTTGTCGAAACGTCACTGTGTATTGTTATTGTTTTTGTACTTTGTAAAACTACCATACTTTGTTTTTACTTGTTTCTCATATCATCTGAGAAGAATGGACAATAACCGCATACCCAACAGATGTTGATCTGTACACTTTTGGAAAGGAAGAGGCTCCAAGTTAAACCACTGTTCAGATATTAGAATGGTCTGCATGCCATCAATGAAGAATTTTTCTATCGGTCCCAACAGATGAAGAAAAAACTAGTTGATGACTGAGTTATGGGGAAACAACATTACGAAAAGGTGTAGAATATTTTGAAAAGAGACTTAAGGATGAAAAATGTGGTTTAAAGGGAAGCACTGACTTCATTGTACCGGGATTTATCACATATGGCTCGGTACCTCTCCGAAACCGCCACCAGCCGGGAGTATTGCAAAAAACACGAACTTCGTAGCTTCGGCAACAATTTCAAAATACGGGTCTCTGGAAAAAAATGCGCTCGTAAACAGAAAGGCGCTGTCCGGATTTGAACCCACAAGCTTGGAATCACAAGGTAACGTCTTAACCACAGAGACTCCAAACTTATGGATGAACTGAAAGCAACAATTGCAAAATACGGGTCTCTGGAAAAAAATGCGCTCGTAAACAGAAAGGCGCTGTCCGGATTTAAACCCACAAGCTTGGAATCACAAGGTAACGTCTTAACCAAAGAGACCCCAAACTTATGGATGAACTGAAAGCACAAGCTTGGAATCACAAGGTAACGTCTTAACCAAAGAGACCCCAAACTTATGGATGAACTGAAAGCACAAGCTTGGAATCACAAGGTAACGTCTTAACCAAGAGACCCCATACTTATGGATGAACTGAAAGCACAAGCTTGGAATCACAAGGTAACGTCTTAACCAAGGAGACTCCAAACTTATGGATGAACTGAAAGCACAAGCTTGGAATCACAAGGTAACGTCTTAACCAAAGAGACCCCAAACTTATGGATGAACTGAAAGCAAAAGAGACAAGTGCAAACTCGGAAGTCATCACAATATAACACTTGTCAACTCTGTAAAGACGAAAAAAGCCATATGTATTATCGATATAAGGGAAGGCTGCATGAAAGCTATGTAGTAAAGCTATGTAGTAAAGCTATGTAGTAAAGCTATGCAGTAAAGCTATGTAGTAAAGCTATGCAGTAAAGCTATGCAGTAAAGCTATGTAGTAAAGCTATGCAGTAAAGCTATGTAGTAAAGCTATGTAGTAAAGCTATGCAGCAAAGCTATGTAGTAAAGCTATGTAGTAAAGCTATGCTGTAAAGCTATGCAGTAAAGCTATGTTGTAAAGCTATGCAGTAAAGCTATGCAGTAAAGGAGAAACACGTAAATACAAAGTAATGTAGTTTTAATCAGTGCAAAAAAAAACCACATCGACGTTTTGACCGAAAGGCCTTTATCAAGAAAGAATATAGAAAAAACACGACGGAATGGAGTCTGTTCTTATAAACTAGACATCAGACGATAAATCTTTTTTTTTAGAATCAACGTTAACCATTTTCAGTATTACATCAGTAAATCAATCTTCTCGTGAATTTTCTGACATAACTTTCTTGACTGTGCTGAAATAAAATGCTCGAAGAAGGCGGTGGGAGTCAACAGGAAATATGGGCTATGAAACTAGGACTTCAGAAGCAGAGTGGGCATAACTTCATGCACCGAATACATCGAAGACAACAAATATAGTAATTCGGACATTTAATGAGAATGAAATACAACCAACCATCAATAACAGCATACAATAAAAAGAAATCAGGTACTAGAGCTAAGGGAAGACCAAGAAAAAGATGGAGAGACAATATCAACCCCACACTAAATAAACACCTATATAACATAACAGTGAGCGTCTATAGCTTAAGCTGTAGTGAGCTCGATCACAACCCAAGGGTACCTGGTTTAAACTCCGCGGCGGGCAAGTTTGGAAGCAAATAGGTTCTCTTGGATTTTTACGAACTTTAAAATTAGACTTCACCGTTCAGAAAAACAACGACAAACTACTGAACGTATAAGTGATGCCTAGAAAATCGACGACTCATTTACTGTTGTTGATGGCTACGTCCTATAAAAAGAATATGCCACGATTTTCATTCATAACACAACAAGGGTAATTAATCTGGCCCTGGAAAGCTCCCAACCCTACGCTTAGCCGTACGAGTGGACAATCATTTCTATCATCTACATGGGGAAGACAATCGACTTTCTTGATTGTCATTTAATCTCTTTCATTGGAGGAACTTATATTTGAAATATATTATATTTCTGGATATCAACAATCACTAGTTTGTGATGTATAGGTAGATAAATTACATTTCCTTGTTTATTTGTGCAATATTTCTATTTTTATTAACATAAACCATTTTCCCGACGTGGCTACAAAGAACACGCAGTTCTAACATAACAATCAATATACGCTTATACTGCTGGTAGAATTGTTCACGCTTCAGTTAATTTGTGTAGAAGATATTGGAAACTGTAGCTAATGACAACAAGTGAGATCTTTAATTATATTAGCGGCCAGTCTGCCCAGCGTGTTCGTAGCGCGTTGGACTACGGGTGACTATCCCTCTGTGTGTGCGGGTTCAATTCCGCGGGATGGCAGAAAAGCCACAGATTCCCCAGATTTACGGTGTTCGTGGCACCGAACCGAAGGGTTACGATGTCCATGGCACCGAGCCGAAGAGCTAATAAGCTCAAGTGCTTCTGGATCTGAAAAAAAAAAAAAAATTATATTAGCGAATCCATTGAAGTTCAATACATTATTATTATATGTGTATATCTCTCACATACATGCGAGCTCTCGTATATAATATCCACTCGCATCTACATATACACGTAGATTTACATACACTCGTATGCATATATATGCAGGCACGCAGTGGCGAGTCGTCATTAAGGGCCCGTGAGGCAGGACCCTATCAAAAATAACATGTAACGTGTATTTATTATTTAATAAATTAAAATATACCCTAACCAAAAACCATGATTTTTCTGAAAATGTGTGTTTGGCCCCACCAACAAAAAGGATCAAGCGTCGCCACTGCATGCACGTCTGTCTGTCGTGCGCCTACATACCAGCCACGCATTACACCATCCTATATATATATAATATATATATATATATATATATACACACGAGCACACCCAAGCCCACGCACACACCTATACGCACGCCCACACACATACACACACACACACACACACACACACACACAGATGTTCATAGAGACGTCTTGCCCGCCTTACACCACCCCGCTATTGTTACAATAAGCATGCAGAAATATATAATGTAGTGTATTTAAACAATTAATTGATTGAATGATTAATATGAGCAGCATAAGTGAACAATAATGCGTGTTCGATATTTTTTTTTACAGAGGAAAGTCTCAGCGATAGTGCACACACTTCGCAGCACCAGCGAGGAGGAAGGATGTAATTTTGGAGATGATGAAAATTTGCGGAGTTTATTTTAATTGTGATAAACGATTTTGTAGTATCGATATAAACATTTTGTGGTATCGATATAAACATTTTGTGGTATCGATATAAACATTTTGTGGTATCGATATAAACATTTTGTAGTGTCGATATAAAAGAAGTTTGTAGGAGTTTTATTTTTAACGTGTTTAATAAGTTTTGATCGGGCTGCAGCTTTGCAACCTACTCTTATTTATTTTTGAACTGCCAATAGTTCTTTACATGTTCATCGTGATAATGTTTAATCATCAGTCTCCGATAGGACTAGGAACTCGATCCCACCTACACTGAGATATCTGGAAACATATCTCCATCGCTCCATACAGGAAGCGACACGAGTACCTTTAGAACGAGAGACGAGCACTTTACCTTCACGACGCAGAGACCCCCATATAATACAGGGTGTTCAACTTAAAAGCAGCCTGTGAATGGAGCTAATCTGGCATATATGTATGGAAATGAGAAGGTTCAGTTATGATGTAGTATAGGTCAAGGTTGTGTGATGGTGTGTAATTGTAGTGCGGGAAGGGCGATGAACAAATGTGACGTAGGACAAGCTAGTCAGAACCGGTTTAAATAGTAAATAAACACAACGCGATAGGTTATCTGACAACTTTCGATTTGTCAATGGGGCTGCAATTATCTTGAACACCCTTTATATTGTAGTATGAAGTAATATGAGAAACAAGAATGAACAACTTCAAGTCTGGTGCAACGAATTAATATATACAAAATAAGTACATATTACGTTAAAAAAATAAATCATTATAGAAACTAGATCGGGACCGTCGTCGATGCTACGAAGAATTCATGTACTACGTTGAGATATATCTATGAAAGAAATACATCGTAGCACTCAATTGTATACACTACGTTGAGATATATCTATGAAAGAAATACATCGTAGCACTCAATTGTATACACTACGTTGAGATATATCTATGAAAGAAATACATCGTAGCAATCAATTGTATACACTACGTTGAGATATCTATCTATGACAGAAATACATCGTAGCACTCAATTGTATACACTACGTTGAGATATCTATCTATGACAGAAATACATCGTAGCACTCAATTGTATACACTACGTTGAGATAGATATATCTATGACAGAAATACATCGCAGCACTCAATTGTATACACTACGTTGAGATATATCTATGAAAGAAATACATCGTAGCACTCAATTGTATACACTACGTTGAGATATATCTATGAAAGAAATACATCGTAGCAATCAATTGTATTTGTTGACGTGCAATGTTTTTAGTGTCAGGTTTGGGTCATTCACATTTTCTATAGCCGTGGTACCCGGCAACATAAGGCCGACTAGCTCAGACAGGCAAATAAAATTCCGGTTTAATGGGGGCTGATTTTTGTTTGTTTGGTAGAACACTGTAAGCTTTTTGTAATTTTACACAATTCTATGAGCCCAAGGTTATTTGTTAATGAAAAATGTTAATAATATTAATATTTCTGAGTGTTAAACTGAACTTGTAACATAATATACACTTGAATTAGCATGTTGTATTGTTTGTTTTTTAACGAATTCGTGATTATACAACAATACTGGAATGGTGGTCACTCAACGATTATGGTCTTATCTCCTAGAATTTCTACATGAGCCCGCCGGCCGTATGTTATCGGAGGTCACGCTATAGCATACGCGGATATAATATGATAGAATCAAGTATCCAACACATTTTATAAATCATACTTTAATACAATATGATAGAATCAAGTATCCAATACATTTTATAATCATACTTTAATACAATATGATAGAATCAAGTATCCAACACATTTTATAAATCATACTTTAATACAATATGATAGAATCAAGTATCCAACACATTTTATAAATCATACTTTAATACAATATGATAGAATCAAGTATCCAACACATTTTATAAATCATACTTTAATACAATATGATAGAATCAAGTATCCAACACATTTTATAAATCATACTTTAATACAATATGATAGAATCAAGGTTACATTACATTTGCGATTCCAATAGTATTTTTGTTTCTCCGATCCAGAAGCACTTGAGCTTTCAGCTCTTCGGCTCGGTGACATGGACACCGTAACCCTTCGGTTCGGTGCCACGAACACCGTGAATCTGGGAAACCTGTGGCATTTCTGCCAGCCCGCGGAATTGAACCCGCAAACACAGAGGGCTAGTCACCCGCAGTCCAAGGCGCTACGAACACGCTGGGCAGACGGGCATTCGAATAGTATAAATATATGTACACAGAAAACTCCAACAACAAATAAATAGACGAGACTGAGCATGAAAGGAGTATTGATAGTTCATAGGTCGCGACTCGGTGAAAATAAGAAGATAAAAAAGTATAAAGTAATCAACATCATCAAATAGCTTGTTCTGAGCAGAACATTGCCACCCCAACAGTCCTCCGGAATTTCTCTCTCTCATAGGCCAGGTGTTCTGCCTCTGCAGCCGTCATGTTAAAACCATCAGTAGCATCCTGAATCCATCTTCTCCGTGGTCTTCCTCTTCTTCTCTTTGCCGATATGCCCTCTTCCATGATGGTCTTCTCCAGCCCTTTATGTCTTTTTATATGTCCAAAATATTTTAATTTTTTCTTTCTTATTTGGAACATCAGCCAGTTTTCTTTGATTTTGAAAAAGTAATCATGCAATCGATATATTTTTGTGGTATTCTTTAACATAAGTAATGTGTATTTTCTTCTTCTCAGAGTACTATCTATAGAAGGGAGTTTTATATTTATACGATTTCATAGTTCTAACTATTGTTATACAGTACTTGCTTATGTATACATGAATGGAAAATACATTTGATCTGCGGCAATTGCTTGTCTTGAACTTCTAGGAAGATCGATGGAAAACTTGCGAATAATTGCTTATTAATAATCAGTCATCAGATGCAAGCGTGTGATCTAATATGCCTGTATAATAACATCTTTCTTTTCTCTCTCTCTCTCTCTACCTCTCTCTCTCTCTCTCTCTCTCTCTCTCTCTCTCTCTCTCCAACATTCACCAAGAAAAATATGATGGTTTATCAGTAGTTCTCAAACGTGTCTGATCCTCACTCACATGGTAGCTATCCTAACTCGTTCCGTGGAACTCTTTCTTTACACTGTTCATACTTTCTAGGATAACATTTTACGCAACAAAGCTTCGTCTATCATATACATCATTGAGAACTACTGGAATTATTGTTGTTGGAGTTCCACTAGAAAGTGCTAGTTATGCACTGTTTTTATAACTGCTATTCCAAATTAATGTTTCTTATAGGGAAACAAAGTAGTAGTTTTCAAATCCCAGTTCTAATTTACTCAATGTAGGGTAGGATGGGTGGCGTATGTGGCCTAGGGGATAGTGACTCGGTCTATTAACCCCGACGTTCTGAGTTCAAATCACGATGCGGACAATTTGGTTGCAAATTGTTTCGCGTGGATTTTTACAATAGGACAATGACACCACCCGTTCAGAAAGCAATGGCAAACTGCTGAACGTAATAATGCCTAGAAAAATCACAAACAGCGTTAAAAGCTGGGGTTGATTCGCAAAGTCCTGTTAAGGATTGCAATTAACTAGGTAAGATACAATACAACCAAGCTGAGTAGTCATCTTTCTTCTTTCTTTCTTTCTCTCTCGAATCCTGTTTGACTTACATCGTCAGGTCAAGAAGAGATTTCTAAAACGGGCCCTAGTATGCGCTTCGTATTTGTCGTCGCCTCTGTTGTCTCTGAGGTCCATCTTTTGCGTGGCCGGCCTTTTACTTTGTACCCATTGTATCGGAGCAGCATTGCTCTTTGAGGTGCACTGTCTGTTGGTAATCTGCTTACGTGGCCGAACCATTTAATTTGTTGTTTCTTGATGAAGTCTAGTACTGATGTTGTACCCACTTTTTCCTGATGTCTCCATTTCTCAACCGTTCTCTTCTTGTTACACCCAGCATTCTGCGTAGACACTTCATCTCTGTCGTGACTAGTTTTTTTCTATCGCTTGTTGTCAGCGTCCAGGTTTGGCACTGGTAACATAATGTGGGGAGAAAGATTGTGTTAAACATTGCTCTTTTGTGTTCATGGTGAAGTGTTTGCATCTTAAAATTGGCGCCATTTGCCCTATCATTTGATTTGCTGCATCTGTGTTGAATTTCATTAGTTATTCTTCCGTTTGCTGAAAAAATGCTCCCCAGGTATGTGAAGTCTTTTACTTGATTTAGTGGGCGATTGTCGATGGAGATACTAGTAGTGCTTTCCTCTCTGGCGAATGTCATTACTTCTGTTTTGTCGATGTTTATTCTCATGTTGTATTCGTTACATGCTAACTGGAGTCTGTTGATGTGTTGTTGTAGCTGTTCTTCTGTTGTTGATATGATTGCCTGATCGTCTGCAAAAAGAAATTCATTTAAGAGCTCTCCGAGGTTGTTTCCTGGTGTTAGCTATTTTACAGATGTGGTCAATATACGTGATAAACAGCAGCAGGGATAGTACGCAACCTTGTCTTACTCCTGACCCTACGTGAAACTTTTCTGATAATCACGTATTTGTTCTAATCGTACATTAGCTGTCAGTATAAATGCTATTGCAAAGGTTGATTAGGTGGTCATTAACCCCATAGGTTGTTAGTATTTTCCACAACTTGTGCCTATCTGCGCTGTCGAACGTTTTTTCCTGATCTACAAATGCAACGTAGTCTTCAGTTTTTAAGAAAACTTTTCTGTTTATTGTTTGTAAATGTACCCTGAAGTAGAAAGTGTTTACAGGGATTACGTCGATCCTTAGTGTGTTAGTAAAAAAATATCATACCAGTACACTCCATGAGGTAATGAGGCATGCTCTTAGTCAGTGGATGTTGTGTGTGTCAATCAATAACTACACGGTATTTGTTATGCACCCGCTGATGATGAATACTAATGTACCAGACGCTCATGCTAGACAGAAAGATAATTTTTGTTTTACCGATTGCTATTCTACACCTAGTCTATAGTAAAGATTATTCTATGTGACTTTTTTTATATATAGTTCTCTTTATAAAAGGTCTATAGTAAAGATTATTATGTGTGACTTGTTTATATATGAATGAAAATCGTGGCATATCCCAAAGGACGTAGCCATCAACCACAGTAAACAAGTCGTTGATTTTCTAGGCACCACTTATACGTTCAGTAGTTTGCCATTGCTTTCTGAACGGGTGGCGCCATCGTCCTTTGTTAAAATCAACGGAAACAATTTGCAAGCAAACTGTCCGCAGCGTGATTCGAACTCAGAACGTCGGGGTTAATAGACAGAGTCACTAACCCTAGGCCACAGACGCCACTACTGTTTATATATAGTTCTCTTTATAAAAGGTCTATAGCCGACGGATTGATTCATTGCACCGGGTTTTACCACATATGGTTCAGTCCCTCTCTGCCGAAATAGGAAGCCACCTGCCGAGAGTATTGCACACATTACGAACTCCTTAGCTCCGGCAACAACCATAGGGACATCTGAAAAAATGCACCCGTGAACAGAACGGCGCGGTCTGGATTCGAACCGATGACCCTCGAAACCAAAGCAAGGGTTTAACCACTTAGTCACAGAGACTTCCGAGGTTTCTTTGTTTCTTTAAAAAAAAACTATCGTTACTGCATGTAGTACTGCTTTTTAGGGATGTGCAGGACAGGTGGGACGTGAAAGTTGAGAAATTTAATGTCCGCATGGCAAGCGCAGAAATTTTAAATTTATGCACACAACAGAAAAAATCCTTATCCTTCCCGTGAATTGAACAGGGGTCCCCTCGCATGGGAACCACGCTCTATTCCATTTGGACAGGCGCTGCTTTGTAAGTTTGAGATGTGTTATTTGCTTCTTTATGAAACCGAAGAGTTTTTTTGTTTCAGTTCTCAACATTTATTTCTCAACGCCACTGACCGTGATCAATTATTTTCAAGTACGTCAAACATTTACGCATTAACCTAGTTTGTGCTGAAATTCGTTATACAGGGTGTTCAACTTAAAAGCAGCCCGTGAATAGAGCTAATCTGGCATATATGTATGGAAATGGGAAGGTTCAGTTATGACGCAGTATAGGTCAAGGTTGTGTGACGGTGTGTAATTGTAGTGCGGGAAGGGGCGATGAACAAATGTGACGTAGGACGAGCTAGTCAGAACCGGTTTAAATATTAAATAAACACAACTCAATGCTGTACCTGGCAACTTTCGAATTGTCAATGGGGCTGCAATTATCTTGAACACCCTGTATAACGTGTTTACAATGAAACAGGTAGAGTGTCGATACACATAGGCTGAGAACCACTGTATAAGACTATTATTTGATGCAGACACGCGATACGGGTTGAATAATGAACCTTGAGGAAAACCTACTGGTACTAGAATTATTAAGACTAATCAAACAAGCGACATACCAGTAGAGTCCAGAACGTTTCTCACACGCTTCATGGAATTTGAGTGCTACCGGTAGTTCTTAAATATTTTACCTTGCATGTTGTTAGTGGATCACAGACTACAATCAATCGGTGATTATCGCTGCTGGGGTGACTGGAACGCGGATCGTTAAGTTGGAGTGTAACAATGTCAATAGCAGGACAAAGTAGGGCCAGTAAGTAGACTGTTATCTTGACATTTCATACATGTATCGTGCTTGTTCATTTTTATATAGTAGTTAATGTCTGGTATTTGTCTTGTGTATGTTTATTTTATTCTTCTAGTTATCATATGATATCTGTCTTGTATATGTTCAATTTATTCTTCTAGTTATCATATGATATTTGTCTTGTATATGTTCAATTTATTCTTCTAGTTATCATATGATATTTGTCTTGTGTATGTTTATTTTATTCTTCTAGTTATCATATGATATTTGGCTTGTGTATGTTTATTTTATTCTTCTAGTTATCATATGATATTTGTCTTGTGTATGTTTATTTTATTCTTCTAGTTATCATATGATATTTGACTTGTGTATGTTTATTTTATTCTTCTAGTTATCATATGATATTTGTCTTGTGTATGTTCAATTTATTCTTCTAGTTATCATATGATATTTGTCTTGTATATGTTTATTTTATTCTTCTAGTTATCATATGATATTTGACTTGTGTATGTTTATTTTATTCTTCTAGTTATCATATGATATTGGCTTGTGTATGTTATTATCATTCAATAGAGGCAATATGTATTGTCCCGTAGTATGTTTATTTTATTTTTCAGTTATCATAATGATATTGCTTGTATATTTCAATTTATTCTCTAGTTAAATATGATATTGTCTTGTATATGTTCAATTTATTCTTCTAGTTATCATATGATATTTGACTTGTGTATTTAATTTATTCTTCTAGTTATCATATGATATTTGACTTGTATATGTTCAATTTATTCTTCTAGTTATCATATGATATTTGTCTTGTATATGTTTAATTTATTCTTCTAGTTATCATATGATATTATTATGTTTATTTTATCTTCTAGTTATATATGATATTTGGCTTGTGTATGTTTATTTTATTCTTCTAGTTATCATATGATATTTGTCTTGTGTATGTTTATTTATTCTTCTAGTTATCATATGATATTTGACTTGTATATGTTCAATTTATTCTTCTAGTTATCATATGATATTTGTCTTGTATATGTTCAATTTATTCTTCTAGTTATCATATGATATTTGACTTGTGTATGTTCAATTTATTCTTCTAGTTATCATATGATATTTGTCTTGTATATGTTCAATTTATTCTTCTAGTTATCATATGATATTTGTCTTGTATATGTTCAATTTATTCCTCTAGTTATCATATGCTATTTGCTTGTGTATGTTTAATTTGTTTTCTAGTTAATATTTAAATTAACAAATAGAACTATCCAGAAAGAACTCAAAATCAAAGAAAATGGCTAATGCTACAAATAAGAAAGAGAAAATTGAGATATTTTGGACATATTATAACACGAAGGGCTGAGAAGACCGGCGATTCGAAAAAGTGATTCTTTTACAGGATGTCAATAGTATACACTATTTTAAAACTGTGCAGTCTTTGTTGACTTTTTAGTTTTGGACATATCATTACTAAAAATATCCTTTAGTTTAGACGTCAGAACATCATCCCTGCACATCGAACCAATTAGTTCATAAGTTCTGTGATCCTTCCTTTCGTTCGCTTGAAATGTGTCTATATATTCAATGTTGTCTCTTGTATGAACTTCACTGTCTTTTGTAGCTCACACAGAGGTCCGTGTCGTTTTCTGTCGAGTGTTGTTTCGTTAGGCCAGTGAGTTTGCCTCAGTGTATCATATTCGGGGCAGTCTTGAAGTATGTGCTCTGCAGTCTGGTGTGCCTGTCCACATGTACACATGACTGAATTGCCAATCTTGAATTTTGTATACATGTGGCTGCGGAGTCGATTGTGTCCTGTTCTAAGGCGCAGAATGACAACTTATTCCAATCTGCTCATATTATAATAATCGTCTTGTGTTGGTATTTGTGGCATAATTTCTGTGATCTCTTTTTCAGTATGTCCCAGCGTATGACAACTAACGATACAATTTCTATCTTGATTTACTGTTCGTCTATGACTTCCCGAATAGTGCTTTTGTCTAGCTACACCCTATTTGATTTGGCATTCTTTCAGCCTAGTTAATGTTGCAGATTCCCCCCATTCCTTGAATCGTTAACACGTTCTCTCTCCCTTAGGAAATTCAGAATATCAAGCAGGTCCACTGCTCGTCTGCTTTCTATAGCGGCCAGTTTGACTGCGGAATAGAGAATATACGAAGAACGGTAATTTAGGTTGAAGTAAGTGTGCAACCGCGAAAAGAATGCATTGAACATATCCCTAGAGTCTTGGGAAGATTTGGCATTCGATTATACCAAGCTGAGATAGCACACATTAAAATAACATCTTTGGTTGGGTAAGACAAATATTAAATATCAGATCTAAATTGCTTCTGTATCAAGGAATACACATTAAATAACAATTTAGAAGAAGAATATTGAACAAGACTTAGATCAAGGACGATTATACAACTGACGAATAACTTAAAAATTTTAGTGAAGAATAATATAGAACAAGACTTTAGTACAAGGACATACACTGACGAATAACTGCATTTAGAAGAAGTTATAGAACAAGACTTTAGTACAAGGAAAATACACTGACAATAACTAATTTAGAAGAAGTTATAGACAAGACTTTAGTACAAGGACAACACTGACAATAACTAATTTAGAAGAAGTTATAGACAAGCTTAGTACAAGGACAACACTGACGAATAACTATATTTAGAAGAAGTTATAGACAAGACTTAGTACAAGGACATACACCAATCAATAACTATATTTAGAAGAAGTCATAGACGGAAGCTTTAGTACAAGGACACACCCACACTAGAAACATATCTACATATATTATTTCAATTTGTTTCATATCTAAAAGTTAGAACAGAGTCGTAATTAAGTTCTCCCGCTGAATTAGAAGAATTATAAATTGTGGTATTAGAAGAATTAGAAGAATTATAGTTTGTGATGTATTAAGAAGAAAAATTATAGTTTGTGGTATTAGAAGAATTAGAAGAATTATAAATTGTGGTATTGCCTCCACAATTACACGTAGTCAATCATTAATCTGTGAACTCTAAAACACCATCCTCCTAGTGTCTCCCCATGAAATATTAATCTGATTTGACAGGACAAACAGACATCAGACGGACTAATCAAGGAAGCTACTACAGTAGAGCAGCCGGATGTAGTACTTTGCCATCAAAAGAAGAAAATGGTGATTAAATCAATCAAAAACCATCAAATACTAACACAGAACTACTACCAAAAGTTGAGCAGATTTGAACAAGTTTTCATTTTGTGTCTCAAAACAGAACATAATCGACTCTACTGCAACAAGCATACACATTTAAAGATTGGTAATGCAGTGATGCACATACATGGACAAGCAACCTAGACTGCAGAGCATACACTTCAAGAGTGCATCGAATATGATATAGTTAAACTCAATAAACTAGTGAAATAACACTGGTACTATAACACTGAACGGACCTCTCTGTGAGCTACATAAGACGGTAAAGTTGATACGAAGGACAACATTGAATATATAGAAACTATTTCAAACGAACGAAAGGAAAGAAAGCAAGAAAAGGGCAGCATAAATTATATTGTTTTGCAATGGGACAATGAGTACGTATCTATATATGGCGTGGCTGATAATCTGAGGAGACGGCTGCCTTTATTAGAGAATCCGAAATCCCAATCTAGTGAGAACGCAGAAGAAGAAGTACATATCTCGTATTTCCTTGGGGATAACCAGCCGTAGTAGCCTAGTTGTTAGTGACCTCGCTTCTGGGGTGCGTGTTCCGAGGTTCAAATCCCCATTGATCGTGGAATATTTTTCCGACCTTAATGGCTCTCAGGTAGATCCAACCTCAAATGGATTCCAGGAGAAGCACTGGGAAGTAAAGGCGGCTGACGTAATGTTGATCACATCACCCATCATGTGCCGACAGTCAATGAAAAATATGGACTTAATAACATATTATCCAATATACCTCGAGGTATTAAAATGGTTCGTTTATTTTACTTTATTACATAACAACAAAACATCCAAGATATTTACTGCTAGTACTTATACCTAAGTGACAATGTAAATATCAAATATAACTTCTATATTTCTGAAAATCTAAAAAAACATTGTGTAACATTGATAACTTCTATATTTCTGAAAATCTAAAAATACATTGTGTAACATTGATAACTTCTATATTTCTGAAAATCTAAAAACATTGTGTAACATTGATTAACTTGTAATTTTATTACTCAATTAAATGTTCGTTTTTGTGTTGTTTTTTTTTTTTTTCCGATCCAGAAGCACTTGAGCTTTTCAGCTTTCGGTTCGGTGCCATGGACATCGTAACCCTTCGGTTCGGTGCCACGAACACCGTAAATCTGGGGAATCTGTGGCTTTTTCTGCCATCCCGCGGAATTGAACCCGCACACACAGAGGGATAGTCACCCGCAGTCCAACGTGCTGCGAACACGCTGGGCAGACGGGCATATGTTCGTATAAGCACCATTGGATTATATATGCTGGGTAATACGCAGAAAACAAGAACTAAAATCCAGTTCTACGAAACTAAATGCTGCAGAAAGATCCTACGAATATCATGGACAGAAAAAAGAAAGAACACCGATGTCCTGAAAGAATTAAATGTTAAAGAGAATTGGCTGATAAACAACATACTATACATAAAAATTACATACTTTGGTCACAATTAGCGTCACGATGGCCTGGAAAGAACAATATTAGAGGGCAGGGTCCCAGGACGCAGAGGCAGACCAAGAAGAAGATGGCTATAAGATATTAAAGAAACCATGAATATGACCATCGACGAAGTGGGTGAACTGGCAAGAGATAGAGTGAAATTCAGATGCGCTGCAAAGAGAGCAACGTCCTTAAAAGGATAGGCACCTTGATGATGAATACGCAGAATGCTGAGAGTAACACGAGACTGGTTTAGATATGAAGACATCAGGAAAATAAAATGAGTACAACATCAGTACTGAACTTCATCAAGAAACAACAAATGAAATGGTTCGGCCACGTAATCAGATTACCAACAGACAGTACACCTCAAAGAGCAAAGTTACTCCGATATCGTGGATACAAAGCGAAATGCTATCCACGCAAAATTTGCACCTCAGAAATAACAGATGCAACGAAAGACACCGTTTATGATGCTCACACAAAAACCCGTTCTATCTAGAAATCTCTTTGTATCCTAACGCTGTGAGACAAAACAGGATTACAGAAAAAAAAGAAAAGAAAGTATTAATGTGTATGTCACATACTTGTTCTCCTCGCTCAACGTGACATAGTTAATAACTGTTCCAGATTTAGAATGTAGGTCCAAGTTTACATAATTTGACAACATACATGATTTAATCACGTGGCCTTATGGTAATTGGTGGAACGTGAAATTAAAAAGAGAATAGGAATGGCCAAGGATAATTTCAATAGTATGAGAAAGTTACTGACATCCAAACAAATCACAAACAGGCTAAAAATTAGAATGATCAAATGCTATATATATCCTATATTAATGTATGGCTCGGAAACATGGACAATGAACAAGCAGTTAGAAGACATAATTGATGCATTTGAGATGTGGATATATAGAAGAATAAGCAGAGTTTCATGGACAAAAAAACAGACAAATAAACAAGTTTTAGGAAAACTAAGCATGAAGAAACAATTATTAAGAGAAATAAAATTCAGACAAGTAAAGTATTTTGGGCACATAAAAGGCATGACACCATGATAAAACATTTACTAGAGGGGAAAGTTGAGGGAGAAGAGCAAGAGGAAGACCGAGAGATAAGTGGGAGGGGAAACTTTAAGAAATGGACAGGTTACAGTCTGGCAGTGTGCAACACCAAGGCGAAAGACAGAGGATGCTGGAGATTCATTGCAGCCAACCTTCGATGTGGAGACGGCACCTGATGATGATGACAGCTAAATTTAACGCTATTATTTTCCTATATGGATCAGCAATTTATGTTTGTAGAAAATAAGTTGTACAAGTTTCTATCTCGCTGGGGTTGATACGTGCTTTCTTCTCGCTATTCTTCTATGTCTCATGATCTCTTGTATATGTTTTATGACAAATAGTTCAAGATCTTGTTGTAATTCATCATCATCATCGGGTGCCGTGCTTGATGTCGAACGCATCTCCCAACTCTGTCTTTAGCGTTGACAATCAACGCAGTTATATGCGCTATCGGTTCAGTTGTTGGCTCTCTGCCGTGAATTATTACTGTTCATTACATCTTCTTTCTTTGTTGTCCTCTATTTCTCTTCCCAGTATTTTCTTTACTGTTGTCAAACTATGTCCTAACCTCTGCCTTTGCATTACATCCCACGCCCTAATACATGATGCTATAATTTGTCTCAGTTTAATGCTATAATTTGTCTCAGTTTAATGCTACAATTTGTCTCAGTTTAATGCTATAATTTGTCTCAGTTTTATGCTATAATTTGTCTCAGTTTAATGCTATAATTTGTCTCAGTTTTATGCTATAATTTGTCTCAGTTTTATGCTATAATTTGTCTCAGTTTTATGCTATAATTTGTCTCAGTTTTATGCTATAATTTGTCTCAGTTTTATGCTATAATTTGTCTTAGTTCATCCTTTAATTTCTCAAAGTTTATGATATATTGTATTACAGTTCTGTACTTTGTCTGTTCTATGTTATATTTTACTTTGTCTCAATCTTATGTTGTTCAAGTTTATGCTATATCTTGTCTTAGTTTAATGCTATAATTTTCCCTTATCTTTATGCTATTCTTATGCGTTAATTGGTCTATAATGTTGCATCAAGTTAACAATATTCTGTGGCATGTTTAATATTATATTTCTATCTTAGATTGTTCACATAGTTTGGAAGTACAGACCGCATCCGTTATTTGTAATAGTATCAGTTATCAGTTATATGAGGACTATCATCATAGCACTCCAGACATGTCCATAGGTGTTCTGATCTCCGCCTCAGCAAATCCAGCAACGTCCAGCGGCCTAACACGCCAGTTCGATGTTGATTAATCAATCTCTTTGCATATTTAGTATGTCGTTCTTTTCGGGCTGCACCAATATTGACACCCATCTCTCTCAATCTGGATTACGAGGGGATTCCCAGCTCTGAAACTCCTCTGTTCTGAAAGACTCTCGCAATGCGTGAAAAATGTCATTTCGATCCATGGCAGCTCTCTCTGATATTGTAGCAAAGCCAGCCAACCTTGCAATAGTATGTTGTTAGCATTACATTTGTTGATTAATTTACTTTCTGATTCTGTTTCTTCTTTGCTTCTCTTTGATATATAACTGTTATAAAACACACCCGAATGATAAGCCCCTTGTCAAGAAAAAAGATCAGGGCAAATGTGAAGATTACAAGTTTTAGTTTTGGTAACATTTGTAGTGACATATTCATTATTATTAGGAAACTTATAAGATGACATTATGTTGGTTTTTTAAACAACTTTATCACTAAAGCCTTCTAAACATTTTAAATGTCACAGTAGTTAAATATTGTTTGCCCGCCTACCCAGCGTGTTCGTAGCACGTTGGACGACGGTGTGACAAGCCCTCTGTGAGTGTGGGTTCAATTCCGCGGGCTGGCAGAAAAAAGCCGCAGGTTCTTCAGATTATCGGTGTTCGTGGCATTGAACAGAAAGGTATACGATGTCCATGGCACCGAGCCAAAGAGTGAAAGCTCAAGTGCTTCTGGATCGGGGAAAAAAATTGTTTAATGGGGTTCCCAGCGAGATCCAGGGTTGGGTGATATGTCTCATGAATCTTAGAGATCGATGCTATGCCTAGTCAAACATTTCGAGATTCGGTACTGTGACTCTCCCTCTCAAGAACGAGTATTTTATTGTTATTAAAAATATTATTATTTTGTAACCTTGTGTCTTGAATTTTCCTAACTAAAATAACAATTGATTGGCATCTCCTAAATAATTGATCTCATGAGCTTACGTTTGTCAATAGATGTTACTTTGGGTGATTAGTAATCGATACTGTGTAATATTTGCTACTGACAATAGCTCGACGACTGGAATGGAAGTGATAGGAAAACAAAGAGATCAGAAAACTAAGAGAATGCTTAATCACGTAAGCAACGTCTAAGCAGTGGCGCCGAATGATTATTTTTGTTGGTGGGGCCAGACATAAATTTTCGGAAAAATAATAGTGTCTGTTAAGTTATATTTTAATGTATAAAATAATAGTGTTTGTTAAGTTATATTTGAATGTATAAAATAATAGTGTTTGTTAAGTTATATTTTAATGTATAAAATAATAGTGTTTGTTAAGTTATATTTTAATGTATAAAATAATAGTGTTTGTTAAGTTATATTTTAATGTATAAAATAATAGTGTTTGTTAAGTTATATATTTTAATGTATAAAATAATAGTGTTTTTGTTAAGATTATGTATTTTAATGTATAAAATAATAAATACACGTTACACCTTATTTTTGATGGGGTCCAGCCCCATTGGCCTTTAATGACGAGCCGCCACTGCGTCTAAGTATTAATCATGATTTGATTGATTGATTAATTGATTGATAAGACCATTATCATTGCACTTTGGTGAGTAATCATGTGTGGTCCGATCTCTTTCTTACACAGGAAGATCTCAGCTGCAGTGCATTAACTCTGTAGCACCGGCGAGGGTCCCTGAAGTAATTTTGAAGATGATGAAGATATTTTTTTTTTTTTTTTTTTTCTAATGAATTTTACCCGGGCAGAATTAGTATAAGTATTAAACATGGGTATATAACAAGGCAGTGGAAAAGCATATACGTGTTTTGAATATAAGTGTTAAAGAAAAGTTCTTCTGATATCATGGACAGAGAAGATAACAAATAGAAATATTCAGAGAAAAAAACTCAAAATAAAGAAAATACACAGTCAACATCAACATTAAAATGAACAAATTTTCAACAAACTTATGATTTTCATTGCAGCAATATGTTTATTTTGAAATAATTTCTCTTTCTCAGTTCCAGTGGAAGCGGTTGCATTTCTAGGAGCTGTGTTATTTTTCGTTCTTCTGCTTGTCCTCTTCTTCCTCTACCTCAACAAGTCGCTCTGCTTCTCCGAATGTGGGGCTTCCGTGCATTGATAAAATGCCACCTAAGGACCACGCCCTTGGTAAGTAGTTGTTTAGGGATGTTTCCATGTTTTAAATTGTTCATCTCGTATCTACACAGGTAAACCCCTCACAGATAATACGAATAAATAATACATTCTGTGTAAATAGTCACTTTTCTACTTTAACGCACAGTAAAACTACAGATTATTTGCTGTTTTTTTCTGTCAATAATTCGACATTCGATGTTTTCTTGCAAATTATTCATCTTTTTTCACATTCATTTCCTATTTAATGTGTGTCACGGTTATTATTGGTGTTGCATGGTCATGAATTGTGAGTATCAAAATATAAATGTAACTATATATATGTGTGTGTGTGTGTTTGTATGGGTGTAAGATTTCAGACCAATCTTGTATGTTATTTATCCTGTATGTGTGTAGCACAAAGTAGCTATGTTATCTCAACAATTGCATCTCGTCATCTCAAAAGCAATCTATTTAATGCATGATATATATATATATAATATGCAAAAACAAAAAGCACACTTACGAAAGACAAGGAAATAGTGGAAATCTGGAAGGAATATTGTAGAGAAATGAGCATCGTCAGCATTAACAGTTCAAATTAAATATGGAATTCTAAGTTATATAGTTTTGATGTTGTTAATCTTTTGTTCTACCTTTTGGGCTATTCTTTGTCTCTCTGTCTTTTCCTGAGCATCAACATGGCGACTGACTAAATTAATGATGTCATCTGCTGTTAGATTCTCGAAGGGAGGTAAGTGTATCCATCTAATATCTGTATTTCTTCCCTTGGTGGCTCTCCTTATCAGTCAATCAATATGCAGATTGAATAAGTTGTAGGATAGTATATATTCTTGTCTGACCCCTGTGTTGACCAGCACAATGTATGTTGTGTGATTGTTGCAAATTAACTTGTATCGAATCTATATGAATAATTTCATTGACTGTGTTCACTATTTGATATAGTATACCATAATGCTGTTAGGTGCTCTTACATAGAATCAGTGTGTAGTCTGTGAAAAAAGAAACATTTCATAGATCAACAAAGAGTACCAGAGTACTATTCCATTCGTTGCTGCCTTCAAGTATTTGACGTATTGTGAAATTGCAATCGATACTTGATTTCGCTTTTCTTAAAGCTGCTTATTCTTGTCTGGTTTTACTGTCTAGGATTTTAGTAACTTTCTTGTGAATTATGCGGATAAAGAGATTCTATCTGTTACTAACAGTAAAGGCTATCTATAACTCTCTAGTTCTCTCACAAATTCCAAGAACAGACTGCAAGCAGTTTGATGACGTTTCCGCTCAAAAAAACTTTGCAGAGAAGCCAATTTTTTTTCTTTTTCCTCAATTTGTAACATGTTTTTACAAGAGAAAATATTGAGTGTGTTGTACAATTTTAAGTGAACGAAAGAAAAGTCCTCTGTATTAGCTACACAAGACAGTGACCTTTTTATAAGGGACACTTTGAATGTGCAGACACAATTTTAAGTGAATGAACCGAAGGATCTTCGAGACACCCAGAACGTTCATACATTTTGTTTATAGATTGCACGTATATTGTCGAGTTTGTAGAGTATTAGAAATTGTGAAACACATGATAGACATTAGATTTCTATCACACTTAATCTGCTTAACTGGTACATTATACCACGAACAAGCAACCGATAAAGTAGCTTATGAAACATCAAAATGGTTTACCGTTCAAAAGGGAGTAAGTCAAGATTACGCCATCTGCTTATTTATATTTTTTATTTATGCAGAAAAATTGAAGAAATCTTAGAAGCGAACAAAATCACAAACATTTTGATTTGTGTCCAATTGATGGAAATATGATTCTTGAGCTCAAATGCACAGATAACATAGGTATCATAGCAACTAGTGTTAAAGGATTAGAATACGTAAAGTTATTCTTAAAAAAAAACACAGTATGAACCAGAACTTATTTGTCTAACTAATGTAGAAAGAACAGATTATGTATCTTGACAAAACAAGATGTCACCAATAAAAGGGTCTATAGGCCAAGGAGTGAATGCATTGTACCGGGTTTACCTAGTAAAGGTCTGTAGCAAGGAGTGAATGCATTGTACGGTTTACCTAGTAAGGTCTGTAGCCGAAGGAGTGAATGCATTGTACCAGGTTTACCCCATGTGGCTTGGTTTCTCTCTACAGAAATCGCACGCCATCTGCTGAGAGTATTGCACAAAGCACAAACTCTGAAGCTCCTACAACAATCCTGGCTCCTTGTGGACCAGGAGCCACACTAAGTGGCGTTTTTCTCTATAGGCCGTTTGCCTTGGACCACTAAAAGCTAGGTGACTAAAAGAATTGCACTCTTGAACAGAACGGCGCAGTCCGGATTCAAACTCA
Organism: Arion vulgaris; assembly: GCA_020796225.1. Taxonomy (NCBI): domain Eukaryota; kingdom Metazoa; phylum Mollusca; class Gastropoda; order Stylommatophora; family Arionidae; genus Arion; species Arion vulgaris. Next base: position 35,203,757 of record CM036759.1, read on the forward strand.
CGACTTTCAGGACGCCATCAGTAATAAAGAAATAGAAAATTTTATAAATTGTGAATATCTTGGTTTCATTAGTAACGACAACGGAGAGTGTAAACAAATAAATCAGAAAAGAACTGTCACTGGCAATTCAGATTCAGAAGTTTAATAGTATGAAGCATCTATGACCTATAGTTAGAAGCATCTATGACCTATAGTTAGAAGCATCTATGACCTATAGTTAGAAGCATCTATGACCTATAGTATGAAGCATCTATGACCTATAGTTAGAAGCATCTATGACCTATAGTTAGAAGCATCTATGACCTATAGTTAGAAGCATCTATGACCTATAGTATGAAGCATCTATGACCTATAGTTAGAAGCATCTATGACCTATAGTTAGAAGCATCTATGACCTATAGTATGAAGCATCTATGACCTATAGTTAGAAGCATCTATGACCTATAGTTAGAAGCATCTATGACCTATAGTTAGAAGCATCTATGACCTATAGTATGAAGCATCTATGACCTATAGTTAGAAGCATCTATGACCTATAGTTAGAAGCATCTATGACCTATAGTTAGAAGCATCTATGACCTATAGTTAGAAGCATCTATGACCTATAGTTAGAAGCATCTATGACCTATAGTTAGAAGCATCTATGACCTATATAGCATATCAGTAAGCATCTATGACCTATAGTTAGAAGCATCTATGACCTATAGTTAGAAGCATCTATGACCTATAGTTAGAAGCATCTATGACCTATAGTTAGAAGCATCTATGGCATAAAACAAGAAACACAACAACAATAAAACTTCAGAGAACGTATATTTTTTAATGTTATAACCAGTGGCGGCTCGTCATTAAGGCCAATTTGGCCGTGCCCACCAAAAGAATTTTAACGTGTATTTATTATTTTATAAATTAAAACATAACAACTCAAAACCGTGATTTTCCGAAAACTTGTGTCTGGCCCCACCAACAAAAATTATCACGAACCGCCACTGGTTATAACACGTATGAATGTGAATCCTGTACTAGATTATGCAAATGTTACAGAAAAAAATCTAATCTTCTGAGACAGAGCTCTCAGTAAAATTCCTGAAACTCACTAGAGAAAGACGCCCAATAATATAGACATCTTATAGGATGTTAACATTGAAGAATATTGGCTCATAAACAATATTATATCTGGGAAATTGAAATATTTTAGACACTTTAAACGCAACAGTGGTTTAGAGAGATCAATAATGAAGGGTATGGCTTATGAAAGATGAGACATGGCAATATGGCTGTAGTGGAAGCGATGTTCTATAACAGGCATGTTACTGAATATGTGGATGAGATGATCAAATGTTGATTGTATCTTGATATAAATTCAACGGAGTTTTTTAAAATTGTTTGATTGATAGGGCTATCTTCATTGAACTTCGGTGAGTACTCCGACTCTTTCTTACACAGGAAGATCTCAGCGGCAGTGCACGAGCTCCGTAGCACCGGTGAGGTTCTCGAAGCAATTGAGAATATAGTAAAATTATATTGCAGGAATTTTGTTAAAATATTTCTAGCGAATCTTCCCTCATGCAGCGGCTTTCCAACCTGTTCTTCTCGATTTTGAACAGCTTAGGGTTCTTTAACGTTCTCAACACGAACACCGGACCTACATTTTCTCGTCCATCTCAGATAGGACTGGGAACTCCACCTCACCTACACTGAGATCAGGGATCTCTGGAAGAATATCTTGATGGCTTCACGACGGAGCGAACTGAGTACCTATGGAACGAGAGACGAGCACGTAACCTCTACGTTACAGAGACCCTAGTTATTTGGTGTGTACATAAATTTTGCAATAGTATAATCCGCTTAGAACTGTCATATTGTTCATGCTCTTCTTCTCTTTGTTTTCCTTCCGTGTCACGAAAACAATACATATTGCTATCTACAACCCTGCTTTTTTATTCTTTATATTTGTTCTCTAAGACTATTTTCTCTCACAGCGTCAGGATAAGAAGAGATTTCTAGAACTGGATTTTGTGTCCGCTTCATAAACAGTTTTCCACTGCCTCTGTTATTTCTTTAGTTCACATTTGGCGTGAACAATCTTTTGCTTGGTATTAACTGGATCGGAGTAACATTGCTCTTTGAGGCGAACTGTCTGCTGATAATTTGCTTCTGTGGCCGAATCATTTTATTTGTTGTAATAAGGTGTTATTTAAAACTCAGTGAAGATGATTGTCTGCTAACTGTAGATTTTTGACTCTAATCTGATAATTGTTGCCTCAGGCATAAAGTAGGAATATGTGATACTTCACGTACTTGTTTCAATAATATGCCAGGCTTTATATAACATTTGCATCTAAGACTTGCACGCTAAAATGAGAAATGTTTGAATGTAGATTATATTGCGCCCGTGTGTTGCCAAGGCTCTTAAGGGAGCAAAGAATTGTAACACTGCAACCTACAAGGTAAGAGGTGAATGAGGTAGGGGCCTAGGAAGCTACCCTAGTAAATAAAAAACGTCGCAGAAATCGGATGTACTGACCTACTTATCCTGGCGCATAACTGGCACAATGTGCAATCCCTTTTAGGCTCAGATCACATACAAATCACAAAGAGTGATTAACAAGTGATCGATATGAACCGTTCGAAGACGAAGAAGGAGGTTATATTGATTGTAGAAAATAATTTGCACTAAATGAAAAGATATACAAGTTTAGGAAGTATTGAAAATGGTAAATTCAATGTAATAAATAACAAAATATAAGTTTTAAAAAATATTGAAAATGGTAAATTCAATGTAATAAATAACAAAATATAAGTTTTAAAAAATATTGAAAATGGTAAATTCAATGTAATAAATAAAAATATAAATTTTAAAAATATTGAAAATGGTAATTAATGTAATAAATAAAAAAAATATAAGTTTTAAAAAATATTGAAAATGGTAAATTCAATGTAATAAATAAAAAAAATATAAGTTTTAAAAAATATTGAAAATGGTAAATTCAATGTAATAAATAAAAAAATGTAAGTTTTAAAAAATATTGAAAATGGTAAACTTCATTTACTAAATTAAAAAGCAGAAGTAGAGTTGTAGGCTAGTGAACCTGGTTCAATTTTACAGTGGGTGTAGAATATTTTCCCAACCTAACGGCTCTCAGGTCGACTCAGCCTCAATTGGGTGTCAGGAAAAACAATAGAAAGTGAAAGCGACCGGCGTGATATTAAACACATCACCCATCGTGTACCGACAGTCAATGAAAATACGGGCCATATTACCCAATATACATAGAGGTATGAAAACGTGTTTCTTTACTTTTTTACTTTACTATTTACTAAATGAAAAATATTAAAGAGTTTAGAAAATATTGAAAATGGTAAATTCAACTTACTAAATATAAAAGTATACGTTTAAAAATATTGAAAATGGTAGATTCCATTGACTAGGTAAAGAAATATATCGCTAACAATATTGAAAATTGTAAATTTTATTTACTAAATAATTTAATATAAGGTTAAAAATATTGAAAATTATAAAGTTCATTTACTACATACAAATATAAAAGTTTAATAATATTGAAAATGGTAAATTCCATTGACTAAATAAAGAAATATAATAGTTTAGAAAAAACATTGAATCTCAGGTCTACTCGTCAACTTAGAATTAAAACAATTATTAACAAATTTATCGAGACGACATATTGATATTAGCCAAACCTTCCACTCAGACATACACAACGATGTTGAGGGCGCTAGTAATGACACCTTTCTGAGATCAACATCAGCAACAACAACAACAACAGCTTGTCCCAACAATGACGACGCCACTATAAACACCACAACTAATACAGCAGAAACTCAATTAACTGAAGGACATCCCCAAAGTGGAAAACAGGACAATACATTAAAGCTGCATTTGTTAACAAGTCTTATGAAAATACTGAACTTGATGGTAAGGTATTTTGTGGGAGAGTTATAACACCACATTTTGAACAAAATGGGTTCCATTATATCTGGTTTTAATTTAAATACCTTCCAATTATATTTTTACTTATTAATCTTTACTCAGTTCAAAATTGAGAGGATTTTGGTCAACACATTTCCTTCCTAACTGTCCTCTTTGTTTTTGGGCATGTTTGTAATTCGATTCTATGACATGATATTGTTTTGTTGTTTGCTTTTTAAAATCGTCTTTTGTATATCTTCATTCATGAATCTGCATCACAAAAATGGTTCACGTTGAAAGTAATAATTATGAACAAAATTTCTAAAATTAATAAGTGCACGTTACTCAAAATGTTTGGTGGGCCGGGCCCCACTGGCCCTTAATGACGAGCCGCTCCTGTAAGTAACTATTTCTATGCCTTGGAATCTTGATAACATTAAATAATGGACGTATATCCGAAATAAAGAATCGAACAGAACAGGCAAAGACATAATTCTACAAAATTAAGAGCATTATATGTAAAAATGTATTGTCGATTGAAGTCAGAAAAATGTTCTTCAGTGCTACATAGAACCTGTATATACATATGGAAACGAGTCATGAATAGTAAATAAACAGACAGGAAAATCTCTGGAGACCACATGATGTAGAGTTGCAAAATAATGTTGAATGCCATGAACATTTATATTGATTAATATCGATTTTCTGACAGAAGTAAGCGCATACAGAAATATTATTATCAACATAAGAAAAATGTAGTTATTATCATCATCAGTGTTTGAGTATGCCATGAGAATAGGAGAATCTGAACACGTGGTGACAAACGGACAAATCAATGGAGACCAGACACAGGGCAACGAAGAAACACAATTCTGGGCAGCATAATCTCATGACACGGAAAAATCTCAACATCTGCACTGTTAATCAAGGTACTCAAGACAGAGATGAATGGAGATCTTTAGTGACTTACGCCAAGCTGAGTAATACATGATGATGATGACTATTGTGATATGTGTATGTATATTATAATTGCACAATGGTTATTTGTATAACTCAATTTCTTCTTTGTTATTTACTTCATAGATTTCCAAACTTTTTGGCCCACCCGCCCACTTTGCATAACATAAACTTTGTAACGCCCCCTTCTTCCTCCCTCCCACATATATACATGCTCTATTTTCTCTTTGACATGGAAAATTGATATATATTTCTGTTATACCTGGTCAATTTTCAAATGATTATATGCATGAAATAGAAAATTAATGAAAAAATGTATAGTGTAAGACGAGCATAAGATGAATTAAAATGCAGAAGTCAAATTTTAAATGATTATTCAATCGCAAATACACGAAAATAATGTATTTTAAAATATTTATTATTAATCTCTACTTTAAGGAGCCATCGACCCCTAGTCGTCTGAACAACCCCCAAATTCTTTTGAACCCACTATCGTCCTCCTAGAACACTTCAGCGCCCACTGGGGGGCGGTACCGCCCACTTTGGGAAACGCTGGTTTAATTCTTTCCGCCGCTTCTCGTTGAAAGATCTATTCAAAACACATATAACTTACCCCGTGATTGATAGATTGATTGATTGATAGGGCACTACAAAAAACTCAGCCAGAACAGAGCTGAACGAGCTAAAAGCGATCCTCGGAGTACTAGCAAACTTACTTAAACGCACAGTCATACAGTGGATCCAATCACACCGCAATATAAGCGGAAACGGAGAGTCAGACATGCTAGCAAAAGCAGAAGGCGACTGCCGCAGACCGATCACGAGATCAGCTACGAGGAGGCCAAAACAACAATCGGATGGCGATATAGAGAAAAGTGGTTGGAAGACCACCCTCAACACAGCCTCGTCAGAGATGGGTACTTTGGTTTATCCCGTAGCAAACGAGTTGTTATATTTCGCCTCCGTACCGGCCATAACGAACTCTGGGCCCACATGTTCAACAAATTTAAAATCGGCACAACTAGCCTGTGCCACTGTAAACAGGCGGACATGACGGCAGAGCACATACTGCAAGATTGCCAACTGCTAGCAGGCCTGAGAAACGAAACCTGGCCCGAAAATAACGACTTAAATGAGAAGCTGTACGGAGGAAAGAGTCCATAAAAACAACAGCAGAATTCATGAGAAAGTCTGGTACATCAGCCTAAGCGGGGATCGAGTGAGAGAGAGAGATTGATTGATAGTACGATCATCATTGCATTTAGGTGAGTAACCATGTGGTCTCCTATCTCTTTCTTACACAGGAAAATATCAGAGGCAGTGCACGAGCTCTATAGCACAAGCGAGGTAGTATGTAATTAAGAGGATGGTGATAATATTTTGTAGGAATTATTAATTTAAAAAATTGTTCTAATGATATTTGCCCAGCCAACGGCTTTCCAGCCTGCTCTTCTCGATATTGAACTGCCAAGGGTTCTTTTACGTGCTCAAATTTAACACGGAATCTACGTTTTATCGTCCTGCTCCGATAGGACTAGAAATTCGATCCCACTTACATTGATACCAGTTATCTCTGGAGAAACGTTCAGATCGCTCCACGAGATAGCGAATCGAGTACTGTTAAAACGAGAGGCGAGCACCCAACCTCTACGGCACAGAGAGTCCATTTATTAAATCACTTGGCAGACAACATCATTCAGCCCCAAAAATCATTCCACTGTTACATCCATCCAGTCGTATGTCCTACTGATGTTTTATAGTAGAAGACGCAGACGGCAAATTGTTCAGTATTTATTTAGTCGTGTAAGTGAACCATAGTCTCTAGGGATTCTAAGCGCGTTGCAATGTTGACATTTTCAAAACCTTTGTGTATTTCCTGCATGAGACAATGTGCTCTTGTTTTATATTTTTGGGTTTTTCCATGTTTGGTGCTTTGTTAATTTGTTTTAGATCTTTACGTATTCTGATTATGATGACATGTCAGCTTGTTCTAGGTCTTAAAGTATTCTGTGCATGGTGACATGTTAGCATGTTCTACATCTCTACTAAGTATTCTGTGCATGGCGCCATGTTAGATTGTCTTAAAGTATTCTGTGCATGGTGACATGTTAGCATGTTCTACATCTCTACTAAGTATTCTGTGCATGGCGCCATGTTAGATTGTCTTAAAGTATTCTGTGCATGGTGCCATATTATCCTGTTCTACATCTCTAAGTATTCTGTGCATGGCGCCATGTTAATTGTTCTAAGTCTTAAAGTATTCTGTGCATGGCGCCATGTTAAATTGTTCTAGGTCTTAAAGTATTCTGTGCATGGCGCCATGTTAAATTGTTCTAGGTCTTAAAGTATTCTGTCATGGTGCCATATTATCCTGTTCTACATCTCTAAGTATTCTGTGCATGGAGCCATGTTAAATTGTTCTAGGTCTTAAAGTATTCTGTGCATGGTGCCATATTATCCTGTTCTACATCTCTAAGTATTCTGTGCATGGCCCATGTTAATTGTTCTAGGTCTTAAAGTATTCTGTGCATGGTGCCATATTATCCTGTTCTACATCTCTAAGTATTCTGTGCATAGGCGCCATGTTAATTGTTCTAGGTCTTAAAGTATTCTGTGCATGGTGCCATATTATCCTGTTCTACATCTCTAAGTATTCTGTGCATGGAGCCATGTTAAATTGTTCTAGGTCTTAAAGTATTCTGTGCATGGTGCCATATTATCCTGTTCTACATCTCTAAGTATTCTGTGCATGGCGCCATGTTAAATTGTTCTAGGTCTTAAAGTATTCTGTCATGGTGCCATATTATCCTGTTCTAATCTCTAGGTATTCTGTGCATAGCACCATATTATCCTGTTCTACATCTCTAATATTCTGCATGGTGCCAATTATCCTGTTCTACATCTCTAGTATTCGTGCATGGCGCCATGTTAAATTGTTCTAGGTCTTAAAGTATTCTGTCATGGTGCCATATTATCTGTTCTACATCTCTATATTCTTAATGGCGCCATGTTAAATTGTTCTAGGTCTTAAAGTATTCTGTGCATGGTGCCATATTATCCTGTTCTACATCTCTAAGTATTCTGCATGGCGCCATGTTAAATTGTTCTAGGTCTTAAGATTCTGTGCATGGTGCCATTTATCTTTCTCATCCTAAGTATTCTGTGCATGGCGCATGTTAAATTGTTCTAGTCTTAAATATTCTGCATGGTGCCATATTATCCTGTTCTACATCTCTAAGATTCTGTCATAGCACCATAGTTATCTGTTCTACATCTCTAAGTATTCTGGCATAGCACCATGTTGCATGTTCTACATCTCTAAGTGGGTCTCTGTGCTAAATTTAAGCCCTTGCCCTGCAGAATCGAGGTCGTGGGTCGAATCTGGACCGCACCATTCTGTTCCCAAATGCATTTTTTCCCCAGAAACCACTAGGATTGTTGCTGGAGCTATGGAGTTCGTGTTTTGTGCAATACTCTCGGCAGATGATGTGCCATTTCTGCGGAGAGGGACCGAGCCATATGGAGTAAAATCCGGTGCATGGAAGTCAATCCTACAGCTTTAAACCCCTTTGTAAACATCTTTAAGTATTCTGTGCATGGTACCTTGTTATGCTGTTATATATCTCTAAGTATTCTGTGAATGGTACCTTGTTATCCTGTTATATATCTTTATAAGTATTCTGTGCATGGTACCTTGTTATCCTGTTATATATCTCTAAGTATTCTGTGCATGGTACCTTGTTATCCTGTTATATATCTCTAAGTATTCTGTGCATGGTACCTTGTTATCCTGTTATATATCTCTAAGTATTCTGTGCATGGTACCTTGTTATGCTGTTATATATCTCTAAGTATTCTGTGAATGGTACCTTGTTGTCCTGTTATATATCTCTAAGTATTCTGTGCATGGTACCTTGTTATCCTGTTATATAACTTTATAAGTATTTCGAGCACGGTAACATTTCAACTTGTTCTTTTATTTAATATTTCAAACATGATGCAACGATCAGTATTGTTAAACTTCAATTCTGAATAATTATCTCTCGATCACACTGGTTTGTCATACATTAGTTTTTTTTCATGCAAATCCAGAGCTTCTACATCTTCTTCTTTCGCTGTCAAAAACGCGTTTGTTACTTTGAATAATAACTTACAACAAGACTGCAATATCTGTCTGTGTCTTTCTGTCTTCCACATTCGTTTTAAAACGGATATTTATAGGACAGGGTACCGTTGATCTCTATTCACTTACCCAAACTGTATTAATACAAATTTTAACTGGGCCCACCACTTGAAGATGGAATACAGTTTTTAGTAGTTCTGGTTTGCTGACTCTAAAATGTCATCTAACTCACTGCGTCGTAGCTTCATAAGAAAAACACAGTCAACGTGTCTGTTTCTTTGATTTCTCCTACTCGTGATCTTTCTCTTGATCATATATTTTCTAGCTAAATTAATAATCTTTCTCTTGATCATATATTTTCTAGCTAAATTAATAATGGCGCAACAACTAAAAACAACATACTGTAGTTTTACAATGTACATAAGCAATATACAGCGATATTTCGTCCAAAAGGTCTTTATCAAGGAAAGGATACACCAGAAGTGAAGAAATTCAAACTTCTTGTACGGTAAACATAACATATACACAGATTATTATTATTCTATTATTCTAGAACCATTATTCTTTACATAAGGCACACAAGCAATTTTTCTATACCGATCTATCCTGGACAACTCGTTTAATCTCCTATATAAAATTGAGTCTGATATTTATCACCTCAGTAAAGTTCATTTCAGGGTTTACCTAGGTCGTTCTATTTTTCTTGAACCTTTTGCCTCCCACCTCATAGCTTGTTATGTGATTCTCGATCGTTTATTCTCAGAGTATGTTCGACATATCTCCATCTTCTTTTTCTTATAACAGTTGCTATTAGTGGTTAACCAGACATTTATCTGATTTCATCACATCTCTTGAAATCGTCTAATTTGATATTCATTATTTTTCGCAGACATACGTTTATTCTTTTACTATACACATACGTGTACATATTCTGAGTGATTCATTGAGTATGATCTGCAAGGTAGAGGCTGGTTCGGTGGGCAGACCATGGACTGAATCACTACAAGCGTCAACAATTTGCAGAATCACACTTATCTTCGTTCCGGGGCACATGTGTGTCATTGGCAATGAGAGAGCAGACAGGCTGGCTGGCTCTGCCACCATTTCAGAGGGCCAGCCAATGGATAGAGCTGATATTTTGAACGCCCTCATAGAGTGTGGCCGCAAATAAGATTTTCATTTAAACCAATCCACGTCAACTACTGGATTGCAGGAGCTGGGTTTGAAGATTGGAATAGCAAGGAAAGAACAGCATAACAGGTAAGGGCGTAGGCTCATCAATCAAAATCGAACTGGTACGGTCAGTCACTGGACGCTGTTGGAGATATTGCGAAGGAGATCGGAGCACCTATGGACATGTCCGGAGTACAATGAAGATATTTCAAACTGAAACTGAAACACATGAAATAGTATTGCGATTATACGAGAAGACAGCTCCAAATTAATCATTTGAAGGTTTTATAACTGAGGGAGGGAGGGCGGAGGGGGGAATGAGGTGGAAGTTTATCTGAACTTGGAACTGATGACCAATACAGTATTAATATCAGCGCACAAATAGAACTTAAAATTAATAATAATAGCTCAAGAGAAAAGTAGAAAGAAAATTGATATTTCAATGTGACAGAAACAAAGATAATGAAGACTGATATGATAAATGTGTCAACGGAGATATTGATTTATTCATGAAGAGAAATTCGAGAAAGTGAAATTTATAGCAAGCAATGAAAATATAATGAAGAAAAATTGGAAGATAAAACATCGACCAACAAAAACTGTACAGCAACTTAAATGTGTATGAAATGCAACAACCAGGATCATATATGAGAACACTAAGAGCACACTATACACAGACATGTGTCAACATACGGGGTGTGAGACTAGGACTTTAGCAAATCAACTGACAAACACGTAAGTACTTTCGAATATAAATGTAGAATCGTCATCTTCATCACGTATCATGCCGACTGACGTAGACGATCAAGTAACTCCACAACGACTGTCCTTGATTTCTTACTATTAACTCGGATATTGGCACTCTTCAGTGCCATGAAACCAGACTGTCTAGAATTTTCTCTAGCTTCCTCTGTCTCGTCTATCATTGCTTTTACCTGTTGTTATAATTTGCTCTTTACCTCCATTTCTCATTGCACTCTGAAAAATATTACAATTTTCTGAGATTGATAATACGTTTTCACTGTACCTTGACCGCTTTCGACACATCAATATTAGTCATTTTAGCAGTTCATGGAATTCTTAGCATTCATTTGTGAAACCACATTTATCTCCATAGATTGTACTATCTGTTCATTTATTGTCCATGACTTACATCTATATGTCAGTATTGGCTCTAATTAGCACTAAAGAACTCAATGACTTTCAATGACAATGTTATAGAGGAGTTCTAAAATTACCATGGTCATAAAAAAGAACAAAAAGATGTATCCAACAATAATTGAGAATTAAAGAAAAATTAGTTGAGGATAAGAATACGATTAAGAAAAGTGAAGTATTTTGGACACATAAAGAAACATGAAAGTTTGGAAAAATACAATTATGACGGGAGTAATTCCAAGTAAACAGAAAAGAAGAGGATTAAGATGAAGATGGATACATGATGTGATAGATGACTTGCTAGTGACGGCAGTAGAGCCAGGGCATCTGGCTTGGGATAGAGCTAATTCTGAAGTACTGTTTAAAAAGTTAATTGCATATCCTTTATAGGACTCTGCTAATCAACCCCAGCTGTTAACGCTGTTTGTGATTTTTCTAGGCATTATTGCGTTCAGTAGTTTGTCATTGCTTTCTGAACGGATGGTGCCATCGTCCTTTGTAAAAATCCACGCGAAACAATTTGCAACCAAGCTGTCTGCTGCATGATTCGAACTCAGAACGTCGTTGTTAATACCGAGTCACTATCCCCTAAGCCTCAGACGCCACCAAAGTACTGTTACAGTGACACAATTCTATACTTGATGTGCTGCTGAATGACAGACAAACGAATTATAACGTGTTTTGTTGAATTTTGGTAATATTTCACATCAATATTGTTGTATTTTTTCACTGCGCATGTTGTGAGCTTCATAGAAAAAAAATTCAAGTTCCTACTTCCTAGAGTCTCGTAACAAATATAACTCATTTGCTTTGGTATTTCTCTCGTACCGTTTTAAGAACACAACTTCACCACATCGCTCTACCCTGATCAGCTAGTTCAACCTCTTCTATGGAATTGAGTTCATGTACCTGTCAGTTAAAACACAACTCATTCATTATTACAAATAATAGTTACAAATATATATTGAACATCTTTTATATGTATTTAGTTTCAGTTCCCATGTATTGTTTTGATCTATTCCACCTGTCATAGTTCCCCAGATGGCAGCGGAGGAATGGACAGTTAGCCAGATAGTTAGTGTAGTATAATTAGATTATTTAATAGTTGAGACTATGTGTTGTACTCTCTATGTAGAAGTGCAACACATAACTACAAGACACGACGTTTTTGTGTAGAAAAATAGTGACGTGTTAGTAACGAGTTAGTAAACAAGGAGACGACATGAACCATTGGCACGGGCAGACGTATTTTTGCCTTGCCACATGAATCTAACATCACTTAATAAAGAAACACATGAACTCACGATGGAGTTTGTCTTATTATTATACTCTGCATCATCGTTTGTTATCGTTGGAAATAATATATAAGAAATGACAACATGCTCATGGATGAGAAACCAAACTGCCACGGTAATAACATTCACCATTAGAAACGGGAACATGTAGGAATCAAACCAAACCACAAGAACAAGTTATCCAAGAGATACTACGACCAAAGGGAACCCCCTCAGACAATCGTTCCTTCCCTATGCATTCTTCATTAAGAAGGGGCGCCTACTACACACCTCTCCTTTATCTCTTTCCCTTTTACCATAATTTATTGATTGAGACTATCATCATTGCACTGTGGTGAATAACCCTGTGTGCTCCGATCTCTTTCTTACACAGAAAAAGCTCAGCGGAAGCGCATGAAATCCTTAGCGCCGGCGAGAGTCTCGGATGTAGTTTGAAGATAGTTGGTGATCTTTTAAAAATCTTTTGTTTGTTATGAATTTTGCCTGGGCAGCGGCTCTTATCGATTTTCAAATGTCAAGGGTTTATTTCCTGTGTTCAACTTGAACACAGGATCTCAATTTTATCGTCCGTCTCCGATTGGACTAGGAACTCGATCTCACCTACGTTGAGATCATGGGTCTCTGGAAAAATATTCCGATCACTCCGTGCAGGAAACGACCGAGTACGGATGGAACAAGAAGCGAGTACCTTACCGCTACACCACCAGATACCCTCGGATTTTACCATAATTGAACATTACTAACTACTTTCTACTCCCGATTTTGTAATAACCAACCACATGCATACACTGAATCACAAATACAGACTCATAGAAGGACAACCGACGGTTAAGTCAATAAACATAATTTCTTGGTCAATGGCATATCAACGATCGCATGGACAAATACAGAGCAGTGTTGCACGTGATACTAACCTCATAAAAGATTAACTATGCCCGTTACTTCCTAACTTTACACAGTTCTCTATTTGGCTGTTATATTCTTACTGCTTGTCCCAGGAGTCAACATAACCTAAATTACATTTGGCTCACAGTCTCACAACCCACGTCATAGAATCTAAAATTGGTCGATAGAGCCGCGACGTGTCCTCACAGGGCACGTCATAGGATGCAGTATAGTTTCGATAAAGTCACGACGTGTCCTCACAGGGCACGTCATAGGATGCAGTATAGTTTCGATAAAGTCACGACGTGTCCTCACAGGCACGTCATAGGATGTAGTATAGTTTCGATAAGTCGCGACGTGTCCTCACAGGGCACGTCATAGGATGTAGTATAGTTTCGATAAAGTCAAGACGTGTCTTGAATGATATATGGTATTCTTGTGGTCATATATTCATCTTTCATCATCGTCGTTATCATCGTTGTTATCATCATCATCATCACCGCCATCATCATCATGATTATCATGAGCATCATCACCACCATCATCACTATCACCATTACCAGCAGCATCATTACTATCACCATCATCATCATCATTACTATCATCATCACCATCATTACTATCATCATCACCATCATCATCCCCATAATCATCACTCATCATCCATAATCATCACTATCATCATCCCCATAATCATCACTATCATCATCCCCATAATCATCACTATCATCATCCCCATAATCATCACTATCATCATCCCCATAATCATCACCATCATTACTATCATCATCACCATCATCATCCCCATAATCATCACTATCATCATACAATGACCATCATGATTATCGCCATACCATCATCATCACCATCGTCATCAACATCATTACCATCACCATTATCACCATCTTCATCTCCATCATCATCCCGATCACTATCATCATCACCATCATTATCACCATCATCACCATCTTCATCTACGAAAAAATCTGGCCAGCAATGGCGGAATGCGGGAAGGCCATTCAGAGTCAGAACTGTTTGATTCTGAACACGACTTTGCTAGCGCATTTTCGCCATGTTTGGTCGGGTATTTTCCGGTTTCGTTGCCGAGCTACTGAGTTAGTGCTTGAGCAACGCTGTGAGCTATGACTGTTACATGGAATGCTTTTGCTGTGTCAACCGTGCGTTTGTTGTGTGTATTCAGAAAATGGCGGACAGCGGTTATAACGAACAAGCTCAATCTGCCGTATGCAGTTATATTGCGAGTGAAGAAAGCTGGATTTTGTCGTGATTGATGTTCCCTTCGACAAGAATTGCAATTCAAGTGATGAACAGTTTTGTGTTGCTACATTAGCGTCGGCCATATGCATTTTATGCGGTGCAGGTTGCTTTTGTGGTGGTACGCGGCTGTTTCATTCTGGAATTAGTTCACACAGGAAACATTTCACAGTTGTTAGCATTTCGTGTGATTTTCATTGGCACAGGAACGGAGCAATTATGGGGTGACCCGTTGCAGGGAAGTTGGAACCGTACTTATGAACTATGAACTATGAACTATCTTCATCTCCATCATCATCCCGATCACCATCATCATCACCATCATTATCATCACCATTATGCCATGCCGACTGGCGTAGACGATTATGGATATACACAAACATATGTGATTAGAGCTGACTATCAATTTAGATATTGACACTTTTCCGTGTTAAAAAGCCAGACTGTCCCGAATTTTCTCCCTCTGTCTTTCTCAGTGTTGTCTCCCATAGATATTTACCGGCTGCAACAATGTTTTCTAAACCTCCCTTTCTTCTCATATGCCCTAAAAAGGATAACTCCTTCTTTTTTATTTTGATCATTTTTTTCTCTGTGCCTTGATCTATTTCTCAGAACATCAACATCAGTCGTTTCAGCAGTCCATGGGATTCTTATCATTCTTCTGTAAAACCACATTTATGTATCAGCCAGAATTGTTGCTATATATACATTGTCCATGACAAGCTTACATATGGCAGTATTGGCGACAGGTAACACTGAAGAATAATCATGTATATGTTTTATTGGAATCCCTTCACCTCATAGTAAAATGCACATTTTGTAAACATTTATTTTGAGTTTGAAATCGTACAGTTTACAAAGTGTTTGTTTTAAAATACAGGGTGTTCAAGATAATTGCAGCCCCATTGACAAATCGAAAGTTGCCAGATAACCTATTTACTATTTTAAACCGGTTCTGACTAGCTCGTCCTACGTCACATTTGTTCATCGCCCCTTTCCGCACTACAATTACACACCATCACACAACCTTGACGTATACTACGTCATAACTGAACCTTCTCATTTCCATACATATATGCCAGATTAGCTCCATTCATAGGCTGCTTTTAAGTTGAACACCCTGTATAATGGCATGAATTGTGGGTCAGATTTCTGGTATAAAACGTCACAGCATCGTCACAACAATTTGCGTACATTCGCTAAATATGCAAAAAGAACATTGCAAAACTAATACGCAGCTTTTGATGTGGTCCTTAATGTTTTCAGAAGTATTCATTATCTTTAGTGTCCTGTACACTGTCATCTATTATTTGCTGACTGTGTACTGATTTTTATCATCTGCCGGTTCGTGTTATAACTTCTGTTATCTTTTAGTTATCAATCAATCAAGTGCCATGCCTGCCGGCGTAGGCGATCATGTCTCTCCACAACTCTCTTTGCTTGGTGCATGTAATCAGTTCTGACGTCGATATTTTGTTGAACCATGATGTCAGGCCATCCAACATCTTCTTCCTCTGTCTTCCACGGTCTCTCCTTCCCTGAATTTTACCTGTAGTCACCAAATGTTCTAAACCTTCTCTTCGCATTATATGCCCAAAGAACCTTGATTGAGGTGAACTTTTAGTTATAGCTACACTTTTTGTCACTTGTTATTATGTGGTCCGACTTTTGTCACTTGTTGGTCTGTATCACTCGCTTCTCCCATTGCCTGTTGGTCCATGACATATCTTTTATTACATGTTGGTCCGTGACAGATCTTTTATTACATGTTGGTCCGTGGCAAATCTTTTATTACATGTTGGTTCATGACAGATCTTTTATTACATGTTGGTCCATGATAGATCTTTTATTACATGTTGGTTCATGACATATCTTTTATTACATGTTGGTCCATGACAGATCTTTTATTACATGTTGGTCCGTGGCAAATCTTTTATTACATGTTGGTACATGACAGATCTTTTATTACATGTTGGTCCGTGACAGATCTTTTATTACATGTTGGTCCATGACAGATCTTTAATTACATGTTGGTCCATGACAGATCTTTTATTACATGTTGGTCCATGACAGATCTTTTATTACATGTTAGTTCATGACAGATCTTTTATTACATGTTGGTCCGTGGCAAATCTTTTATTACATGTTGGTCCGTGGCAAATCTTTTATTACATGTTGGTCCATGACAGATCTTTTATTACATGTTGGTTCATGACAGATCTGTTATTACATGTTGGTCCGTGACAGATCTTTTATTACATGTTGGTCCATGACAGATCTTTTATTACATGTTGGTTCATGACAGATCTTTTATTACATGTTGGTTCATGACAGATCTTTTATTACATGTTGGTTCTTGGCAAATCTTTATTCATGTTGGTTCTTGGCAAATCTTTTATTACATGTTGGTTCTTGGCAAATCTTTTATTACATGTTGGTCCGTGGCAAATCTTTTATTACATGTTGGTTCATGACAGATCTTTTATTACATGTTGGTCCGTGACAGATCTTTTATTACATGTTGGTCCATGACAGATCTTTTATTACATGTTGGTTCTTGCAAATCTTTATTACATGTTGGTCCGTGGCAAATCTTTTATTACATGTTGGTTCATGACAGATCTTTTATTACATGTTGGTCCATGACAGATCTTTTATTACATGTTGGTCCATGACAGATCTTTTATTACATGTTGGTTCGTGAGAGATCTTTTATTACATGTTGGTCCATGACAGATCTTTTATTACATGTTGGTCCGTGACAGATCTTTTATTACATGTTGGTCCATGACAGATCTTTTATTACATGTTGGTTCTTGGCAAATCTTTTATTACATGTTGGTTCTTGGCAAATCTTTTATTACATGTTGGTTCTTGGCAAATCTTTTATTACATGTTGGTTCATGACAGATCTTTTATTACATGTTGGTCCGTGACAGATCTTTTATTACATGTTGGTCCATGACAGATCTTTTATTACATGTTGGTTCTTGGCAAATCTTTTATTACATGTTGGTCCGTGGCAAATCTTTTATTACATGTTGGTCCGTGGCAAATCTTTTATTACATGTTGGTCCATGACAGATCTTTTATTACATGTTGGTCCGTGGCAAATCTTTTATTACATGTTGGTTCTTGGCAAATCTTTTATTACATGTTGGTCCGTGGCAAATCTTTTATTACATGTTGGTCCGTGGCAAATCTTTTATTACATGTTGGTCCATGACAGATCTTTTATTACATGTTGGTCCGTGGCAAATCTTTTATTACATGTTGGTTCTTGGCAAATCTTTTATTACATGTTGGTTCTTGACAGATCTTTTATTACATGTTGGTCCGTGACAGATCTTTTATTACATGTTGGTCCGTGACAGATCTTTTATTACATGTTGGTCCATGACAGATCTTTTATTACATGTTGGTTCTTGGCAAATCTTTTATTACATGTTGGTCCGTGGCAAATCTTTTATTACATGTTGGTCCGTGGCAAATCTTTTATTACATGTTGGTCCATGACAGATCTTTTATTACATGTTGGTCCGTGGCAAATCTTTTATTACATGTTGGTTCTTGGCAAATCTTTTATTACATGTTGGTTCTTGACAGATCTTTTATTACATGTTGGTCCGTGACAGATCTTTTATTACATGTTGGTTCTTGGCAAATCTTTTATTACATGTTGGTTCATGACAGATCTTTTATTACATGTTGGTCCGGGACAAATTTTATATTACCTGTTGGTCCGTGGCAAATCGTTTAATACATGTTGGACTGTACTTTATATTCTATCACCTGTTGGATTGTACACTATATCTTTTATGACCTGTGTGTGTATTACCTAAAATAAAAGAAACAATGTTTTTATTTCTGTATTCAGTTATACACTAAACATAAAATTGTGCCACACACTGGTCCCTAGTTTGATCGTTGTAGCACAAACTTCACACTATAAAAATAGAAAGTATCACATTTGAACTGTTATAATTACTTTCCGTTTAATGTGATGTTAATTACGGTTTACCAGTTGTTTGCCGTATTTATCATATCTCACATTTAGCAACTCACTATTTACATCACATTCAAACCGATAATAATACCAGTTATCTGAATAGCTAGTTACATGGAAACTGTCACGGATAATATTACATGAATAAGTTATCACATTCCAACTGACATGAATACTTTTCATTATAAGGACAATGATCTCAGAAAGGGGCGTGTCATTTCTGCGAAGATGAACCATGCTATATGGGGGAAACCCGTATTAATGAGATCGATACTAGTCCATTATGCCTTCTTTTTAATATAGAAAGTAAGTACAAAAAGAATATATATATATATGATGCTCGTCCATCACGGGGTGATGATGACTACACACATTTTCATCCAAGGGAGTGTAGTTGCGTTATGTTTGTCTGAGTGTGCGTAGATGACGAGTGAGCCCGATATATATATGGAGAGAAAGAAATACAGTGATATATATATATATATGTGTGTGTGTGTAAAGAGAGATATATATAGATATATATATGATAGATGATAGATAGATAGATAGAGAGAGAGAGAGAGAGAGAGCGAATGAGAGAAAGACATAAATGACTTTTCATTATATGGAAAATAATAACTTAGAATTGTGGGTAATCAAAAGTTCGTGTTAGTTTCCGGCTTCATTTTAACAGCAGTTAGCACGTGACTCTAGTTCGCCATATGAGTAGTTCTGCACGTTTTGTGTTTCTTGTACGAGTTTCCTTATATAGACAAGAGCGCACTCAACGAGCATGTGCGCTTATGTACATATATTTAATTGCATTCAGGAACAGGTATTGTGTGCGGACTCTTTCTTCAGAATCAGCATGTTCATTTATTGGGTTTCCCCCCTCTAAAAATGTCTTTCCTTTGAACAGTGAACAAGAACGTCTGTGAGGTTTAATACTGAACATTGATTAGAATATCTGAAGATATAATTGTTCCTTCTCCTGATTTTCCTATTGAAAAGAACAATGGAAAATCAATGAGGAACGAAACAGATGACATCAAAGAAAAAATTCTTAATGTTATAGCTTTATGGCACAATAATTGTTATCAAAGAATTAATAGTTAGTACTAATAACACTATATTTGCAAGACATGTACTGTTTTGGAACCCGCAGGGAAAGAGAAGTAGGGGAAGACCTAGACACACCTGAAGAAGAAAGCTAGAGGCTAATATTAAAAGGATAGGTAAAACATGGAAATGATTGAAGGTGATGGAAGGAGAGAGGTAGAGCTGGAAGAAGTTTGGTGAAGGCCTGTGCTCCACTGGGAGTTAAAAAGTGAAGAAGAAGACTAATAACACATATGAGCCAAAGATGCGTAGTTGTTAGTGAACTCGCTTCTTAGGCTAGTGATCCAGGTTCAATTCCACAGAGAGTGTGGAATTTTTTCCGACCGTAACGGCTCTCAGGTCGACCCAGCCTCAATTGGGTACCAGGAAAAGCACTGGAAAGTAAAGGTGGCAAGTGTGATGTTGAACACATCACCCATCGTGTGCCGACGGTCAATGAAAAATATGGGCCTAACACCGTATTACCCTATAAACCACGTGACAAAAAAAGTTTTACTTTTACTCATAACACATGATTGGAAAAAATCATGTCAGTCTACGTCAGTCGGCACGGCACATGAAGATGATGATGATAATCAATGAAAATCGAGCTAGCGTAAATATATTCTTTTTGTACATCTCTCTTTATTTGTTTCATAAACAATATATGTCTATATGTCTACATGTCTACATGTCTCATGTCTATATATCTACATGTCTATATGTCTACATGTCTATATGTCTATATGTCTATATGTCTACATGTCTATATGTCTATATGTCTATATGTCTACATGTCTATATGTCTATATGTCTATATGTCTATATGTCTACATGTCTATATGTCTACATGTCTATATGTCTACATGTCTATATGTCTATATGTCTATATGTCTACATGTCTATATGTCTACATGTCTATATGTCTACATGTCTATATGTCTACATGTCTATATGTCTACATGTCTATATGTCTACATGTCTATATGTCTATATGTCTATATGTCTACATGTCTATATGTCTATATGTCTATATGTCTACATGTCTATATGTCTATATGTCTACATGTCTACATGTCTATATGTCTAATTCTACATGTCTATATGTCTATATGTCTATATGTCTACATGTCTATATGTCTACATGTCATATGTCTAATGTCTATATGTCTACATGTCTATATGTCTATATGTCTATATGTCTACATGTCTATATGTCTATATGTCTATATGTCTACATGTCTATATGTCTACATGTCTATATGTCTACATGTCTATATGTCTATATGTCTACATGTCTATATGTCTATATGTCTATATGTCTATATGTCTATATGTCTACATGTCTACATGTCTATATGTATATATGTCCATATGTCTATTTGTCAACAATATCTATCTATACCCTCTTCGTGTCCTGTTTGACATATAAAGCTTCTACAAAATATTTTCAGTGTTGCCGTTTTACCGCCTTCCTATTATTTATTTGACAAGTCAGGCCACAATCTTTGAACTTCCTTTCCACCGTTATTTTCCATGTTTTCCACTGAACGCCCAGGCCTTCTCTTACCATCCGCTGTCCTACGAAGAGTTCTCCTAATCAATGCCCCTGCTGACATACGACACATATGAACAGACCATCTTCATCTTGAAACTGAAAACATAAACAATATAATGTCACGAAACCTGAAATATAATGGTTACATTAAAAGTTACAGTTGTTTTCAACGAGTTGTAATGTCGGGATTTGCTTCAGGAAAACGAACATATGGACGACCAGATATGGACGACCAGAACGACGATGGCGACAAGAAATTAGGGAAACATTGAACACTTTGGAGGAGGTGAAATAGCTTGTTGAATACGATACGTCTTTTAGGTGGGCTGTAATAAGACTGACATTATCGGGATAGGACATTCTACATGAAATATGAGATATACGCCTTCCTTTCTCTCTTATTTCTCTCCTCTCCTCGTGGAGCGTAGGGCCTAAACAGTTGTTTGCCACTTTTACCGATCTCTGGACGTTTTCTTTGTGGCTTCTCAGGATAGTCCTGTCTCAGGATAGTCTTGTCTCATTTAGATTCTCAAGTAAACTCTGTCTCCAGGTCTGTTTAGAGCATCCCATTTTCCGTTTTCCTTAGAGGTTCCACTCAAGTGTTTGGTTAGTAACACTCTACTGTGTCTTTCAAAGAGTATGCCGATCCACCGCCATTTTATCGTCCAAACCTTGGTCATCGGGTTCATGTCCTGTTATTATCTACAGATCTGTGTTTGTAACTCTGTCATATCATCTCAGTCTTAGAATACACCGAAGACATCCATTGACAAAGGTCTGAATCTTATTTGTATTTAACTTTGGTGACTTGTCGCATTTCCGAGCCATACAGCTCGCAACACAGATGTCACATTTGAGTTGAATATCCATAAGGGGGTCTCTATGGCGAAGGGGTTGAGACATTTACCTGTCGTTCTGAAAGTTGTAGGTTCGAACCTAGACCGAGTCACATGTGTACGTTTTTCATGAGGTCCCTAGGATTGTTGTTGGAGCTATGGAGTTCATGCTTTGGGCAATGCTCTCTGCAGGTGGCCTGTCATTTCTGCCGACAGGGACTGAGCCATATTGGGAAACCTGGTGCAATGAAGTCAGCCCTTTGTATTTAGACCCTTTAGATCCAATACACAATTATTAGTGGTCTTCTATCGTTAAAAAACCAAAGTTATAAACATAAGAATTGCGTTATATTTGACATATTTATCATTGACCAAAGTAAACAATTGAAAGGTCAAATCTGAGGTCAAATCAAATGTGGCTAGACATAAATAAATCGACTCAGAAACCAGAAAATAAAAAGAAAATGAACATTAGACAAATGAAACATTTGAAATATATAAGGGTAAATTACACATATTTTGTTTAAAAAAAAATTTAAAAGGGAAAGAATTATAAACAAATAAAGAAATGAATTTACAATATTAGTTGAACGAAAACATTTAACGTTGGATATAAAAGCTTTCTGAATACATCATCGAAGCAAGAGAGAGAGAGAGAGAGAGAGAGAGAGAGAGAGAGAGAACGTATACTTCTCTCCTTTATAAGGAGCGGAAAAAGCTAGAATTGTGGGTAATCAAAAGTTCATCTTTAGATATTTGACAAAACAAATTTAGATATTTAGACGACACTTAATGTGATGTAAAAGCTCACTATAAACAAAACTATACTTCAAGACGACAAGATAGAATACATATCTACTTGTTATCTACAATACAAGTCTACAATTTCATCTTCAGTTCCAAATCAAACTAAGGGGACATAATCCCATATTTGTAAATAAAGTACACTAATTGCACAGTTATGTTCCCCTGCTGACAACACTTTATGATTAAGAAACAAATGAAATTCAATCAACATGCGTGACTTCCTGTCAGGTTCACCAACTCCGAGAGGTTGTTGTTTAATTTCTGTTGTACACCTAACTATGTCTGTATTCATTAATTTCTGGAGTTGCAGATACTTATAATGAATGTACTGTCATATTTTCAATTGTCCAGTTTCAATAGCACCATACAGAAAGTCGGCATGAGGTGTGAGTATGTGTGCTTATGTGTGCATGGTAGTTGAGCCATAGTGCTGTTTATCTCCTTCAGGTGGTAAGAGTTGAGTAAGGAGACTAGCTCGTGCGGCTGGCTACCGCACGCTGTAGAAAAGATCAGCTTAAAACATTTCAACAAACACGAAAAGTACAACTAAAAGAGAAAAAAATAACTCAATAATCCGAACCAGATGAAGGTCCCCCCAACAGGGCGACAAATGACCTGCCCGGGAAAGAAGTAGAGAAAGGCTTAGAAATTCCCGGAGAATAAAACTGGAGACTTATATTAAAAAGGATACAGTTTATAGAAATACAATTGGACCAGAACGTCATACCCTAAAGTCTGCAAATGTTAAGAAATCTACACCACACATAAAAACCAAAATATAACTACACGAAATCATCTTATAGGCAAAAACAACCACCACATGCTTCTTTCTACTACCAACTAACAATATTTTTTCCTATTTCAATCATACTCTAAACAACCGAAACCATTATTGAAAACACACACACAACAGGTCATCAATTTTGGCTCACAAGCTCCGTCTCTCGCTCTCTCTCTCTCTCTCTCTGCCCTTTTAACCCGGATTGGGGCAAATGTCCTCAACCAAGTCATGCCAAGTCTTCCTATCTCTAGCTATCTCCTGCAGCTCCCTCCAGCTCTTCTTTATATTGTTGATATCTGTCTCCAAATCTCGTCTCCATGTATTTAAGTTCCGTCTAGTCACTTTTAAACATACTCTTAGAGTTGCTACAACCCATAAATAAAACTGCTGTGATCATATATTGTGATAAGTAAGTAAAAAAAGTAAAGAAATCCTTTCATACCTCGTGGTACATAGGACAATACAGTGTTAGGCCTGTATTTTTCATTGACCGTCGGCACACGATGGGTGGTGTGGTCAGCATCACGCCGGCCGTCTTTACTTTCCCAGAGCTTGTCTGGTACCCTTGTCTGAGAGCCGTCGCGGTCGGGAAAATTCCACGTGCACTACGGGGTTGAACCCAGACCACCAGCCTTGAGAAGCGAGTTCACTAACAACTACGCTACCGCGGCTCTCATATCTTGTGATGGGTGGGTATTATTATTACTTTCCAGACAAAATGGCAGAGAAATAACATACCTCTAACACGGAGAGAAGATACAGAAGATGGACAGCGGATGGGAAGAAAAGGCCTTTACGTCCAAAGGAAAAATGGAGAAGAATGGTGGAGAGAGAGTTGAAGGAGTGTGGCCTGACGTGGGAGACGGTTGGTAGAAAGGCAGCAGAATGGCAGTAGTGGAGGTCTCTTGTGCAAGCCTTATGTATCAATCGGGATAGGAAGAGGATATAGAATAGAACAAGGAGAGAGCGAAGGGAACTTGCTCGTGTTCTTCTAAAGAGTAAAAAGTTGAAGGGTTGACTTTATTGCACCGGGTTTTACCCCGTATAGTTCGGTCCCTCTTCACAGATATAGCACGCCTCCTGCCAAGAGTATTGAACAATCACAAACTCCGTAACTCCGTCAACAATCCTAGGCAGGGCCGAGCGGTATATTTTCTCAGTATGACGCAAGTCTTCGAAATTCCTCCCCTTAAATTTATTTTCTTTAAAATAACCTTCAATTGTGATTTTGATTTCGCTGCATATACCGTCCCCCCTTACGGTTCAACCTGATGCAGCTACTTCTCTGTACCATAGCACGAGACGGCCCTGATCCTATGTGTAAAATATGTCTAATATAAAATAAGTTGTGATGTTGTAAACATAGATCAACTTGATATTCCAATGTATATGTCATCAGAAAGGTAAAACTCAATAGATACAAGCAAATACATCTATTTTCTTCAGCTAGTGAAACAGTTTCTAGTTTTTATTCTCTTCGTTTTATATGAAATTGAAGAAAAAGTAGGAAGTGTTTCTGTGGTTTAGCGATGAAACAATTTTGCTTGCGTTCTGAAGGTCGTGAGTTCGTTTGCTTGCGTTCTGAAAGGCGTG
The DNA here is from genome assembly GCA_020796225.1 of Arion vulgaris. NCBI lineage: Eukaryota > Metazoa > Mollusca > Gastropoda > Stylommatophora > Arionidae > Arion > Arion vulgaris. The sequence continues at coordinate 35,229,212 of CM036759.1, forward strand.
GGTTCAAATACAGACAACGTCACTAGGGACACAAGTGCACTTATTGCCGATGATCCATTAGAATTGTTGCTGGAGTTACTGAGTTCGTGCTTTGTGCTATACTCTCATCAGAGGGTGTGTTATTTCTTTGGAAAGTGACCCAGCAATGTGACATAATCCGATTAAGTAAATCTTTCATCTTTAGACTCCTTTTTTTTACTAAAAGATGTTTGGAGCTTACCGGCCTAAACTATTTTATGCCTTCCTGAGAAAATGATTCCATTAGTTTTATTTGTCAATGTTGCCATGGTGAAGCAGATTTATGTCCCTGTTTGAAAAATATGCTGTTATTTATCATCATCATTATCATCAAGTGGATTCTCCCTTCCGGAACTTGGCGCTCATGACAGCAGTCATGAAAAACTCTATATTCTGTGTAAGTTGACCGGCGTCGGCAGCATTCTTTCTCAGATCGTCAATGACATCCTGCACCAATCGTCTTCTAGGTCTTTCTCTCATTCTTCTTCCAGGAATTATGACATCCAAAATTATCTTCTCTAGGCATGTTGTTATTAACTAGACAAAGTTGGTAGAATGTTTTTGTTACACAACAGTCAAAAGAGAAACGTTTTTTTTCCCCTTTCTTTGTCGATTTGTTGATCAACGTATATCAAAGCAGGCATTGAAGTGAGATGCAAAGGGTTCAATAAAGAGAGGTCGACCTAAGGAGGCCCTGAAACGAACTTTGCTGAGAGAGGTAGGACATATCGGTCTCAGTTCCATGGAGGAGATTGAGCGAGTTGTCCAGGATAGAGCGGTATGGAGAAATTATTTGCAGGCCCTATGTAACGTATAACGGTACGAGAGGAATTATTATTATTATTTGTCGATACACTGATACCAGGTTGTAGCCCATTGTCATGATTTTCTTTGCTTGATTGATAGATAGAACCATCATCATTACAATTCGGTGAGTAGCTTTGTGTGATTTGATCGGTTTCTTACACAGGAAAATATCAGCTGCAGTGCACGAACTCCGTAGTGCCTACGAAAGTCCTCGATATAATTTTGAAAGTGGTTAGGATATTTTGTAGGAATTTTTATTTTTAATCTTTTCTCATGAATTTTGCCCGTGCAACGGTTTTCCAGTCTGCTCTTCTCGATTTTAAACTGCCAAGGATTCTTTGACGTGCTCAAATTAAATACGGGACCTAGGTTTTATCGTCCGTCTCCGATAGGACTTGGAACTCGATCTCACCTACACTGAGATCATAGATCTCTGAAAAATGCATATGGCTCCACGAGGAGCGAACTGGTTACCTTTGGCACGAGAAGCGAGCATCTACTCTACGCTACAGACTAATAGAAGCGAGCATCTAACTTCTACGCTACAGACTAATAAAGAACTTGCAGAAATCGGATGTGCGGGCCTACTTGTAGGCGCATAACTGGCACAACATGCAATCGCTCTTAGGTTCAGATCACATACAAATCAAACAGAGTTGTTAACAAGTGATTGATATGGAGCGTTCGAAGAAGAAGAAGAAGAAGAAGAAGAAGACCTCGTTACAGGAACTGACTTTGCGTACATACGGATGTGTTCAGTTATCGTTACAGTTGGAAATGGTACCCAGACTTCAGAAGTTCAGTTACAAAATTTGAAATTATTAGAGTTATAATAAGGACATGCATGATAAGAAAAGTGAATGATAACATAATGCCAAGTTAATGAGTATTTTAACATTGTGGCATGGAAGATAGTTAACAATAGAAGTAGTAAACACAATTAATAAGAAAGGAGATAGAGGAACAGAGAAAAATGACCTGGCGTTTCAGCATTGTGGCAGGGATGATTTTTGGTGTTTTGTTTGTTTTTGTTCCGATCCAGAAGCACTTGAGCTTTACAGCTCTTCGGCTCGGTGCTTTGGACATCGTAACCCTTCGGTTCAGTGTCACGAACACCGTCAATCTGGGAATCTGTGGCTTTTTCTGCCATCCCGCGAAATTGAACCCGCACACACAGAGGGATAGTCACCCGTAGTCCCAACGCGCTACGAACACACTGGGCAGACGGGCAGGCAGGGATGATAGTGACCAATAGAAAAAGTGATCACAATTAATAAGAAATGCAATAGAGAAGGACGTCTCTGTGGCTAAGTGGTTGAGCCCTTTGCCTTGCGAGTCGAAGGTCGTAGGTTCGAATCCGAACCACGCCGATCTGTTCATCACGAGTGCAGTTTTGTCCAGAGACACCTAGGATTGTTGCTGGAACTACGGAGTTCGTGCTTTTGCAATACTCTCGGCAGGTGGCGTGCCATTTCTGTGGAGAGGGACCGAGCCATACAGGGTAAAACCCGGTGCAATGAAGTCAATCCTTCGGCTTTAAAATCCATTAAAAACAATAGAGAAACAGAGAAAATTTACTGACATTTTAACATTGTGACAAGGAGGATAGTCAACAACAGAAATAATCAAGATAATAGATACAATTAATAGAAAAGACCATATAAAATATATTTGAGTAATTTAACATTATGGCACAGATGAAATTCAATAATAGAAATAATTAATATCACAGAAAACACTAAATTATCACATTTTTACTGGCCTGCAATTGTCGAAAGGACATTTGTCAACCGGAATAAATAATTCTTGCAAAATCTTTCAGCTTCAGGTTCTGTTGAAAATAAATTCGTAGTTTTATCCCATCTTTATTATTATTAATAATAAATCTGACATTTGAACCTCCTGTAGGTTAACAAAAGAATATCCTTAAATACATCAAGTTTAAATTCTACGATTAGTTCCAAGTCTGCAGGCAAGAACAACAGGTTCAAACGGATCAATTTGTCGAGTTTTTTCTCAGTATCAAATTTCGCTTGAATCTCACGAACTTTAGCGACTTTTAGCTGTGTTGTAGGGGTTACGTGATCGTCTCTCGTTTCAAACGTACTCGGTTCGCTCTCCCGTAGAGTCATGAGATATTTTTCTAGAGATCCGTGATCTCAGTTTAGGTGAGATCAAGTTTCTAGTCCTATAGGAGACGGACACTAAAACGTCGGTTCCGTGTTCAAGTTGAGAACGTAAAAGAACCCTTGGCAGTTCAAAATCAAGAAAAGCAGGCTGGAAAGCCGCTGCCCAGGCAAAATTTTCAGTAGAAATAAAAAGAAATTTTCTACAAATTATTCACCATTTCCAAATTACATCGGTGACTCTCGTCGTTGCTACGGAGTTCGTTCACTGCCGATGAGATCTTCATGTGTAAGAAAGAGATCAGAGCACACATGGTTATCCACCGAAGTACAATGATGATGGTCCTATCAATCAATCAATCAATCACTCGGAACTATCAAATCACTTTCGTCTGTTTGTAGGAATAAAACAGAATACAGAACAAACTAGCAGAAAATTGTAAGTTAGGATCACATTGACAATAACAAAAAGAAAAGACGGAGCAGATACATTTAAGGTAGACAAAGAAAAAAAGTTAAAGAAATTAAGATTTACTATGTCGATAAATGCTGACGCGTATAGATTACAGATTTACATAAACATGGAGATTATAAAATAAGTTGAAATATTCCAAATAATCATCATCATATATACATATATTTGTATAACTCTACTTATCTATTAAACACGTTTGTATAAAACATGACATGAAAATCAACAACACTAAAACAGAAATAATGAATATGGGAAGAAAACATAATAATCTAGACATCCATGTCAATGCACTAAAATAAACCAAGTGAAAGAATTCAAATACTTAGGAAGCATATTCACAGAAGACGGAAAACTGGATAGAGATAGAGGCTAGAGTACAAAAGCAAATGCTGTAACCTACCAGCTAGCCCCATTGTTAAGGCACCCAAAAATTTCACAAGCAGCTAAGCAACAGATGATCAACAGCATTTTCATACCTACTTTGTGTTACCAGAGCCAAACATGGACATTGAGCAAAGCGCAGTCACAAAAATAACTACATGTGAAATGCGTTGCCTGCGAAAAGTTACCAACAACACAAGAAAAGACAGAATCACTAACATCAGCATAAGAAAGAAAGTTGGCACAAAACCGTGCTTGAATTACATAGATAAACAAAGAATGAAGTGGTTTGACCACTTAATGAGAATGCATCCAAACTCCACAGTATACAGAGTCTTCTACAACAGAACATCGGGAAAGAAGGCAAGAGGAAGACCACGGAAAAGATGGTTAGATGGCGTAGCAGAATCCTGTGAAAGAGCAAAGATAACAATCATACAAGCCACCAGAACAGCGCAAGACAAAAACAGAAAACCACGACACTGGGCAACAACCCGGTAGCAGTGTGACGACAAAAGAAGAAAGAAGAAGTATAACTGAGTATTGGCCACATATTTCTGTAGCCTCTCTCTGTCTGTTACATTTTCTTTGGGAAATAATATTCATAGTTTTTGGTTGCTATATTTTAATTTAGAAAATAATAAATACACGTTATACATTATTTTTCTTGGGGCCCGGCCCCTCTGGCCCTTAATGACGAGCCGCCACTGTTGTTACGTCTGTTTCTATATACTTTGTTAAGTGGTTCTTCCATTATGTTGTGTTGTTTCTGCGGTTCTTGTTGTATTTTCTCTGTATACTTTATTGGTAGTATCGATGGTGAAGTGGTAAAGCATTTGCATGCAGTACTGAAGGTTGCCGTTTCTAATCCAGACCGAGTCACATGTGCAATTGTTTCAGGAGATCTCTGGGACTGTTGCTGGAGCTACTGAGTTCCTGCTTCGAGCAACACTCTCAGCAGATATTGTGCTATTTCAGCTAACCTGAACGGAACCATATGGTGTGGTAAAAAAAACCCCCACGGTTCAATGAAATCAATCTTTGAACCAGTTTTATAAAAGTTGTTATGCTGTACTTAGATAATGTTGCGTTGTTGTGTAGTAAATCAGTTCGTTATCAATTGATTTAATAGTTCTCTTCTAGCTGTATTCACTAATAACTTTTAAAGCTTTAAGCAATTTCATTCAGTATCGATTTCAGTAACAGGAGTGGGGTGGATGAAAGGGAGAAGGAGGGGGGGCTAAGAGCTTCCATCAATCAACGACAACTGATAGCACAGACTTAGCAACCTGATCAGGTCGGTGGTTATCGCAGGGAGATGGTCTCAAGGTTTTCAAACAGACGATCATTCATGAAATAAATCACAGAAATTAACAGTAGAGTGTAGGATAGAGAGAAGATGGATTGTTGTGTTACTTGACTAGAGGGATTGTGAGGGGAAGTGTGGGAGAGGTGGATAAGGTGAAGTGATGGGACAAACACACTAACAGAGAGAGAGAGAGAGAGAGAGACAGGAGAGACAGGGAGTGGGAGTGAGAGAGTATATGAGAGTAAGTGTGGGAGTGGTGGGTTAGAGGAAGGGATGGGAGACACACACTAGCAGAGAGAGAGAGAGAGTGAGAGAGAGGAAGTAAGAGAGAGAGAGAGGAAGTATGGGAGAGATGAGTTAAGTGAAGTGATGGGACACACACACTAACAGAGAGAGAGAGAAGGAGAGTGGAAGTGAGAGAGTATATAAGAGTAAGTGTGGGAGAGATGGTTAGGTGAAGAGATGGGATACACGTACTAACAGAGAGAGGGAGGGAGGAGAGAGAGAGAGAGGAAGAGTATATGAGAGTAAGTGTGGGAGTGGTGGGTTAGAGGAAGGGATGGGAGACACACACTAGCAGAGAGAGAGAGAGAGAGAGAGAGTGAGAGAGAGGAAGTAAGAGAGAGAGAGAGAGGAAGTATGGGAGAGATGAGTTAAGTGAAGTGATGGGACACACACACTAACAGAGAGAGAGAGAAGGAGAGTGGAAGTGAGAGAGTATATAAGAGTAAGTGTGGGAGAGATGGTTAGGTGAAGAGATGGGATACACGTACTAACAGAGAGAGGGAGGGAGGAGAGAGAGAGAGAGGAAGAGTATATGAGAGTAAGTGTGGGAGAAGTGGGTTTCGTGAAGCGGTGGGAGACACACATTAACAGAGAGAGGGAGGGAGAGAGGAAGAGAGAGGACGTGAGAGAGACTATGAGAGTAAGTGCGGGAGAGATGGGTTAATATAAGAGATATGACACACCCACTTACTGAGAGAGAGAGAGTGTGTGAGAGGAGGTGTGAGAGAATACGAGAGAGAGTAAGAAACAGGAGAGGTGGATTAGGTAACAGAGAGAGAGGAAGTGAGAGAGTATATGCTAGTAAGTGTGTGAGAAATGGGTTAGGATAAGTGATATGACTCACCCACTAACAGAAAGAGGGAGTGAGAGAGTATATGCTAGTAAGTGTGTGAGAGATATTTTAGGATAAGGGAAGGGACAAACCCACTAACAGAGAGAGGAAGGGAGAGAGAGGGAGTGGAGAGAACAATAGATGGGAGAGGTGGGTTATGATAAGAGATGGGACATAACGCACGCACTAACACAGAGAGATAGATAGATAGATAGATAGATAGATAGATAGATAGATAGATAGATAGATAGATAGATAGATAGATAAATAGATAGATAGAGAGAGAGAGAGAAATAGAGAAATATAGAGAGAATAATGACAGAAAGAATGTGGAAAATAATATGTCAAGTAGAACTAGTAGGATAAAAATTCATTAAAATGTCAAATATGACTCCAGGCGTTATGCCGACCACGTGCCAATACTTATCTTCACTTACATATGTCATCAGGAGATTTGAGAGTAAATCTACAAACTGTGAGATTACTGTGGGTTGGAAAGTAAGAAAGGAGAAACTAGTTGGTGTGTGGGCAAGAGGAAAGCTGTGCATGTGTTTTTTCTTTCTTCTTTTGTCGTCACACTTTTCAGTGTTGTCGTTTTCTGTTTTTGTCTTGCTCTGTTCTGGTGGCTTGGGTGATATTTATTTTTGCTCGTTGACAGGATTCTGCTATGCTATCTAACCATCTTTTTCGTGGACTTCCTCTCGCCTTCTTTCCTGATTTTATGTTATGGAAGACTGTATAATGTGGAGTTTCGATGAATTCTTATTAAGTGGCCAAACCATTCTTTGTTTCTCAATGTACTTCAAGCAAGATTCTATGCCAACTTTCTTTTTCATGCTGATGTTGGTGATTCTGTCTTTTCTGGGGTTTTGTAACTATTCGTAGGCATGGTATATCACATGTACTTATTGTTGCCACTGTGCTTTGCTCATTGTCCATGTTTGGCTCTAGTAACATAAAGTAAGTATGGAAATGTTGTTGATCATCTGTTGTTTAACTGTCAGTGAGATTTTTGTCTGCCTTAATAATGGGGCTAGCTGGTAGGTAACATCATTTGCTTTTTTGCACTTTAGTCTCTGACAAGTACATCAATTTAACTACATCTGAGTCCCTAGTAACATCAGATGGTAGATGCGGATCAGAAATAAAGAGCAGAATAGTGCAGGGGAAAGCAACGTTCCAGAAAATGAAAAGCATTATATGCAACAAGTTATTGGTTATTGTCAGTTGAGATTAGAATGAGAGTTATTCAGTGCCACATGGAACCAATACTGTCATACGGATACTAGTCATGGACGGATACGAGTCAGGGACAATAAACAAACAGATCGAAAAATATATGAGGGCCACAGAAATGTAGTTTTACAGAAGAATGATGAGAATTCCATGAAGTGCTAAAATGACTTGTGTGAAGTTGTTGAATGAGATCAAGACACAGAGAAAGGTTATCATCAATATAAGAAAGAGGCAGTCATCATTTTTCGGACACGTGATGAGGAAGGGAGGCTTAGAACACATTGTAACAATCGGTAAAATCGAGGGAAACAAGACGAGGAAGACAGAGAAATAAAATTCTGGATAGCCTGAATTCATAGCACGGAAGAGCGTCAACATTTGAGATGATAGCAAACACCAGAGACAGAGATTTGTGGATATCCATGATCGCCTACGCCAACCGATACGGCACCTGATGGTGATGATGACTAGTCACTATCTCTCTGTCGTATGTAAATATCATTATAATCTTCTTCTTCTTTGCGTTCGTTCTTTACGACCAATTTTAATCACTCTTTGTGATATGTTTGATCTTTGCTAAGAATGTGTATACGTTACACATTGGTTTGTAGACTCTAAACGCATAGACTTCTACACGTTTAGGACATGTGCATCCGATTTCAGTCAAAACCTCATTAGTCGTCTCTTACGACATGCGTGGCAGGTAAGAGTGGTTCTATTCTTTACACCCCAAGTTTGGGCCAGGTAACTACTCTGGTGATCATTATAATGAACTCATACTTCTTATACTATACAGAAACAAACAAATTGCATGAAACAAGAAGAAACACGTTCCCTATTCTTTGACATATTCCTCTTTGTTCTTTAGCAATGTCGTGGCACTGACATGGCCCTCGCGTTTACTCCTTCCAAGTCTCTCTGCTCTGATCTTGTTGACCCGAGTAACAGCCTATACGATGTAGTTCGTGCTGGGTTGAATACCTTCATATTATGACCGGGACTTTTATTCAGATCTTATGGAGTCTACCCGACTCCAGACGGTCACGTCTCGTTTAGCAAGTGACATCAGGGATACAGTTCTCTGTTTGAACTAAATGGAGGTTTTAAAGCTGAAGGATTGAGTTCATTGGACCAGGTTTTACGCTATATGGCTCGATCCCTCTCCTCCGTCCAATTGCCGAGAGTATCGCAAAAAGAACGTACTCCGTAGCTCCGGCAACAATCCAAGGGGTCTCTGGAAAAAATGCATCCGTGAACAGAACGACGTGGTCCGAGTTCGAAATAACGATTTTCAACTCGCAAGGACGTAGCCACAGAGATCTCCTCCAAAGAATCTCTCTGTTAGAACTAAATGGAGGTGTAGGTGAATGTACACGTGAGGAACATCATCAGTATAACGATCTTCAACTCGCAAGGACGTAGCCACAGAGATCTCCTCCGAAGAATCTCTCTGTTAGAACTAAATGGAGGTGTAGGTGAATGTACACGTGAGGAACATCATCAGTATAACGATCTTCAACTCGCAAGGATGTAACCACAGAGCTCTCCTCCAAAGAATCTCTCTGTTAGAACTAAATGGAGGTGTAGGTGAATGTACACGTGAGGAACATCATCAGTCTAACGATCTTCAACTCGCAAGGACGTAGCCACAGAGCTCTCCTCCAAAGAATCTCTCTGTTAGAACTAAATGGAGGTGTAGGTGAATGTACACGTGAGGAACATCATCAGTATAACGATCTTCAACTCGCAAGGACGTAGCCACAGAGACCTCCAAAGAATCTCTCTGTTAGAACTAAATGGAGGTGTAGGTGAATGTACACGTGAGGAACATCATCAGTCTAACGACCTTCAACTCGCAAGGACGTAGCCACAGAGCCCTCCAAAGAATCTCACTGTTAGAACTAAATGGAGGTGTAGGTGAATGTACACGTGAGGAACATCATCAGTCTAACGATCTTCAACTCGCAAGGACGTAGCCACAGAGATCTCCTCCGAAGAATCTCACTGTTAGAACTAAATGGAGGTGTAGGTGAATGTACACGTGAGGAACATCATCAGTCTAACGATCGCTATTTATTCTCCTGCTTCAGTTTTCTGATCTCAATACTGACGCTTGCACACTACTCAACACACTATTAAACATTTTGTGTCACATGTTTAATGTGTTTATCGCACCTTATAGAACTATACTTTTCTAGTCAGACGTACCGACGTCTCGTAGTTGTTGGTCCACAATCGAATATACACACACATACACACACGCACGCGCGCACACACACACACATATACATACATGCAAGCACACACATACGCATCACACGGACATGATAGACACAACTACACACACATACACACAGACACACATGCACACACGGATATCTAAATATAGATAGATAAAAAAAGAACCCCTTGGTTGTTGGAAAAATCGACAAGAGCAGACTGAAAAGTCGCTGCCGGGAGAAATAATTAACATAGAAAATTCAATTTAAAATTCCTACAAAAGTTATCATAGCAACAATGATATCAGAGATATTCACCGGGTTCGTACGTACACTGCTGCTGAGGTCTTCACGTATACGGAAAATAGATCCAAGCACAAATAGTTATCGATTGAAGTACAAAGATGATTGAACAATAGTATGAAAATCTGATCAAATCCCGCCCGAGTGGTAACCGGGGCCCAAATTGGGGTATACAAAACACGACCACTGTTACCTGTCACGCATGTCGTAAGAGGCGATAAGAGGGTTTCTACCCACACCGTACAAAAAAAAGATGGCTACAGAACGGAGAGCGAACCGAGTAAACGCTGGCTGAAGCCAGACACATCGCCGAAGGATAAGCACCAGAGCTCCAAATGGTGCTGAATATGTGACGTAAAACACACCAATGCTAAGGCTGCATGAATCAGATTTCTACATGAATAGAATTTATGGGGAGATTTGGTACATCGGTCTGGGCGGTGATCGCAAGACAGAGAGAGAGAGAGATCAAATCTGATAGCAAATATACCTGTTGGGGGTTTACCTAACTACGAGTACTTGAATACTAATAGGACAAATATTTTTTTAAAACAACACCACATAAACACTTTTTTGTTCATACATTGAATCTGTGGCTAAGTGGTTACGCCCTTGCCATTCGAGGGGAAGGTCGTGGGTTCGAATCCGGACCACGCCGTTCTGTTCACTAGTGCATTTTTTCAGAGACCCTAGGATTGTTGCAGGAGTTACGGAGTTCGTGCTTGAGCAAGCTCTCGGCAGGTGACGTCCAGTTGCGCGGCGAGGCTCCTAGACATATGGGGTAAAACCCGGAACAATGAATCAATCCTTCGGTTTCAAAACCTTTTTTTCAGAAGCACTTGAGCTGAAAGCTCTTCTGCTCGGTGTCATGGACATCGTAACCCTTCGGTTCGGCGCCACGAACACCGTAAATCTGGGGAATCTGTGGCTTTTCTGCCAGTCCGCGGAGTTGAATTCGCACTTACAGAGGACTTGTCACCCATAGTCCAACGCGCTACGAACACGCTGGGCAGGCGGGCAAAAACCTTTAACAAGTTATAGACAGCAATTTTAATGTTATCTCCCTCTGATAGTGTCATCATGTGCGATTTGTTCCACCACCCTTCCAGTGGTACAACTGACCCTAGCAAATGTGTTCGCTATAAATCAGTTGCTGTCTAGTCATTAAAGAACTAAAGCCACCTGCCCAGCGTGTTCGTAGCGCGTTGGACTGCGGGTGACTAGCCCTCTGTGAGTGCGGGTTCAATTCCGCGGGCTGGCAGAAAAGCCACAGGCTCCCCAGATTCACGGTGCTCGTGGCACCGAACCGAGGGGTTACGATGTCCATGGCACTGAGCCGAAGAGCTCAAAGCTCAAGTACTTCTGGAATGGAAAAAAAGAACTGAAGGCCCACATTAATATATCACACATGCTGTCCACACCCGCAGCCAGAAGTCACGTGACAACTGTTACGTTCATCATTCACAATCCCAAAACTCACATGTGTTATCTTTTCTCTTGTTTTATGTTTCCTCTACTGATACTTTACGTAGCAGGATAACTGATCTAGGCAATCACGACACTCCGTAATCTCACAGACACTGGGATACGCTACACTGTACAGTCTAACGCGGTGCGTGCGGGCGCCATGGCTTCCGTGTCGTATATTCATGGCACCCTATTTTACTCTGCCGGCTTCAACGTTTATCAGATTTCGAGAAAACACTCTTTTTCCGTTTTTTTTTTTTTTTTTTAACGTAGCGCTACCATGATAAACGACATTACCACTTTTATAACAGTCTAGTTTGTATTTTGTAACCGTTCTACTGTCCTTTAAACAAAAAAATTTTTTTTTCGCTATAAAAATCGTCGACATCTCAAATATATTAATACTACTATTGTAATTATTATTAGCAGTAGTAATAATTACACCGATGTCCTGACTGAACTAAATGTTAAAGAGAATTGGCTGATAAACAACATACTATACAGACAAAATACATACTTTGGTCACATCAAGCGTCACGATGGTCTGGAAAGAACAATGCTAGAGGGCAGGGTCCCAGGACGCAGAGGCAGACCAAGAAGAAGATGGCTACAAGATATTAAAGAAACCATGAATATGACCATCGATGAAGGGGGTGAACTGGCAAGAGATAGAGTGAATTTCAGATGTGCTGCAAAGAGAGCAACGTCCTATAAAGAATACGCACCTTGATGATGATGAGTAATAATTACAACAATCACATAGCGGCCGCATCTCCAAAACCATTAGTCTGATACGCTATAATCTATGAAATCGTGAGATAGTATATCTTGTTTTTTATGTTGTCCTATGTTTTCCTTTCGTCAGTTATGAATTCAGAGGTAGGTTTAGGTGCCTAGTATGTCGCTTCTGACTTATTTTTGCGTGAATACTTGCTTTCCTTATCATCAATATCCCTCGCCCTTCAGGCAAGCCTTCGTTTTGTGTGTGTGGTGTGTTCGCTACCCTCTACGGTAACTGGTATCTCTAGAGTTGTGAGTGTATAGTGTTCGCTATCCTCTATGGTAACTGGTGTCTCTAGAGTTGTGAGTGTATAGTGTTCGCTATCCTCTATGGTAACTGGTATCTCTAGAGTTGTGAGTGTATAGTGTTCGCTATCCTCTATGGTAACTGGTATCTCTAGAGTTGTGAGTGTATAGTGTTCGCTATCCTCTATGGTAACTGGTGTCGATACAGCTTTGACTACTGACTATACCTCTACTGACCTATAACCTCTGATTACTTGATCATTTACACTTGGTATGTTCACGATAATCTGGCAAAATTCTAGCGTCGAAACAATAACGTTGCAAAAACCTGGCAACATTTAAATGTGGAAACGATCAAGTAGTAACATGTCCCTTGCGGAACGTCTCTTTCTCCACAACCCACCTAGTAAGTCTCACAACCCACCTAGTAAGTCTCCACAACCCACCTAGTAAGTCTCACAACCCACCTAGTAAGTCTCCACAACCCACCTAGTAAGTCTCCACAACCCACCTAGTAAGTCTCCACAACCCACCTAGTAAGTCTCCACAACCCACCTAGTAAGTCTCCAACCACAGTAAGTCTCCACCCACCTAGTAAGTCTCCACAACCCACCTAGTAAGTCTCACAACCCACCTAGTAAGTCTCCACAACCCACCTAGTAAGTCTCACAACCCACCTAGTAAGTCTCCACAACCCACCTAGTAAGTCTTCACAACCCACCTAGTAAGTCTCCACAACCCACCTAGTAAGTCTCACAACCCACCTAGTAAGTCTTCACAACCCACCTAGTAAGTCTCCACAACCCACCTAGTAAGTCTCACAACCCACCTAGTAAGTCTTCACAACCCACCTAGTAAGTCTCCACAACCCACCTAGTAAGTCTCACAACCCACCTAGTAAGTCTCCACAACCCACCTAGTAAGTCTCCACAACCCACCTAGTAAGTCTCACAACCCACCTAGTAAGTCTCCACAACCCACCTAGTAAGTCTTCACAACCCACCTAGAAAGTCTCCACAACCCACCTAGTAAGTCTTCACAACCCACCTAGTAAGTCTCCACAACCCACCTAGTAAGTCTCACAACCCACCTAGTAAGTCTTCACAACCCACCTAGTAAGTCTCACAACCACCTAGTAAGTCTTCACAACCCACCTAGTAAGTCTCCACAACCCACCTAGTAAGTCTCACAACCCACCTAGTAAGTCTTCACAACCCACCTAGTAAGTCTTCACACCCACCTAGTAAGTCTCCACAACCCACCTAGTAAGTCTCACAACCCACCTAGTAAGTCTTCACAACCCACCTAGTAAGTCTCCACAACCCACCTAGTAAGTCTCACAACCCACCTAGTAAGTCTCCACAACCGACCTAGTAAGTCTCACAACACCTAGTAAGTCTTCACAACCCACCTAGTAAGTCTCTACAACCCACCTAGTAAGTCTCACAACCCACCTAGTAAGTCTCCACAACCCACCTAGTAAGTCTCACAACCCACCTAGTAAGTCTCCACAACCCACCTAGTAAGTCTCACAACCCACCTAGTAAGTCTCCACACCCACCTGTATTCTTCACAACCCACCTAGTAAGTCTCCACAACCCACCTAGTAAGTCTCCACAACCCACCTAGTAAGTCTTCACAACCCACCTAGTAAGTCTCCACAACCCACCTAGTAAGTCTCCACAACCCACCTAGTAAGTCTCCACAACCCACCTAGTAAGTCTCACAACCCACCTAGTAAGTCTTCACAACCCACCTAGTAAGTCTCCACAACCACCTAGTAAGTCTCCACAACCCACCTAGTAAGTCTCCACAACCCACCTAGTAAGTCTCACAACCCACCTAGTAAGTCTTCACAACCCACCTAGTAAGTCTCCACAACCCACCTAGTAAGTCTTCACAACCCACCTAGTAAGTCTCCACAACCCACCTAGTAAGTCTCACACCCACCTAGTAAGTCTTCACAACCCACCTAGTAAGTCTCCACAACCACCTAGTAAGTCTCACAACCCACCTAGTAAGTCTTCACAACCCACCTAGTAAGTCTCCACAACCCACCAAGTAAGTCTTCACAGCCCACCTAGTAAGTCTTCACAACCCACCTAGTAAGTCCAACACCCACTCAGTAAGTCTCACAACCAACCTAGTAAGTCTCACAACCCACCTAGTAAGTCTCCACAACCCACCTAGTAAGTCTCACAACCCACCTAGTAAGTCTCCACAACCCACCTAGTAAGTCTCCACACCTACCTAGTAAGTCTTCACAACCCACCTAGTAAGTCTCTACAACCCACCTAGTAAGTTCCACAACTCACCTAGTAAGCCTTCACAACCCACCTAGTAAGTCTCCACAACCCACCTAGTAAGTCTCACACCACCTGTAAGTCTCCACAACCCACCTAGTAAGTCTCACAACCCACCTAGTAAGTCTACAACCCACCTAGTAAGTCCCACAACCCACCTGTAAGTCTTCACAACCCACCTAGTAAGTCTCCACTAACACTCAGTAAGTCTCACAACCACCTAGTAAGTCTTCCACAACTCCACCTAGTAAGTCTCCACAACCAACCTAGTAAGTCTCACAACTCCACCTAGTAAGTCTCACAACCCAACCAGTAAGTCTCCACAACCCACCTAGTAAGTCTCCACAACCCACCTAGTAAGTCTGCAACCCACCTAGTAAGTCTCCCAGACCACCTAGTAAGTCTCCAAACCCACCTAGTAAGTCTCCACAACCCACCTAGTAAGTCTCACAACCACCTAGTAAGTCTCACACCCACCTGTAAGTCTCCAAGACCCACCTAGTAAGTCTCACAACCACACTAGTAAGTCTCCACAACCCACCTAGTAAGTCTCCACAACCCACCTAGTAAGTCTCACAACCCACCTAGTAAGTTCCACAACTAACCTAGTAAGTCTCACACCCACCTGTAAGTCTCACAACCCACCTAGTAGATCTCACACCCACCTAGTAAGTCTCCCAACCCACCTAGTAGTCTCCACAACCCACCTGTAAGTCTCCACAACCCACCTAGTAAGTCTCCACAACCCACCTAGTAAGTCTCCACAACCCCCTAGTAAGTCTCCCAACCCACCTGTAAGTCTCCACACCCACCTAGTAAGTCTCCCAACCCACCTAGAAAGTCTTCACAAGCCCACCTAGTAAGTCTTCACAACCCACCTAGTAAGTCTCCAGAGCCACCTAGTAAGTCTCCACAGCCCACTAGTAAGTCTCCACAACCCACCTAGTAAGTCTCACACCCACTAGTAGTCTCCACAACCACCTAGTAAGTCTCACAAACCCACCTAGTAAGTCTCACAAACCACCTATTAAGTCTCGACAACCACCTAGTAAGTCTCCCATGCCCACCTGTAGTCTCACAACCCACTAGTAAGTCTCACAACCCACCTAGTAAGTCTCACAACCCACCTAGTAAGTCTTCACAACCCACCTAGTAAGTCTCCACAACCCACCTAGTAAGTCTCCACACCCACCTAGTAAGTCTCCACAACCCACTAGTAAGTCTCCACAACCCACCTAGTAAGTCTTCACAACCCACCTAGTAAGTCTCCAACCCACCTAGTAAGTCTCACAAGCCCACCTAGTAAGTCTTCACACCCACCTAGTCAGTCTCCACATCCCACCTAGTAAGTCTTCACACCCACCTGCTAAGTCTCACACCCACCTAGTAAGTCTTCACAACCCACCTAGTAAGTCTCCAACCCACCTAGTAAGTCTCCCAACCCAGTAGTAGTCTTCACAACCCACCTAGTAAGTCTCCACAACCCACCTAGTAAGTCTCTTAGTAGTTCTCTGCCTCTTCCAGAGTCCTGTTCAAGGTTCTTTGATGTCCTGCTTTCCACCTTCGTCTCGTCGTCCCTCCTTTACTCCAGGAACCATGCCTTCCATTACCTTTCTCTCCAAACCACTGCAATTTTAACGTGGCAAAATATTTCATCTTCCATGACATGTTAATTATGAGCCAATGCTCTCGATATGCAGGTCTTGTAGGATGTCTTTGTTTCTTCTCTTCTCTGTCCAGGATGTCTTTGTTTCTTCTCTTTTCTGTCCAGGATGTCTTTGTTTCTTCTCTTCTCTGTCCAGGATGTCTTTGTTTCTTCTCTTCTCTGTCCAGGATGTTATAAGAACTTTTCCGTAACACCTTGTTTCAAAAGCTTCAAATTTGTTCTTAAATGTTTGTGTTACGGTCCACGATTCACATCCATATGTTGCCATATGATGTCGAAACGATATAGTTACAAAATAAATACTGGTCAACATGTCATGAAGTGTTTGTGTGTGTGTGTGCGTGCATGTATGTGTGTGGCAGAGATAAGAGAACAATAGAGAAGCAGTGGACTTGGACAATTAGAGCTGATAATGAAAAAGAACGACCAAAGAGTATGGAGACACGCAATCGAACACGTCATGATACATAATGCTAATGATGTGTTACACTGACAAGTAACGATTTCATTTGTGTTACACTGACAAGTAACGAATTCATTTGTATTACACTGACAAGTAACGTATTCATGTGCTTCTCTTCATGAAATTAAAACAATGATAGAAGCAAGAAAAACACCATAATAAAGACATAAGATATGATAAAACTTGGATTGGAAACGATTTTGGTTAGTGTTTTATGTGAGTGGGAATATAAAAATAGATAACATTCATTCTGAGAATTAAACAAAAAAATAATAATTACAAAACATAATAAAAGTTATGCAAATGCTAACAAATTAAATTTGATCTACAGTTGCTCAGTCAAGAAAGAAAATGTAAATAACGAACAGAAACGCTAGCCAGAACAACACCAGACATTAACCCTTTCGCTCTGTAATTTATTTGACCTCCGGACGGATTTATATAACAATGTATACGAAAGTAGCTAATATATTGGTTCTGCGTCATCTCAAAGACTACCGCCAGACACTATATCTGCTCAGAGGAACGAACAGGTTTTAGACATTGACTCTAAAAACACATTAAATCTCGGAGAGGGTAGACTGTTTAAAAACGCATTTTAAACCTTTGCTTTTCGGGAAAAAAAAATAAAAACTCTTTATGGATTTCGATTCTAGAAATATAAAACTAACAAAATAAAACAAATTAGAAAAAGAAATGATATTTATAAGAACATATGCCATTTCGTGACTATGGAACTGCCTTAGACTAAACACACAATAAAACAATGCACGCTGAATAATGTAATTTAGTTTTCATCAAGTGAAATACAGAATTAATATTCTTTTTACGAATACTGAAAGAAAAGTAGATTAAAGGTAAGTAAAAGTAGATATTAGAGGGCAGGTCCCAGGACGCAGAGGCAGAGACAGACCAAGAAGAAGATGGCTACAAGATATTAAAGAAACCATGAATATGACCATCGACGAAGTGGGTGAACTGGCTAGAGACAGTGAATTTCAGATGCGCTGCAAAGATAGCAACGTCCAGAAAGGACATGCACCTTGATGATGAAAATTAGATATGTTTGTTTGATACTGTTGTTGTCAACATCGCAGAAAGGATTAACCCTTTAGCTGCTAAGGACGTATATATACGTTTTCCCAATTCACTTATAAAGACGCATTAACACGTCTGTTATTATCTCTCCTCTTTGGGCTTAAGACGTGTTAACACATTATGCATTGCTACTGTCACTACTATAGGCGTACTTTCATGTTTGTGACCTAGAAACAAAGAGTAGCTATTTTTAGCTCAGCCTTCAGAAAGTATGTAGCAGCGAAAGGGTTAAGAAGTTACTAACTGAGGTGCAAGAGAAAAAATAAAAATAAATCAATTTCTCAATGTGGCAAAAACAAAAATAATAAAACTGAAAAAACAAACATAACAAATGATATATTTTTTACATCAATGAATTGAAGCTGTGAACAGTTAATAATATCCTGGTTCCCTGTTGAGAAGAGAAGAGATGGAAATAGAATGAAGTAAATTAAAAAAACAAACGAAGCATTGCACACAATTAAACAGCTAAAAACGGTATAGAATAAAGCTGATAGGAAAACAAAAGATCGCAATACTAATAGCATGTACGAGTATATTCCCAGTGGCTACATATTGGTGGAAAGCAAGGACATTTAACATGGCAGTGGAAAATTACATTCGTGCTTTTGAATATAAGTGTTACAGAAAGGTTCTTCGTATATCATGGACAAAAAAGAAAACAAACATATCTACGCATGAGTAACTCAAAATCAAATAAAACTGACTGATGCTATAAATAAGAATGAGAAAATTTGAGTATTTTGGACATATAAAAAGACACGAAGGGTTGAATAAGACTATTATGGAAGAAGTCATTCCGACAGAGGATAAAAGGCCTTTTGGTCGAAACGTTGATGTGTATTGTCATTGTTTTTGTATTTTTAAAACTACAGTACTTTGTTATTACATGTTTCGCCATAAAAGGGTAACCGCGGTAATGATGGATTACTGATGTAACTGATGATTTGAGCAGGGCTAGAGCCGTCATATGATATAGGATATCATATGATATACATCTGATATACGAGAGACATTCCAAAGTACTGTTAGGGTGGTAATGTTCTTGCTTAGAACAAGCTGTTTGATGATGGTGTTTTATAACCTTCTATAAAAAGTGACACTTGCACACTATGATATTGCACATCATTACATTGCACACCATGACATTGCACACCATGATATTGCACACCATGACATTGCACACCGCGCCGAGAATGCTGGAGTCTATTATTGATGACAAAAATCCTTTTAATCAATGAAGTGCCATGTCTGCTGGCGTAGGCGTTCATGTTTATCCACAACTTTCTCTCTTTTCTTGATGCAGTTAATTAATTCTGACGTCGATCGTTTGTCGAACTAAAATGTCAAACCACCCAACATCTTCTCCCTCTGTTGTCCATATCTCTCCTTCCCTGAATTTTACATGTTATCACTAAATTTTCTAAACCTACTCTTCGCATTATATGCCTGAAGAACCTTGATTGTCTGATTCTTACTCTTTTGATAAGGTTTTATTTTGTGCATACCTGTCTTAAAACCTCAACATTTGTTTTCTTCGCTGTACGTGAAAATTTCAGCATTCTTCTGTAAAACCACATCTCTGTGTCTTCCACTGATCGTATTGATTGTTTGTTCATTGTCCATGATTCGATGCTATACATAATTACTGGTTCAACATAGCACTGGAGTACTCGATACCACAGTATCATTGGTACACCATACCGAGAATGTTGGTGTCCATTATGTATGACAACATTTCTTTTGCTAACTACATTCACATGTTACATAAAACAAAATGTCCGGTCAATGACAACAAATGATAGAAGAAAACTAGTCACGACAGAGATGATATGTCTACGCAGAATTTTGGGTGTAACAAGAAGAGACCGGTTGAGAAATGAAGACATCAGGAAAAAGTGAGTACAACATCAGTACTAGACTTCATCAAGAAACAACAAATTAAATGGTTTGACCACGTAAGCAGATTACCAACAGACAGTGCACCTCAAAGAGCAATGCTGCTCCGATACAATGGGTATAAAGCAAAAAGCCGGCAATACAATAGATGGACCTCAGAGATAACAGAGGCGACGAAGGACACTATCTATGAGGCGCGCACAAGGGTTCGTTTTAGACATCTCTTCTTGACCTGACGATGTAAAGCAAACAGGATTCGAAAAAGAAAAAAAAAGACATAAAAAAACCCAGTGAAAACTTGCACTTGCTACTGGTTCGTAGCAAACAAACTAACATAACATAGCCTACAAGAAATCTTTGGACAGATCAATATGAAAAATGAGTGGTTCTCAGAAATAAGCGTATGGAAAAAAGACATCAAACTATTCCTGTAATCTATACTGGTAACAAGAAGCGAAAATAAAAATCTGTAAAAAACGGAAGTGGTGAATATGGATTAGTCATTAATATTAAGACGCACCTCCTTATTGTTGTTATTGTTGTTATGTTTAGTTGTTAGTTGCATTCTCAATATTTCTATGTGGTTGTTTGTGTTTCCGATGCAAGAGTTGCTACCTTTTTTGCACTATTAGTTCCAGCCAATGACGTTCTTATTTATGTCTCCATGAAGTAAGTTAACCTGGCAACTTTTAAGTTAAGTTTGGAATATCTTTCGCCCGTGTGTTGCCGGAGCCTTCAAGGAGAACAAAGAATAGTACCACTGTAACCTACAGGGCATGTCGTACGAGGCGACTGAAATAGGTTCCTAGGGAAGCTGACCTAGTAAATAAAAAGCGCCGCAGAAATCAAATGTGATGGTCTACTTGTAGGCGCATAACTGGCATAACGTACAATCGTTCTTAGGCTCGGATCACATACAGATCACAAAGAGTGGCAGAGAATGCAGATATGTTCGGTATTCTGTGTTTCTATTTCCTTGGTCACAGCAATTTTTTTCCGATCCAGAAGCACTTGAGCTTTTAGCTCTTTGGCTCGATGCCATGGACATCGTAACCCTTCGGTTCGGTGCCACGAACACCGTAAATCTGGGGAACCTGTGTCTTTTCTGCCAGCCCGCGGTATTGAACCCGCACTCACAGAGGGCTAGTCACCCGTAGTCCAACGTGCTACGAACACGCTGGGCAGACGGGCATGGTCACTGCCATAACTTCCATTACCATGATACTTGTGGTCACAGCAAAATCATCCGTTTTCAGCAAGACCTTTTGTATCAGTGCATTCTATCCCTCTTTGATTCCTAGCCAGACTTCATTGATGCAGTCTTTTACCAGGGCTACCATTTGGAGGAGGAATACGATATTGATAAGGACTGACTCACTGACCCTGAATTCTGTCATCTCAATAATCCATGCTTCATTTGCCCTGTACTTGTTTTTGTATGTTTAATTATTTCAATATTTATTCGAGTCTTTGTTTATTGTTTTCTTCTTCTTGGAACGCTCGATATCGACCATTTGTTAAACCACTTTTTGTGATTTGTATGTGATCTGAGCTTAAGAGCGATTGTAAGTTGTGCTATTTCACGCCTAAAAGTATACCAGCGCATACGATATCTGCGACGCGTTTTATTTAATAGAGTAGCTTTCCTAGGCCCCTACCTCATTCGTCTCTTATGTCATGCATTGTAGTTCGCAGTGTTACTATTCTTTGCTCCCTTGTGCGCCCCTGTAACATACGGGCGATTTGTTTCTTGTAATAACCCAGATACAACAAATACAACACGATATTTCTTTGACATTTAATACCTCTTAGTTTTCTGTTTATTCTATTAACGGTCTGTCTAGTATATTCATGGACTCGTTTACTCTAGGGAATCCACGTTAAGGCAACTTATATTTATGAATAATTGACTATTATTTAAAAGGAACACATTCTCGCCTCACTAGGGTTATTTTTCTTTGCGTGCGTGAACCTCATCGATCCACGTGCTCAAAGTTAGCTGTGTGTCTCAGTTCGCCGATGGCTGTGAGTACTGGCTTTCAATGCTCAATCGCTGTTGTCCCGTTCAATCATTGTTATGCAGGTATTTGAAGCGAGCATTGCTTAGTTGTCAGGCATTTGGAAGTTATAATCTCTTTCATTCCTGCAGGTCTAGATTCCAGGACTAAAATAAACAGTGGATTAATTATTATTTCTATATGCGTTTCTTCAGTAATCTTATTAACAGTCTTTGAAGAGTGCAGCAATTAACGGAACATTTTTCAGGTTTTGTTAGGTGTTTTTATGCTATATGTGACCTGACGATAGAACGTGTTAGATATTATTTCAAGAAATATTAAAACTTACAATTTATAGTAATTTACTAAGAGAATGTAGGAGTAGCAGTGACGGCTCGTCATTAAGGGCCAGTGGGTCAGGCCCCACCAAAAATAATGTATAACGTCATTTTATTATTTTATAAGTTAAAATATAGCAACCAAAACCATGATTTATCCGGAAAAAATGTCTGGCCCCACCAAAAAAAATTATCACGAGCTGCCACTGAGGAGTAGTAAATATCGATATTTGTTTTGGTGTTAGACAGAGATCTATCTATGCCTGATTTACTTGATCAGGTGTGTGGTACAAATATAGACATTATGTTTGTGAACTAGGCTAATAATTTATATTGTTCATGTGTATAATACCTATACGATCCACTTATGTGTACAACTCGGCTGATACTGTGTGGGCCAGGTGTATGGTAGCAATATAAATATTATATTTGTGAACAACTAGACTAATAGTATGTCTTGTCCAGGTGTATGATGACAATCTATATCTTAAGTTTGCTTACAATTAGGTCTTGTCCAGGTGTATGATGAGAATTTATATCTTGTCTAGGTGTATACTGCTGAAATATAACTTGAGTTTGCGCACAACTAGGTTGATACTGTGTCTTGTCCAGGTGTATGATATTGTGTCTTGTCCAGATGTATGATACTGTGTCTTGTCCAGGTGTATGATACTGTGTCTTGTCTATGTGTATGATACTGTGTCTTGTCCAGATGTATGATACTGTGTCTTGTCCAGGTGTATGATACTGTGTCTTGTCCAGATGTATGATACTGTGTCTTGTTCAAGTGTATGATACTGTGTCTTGTCTATGTGTATGATACTGTGTCTTGTTCAAGTGTATGATACTGTGTCTTGTCTATGTGTATGATACTGTGTCTTGTCCAGGTGTATGATAATGTGTCTTGTCTAGGTGTATGATACTATGTCTTGCCCAGGTGTATGATACTGTGTCTTGTCCAGGTGTATGATACTGTGTCTTGTCTAGGTGTATGATACTGTGTCTTGTCCAGGTGTATGATAATGTGTCTTGTCCAGGTGTATGATACTGTGTCTTGTCCAGGTGTATGATACTGTGTCTTCTTGTCTAGGTGTATGATACTGTGTCTTGTCCAGGTGTATGATACTGTGTCTTGTCTAGGTGTATGATACTGTGTCTTGTCCAGGTGTATGATACTGTGTCTTGTCTAGGTGTATGATACTGTGTCTTGTCCAGGTGTATGATACTGTGTCTTGTCCAGGTGTATGATACTGTGTCTTGTCTAGGTGTATGATACTGTGTCTTGTCCAGGTGTATGATACTGTGTCTTGTCCAGGTGTATGATACTGTGTCTTGTCTAGTTATGATACTGTGTCTTGTCCAGGTGTATGATACTGTGTCTTGTCCAGGTGTATGATACTGTGTCTTGTCCAGGTGTATGATACTGTGTCTTGTCCAGGTGTATGATACTGTGTCTTGTCTAGGTGTATGATACTGTGTCTTGTCCAGGTGTATGATAATGTGTCTTGTCCAGGTGTATGATACTGTGTCTTCTTGTCTAGATATATGATACTGTGTCTTGTCCAGGTGTATGATACTGTGTCTTGTCCAGGTGTAGGATACTGTGTCTTGTCCAGGTGTATGATACTGTGTCTTGTCCAGGTGTATGATACTGTGTCTTGTCTAGGTGTATGATACTGTGTCATGTCCAGGTATATGATACTGATGTATATCTTAAGTTTGCATACAACTAAGTGGATCATGTGTCTTGTCCAGGTGTATGATACTGTGTCTTGTCCAGGTATATGATGCCGATATACGAGGGTGTGCTGAAATATTTTTCCTTACCTGTTATTTTTTTTTTAGTAACATCTAACATGCCCGGATAAATCCGATTCTCTACAGTCGCATTCCATCTCCCTCCACCATGATTTCCAATGTGCACAAAGAGAGCAACATTTTCCCGCATAGTGTGCATCGAAATGAAGGAGTATGCAAATGTGCAGTTCAAACTGCGCCCTGTTATTGAATTCATTGCCCCTCCCCACCCACCACCATTACTAGGAGACGTGTAGCTTTATAGAATGTTAATAAAAACTTTCGTAAACAGCCCTGACCTATATGACATCAGGAGAGTCACCAGCAT
The DNA here is from genome assembly GCA_020796225.1 of Arion vulgaris. Lineage (NCBI taxonomy): Eukaryota > Metazoa > Mollusca > Gastropoda > Stylommatophora > Arionidae > Arion > Arion vulgaris. Next base: position 35,253,585 of record CM036759.1, read on the forward strand.
GAAGTAGAAAATATAAAATCCGTTGCCTGGAATAGATAATAACAAGTCCAAATGTGTACTCCCTTAGCGATCAAAAAAATGTCCATACTACAACGATTCAAATCTGAACTATACATAATAAACAAGGATACATTTATCAAGGAAGAGATAATAAAAAATAGGGAACTATTTCGAATATTTCAGTTACAGAAAATAACAAAATATCTACCTTAATAAAACAAATACAATTTGTCATGTTTATTTTATCAATTGCCATTATATTTGTATTTGTCACATTGAGAAACATATATTGTAGGTCGTTTTTTGCTTGCACTGCCATTAGTAATTTTTGTAATCCTTTTTGCGATTTTGACGGTAGCACAGCATCGTCAGCATATCTTAGTTTAGGTATTTCTCTTCCCCCGATTATTATAAAAGTATCGTACTGTTAATTTCCTCTATTTTCTGTATGTTTGCAGAGAGACTGCGATATATGTATAACTTTTCAACCGTCACATCCGTTGCCAACATGTATTATTTATCAGCATGAACCGGGTTTGCTTTCGTCAGTTGATCCATGATCTGGTAACCAGACTGTAACTATACAGCCTGACAATTAGATCAGCAATTGGCTATATAGTAAAGTCTTCGTCAGCTCTGACTCGTTCACATCTGGTATTTCATTTACTACATTTTCATTCACTTACGTTTGATGTGTGCACATCACCATGATACCGTTCACCACCACCTCTTCAGGTGTCCATCGTTAAATAAAACAGTTGTTTATTTGTAAAATAAACATATTACACAAAACGATTTCCATTTTACAATATGATTATATTTGTTCTTTGCTGGCATGCATCTTTCATCAGATAATGTTGGTATTTTAATCGATATTCGTGTTTTAAGTATCCGTTTTACTTCAAAGCTGTATATTCGAAACATATATATATATATGTATATATATATTTAATATATATATATATATACAGGGTGTTCAACTTAAAAGCAGTCCCAGTGATAAATATAAATTTGCCAGGTACGCATTGCATCTCGTCTATTTACTATTTAAACCAGTTCTGACTAGCTTGTCCTACGTCACATCTGTTCATCTCCCTTCCCGCACTACAATTACACACCATCACACAACCTTGACCTATACTACGTCATAACTGAACCTTCTCATTTCCATACATATATGCCTGATTAGCTCCATTCACAGGCTGCTTTTAAGTTGAACACCCTGTATATTAAACTCACAAATGTATAGGTAGACAAACAATTATAAACACAGATAGAGTTGTTCAGGCAGTACATATATGTAGTCGTTCAAGTTTCTTTTCTTCTCTCTCTCTCTCTCTCTCTCTTACACTCAAACACTCGCGCACGTGCACCACATCATATATATATATATATATATATAATAAACCGTTCATCCCCTTCTAGAGCACATATTCTCAACAAATAGTCGCCATTAATTTCTGCTCTCTGACATCCTTTTCCGGTCTTTACATGTTTTCTCAATCACCCCAATATCAATTTCCAGCTCTCTTCTCAATGCGATATTTTAGTCTTACTATTTCGTTTTTGTTTCTGTGAGTTCCGAAACAAGGGCATCCTTGAGATACTATTTGCTTGGTTTCCTAATGTATATGCTATCCAGCGCCAGTGTCCCGTATTAAGCTCTAATTTGACTAGTGTTCGCTTGGTACTCTCTATAAGTACCTCATTAGTTCTTCTTTTCTATGATACTGCTTCGCATCACAGCATGAGGATTAGCAGAGAATTATAGACCGGACTTTTGTATGCGCTTCATACACAGTGTTTTCACTGTCTCTGTTATTTCTGAGTTCCACCTTTTCCACCTCATTAGTAACCTTTCAATACCATTTGAACCCATTTGTTCTGCACAAGCATTCGTATTTATGAAATCTATATCTGTTTGGATGTCGTTTTTATATTGTCTATCCATCTTTTTCTTGGTCTTCCCTTAGCTCTAGTACCCGATCTCTTTTTATTGTATGCTGTTATTTGTGGTTGGTTGTATTTCATTTACGTGGGAAACAATTAGTTGAAAGGTGTTATTGGTTACTAAACTGACGTCATTGCACTCGGGCAGACCCATAGGTGCTCAGTCTCCCCAACATATATCAAAGAGTATGCATACTGATGGTTCCTGTGGCTCGCTGATTAAACACACCTCTCACTCTGTCTTTCAAGCATCCAGTTCGACTTGAACAACGGGTAACTCCAAACTGCCTAAATCGCTTGATGGATTCAACATCGATTTTAGTATCCTCATCCAACAGACAGTCGCAAAGAGACCGAAGAATATCCCCATTGTCCATCTTCAACTCCCAATTGCCAAGAGCGTACAACCTGAAAATGGAATCATCAAGAGGAAGGGGCAGACCAAGAAAAGATGGGTTGATGGAGTTACATACGTCGTATAACTCCACAATACCACACCATATCAAGCGACCGAGCATGCATTATCTCGGAAACTGATCATCAGTTAAACCTGCTACGCCTAGCGGCAAAAAAGCAGAGAAGGACAAAAGAAAGAAAGAAAGAATACGGCAACAATGTACATTTCTTGTGGAAGTCTTATCTATCAAACGGGACACGAAGGGGAAATAGATCTTTCTAACCTGATATAAGGACGGAACGGACATTTGAGTCAAATGTTCTAAACTAAGTAGGTGACAATATTAAAATAGACTATTTCTGTATATTTACGTACCAGTGCACTGAAAGCTCCTCTTCTCTTATTGTTGGTGTTTTGTTTTAATATTCTTACCTATTTCAACATTCTTATCTGTGTTGCTGCAATATTATATATACATATATACACATTCACTTTCTTCAGAGCTGTTTCAATTAGTCTGATGTGATCATTGTTAATTGCATTGATTTCCTCACGATTATTGTCTTTACTTTGTATATGTTCAAACATAATTGCTTTGATTTCCTCACGATTATTGTCTTTACTTTGTATATGTTCAAACATAATTGCTTTGACTACGTATTTCATTAACATATTGATTTCATTTTGTACAAGGCATTGATAATTGAAAAGAAGAGCTAGATTATCCACAAAATCCAGATCCTTAAGCTGGTCAGTTATAGTACACTGAGTATTCACTTCTTGAATATAATATTGATGTGTTTATAATCCAGTCGATAACCAGTAAGAAGAAATAGTGACAAGTGACCTCCGTGTCGCATCACTGTTCCGATCTTAAATGTTTGTGTGAGTTGTTCTTCATGGAAAATTCATCATTTCATTTTCTTCTTTGTTAAGCTAATGAGCCTGGGAAGCACTCCATAATGTTTTAATAGCTTCCAGATTGAGTGTCTATCTTCACTGTTAAATGCTTTTTCATAATGCACAAATTCAATTTCAAGTGCTGAGTTATATTCTAAACTTTGTTCTATTATTATATACGATGTTGCAATCTGGTTTGTGTAGTGTGTACTTTTTTCCGATTCCATTTTGTTCTCTCAAGCTTCTTGCCTATGACCTCTTTTAGTCTCTCCAAGATCATTCTGTTTAGTATTTTTACCTAACACAGATAATACCATTATCTCTCAGTATTTACTACATTGTTCATATTCATTTTACTTTAGTATCTTGACTAGATATCCTTTTTTCCAGTCTGCTAATATTTCTTGTCTTTCCCCATACGTTGTCAAGTAATGTGTTTAACATCTACGTTGCTGTTTTCCTGTCCGATGTGATTGCCTCTGACGGAATGGTATCTTGTCTAGCTGCATTCTTTCAGCAGTTTAAAAGTTCTTCCTTATTTTGATATTTCACAGCTCAATGTAACTAATTTTCTGTCGGTTGGATCTTTGCTGGATGTTGTAATACTGGTCTATATAATAATAAATAATAATAATTCCTCTCGTACTGTTATACGTTACATAGGGCCTGCAAGTAATTTCTCAATACCGCTCTATCTTGGGCAACTCGCTCAATCTCCTCCATGGAACTGAGACCGATATTTCCTGCCTCTCTCAGCAAAGTTCGTCTCAGGGTCTCTTTAGGTCGACCTCTTTTTCTTGAATCCTTTGCATCCCACTTCAATGCCTGCTTTGATATTCGTTGATCATTTCTCCTCAAGGTGTGTCCAACATATCTCCATCTTCTCTTTCTTATAACAGTTGTCACTAGTGTTTACCAGACATCTCTCTGATTTCATCACTTCTTCTGAGTTCGTTCCATTTTATATTCATTATTTAACTGGTCTATATAGAGTAGATGAAATACAACATTGCTCTACTCCAGTTTCAATATTAACCAGTCGCTTTGGCCATCGTCAGCGTGGACTGCACAATTTGAGCCATTATAATAGCTTTTGATAACATTTATTATGTTGAATGGTATTCAATAGTTGTTATACAAGTCCTTTATATTATCTGTAACTACAACTTGTTCTGCCTCTCTTGCCAGTTCATGTATATAAGTTCTTTTGTCCATTGTGATATTTCTGGATATGTTCTTCAATTGCTTCTATATGTATTGACTTTCGATCTCCTAGTTTTTCTTCTGTTCAAATCTGTTTTCTTATTCTTCCTAAACGTGTTCATGTTTATGGAATCTGGTGTTGGCCATTCTTTGTGTTGATGTTTTTTTCCCTTACACTTCTCGAAATGTCTCCTTTAATTTATTTTAAAAAATAAGTTGTCAATGATCTTCTGGCTTATTTTTTCCACTTACTGCTCGCGTGTCTTGTACTTATTTGAGATTGTCTATCTATTGTCTTTCCACAGGTGGATAATGGAATTGATTGTCCACTCATGCTGCTAAGCGTAGGGGTAGGAGCTTTAATTTACGTACCAGGGCCAGATGTGTCGCTCTTGTTGTGCTATATCCGTGTTTATTTAGTGTGCTCTTGACATTGTCTATCCATCTTTTCTTGGTCTTCCCTTGGCTCTAGTACCTGATCTCTTTTTATTCTATGCTGCTATTGGTGGTTGGTTGTATTCCATTCTCATTAAATGTCCAAACCAATGCATTTGTTGTATTTCGATGTATTCAGTGCATGAAGTTATGCCCACTCTGCTTCAGATGTCCTCATTTCAAAGTCTATCTTTCCTGGTGACCCTCCACTGCCTTCCTCAAACATTTCATTTCACTCGTAGTGAGCTTTCTGTGGTGTGTTGCTGTCAGAAACCAAGTTTGGCACTGGACATATTGTTTGAGATTGTTACTTCAAAAATGTTACTTTCCCTCTTGATTCCTAATATGTTCCATAGTAAATTGTTGCATTTAGTTTTGTATTGCTCAATATCTTGTAAGTATGAACTTTATTTTACTAAACAGAAGATGGGGATCTGCCACCACAGTTGATCCTGTACATACTCCCACATCCTGTAATCACGATTCAACATCTGAGTAATGGCTTTCTTTTCTATTTTCTGGTTATATCATATAATTGCTTGATTGGATCATCGTCATTGCAGTTTGATGTGTGCTTCGATCTCTTTCTTACACAGGAAGATCTCAGCTGCAGTGCACAAACTCCATAGCACCGGCAAGGGTTCTCGATGTAATTTTGAAAATGGTGAAAATATTTTTGTAGGAATTGTTTTCATTGTTAATCTTTTCTTATGAATTTTGTCCGGGCAGCGGCGTTCCAGCCTACTCTTACTGATTTTGAACTGCTAAGGGTTCTTTACGTGCTCAGATTGAACACAGGACCTACGTTTTATCGTCCATCTCCGATAGGACTAATAATTTGATCTCACCTACACTGAGATCAGGGATTTATGGACAACTATCTAGAAGGCTCCACGAGGGAGCGAACCAGTTACCTTTAGTACCTAACCTCTACGTCACAGAGACCTCCGTGGTTATATTATTAGAATATGTCTTGTATACTCATGTAATCTTGTAATTGGTAACATGATTTCTCTTACAATAAATTTGTCAAAAACAATGTCAAAATACAGCAACGTTTCGACCAACAAGGCCTTTATCAAGCAAACGAACAAAAGGACTGACACATTTAAAAAAAACATATAGACGACTACATATAAACGTTTCTAATGAAAATCTGAGAACAATTTATTTATATAGTTTAGTTAGTTAGTTTGTTCCTTTCGTGCCAAAGGCGGCACATAGGGCAGAGGTTTTAGATCTCCATGTGATGCGATTCTTTGCTAGCAGTTGAAGATCGTGTATGGTTTTACATCCCAATAGTTTACTTTCTTGTTGGATGGTTCTTCGAAGAGTGGTCTTTGGTCTTCCACGTTTTCTTTTCCCAACTGGTGACCATATAAGGACTTGTCGATTTAGTCTCTTTTCGTCTGATCTAAGAACATGACCTAAATATTTCCACCTTCGTTTCCTTATAATATTTGATACGGGTTGTTGGTGTGTTCTATCTCTCACTGTGTTGTTAGAAACGAAATCACTCCATTTTACTTTTAATAATTTTCGTAGACATGTATTCTCAAAGCTGTCCAGTTTCTTATCAATTTTCTTTGTTGATTTCTAACTTTCACAACCGTAGGTCAGTACAGGAATCACACATGACCTAAATATTTTAACTTTTGTGCATATACTAAGGTCTTGAGATTGCCAGATATTCGTTAATTTATTGAAAGCACTAGCTGCTATAGCAATACGAGAGTTTATTTCTTTCATAGTGTCTCCGTTGTTTGACACTTTACTACCCAAATATGTAAAATGTTCAACTTTCTCCAGTGTTTGGCCATTTATCACGATGTTGTCTGTCGAGTTTGTGAGGTCCATTATTTATATACATTATACATATATACATTATACATATATACATTATACATATATACATTATACATATATACAGATTTATTCCCAGATTTTCATTAGAAACGTTTGTATGTAGTCGTCCATATGTTTTTATTTAAAATTCGTCACTTCTTTTGTTCGTTTGCTTGATAAAGGCCTTGTTGGTCGAAACGTTGCTGTATTTTGTCATTATTTTTGTAATTTGTAAAACTACAGTACTTTGTGATTACGTGTTTTGCCAATCAAATAGTTTTACTGCAGTCTCATCTATTTTTAATAAAATTGTCTGAAATTAAGATATTTACAAAATGATTTCCGTTCTTATTTCAGGTACGTAGTCTATGTTTTTCAATTATCTTTTCAAATCTCTATTTTTCTGATGTTATCATCTTGTTTATATCTCCCTTACAATTGTAATATTCTTTCCTTATTAGTTACCGATGATGTATTGTTATCTATTGTTAAATTCTTCTTTTCCAGAGTTTTCGTTATCATTTGTTGATGCCTAACACTGGATAATATATACTTTTATCTTCTTTTTTTATCATTTGAATGTTGCTGTTATCATTCTTAGTTTCACATCTTCCCATTCAATGAGTGCTTTATGGGCACTTTGTTATCATTTGAATGTAGCTGTTATCATTCTTAGTTTCACATCTTCCCATTCAATGAGTGCTTTATGGCACTTTGTTATCATTTGAATGTTGCTGTTATCATTCTTAGTTTCACATCTTCCCATTCAATGAGTGCTTTATGGGCACTTTGTTATCATTTGAATGTTGCTGTTATCATTCTTAGTTTCACATCTTCCCATTCAATGAGTGCTTTATGGGCACTTTGTTATCATTTGAATGTTGCTGTTATCATTCTTAGTTTCACATCTTCCCATTCAATGAGTGCTTTATGGGCACTTTGTTATCATTTGAATGTTGCTGTTATCATTCTTAGTATCACATCTTCCCATTCAATGAGTGCTTTATGGGCACTTTGTTATCATTTGAATGTTGCTGTTATCATTCTTAGTATCACATCTTCCCATTCAATGAGTGCTTTATGGGCACTTTGTTATCATTTGAATGTTGCTGTTATCATTCTTAGTATCACATCTTCCCATTCAATGAGTGCTTTATGGGCACTTTGTTATCATTTGAATGTTGCTGTTATCATTCTTAGTATCACATCTTCCCATTCAATGAGTGCTTTATGGGCACTTTTTTCATTTGTTACTCAATCCTTCACTGTTGATAGCTTCTTCTTCCTTGGGCCATGAGTTCAGCGCTGTGTTTAAATTAATTCTATTTATCTCTTTTAATGTAGTTTCACCTACTTCTCATCATCATCATCAGGTGCCGTCTCCACATCGAAGGTTGGCTACAATGAATCTCCAGCATCCTCTGTTTTTCGCTTTGGTGTTGCACACTGTCAGACTGTAACCTGTCCATTTCTTAAAGTTTCCTCCCACTTATCTCTCGGTCTTCCTCTTGCTCTTCCCCCTCAACTTTCCTCTAGTAAATGTTTTATCATGGTGTCATGTCTTTTTATGTGCAAAATACTTTACTTGTCTGAATTTTATTTCTCTTAATAATTGTTTCTTCATGACTGGTTATTTGTCTGTTTTAAGATTTGATAAATATCTTATATTATAAGATTTAATGTCACCGTGTATGTTGGCTTGAAGTAGGAAAAACTTTCAAACGCCCAAATCTGTCGATCAAAAAAAATGTATCGATTTCATAACGTATTCAATCAGCAATTATACCAGATTATTGATCATGCACACCCACTACGTGAAAACGTATTAACACCGTTTGGTGAACGAGAAAAATCAATTTAAAATCGAATTAAAATGTGCTTGCTTACCAAAACACACGAGACAAATTTAGTTCGTATCTTCAACGTGTGTTAAATTAGTACAAATAAAGAGCATTATGAAAGGTGTTCATCCAAAATCAAATGAGTTAAAAAATACAAACGTGAACAAGGGTACCACATAAAATCACGACAAGTTAGTGATTTTGTTTTGGCTGAAATCGGATGCACATGTCGTAAACGTACAGAAGTCTATGCGTTTAGGGCCTACCAAACCAATGTGCAACGTATACATGTTCTTGGCAATGATCAAACATATCACAAAGAGTGATTAAAATTAGTCGTAAAGAACGAACGCAAAGAAGAAGAAGAAGAAGAGTGATTTTGTTATCCACAATGAGTAAGTAATTTGTGTTTACTGAATTCTGCTTCCGACTTCCGGGTTTGTTCTATCATGCAAACATCAATTGCTTTTAAATTTTGACTGATATATAATAGAATCAGTAGCGGCCCGTGATCATTTTTATTGGTGGGGCCAGATACATTTTTCCGGATAAATAATGGTTTTTGGTAGCTATATTTTAATTTATAAAATAATAAATACACGTTATACATTATTTTTGGTGGAGCCCGACCCCACTGATCCTTAATGACGAGCCGCCACTGAATAGAATATATACTTTATGTATGCACGAACGTAAATAGAAGGTGAAGCTGGGCTGTAATGCTATTGTTTTAATTTTTGTTCACCTGATTTTTTCCGTTACTTTTCGAATGACATTATTTTATTTGATATATATTTTGCATTTACCATAGTTTGTGCGCATGTGCAAGTATTTAACACAGGAAATTAATCCTTAATGCGTTTTTATCCGGAGCTGTTTGTTGGTCTACACGTTTTGATGTAACCAAAACAAGGTTCGTCTTTAGGTTGAAATTTACATGCCTTGGCTTAAAGAGGTTTTAAACCCGCCTGCCCAGCGGTTCGTAGCTTGTTGGACGACGGGTGACAAGCTTCCTGTGAGTGCGGTTCAATTCCGCGGACTGGCCGAAAAGTCACAGTTTCTCCAGATTTACGGTGTTCATGGTACCGAACCGAAGGCGGTTGGACGAGTGTCCAAATGGCTACTGAGAGCTGAAGAGCTGAAGAGCTGAAGAGCTGAAAAACCCCAAGTGCTTCTGGATCGGAAAAAAGGAGGTCCTTATTCTTTACAGAACAAAGAAGAAGAGACCCGGTTAAGAAATGAAGACATCAGGAAAAAGTGGGTACAACATCAGTACTAGACTTCATCAAGAAACAACAGATTAAATGGTTAGGCTACATAAGCAGATTACCAACAGACAGTGCGCCTTAAAGAGCGATGTTGCTCCGATACAATGGATACAAAGCAAAAGGCAGGCCACGAAAAAGATGAACCTCAGAGATAACAGAGGCGACTAAGGCAGACACTATTTATGTAGAGCATAGAAAAGCCCGTTCTAGAAATCGGTTCTTATCCTGACGCTGTGAGGCAAAACAGGAATGAAGAAAAAAAAAGAACAAACAAACAAACAATATCTTGAATTTGATAAAAGGTTTTTTATTCAAAACGTGAATTTAGTCTGTTTTGTGCTTTGTAAATCTACCTTGCTTTGTGTTTTCATACTTTACTATCAAGTGCATGCCGTCTGGCATCATAACAAATTTCTACATCTTGTTTGTTGTCTAGGTCAATTGTTATGAATTCTGTTGTTAAATCTATATTTTCTTATGTTATCAAACTCATAACAGTATATAACTCTCTATTTATCTCACTATAAGTATTCTTCTATCTCATTTATAATAATTGTTGCCTGCTGCGCAAATGGTTGTTTTTAAAAAAAGTGAGAATCCTCTAAAATATTTAAAGAGGTTCTTCCTAGCTTGTGACAATTTGTTCTTCATGTTGGATCAATGTCTGCTCTTGTTCTGCAGACGTCATCAGTAGTGCGTTTAGCTAGGCAAAAGTGGTTAGAATGTGGTGTGAGAATATCTTAAAAGCTTGTTTAGCAAGGCAAAAGTGGTTAGAATCTGGTTTTAGAACACCATAACTAGCCGGATTCACTAAGTAAAACTGGTTAGAATCTGATTTTAGAACTACCATTACTAACCTGACTCACTAAATAAATCTGGTTAAAATGTGTCGTATAACCCATATTCATTAACATGTTTAGCTAAACAAATAGGGCTAGAATCTGATCTTACAAAAGAAAAAAATACCATTATTAGATTGTTTAGTTAGATAAACCTGTTTAAAATTTAGTTTGAGACCATTATTATTTGCATTAGCTTGTTTCTCTAGCTAAATTAGACTGGTAGAATTCTAATGGGCTCTGATAAAAACCATAGTAGCGCAGTTCATGCATGAAGATAATGAAGGATATGCTTGTAGAATCGTATTGTTCTCTAATCAGAACCATAGGTGCACAATGCCTCCGTACAGACAACGAAAGATATGCTTGCTGATGATTCCAGTAGCTTTTTGATTATGTATAATGTACGCTCCTCTCTCATTTTCTCAGATACCCAACCCACCTCGTGCATAGTTTCATTCACACATACACGCACTTATGCATACACATATACACACACACGCATGCACTCACGTAGACAGGCATCTAATATTGTCCAATACTTTCACTAAATACCACCTCTTTCTATTTATCTCTCCTACTCACTCTCTCTCTCTCTCTCTCGTTCTCTGTCTCTGTCTCGCTCTCCCTGATGAGATCGGTGGTAGATGGCTTCGTGCAATAATGGATGTGCTCCATGCCCAGAAGACAGAAGCTTTCAATGACATAACAAAACTAGGATTTTCCAATCAATATATGGGTGCCTGTTTATAAATTGTGTCTCAGCTCACTGTGAGTTGGAGTAGCAAGTGGGAGGGGAGATGATCACTTGGGAAAACGTTCCAGAACGTTTTGTTTGGTTCTGGAAAAAAATGATTAAAAATAAATATTACATAATATGAGACAATAATAATGCAAATGTAGTCAGAATTGTTATTTATGTTAGTCTCTTCTTCTTCATTTTTATAATATTTTGTTGAAATAAATGACAGCAGAATAGATGTAGCTGCTGTTGGGTTTGTGAATAATGTTATGATTTATATTCATTTCTCTAAAGAATTGTATTTTAATGTCCTGTCTATTTGAGATGCTGATGTTTGACAATTTAGACTTCAGTACGGGCCGAAGAGCATCGCATCGTGCAGTCCATTAGAATATAAACTTGTTTCTATCTTCGCTTAAAATGTTAGTTGTTGCATGTTTGACAATTTAGACTTCAGTACTGGCCGAAGAGCATCGCATCGTGCAGTCCATTAGAATATAAACTTGTTTATATTTTCGCTTAAAATGTTAGTTGTTGCATGTTTGAAATTTAGACTTCAGTACTGGCGAAGAGCATCGATCGTGCAGTCCGTGAAATATAAACTTGTTTCTATCTTCGCTTAAAATGTTAGTTGTTGCATGTTTGGCAATGTTTTCATTTCTAAAAAGTCATATAATGTTAGAAATCATTGTGTATATATTATATGTAGAGGTTAGACTCAGTACTAGTTGTGGGTCATATTAACTGTGAAAAGAGTTAATCTAGCTAAATTGAAAGTAAAACGCAAGAGAAGAGAAGTGCGCATCATAGGTATGCTGTTTGCAGATGATGGCGTTTTGGTAAAACACAGAACTCTAGCTTCAGTCCATAATGGCCAGATTTGTAATGATCTGTAAAGATTTATGGACACACCATCAGCATAAACAAGACCTACGTGATGATTCATGTCATGGATGCTCCACATATAAATGTATGTGGTTACCAAGTAGGAGTGATAGATCGGTTTACTTACACCTGCTCTACCATCACTAGTGGTCTTTCATTGGATGTGGAGTTGCGCAGTAAGATCAGCATAGTCCCAACAACATTACCAAGGGAGTTGCAATGTTGTTTAAAAAATGCTTAAAATTTAGCAGAGTGTGTTGTATAGCATGCTGATTGTAAACATCAATGTTGCTAGGGGAGAAATCAGAATTCCTTTTGATGTGGACTGATTATTATATATCTTTGATAAAACACTGAAAGCTGTTATTAACATTTTTACATAATTGTTATTGTTAATGAACTGACGTTACAGCAGTCCAGGCAGACCCATAAGTGCCCAGTCTCCCCCAACAGATCTCGAAGGGTATGCATACTGATGGTTCCTGTGGTTCCCTTGCTAAGAGCTCTATTTGTGCAACGTGTAATTCCAAAATCCCTGTCGCTCTATTGATTCAACGTCTATTTTAGTTCCTCAACAAACAGTAGGTCGCCAAGAGAACTAACAACTTCTCCCGTATCAATCCTAAACTCCCCAACAATCGATGCTTTCGATGCAAGCATGCACTCTCTCTCTCGTTGACGCGAACAATAGTATGACCAGGACAGTAGATCCACGTCCTTCCTTCCTTTCGTTCGCTGGTAGATCCACGTTAGTCTCTGTAGGTTGGAAACCTCTATAGACGACATCCATTTATACCACAACCTGCCATTCTGGATCTTCCGAAGCATCGACTGAGAGTCAGAAATATCTTTTTTTAATTGTAAGATTATTTATTAATGAAAAGTATTAATAATATCTTTGTTCCTTAGAGTTAAATTTAATGTGCGGCATAAAATCACTTTGTTCTTGCATGTTGTGTGGTTTTAAAAATAAATTCGTCTTATCTTACAATAATGGAATTCGAGGATCAGATGCCGCGAGTGGTCTGATTTCCTGAAATTTCCAAACAATCTGATTTCATTGGACTGTGTATGCCCAAAACACACAGATTCATTTAGTCCCTTCTCATCTCTTAGCCCATGTTTCAGAATACATCGGCGCTAGTGCGCACCGGGGCCTCGGTGAACATAAGGCCGGTGAGCTCGGGTAAATATTATAGGAAATAAACCACAACCGCTGAGTGGCCTCGCATTCTAGTATTGTTGGATAAAGCATTCTAGTATTGTTGGATAAAGCATTCTAGTATTGTTGGATAAAGACAGCATAATTTTTATTTTTTCCGACCCAGAAGCACTTGAGCTTTTTTCAGCTCTTCGGCTCGGTGCCATGGATATCGTAACCCTTCGGTTCGGTGTCACGAACACCGTAAATCTGGGGAATCTGTGGCTTTTTCTGCCATCCCGCGGAATTGAACCCGCACACACAGAGGGATAGTCACCGTAGTCCAACGCGCTACGAACACGCTTAGATAAAGACAGCATTTAAAAACAGCCCAACGTGCTAAATTAAAGTTATATTCTTTGACAAGTTCAGTTTAACACTATGAAATATTATTATTATTAACAGTTTTTATTAACAAATAACCATGGACTAGTAGAGTTGTGTCAAATTGTAGAATACCTTACAGTGTTTTATAAACACTTATCTTCTTCTTCTTTCTTCTTCTTCTTCTTCTTCTTCTTCTTCTTCTCTCTTCTTCTTCTTCTTCTCTTCTTCTTCTTTGAACGCTCCATATCGACCACATGTCAACCATTCTCTGTGATTTGTATGTGATCTGAGCCTAAGAGCGATTGTACGTTCTCCAAAGTTATGCGCCTACAAGTAGGCCAGCACATCCGATTTCTGCGCTGCTTTTTTATTTGCCAGGGTAGCATCCCTAGGGCCTACATCAGTCGCATCTTACGACATGCATTGTAGGTTGCAGTGGTACTATTCTTTGCTTTCCTTGCGGGCCCCGGCACCACACAGGCAAAACACTTTTAAAAACTAGCCACATTAAACAGGAATTTTGGTTATCCCGTCTGAGCTTGTCGGTCTTATGTTTCCGGGTGCCACGGGCTCACAAAGCACTCGGATTCATTCAGTGCCTCCTCCTTTCTTAGCAAGTGTTTCAGAATCAGGACACAATTGTGCACAAAGCACTCAGATTAGCGCACCAGATTTAGTCAGTGCCTCCTCCTTTCTTAGCAAGTGTTTCAGAATACAGGGCACAATGGTACAATACAGGGACGAAGCACTTGGATTTAGTCAGTTTGTCCTCCTTTCTTAGTAAGGCCTTCACACTATCTGATAATAGAGGAGACACATGTGAATCTTATCTTTTCTTAACCACATTTTCCGTGAAGCGCCGTGGGGAGATTTAGTTTTCTATCTTGTACCAGGTGTGTTGCGCTTGACGTTGTCAGTCCATGTTTTCGCAGGGACTCTAAGATGTTATCTATCCATCGTGTTCCTGGCCTACCTCGTGCTCTGAGCCCTGAGTGTCGATTATTGTAGGGACGTGATGGTAGTAAATTTGGTTCCATTCTCATTAGATGGCCGAACCACTTGATTCTTTGCTTCTCGATGTACTGTATGATGGTATAGTACCAACGATGCTTCTGATATTCTCGTTTCTCACTCTATCTTTCCTTTCTCACTCTATCTCTCCGTGTGAATATTGAGACAATATTTCAAGCGAAGGAAAGGAGGAAAACAAGTTCGTGCCAGTTATCTGTACGCCCCAGTTATCTGACGCCAGGTTATCTGTAACTGATATTAATATCACACACACACACAAAATAAAATATATTGTGTCGTTTAAGAATATCTTAGAAGAAAATTAGATACCAGTTATTTCCCAGTTGGTCTGAATTCATTATCTGAAGCAGTATTTCTGTAACAACGTTAACGTATTTCTTCAATATTTATCATCATTTGCTGCACTGAATTATATAGTAACTCAGAAATCGATTGTATAGCTATATTTATTGCAACCAGTAGAGAACGGTTTTAGATTTTATAAATTTTAGACAATAGAATAGTATCTTCAGTCAATGCAGTCAGCTAGAGTACAGACACAATGAAGTAGTAATAATAGCTTCAGTCGCTGCAGTCAGCTAGAGTACAGACACAATGAAGTAGTAATAATAGCTTCAGTCGCTGCAGTCAGCTAAGTACAGACACAATGAAGTAGTATATAGCTTCAGTCCTGCAGTCAGCTAATTCAGACACATGAAGTAGTAATAATAGCTTCAGTCGCTGCAGTCAGCTAGAGTACAGACAAAGTGAAGTAGTAATAATAGCTTCAATCGCTGCAGTCAGCTAGAGTACAGACACAATGAAGTAGTAATAGTATCTTCAGTCAGCTGAGTCAGCAAAGTGAAGAGCAAAGTAGTAGTAATAGTAGCTTAGTCACTGCAGTCAGCTAGAGTACAAACAAAGTGAAGTAGTAATAGTATCTTCAGTCACTGCAGTCAGCTAGAGTACAGAGTGAAGTAGTGTTATTATAATATAGTTCAAGAGTGCAGGGAAGATGCTAGCAAGACTACATACACACATAAACACATACACACATACACACATACACACATACACACATACACACATACACACATACACAAATACACATACACACATCACATACACACATACACATAAAAACATATATATATTCTTCTTCTTCTATTCTTCTGTATTCTTTATCTGACCAATGAAGCGATAAATGACGTGTACTGCAGCAAAGAAATTGTCTTAAAGCGTCTCGGTTTTCAGTCTTCTTTTAAAGGGTTTTTCTACATGTAGCTCTGCCCCCCCCTCTCTTTCCTTTTCACCATTTCAGTTTCTACAATTCTGTTCCACACTTTTTTTGGGATCGGCCATATTTTTCCCATTGATGGTCATAGCATTGCCACTATTGTGATGGCACCGTGGTCTTTTATATATGTATATATTTTCTTATTTAACCACCATTCTGAGTTGCTTCTAACGACATGTTATAGATTGCTGTGTTACTATTTTTTGTTATCCATTTTCAGCCCTGGTAACACATCAGCGAGTATATACATATATATGCATGTATTTGATGTGTGAGAGTGTGTGCGATAGTGCTAGCGCCATGAGATAGAGAGATAGAGAGGGGGTGCATACGTATTGTATGTGTGCATTAATTTCTTAATTAACGAGATAGGTTGTTACCATGTCAAAAATTGGCTCCAGCTTAGAGGGTGACATTTTTGTTCCTGGTATGATAGTTGGAATATGGGCGAATGTAAGCACTGATATAACCTCACAGTTGGCCGAAACAAAGTACACTTGTGTTACATTACTTAACAGTATACAAATGCTAAATAACAGAGTCGTAATGATCTGTGACAGTTTCGCACAAGCTATTTGTTGTGATCTTTTGATGTATTCTAATAATCCTAGACACGTATAGCTATTTAAATACATGGCGTAACCAATGTATTTGATAAATGGAGTCTTTTTGAGAAATGAATGTTTTACAGTTCACTTAATCAGGGCGGTCATTAGGGAGGGAGATAAACAGTACAGAACATTTAACACGTATTATAACGTAGAGAAGATGGAGATATGTTGGCATACTCTGAAAAGAAATGATTTTTTTTCCGATCCAGAAGCACTTGAGCTGAAAGCTCTTCGCCTCGGTGTCATGGACATCGTAACCCTTCGGCTCGGTGTTACGAACACCGTAAATCTTGGGAACCTGTAGCTTTTCTGCCAGTCCGCGGAGTTGAACCCCACCTTACAGTAACGCTAGCACGCACCAGTGAGTTCAACGCGCTACATGAAACACGCTGAAGTACGCAGGGCAAAAAGAAAACGACTTTGATTAAAAAGAATAAACAGCAAGCATTGAAGTTGGACGCGTAAAAGGCTTAAAAAAAAAGTACGCCTTAGTGGAATACTAATAGAAAACGAACTTTCGCTGACCATTTGAAAAGACCATTTGGCCGAAACGTCGCTGTATATTGTGCTTGTACTTTGTAAAACTATAGTAGTTTGTTTTTAGTGTTTTGCCATTGCTATAAAAGATTGAATGAGTTGCCTAGGTAGATCGGTATGGAGAAATTACTTCCAAGTCCTATTTAGCACATATCGATACGAAAGTAATATGTATATATATATATATATATATAGAAAACGTGCAGAGGTTAAGTGACGAGAAGAACCGCATGAACAAATATGTCAAAAGACTGATTAATCAACATCAAACTGACGTGTTAGGCCGTTGGACGCTGCTGGATTTGTTGAGACGGAGATCGGAGCACCTATGGACATTTCCGGAGTGCTATGATGATAGGCCTCTGATAAATGATAACTGAGAAGAATGTTATACTTAATGTAGGAGGTACACATCTGAATGTAGGAGGTAGGACACATCTGAATGTAGGAGGTAAGGTAACACATCTGAATGTAGGAGGTACACATCTGAATGTAGGAGGTACACATCTGAAGATCTCTAACTGAAACTAATGAACAACATGGTATATTACTTTAATGTACTCAAGAACTGATTGAAAAAACAACAACAGACAGTGAATATTTATAAGTCTACAGACTGACACACACACAACAGAAGATGAATATAGTTAATGATTAACTTAGAAAATAACAACAAAATCTGATAATTATGCTAGAAGAACTGCATTCTGATTTTCTTATTGATGCACATTCTATCTTTAAATAATATATTGATGTTGTTGTTGTGTTGTGGTGTGTGTGCGTATGTGTGATGTTTAAGTAACAGGTCGGCAGCAATTATACACACACACACACCCGTACCGTGTTGGCATTTGGTATGTTTCTGTTCACTTGTAGTTTACATCTATCATGGGACATAAGTAGCGTAGTAAAGGTTAAACGTTGATACACATATGGTACAGGGTGGTTTCAGTATTATTATGCAGTATGGCTAAGCAATAATAATGAAAGTAAGGAACGTATGAACTAGCACTGAGAGTTTACATAGGTTGTTTACTCTCAGAATCAGCAAGAGTTTCCGTAATTTTTCCATCCAGAATCACTTGAGCATTTCAGCTCTTCGGCTCGGTACCGTGGACATTGTAACCCTTCGGTTGGTGCCACGAACACCGTAAATCTGGAAAACCTGTGGCTTTTCTACCATCCCGCAGCATTTAACCGCACTCACAGGGGCTTGTCACCCGTCGTCTAACGCGCTACGAACAAGCTGGGCAGGCAGGTTTTCTCCGTAAATAAGTGCATCTCTTAGGGTCTCTGAGTGGATGGGTCTATAAATGGTCTAAAAGCGAAGGATTTACTTCTTTGTATCAGGTTTCTACATATGTTTCATCGCTCTCGACAAAAATGATACTGAAGGAGTGTTTCACAAAGCATAAACTCCGTAGCTCTGGCAAGAATAATGCACATGGGGACTGAACGACACAATCCGCATACGAACCCACACCTTTCAGATCGCAAAGCAAACGTGTTATAACCATTTCAGCACAGAGATGCATTAATGCACAGAATAAATGGGTCTATCTATTGTCTATTCCCAGGTGAAAGATGTAGCTGGCTGTCCACTCTTGCCGTTAAGCGTAGGAATGGGAGCTTTAATTTGCGTTCTAGGGCTAGATGAGTCGTCCTTGTGTTGTATTCGTGTTTATGTAGTGTGGTCTTGATATTGTCTATCCATCTTTTTCTTGATCTTCCCTTAGCTCTAGTACCCGATCTCTTTTATTGTATGCTGTTATTGGTGGTTGGTTGTATTTCATTCTCATTAAATGTCCAAACCAATGCATTTGTTGTCTTTCGATGTATTCGATGCATGAAGTTATGCCCACTCTGCTTCTGATGTTCTCATTTCGTAGTCTGTCTTTCCTGGTGACTCCACTGCCTTCCTCAAGCATTTCATTTCACACGTGGTGAGTTTTCTGTGGTGTGTTGCTGTAAGAGACCAAGTTTGGCACTGGTAACAAAGTGTTGGTAGGAAAATACTTTTATCATCTGTCTTTTCACTTCCATCTTGATCTTTGGGTGTTGTAGTAATGGTGCCAGCTGGTAGGCCACTGCATTTGCTTTTGACACCTTGTCTCTATTTCTCTATCGAGTTTTCCGTCCTCTGTGAAAATGCTGTCTAAATATTTGAATTAAGAAACTTGTTTTTCTCTGGTGTTATCTATTTGTATGTTTGCTTGGCTTGGTGTTCTGCTGATTTTCATGGTCTCGGTCTTTTGTTTGTTGATTTTCATGTTGTACTTTCTACATGCTATTATCAGTGAATTCCTGTGATGTTGTAGCTGATCTTCATCTTCATAGATTAAACTTTGGTCGTCCGCAAAAAGCAATTCGTTGATTTGGTTGTTTAATTGGTCGTCGTGATCATTGTCTATGTCAATAAGATCTTTTTCGCACTGTGCCTCTTTCACTATTCTGTCTATATATATGTTGAAGAGAAGAGGTGAGAGCACACAACCCTGTCTTACTCCTGATTTTGTTTCGAATGAGTCTTATCATTCCGTTCTTTCCACACTGATATTTGTCAGTATATTACTCTGATATTGTCTACAGTTGTCCTTGATATCACACTGTGGGTATTTGTGTACATTACTCTGATATTGTCTAGCAGTTGTCCCTTGATCCCATCGTTTTCTAGTGTTTCTCATAGAATACTTCTATCTATTCTGCCGAATACCTTTTCTTGATCGATGAATAATAAGTGTAGCTTTTTATTATATTCTATTGCTTTTTCACTCAGTTGTCTCAGAGTGAACAAAGCGTCTGTGCATTCCACTCCTCTTCTAAATTCAAACTGAGAGGGGCTTATTTGTGGGTCAGCGATGTGTCTTATGCGATGTTCTAATATTTTTGCGTATATTTTACCAGTTTGGCTTAATAGTGAAATGCCTCTGTATGTTTCGCATTCTTTTTTATTGCCTTTATTTTTCCATAATGGGACTATTACTGATTTTTGCCAGTCATCTGGAACTTTTCTTTTGTCAAGCGGCTGTGAATATTCTATTTAACCATTTTACACCTATTTCTTTGCATGCTTTAATTGCTTCGTTGGGTATGTCATCTGCACCTGGTGATTTGTTGTTCGGGCTGTTCTTTATTGCTGTTTCAATTTCTTGGATCAATATATATGGTTCTATTTCTTCACTTTCCTTTGTTGTGTATATATATTCAGTTAATTTAGTAGGGTTGTAAAGTTCTTGAAAATATTCCTTCCATTTGGTCATTCTATCTTGTCTGTTGAGTAATGGTGTTCCTTCCTTACTGTTTATGATAGTTTATAAGAAATGGGTATCTGTACCAAACGAAACTTTGAAACTAAAACCAA
Organism: Arion vulgaris; assembly: GCA_020796225.1. Lineage (NCBI taxonomy): Eukaryota > Metazoa > Mollusca > Gastropoda > Stylommatophora > Arionidae > Arion > Arion vulgaris. Next base: position 35,274,235 of record CM036759.1, read on the forward strand.
AACTTTCCATTCAAGAAATTCTATGTTTTTGAAATTGTACTAATTTTATGCAATTTTTTTCAGAGCCACTCCTTTCACTTCCTCTTATATTCAAAAGCCCATATTTGCTTTTCCACTGCTTTATTAAATGTCCATGCTACACACCCATATGCGTTGCCAGTGGAAATATGCATGCTCTTAGTATTCTGATATTTGTTTTCCTATCAGTTCCATTCTATACTGGTTTTAGTTGTTGAATTATTTTGCATGATTGTTCTTCCTGCCAAGATAACGAGGAAATTATTCAGCATGATTGCTGCTATGTTGTCAAATAGCTGACTTTCAGCTGTATATGATTGTTATATTTTTGTCTTCCTGGCTAGAAAACTAATTTACTATTGACTGAGTATTCATGAAATTTAGTATTTAATAATTGACATAGTCTTCTTGGAAACAAATTCTTTAATGCAACGTTTCCCAAACTGAGGTCGCGATCCTCGGGGGTCCGTGAGGTAATTCATAATTCATAAGTACGGTTCCAACTTCACTACAACGGGTCACCCCATAATTGTTCCGTTCCTGTGCCAATGAAAATCCCACGAAATGCTAACAACTGTAAAATGTTTCCTGTGTGAACTAATTCCAGAATGAAACAGCCGCGTGCCGCCACAAAAAGAAACCGGCACCGCATAAAATGCATGTGGCCGTCGCTAATGTAGCAACACAAAACTGTTCATCACTTGAATTGCAATTCTTGTCGAAGGGAACATCAATCATGACAAAATTCAGTTTTCTGCACTCGCAATATAACTCGCAATCCGCGAGGTAATTACAGTGGGTCCTGAAGATATATTATGATGTTTGACATTTCAAACAGAAAAATACATTAAAAATATGTATAAAAACAGTGGTAAACTAGTTCCGTTGCGAAATCAAAGGACTAGGACCATACCGGAGTCTAAATGTCTGACATGACAAAATGAAAGATCATTGAAGTTTCCCGGTCTGAGAACATTGTTTACTATTGTAACAAAAAGATAATTAATTCATGTATATTTTCATATATAGAAACTTTTGGGGATCCACGGCAGCAAAATGTATTAAAAAGACGGTCCGCGGTAAAGCAATGTTTGTGAATCGCTGCTCTAATGTATTTCATTTTTATTTGTTTAAAAAAACTGATATCGAACTGTCATGCTTGAATGATTTTAACAAATTGTTATATTCTATACAGTCGAAACTCACAAAAGTGTACACAGACTTCGATCTCTAGTTTATCGCTTTTCTTTCTCTGGTTGTATTGATCTGAAACTGATGCTGAAGTATTGGACACATTTCATGATTAGATATGCAATAAGATCTCTATTGTGTTTTCTAGTTTCTCGCAGGCATACTCGACAACCTCGATTTATCGATTGCTATTTTCGATTTGTTACTGATGAATACTGAAGTAATCTGATACACGTACAGTAACGACAGAATGAATTCGGTTGTTCATTTAATCAAATCCGTCTCTGAATTGAAAGTTCCTTGTTAAGAATCTCTCTCTCTCTCTGTTTGTGTGTCTTTAAAACCCCGGTTGGGACATAGGCTATCAATCAACTTCTTCTTCTTCTTTGAGTTCGTTCTTTACGACCAATTTTAATCACTCTTTGTGATATGTTTGATCTTTGCCAAGAACGTGTATACGTTGCACATTGGTTTGGTAGGCCCCTAAACGCATAGACTTTTACACGTTTAGGACATGTGCATCCGATTTCAGCCAAGTCAATCAACTTATACCGTCTTCCTATCTTTAGCTGTTTCTTGTAACATATTCCAGCTATTTCGTACATCGTTAATCTCTACCTCCAAATCTCTTCTCTATGTATTTCTAATCTTTCCTCTATTTCGCTTTCCCTGCAGGTTCTAGAAAAGGACCTTTCTTGTTATATTCCTCTCGGTTTACATTATGTAGTTTCCTATCCAACAATATTATCTTTTCTCCCCCTCTTGTAATCTGTCTCGTTCTCTCCATACGCTCTTCATGTGGGATAGTATCATACCGTCTTCATGTTCTTTTTCTTTTGTCCTCACACTGTTACCGGGTTGTTGCCCAGTGTCGTGGTTTTCTGTCGTCACACTGTTACCGGGTTGTTGCCCAGTGTCGTGGTTTTCTGTTTTTGTCTTGCTTAGTTCTGATGACTTGGATGATTGTTATTTTTGCTCGTTGACAAGATTCTGCTATGCCATCTAACCATTTTTTCGTGGTCTTCTTCTCACATTCTTTCCTGATGTTCTGTTGTAGAAGACTGTGTACTGTTAAGTTTGGATGCATTCTTATTAAGTTGATACCATACCATCTTAGTTGATGAATATTTGCAATTTATTAGTTATTGTTTTAATCGTTTCTTATGTTTCTGGCCCATACAGGAGACTGCTTTAACAAAGTTAAGTTGCTATATTTGATTTCTGCAGACTTCCCCTAATGTTCGAGTACGATGGAAGCTTCTCCAGTCTTCTGTATTCTTATTATGACATGTCCAGTGGCGGCTCGTGATCCTTTTTGTTGGTAGGGCCAGACATTTTTTTCCGGATAAATCATGTTTTTTTGTTGCTATATTTTAATTTATAAAATAATAAATACACGTTATACATTATTTTTGTTGGGCCCGGCCCCACTGGCCCTAAATCACGAGCCGCCACTGGACATGTCTATATGTTCTCCCCTTTTGTTAACAATTTGCAATATTCGTATTCTCTTGATATCACGATACAGACTGTGAGGCAACTTTTTTCTGCTACTGACGTTTTTATTCCATAAATAATGTTATTTTCTTGTCCGCTTGCCTTCATGTTTGATTGATAATGTCAATGTTAAAAACAAATCCCAACGCAATCACTATTTATGTATTTATTCCGTGTGTGTTCAAAACTTCTTTTTTTTTGTTGGGGTGTGTTTCCATGAAATATATCATATTCGTACGCATATCCCCATCTCAGCGGATTCAGTTTTATATTTCAACTTCTTGTTCATGTTTTCAATTGAAAGTTTATATTTCAACTTGTTGTTCATGTCTTCAATTGAAAGTTTATATTTCAACTTCTTGTTTGTGTTCATATCTTCAATTGAAAGTTTATATTTCAACTGCTTGTTTGTGTTCATGTCTTCAATTGAAAGTTTATATTTCAACTGCTTGTTCATGTCTTCAATTGAAGTTTATATTTCAACTGCTTTTTTGTGTTCATGTCTTCAATTGAAAGTTTATATTTCAACTGCTTGTTCATGTCTTCAATTGAAGTTTATATATCAACTGCTTGTTCATGTTCCTGTCTTCACTTTACTTTTGTATTCTAACAACGTGTTGATGTCCATGACTGCACTTCAACCTTCAATCATGCTCCTTGTTCATGTCTGTGTTTCACTTTACTCTTCCAGCAGTTTACTAATTTCTATATTTTCACAAATCCATCATCTGCATCTGTACATTTCAGCAGCTTCAATTTTTGTATCCAGTTTTACGTATTATTGTTTAATACATAACAACAACATACATACATACACGTATACATATAGTGTGTGCTTATTGATCATGTTCATTGGTATCGATGCTTCCCCTTTGGCTTTTAGAACTCTTTATTTACTACGTAAAAATAGTCATCTTTGTGTGTTGATATTTCATCCTTTGTTATATAGTTTTACTTTAGTCTTATCGAGCGCAACGTTCTTAGTAGTGTTAGAAATAGAAGCTTATATGATAACAGTGGACACGTTGATTCAATGACTAAATCAACAAGTCAGATAGATGTTACTACTTTGACGTAAAAGGATGATATTTTGCATGTGCCTATTAATCGTCATGACATTGCAAGGGAATAATTGCAATGAAAATAAACAGCTGGTTTTCACTTTAGCTTATATGCGGTATACAAAAAGCATCAAACATGAACTTGACATATATTTGAAACACTTACAGTAGAGCAATGTTCAACACAATCTTTCTCCCCACATTATGTTACCAGTGTCAGACATGCACGCTGACAACAAACGATAGAAGAAAACTGGTCACGACAGAGATGAAGTGTCTACGCAGAATGCTGGGTGTAACAAGAAGAGACCGGTTGAGAAATGAAGACATCAGAAAAAAGTGGATTCAACATCAGTACTAGACTTCATCAAGAAACAACAAATTAAATGGTTCGGCCACGTAAGCAGATTATCATCAGACAGTGCACCTCAAAGAGCAATGCTGCTCCGATACAATGGGTACAAAACAAAAGACCGGCCACGCAAAAGATGGACCTCAGAGATAACAGAGCGACGAAAGAGACTATTTACAAAGTGCATACTAGGGCCCGTTTTAGAAATCTCTTCTTAACCTGACGCTGTGAGGCAAACAGGATTCGAGAAAGAAAGAAAGACAGTAGCTTTACTGTTGTTATTGTTGCGTAATTCAAAGACAATCCCATAATACAAGAAAAGATGAAAACAGTTTCTAGGTAAAGAAAACAAGGTAGAATTGCTCAATAAAAATAATGGAAGAATTGCGCTGGAAAATAACATTGATGAATTGTCTAATAAAACAAAATCATTGTCACAGATAATAATGTTTACATAACCACACGAAACAGGACAGAATTGGCCAGAGAAAAACATGAAAGTGTTGCCCAAGAGATAATACGAGGGAAGTCAATAAGTAAGCCACAAATGGCTGTAGAAAATAACTAAACATGATAACAACTTGAAACCAGTTTATTTTTATACATACATTGTTCCTTTATTTCTCAACATAATTTCCACCAACATTGATGCATTTATCCCATCGTTTTATCAATCCTCCCAAACCGGCTGCATAGAACTGCGGGCTCTGTTTTCTAAACCACGTTTTCACTTCACATTCAACTTCGGCGTCATTCGCGAAATGTCTCCCACCAAGGTGGGTTTTCAGTGGACCAAAAAGGTGGAAATCGTTAGGGGCTAAGTCGGGACTGTAAGGTTGATGTTCCAGAACTTTCCACCGTAGTTGGTTAATTTTCTCCTGAGTTAATCGAGCCGTATGTGGTCTGGCATTGTCATGAAGAAGCAACACTCCTGTAGTCAGCAGTCCTGGGCGTTTTTTTCCGAATTGCATCATGAAGCATTGATAGAACTTCACAGTATGATTCAGAATTCACATTGTCACCTTTCTTCTTGAAATTGGTTAAAAGCACTCCCTGACAATCCCAGAACACCGTCAGCATGACTTTCCCTGCTGATGGCGTAACCTTGAATGTTTTGACACAAGGCGAAGAAAGATGTTTCCACTGTATTGAAGCACGCTTTGATTCGGGCTGGTAGTGATGCACCCATGATTCATCCTCAGTAACAATCCTGTTCAGCATGTCTTCTCCTTCATCTTCTTATCGACAGAGATGATGCAAGGACAGGCCAAATCGGGGAAAGTCATGCTGACGGTGTTCTGGGATTGTCAAGGAGTGCTTTTAACCAATTTCAAGAAGAAAGGTGGCAATGTGAATTCTGAATCATACTGTGAAGTTCTATCAATGCTTCATGATGCAATTCGAAAAAACGCCCAGGACTGCTGACTAGAGGAGTGTTGCTTCTTCATGACAATGCCAGACACACACGGCGATTAACTCAGGAGAAAATTAACCAACTACGGTGGAAAGTTCTGGAACATCAACCTTACAGTCCCGACTTAGCCCCTAACGATTTCCACCCTTTTGGTCTACTGAAAACCCACCGGCGGGAGCATTTCGCGAATGACGCCAAGTTGAATGTAAGTGAACGTGGTTTGAAAACAGAGCCCGCAGTTCTATGCAAACCGGTTTGGGAGGATTGATAAAACGATGGGATAAGTGCATCAATGTTGGTGGAAATTATGTTGAGAAATAAAGGAACAATGTATGTATAAAAATAAACTGGTTTCAAGTTGTTATCATGTTTAGTTATTTTTCTACAGCCATTTGTGGCTTACTTATTGACTTCCCCTCGTAAATAAAATAAAAATTTGTGGCATACCTTTTACAGGATGTCACGATCAACAACAATAATCGAGTCGTCGATTTTTCTAGGCACCACTTATACGTTCAGTAGTTTGCCATTGCTTTATGAAAGGTGAGGTCTATTTTACCGTTCATAAAAGTCCACGCCAAACAAATTTGCTTCCAAATTCCCAGCCGCGGGGTTTGAACCAGTTACATTTGGGTTGTGATCAGGCTCACTACCGCCTAACACCTTGTGGACCGAACTCCACACTATGTGGCTTTGGGTTGTGATCGAGCTCACTATCTCTTAACTCATTGTGGACCGAACTCCACACTATGTGGCTTTGAGTTGAATGCCTTTTTACCAGGAGCCATACTAAAGGGCTTTTGTTAATATTCTAAAAACAAATGCCTTGTAAAGACATGTCTTTTGCCCTGGTCTCCACTAAAGCTACAGATGCACATGCTCAAGAGATAAGGAAGAACAAAATATAAGATGATCATATAAACTAATATATCCTGAACTATAGCTAACAGATAGACGCTAAAAACGTGCTGGCTACCGATCACCACATGCACAGTGATGTCAGATTAATAGAGTTCCCGACGAATATCTTCTGAATGTGTTCTTTGTAACAATTACTATTATTTATCCCCTCGTAACACACAGAATGGCGAATTTTTATTCTAAATATCATGTCCTTAGAGATATCTATTATTTTCAGTGGCGGCTCGTCGTTAGGGGGAAGTGGGACCGAGTCCCACCAAAAATAATATGTAGCGTGTATTTGTTTTACGAATTAAAATATAACCTAACACAAAATCATGATTTTTTTTCAGCAAATTTTTGTCTGGCCCCACCAACAAAAATGATCACGAGCCGTCACTGATTATTTCCATTGTTGACTTTGCTAATTACTAGTATATTTATTCTATGTCTTCATTTGTGTCGTCTACAATACATTTGACATATTGTTATTAGCAATTCTATGCATATTACATGTCACCCCTACCACTTATGCAATAATAATCAAGAAAACAATAACATGAGAGATTGTTTCTGTTTATTCGATCGTATAAATAAAAGCGTCATTTTTTAAATACATCAATTAATCAAGTGCTGCGCCTGCCGGTGTAGGCGATCATTCTATCCACAACCTCTCTCCTTCGTGCAGGTAATCCGTTCTGACGTCGATCTGTTGTTGAACCAAGATGTCAGACCATCCAATATCTTCTTCCTCTAGATCAGGAAATGATCACTTGCCATTTCGGGGTTAATTCGAGGAAAAAAAACTCATCTCAAGATCTTTTGTCACATAACAAATAACAAAGAAACGAAATCAATGATTCATCTAATTATCATTGTTCCATGCAAGTCTCTTAAAAATAATAATAATAATTTCTCTCGTACCGTTAAAAGTTACATAGGACCTGCAAGTAATTTCTCCATACCGCTCTATCCTGGACAACTAGCTCAATCTCCTCTATGGAACTGCGACCGATATTTCTTGCCTCTCTCAGTAAAGTTCGTTTCAGTGTCTTCCTAGGTTGTCCTCTCTTCCTTGAACCCTTTGCATCCTACTTCAATGCCTGCTTTAATATTCGTTGATCATTTGTTCTCAAGGTGTGTCCAACATATCACCATCTTCTCCTTCTTATAACAGTTGTTACTAGTGGTTGACCAGCCATGTCTCTAATTTCATCACTTCTCCTGAATTCGTTCTGTTTTATATTCATTATTTTTCGCAGACATCTATTTTCAAATGCATTCAACTTGATTTCTATATCTTTAGTCATTTTCCAAAGTTCGCTGGCATATTTTGTAGTTAATTTAAAAAAAACAACAACTTCAAACCAAAAGATCGTATGTCACGTGACAAATAGCACAGAAACGAAATCAATGATTTATCTAATTACCAGGCTCTATGCAAGTCTCTTGCAAACATGACTGGAACAAGACAAGTAAATTAAAGAATACATTTTCATAACGTGTAGTATACTGGGAATATGGTGTTAGATTCATATTTTCTTTGACCACCGTATGTTTTTTCTCCTTTTTTCCTCTAATCCTGTTTTGTTTCACAACGACAGGATAGAAGAGATTTCTAGAACGGCTTTATGTACCTTTAAAAACAGTGAAGTTTCTGGACCATACATAATCTAGAGTAAATATAGCACTTGATAATTCTCACTTTTAGCTTATTTCTTATGTGTTTGGATGTTAGTAACTTTCTACTGTCAGTTCATGTACTGTTGACTGTTTCTGTTCTACTGTCAGTTTATGTACTGTTGACCGTTTCTGCTCTATTGTCAGTTCATGTACTGTTGACCATTTCTGCTCTATTGTCAGTTCATGTACTGTTGACCATTTCTGTTCTACTGTCAGTTCATGTACTGTTGATCGTTTCTGTTCTACTGTCAGTTCTTGTACTGTTGATCGTTTCTGTTCTACTGTCAGTTCATGTACTATTAACCGTTTCTGTTCTACTGTCAGTTCATGTACTGTTTACCGTTTCTGTTCTATTGTTAGTTTTTGTACTGTTGATCGTTTCTGTTCTACTGTCAGTTCATGTACTATTAACCGTTTCTGTTCTACTGTCAGTTCATGTACTGTTTACCGTTTCTGTTCTATTGTTAGTTTTTGTACTGTTGACCGTTTCTGCTCTATTGTCAGTTCTTGTACTGTTGATCATTTCTGTTCTACTGTCAGTTCATGTACTGTTGACTTTCTGTTCTACTGTCAGTTCCTGTACTGTTGACCATTTCTGTTCTACTGTCAGTTCATGTACTGTTGACCGTTTCTGTACTACTGTCAGTTCATGTACTGTTGATCGTTTCTGTACTACTGTCAGTTCATGTACTGTTGATCGTTTCTATTCTACTGTCAGTTCATGTACTGTTGACCGTTTCTGTACTACTGTCAGTTCATGTACTGTTGATCGTTTCTGTACTACTGTCAGTTCATGTACTGTTGACCGTTTCTGTACTCATTGTTTTTGTTTTTTATATGTCATCATCTGTAATCAAGCGTCCACGATATAAGAAATTGCTCCAGATTCCTATCCATATGTTTGTCGTTTATTGCAATGTGAATCAATATGTTTGATATCGATTTGTTGGTAAATATTGACTCCGTCTGTACTACACATTTGTAAAGCAATATGACAGTTAAAAAATAAATTTCGACATGCATTATGGATACTTTTTTATGAACTAAATGAACAGAAAACTGTTTAACACAAAAATAAAGGAAGCAGTGACGGCTTGAGCTTTGAACGAGACCAGGACACAAACTGATCCAGACCTTGTTTCAATTTCCCGTTGTACTCTTTGGATACAAATGTTTCTGACAAACGATGCAAATGATCGACATTATCTGAGCTGTGATCAAATCTGCTGGAAACACATGCCTGTTTACGGGAGGGATATCAATCGTTTCTTATTCATCATGTCTAGAAGCTGTAAGAGAGTCACAGCATAGTCTTTTTTTTGGCGCAGAAGACTATCTAGATACGCGTTTCCCAAAGTGGACGGTGCAACCCCCCACCGCAGTGGGCGATGAAGCGTTCTAGGGGGCGATAGTGGATCGAGAAGAATGTGGGGGTGTTCAGGCTATTAGGGGTTGGTGGCTCCTTAAAGAAGAAATTAATAATATATATTTTAAACTAAATTATGTTCTTGATTTTGTGATTGAATACTCATTTAAAATTTGAATTCTGCATTTAAATTTATCTTATGCCCGTCTTACACGATCCATTTTTTCATCAATTTTCTATTTCATGCATATAATCATTTGAAAACTGACCATGTATGACATAAATATATATCGATTTTCTATGTCAAAATGAAAATAGAGATATATATATATATGGGGGGCAAACTGTTATAATGTTGAGGGGGCGTTACAAAGTTGATGTTGTGCAAAGTGGGCGGTGGGCAGAGAAAGTTTGGAAATCTATGGTCTAGATAGTACTATAGTATCAACCATCAATTTAGGTTAAGTGAGAATGAGAAAACAACAAGAAACCAAACTTGAAACATAAAATTCACAAAACTAAACCAACTGTATTCGACATCTGAAAATGTAGCCATCTCTTATTACCTGAATGTATTCTTTCAGCCTTTTGTTGCCAGATTTAGCCACGTATTAATGTCGTACTCTAACTTACTTTATCTCGATATTAGAACCCGATGGACCCACTTGGGAACTGCCTGACATTTAGAACATTTTACGACTGTCAACGTCCAACGTCCGTTATTTATGCGACTGTACGAAGGGAGCACAATTTTGAAACTGGATAAAAAAAAACTTTCAATTTCATTTTCACTTCTCCTTCTTAATCTCTCTCTATTTCCCTCTCTCACCCCCCTCTCTCAGTTTAGACCAGTGGTTTTTATACGTTTCGCTAGTGTTGTCCATGTCAATGTTTAAACTATATGCTCACAATACCCTTACTAAAACCCACTATCTGCTTTCAAAAAATGTTATCAAAAGTTAGAAGTTTAATCAATTGAGATTTAAAAGAAAAAAACGCCCGTCTGCCCAGCGTGTTCGTAGCGCGTTGGACTACGGTGACTATCCCTCTGTTTGTGCGGGTTCAATTCCACGGGATGGCAGAAAAAGCCACAGATTCCCCAGATTTACGGTGTTCGTGGCACCGAACCGAAGGGTTACGATGTCCATGGCACCGAAGCCGAAGAACTGAAAAGCTCAAGTGCTTCTGGATCAACAAAAAAAAAAAAACAACGCATATACATAGGCCACCTGTGAGAAAATCATTGGATTCTCTTCGCTCTCTCTCTCTATCTATCTATCTATCTATCTCTGTCCTAGCCTGTAATCACCTGCTGATTAATCAGCAACAAATGGACGCCATTATTTTCTTCTTGGTTGTTCTCTTTTGTGTTCACTATGATTCATTTCTTTCAGTTCTTTCTCTATTGTTCTCTCCAGTCATTTTGGCCTTCACTTTATATTCCTGTGGTGTCCATCTCATTGCACTTTTCGGACAGTTATCTTCACAGTATCACATAGCCGATCCATATCCAGCGTCTCTTGTGATATGGTTCTCATATTCTCTTGTTGACACTGTGCAAGCATCTTGGTTGATATAGTATCAGAACATATGGATCTAATCATTTGTTCTTTTCTATCTACACATGGAATATTTCCTTACTATTTTCTTTTAATTTTCTAATTTTATGACCCGTTTCTGTGTTTTCCATTGATAATCCTCCCCCTCTCTCCCACTCTTCTCCTCTGTATTAATCTATTCAGTTATTGATATATTTTCTGACACATAAAACATTTACTGCGCTGTTGTTCTAACGTATTACTAACTTCTGTGTATTGTTGAACATCAAACAGAATCTTATTGAACAATTCAGAAACGTTAGCTCTACAAGTCATATTATCTGTGCTGTCGAAGTGGCAGAGGTATTACGACTTCGCCTGTCGTTCTTCTTCTTCTTCTACTTCTACCGTTCGTTCTTCGCGTCTAATTTTATCATTCTTATTGTGATATATAATTGATCTTTGACAAGAACGACTGCTTGAATCCTGTTGAAATTAGCTCCTCTTTTTATGTACCATACACGATGTAGGTCAAGCTATCGTTTTCTTCTAGGAAGTGTTTTGAGTCAGTCCCAACACTTCCTTCATTCGTTCAAGTTCTCTTTAATTTCCGTTTCTTCATATCTTGGCTGGATCTACGCAGAGACCTTTGTATGAAATCTTTCTGATTATGTCACTTCCTACTGCATCTGTATATAACACTCTTTAATTTTCTTTAATGCTGTATTAGTTATCTACTGACCACTATTACTACTCTTTGTCAAATGACTGGGTGAGGTCGTTCTAGGTATCAGAACATTTAAACCCTTCTATGTCTATCAGTCTGAAGCGATTTTCTATCTGACTGAGTCCATGTGTATTTATTCATGGACCCTATGATTGATGCTGAAGCTAAGCTATCTGCTTTGTGCAACACTCTTAGTAATGGTGTGCAATTTCTACCATAGAGATGATCCATATGGCTAAAACAGAGTGTAATGAAGTCAATCCTTTAGACTCTTTGATTTAGTATTCTTGTAAATCTTCATATTTACAACTACTCACAAAATTTACACTATCAGCAAAATTTACAACTACTACAAAATTATCAACTACTAGTCAAAATTTACAACTACTAGCAAATTTCAACTATCTAAAATCTACACTACTCACAAAATTTACACTACATCTAAATAAAATTTACTTAATTATTTCATTGATGTTCATTATTCTCATTCTATCATTATTTAGTTGATTTACTTTCTTTATTTTATGCTATCATAGGTTCTGGAAGAATATCTATCGAAATCCAACATAGATTCAATAAAGTAAATCAAATAATAGAACAAATGCCTAATTATAAAATGCAAACACGTCACACTGAAGATAAAAGAGCATTTTTCAACACAATATTTCTCCTACATTATGCTACAGTGCCAAACTGACGCTGACAACAAACTATAGAAAACTAGTCACACAGATGAAGGGTCTACGCAGAATGCTGGGTAACAGAAGAGACCGGTTGAGAAATGAAGAAATCAGAAACTTGTGGGTACAATATCAGTACTAGACTTCATCAAGAAACAACAAATTAAATGGTTTGATCACATAAGAAGATTACCATCAGACAGTGCACCTCAAAGAGCAATGTTACTCCAGTACAGTTTATTCAACGAAAAAGGCCGGCAACACAAAAGTTGAACCTCAGAGATAACAGAGGCGATGAAAGACACTGTATATGAGGCACCAAAAACCCTGTTTTAGAAATCTCTTCTTATCCTGACGCTGTAGGCACACCATGATTGGAGAAAAAAAATAATAGGTTTCACAAAGCTACATTTATATTCTGTATTATATTTTTGATACAATGTATACTCCATCTTTAATCTTCCACTGTCAAAAATTTGATTACATTCAGGTTTTCTTTTTTTAGATCTATGCTTTAGCAATATTTTATTTATTGCAAACAAAAGCATGCAGTGCGAACTATTAGTTTTAGATCTATGCTTTAGCAATATTTTATTTATTACAAACAAAAGCATGCAGTGCGAACTATTAGTTTTAGATCGCTAGAAGCAAGTGTCTATAATTGTTAGCGTATAGCATGAGTTCTTATGAACAAGGAATAACGGCGTGAATTAGGGCATTGAAAGGTCTGGCACATTCAGGTTCATATCTCCCACGGGTTCAGCAACGATCGATTTCCTTTTCTGCTTGTGTATGGATATGTAGCAGAGCCTGCCCACCGTTTAATACTTTAGAAAAAGCTAAGGTCTCAAAGCAGAACTATTTATGGGGCCTGTTGAAAGCGTGTATTTGATGTGATGTGAAAGTTAGAGATAGTATTTGACAGATCAGAACATTGTCTAAACGTTTAACCTAAGATGAATTGAATGAGATGCTAGATTTTATGATAAATGAGTCAGAAGTAGTAACGAGCATACTCCACACCTACGTGGTGGTTTTGGTAACAAACTGCATCACGGAAGTCTGGCTATGTAAGTAGAGTCGAAGATGGAACGCAAGCCTTGTTGTAGAAAGTTTGTGATGAAAACTGGTTGATTTATATGACCATCGTCATTGCACTTCGGTGAGTAACAAAGTGTGATCCGATCTCTTTCTTACACATGAAGATCTCAGCTAGGACTAGGAGCTCGATCTCACCTACACTGAGATCAGGGATTTCTGGAAAAATATCCAGATGGCTCTACGAGGGAGGCAACCTGGTACCTTTGGCACGAGAGACGAGTACCTAACCGCTATGCCGAAAATATACATCTTCTCTAAAATACTTACGGTTATAGTTTGTTCTTGTTGATACAGACGACCATATAGGACGTATACATTAATGAGTATAAAAGACATTTCTTGGTTTGATCCACGTTATGTGGAGGGAAAAAAAATTAGCTGCAGAAAATGTCGTTACAGTGAATGAAAGACAATATCTACCTGAAATCTAGTTAGTCATCCTTAACAAATTCGATTTGCGCTTAATGTATACTTATCTCATATAATCGAGCTTTTGAATAGTTTCGTGTCAGTGTCCTCTTCATTTAAGCAGAGAATTTGTGTGTTTAATACTTGTTTACTTCATGCATCATTAGTTAAATGTGAATAACAGTACAAAGTCATCCAACTGTGATAGTACACTCATGACTAGATTAATGAGGTAATAATGAAACTAGTTCGCAGAACGAATAGAGAACGAATAAAACAATAAATAATAAGTCGCAAACATTCATCATATGGGTTTCGTGAATAGATTCCTGAGATCCGCCCTCTGTACCAAGAGATTAATCAGGTTTAGCACATGATGTTTGTCACCTGTATCACCGTATAACTCTTCTATATCACACCAGAGACAGAATCTGTGTCACATTGGCATCGCATCTGATCTGCACGAAATGCAGAGTTCTATACAAACTAAAGGATCAATGTCGAAGGATTGACTTCTCCTGGTTTCCTATGTGATCCCCCATGTCAGCTATCTGCCGAGAGTATTGTCGGGTTTTCCTATATGATTCCGCCCATCTCACGCCATCTGCCGAGAGTATTGCTCCGGGTTTTCCTATATGATTCCGCCCATCTCACGCCATCTGCCGAAAGTATTGCTCCGGGTTTTCCTATATGATTCCGTCCATCTCACGCCATCTGCCGAAGTATTTCCGGGTTTTCCTATATGATTCCTCCATCTCACGCCATCTGCCGAGAGTATTGCTCCGGTTTCCTATATGATCCGCCCATGTCACGCCTTCTGCCGAGAGTATTGCTCCGGGTTTTCCTATATGATTCCGCCATGTCACGCCTTCTGCCGAGGTGTTCACAAAGCACGAACTTCATAACTCCATCACCAATCATAGAGATCTCATGAAAATATTGTTTCGTTCCGGATAAGAACTCACAACCTTCAAAACGACAGGCAAACGTATTAACCACTTGGCCACAGAGACCTCTCTTTACAAACAACAAATAAATAAACATATGGCATGTTCTGGTATATATTTTGTTTATGAAATAATAATTTTATTAAAAAAAGGTCGTGTCTAAAATATTAATTCTCAACCTGACATTTCAGTTTCTAATCCAAAATATTTGCGCATGGTCATTAAATTGTTTGTATGTGTCGAGTCCTCCCCGCCAATAATGGCTGACACATTCAGTTTCTGGGGACATCTTTTTCTTGAGGTTGTTCTCTAGACAGTTGCAGTCCCCTGCTGACGAGATCTGTCTTCCGGGTTTGTTTGGAGTCGTCCTACTCTAGATGAATTCAGCCTTCTGTTGCCGGGCTCACCAGCTCAGGTTTTTATGCAGGTTGGCTTCCAGGACACTGTAGTTTAATCCCATATACAAGAGAAATGCCATAGAAGTAGAAGACAAGACAAGAAAGAGGATGTCCTCCTCAAGGGAGAGAGATGGCAGGTGCTACTTGTCCCATAGCTGGGGGATGGGTTGATTGCGGCCAGAGCATTTACCACTCGTCGGACACTGCAGACTCAACAAACACTTACATAGACTAGGAATAAGTCAAAACATCTCTCTGCCAGTGTCAGCAGGCGGAACAGACACCAGAGCATATCCTGCAAGACTGTCCTCTCCTGGGTGAGCTGAGAAGCAACATGTGGCCATACCCAGTCGACCTGAAAACTAAGCTTTGGGAAACCTGACAGACCTGAAGCTGACTGCCCACTTTGTGATCTGTAGTAAATTAAGTGCATGACCAGAGATTGCTGAAGAAGAAGTTCCAAAATATTGATTCTTCTTCTTTTGTCGTTGCACTGTTACCGGGTTGTTAAACAGTGCCTGTTTTTAATATGTTTATTATAGATTAGCATTCATAATGTTCAGTTTCTAATTTCAAATATTATTCATCATCCAACAAAATTAACATATTATTTATCATCAGCTAGAATTAGTTCCAGGTTGAAAGCATTATTTACATTCGACAGTTACGGTTCCTTGTTCAAAATATTGTTTTTCAATAAACTTTGAAAAAGACATAATTACTCACAGATTTAAAATAAATGAGGAGCGTCTGGCTGAATGAATTAGAGCACGGCTCACATGCGAGAGTCCCGTGTTCAATTCATGGTAAGGTTAAAGATTTTTATCTCTTGTGGGCATTCATGAAAAATCATAACATGAACAGCTTCGCGGCGACAGCACTAGCCATGCGATCATTAAATTCCTCAGACTCTCGTCCCACCTGTCCTACACCGTCCTAAAAGAGTACTACAGGCAGTAATAATAGTTTTTTTCTTAACCTGTTAGCTGCTAAAGACGTATGTATACGTTTTCCCCATTCACTTCTAAAGACGCATTAACACGTCTGTTATTATCTCTCCTCTGCGGGCTAAAGACGTGTTAACACGTTATACATTGCTACTGTCACTGCTACAGGCGTACATTCACGTTTGTGACATAGAAAAAAAGAGTAGCTATTTTTAGCTCAGCCTTCAGAAAGTGTATAGCAGCGAAAGGGTTAAAAACAAAAAATCATTCTTATCATGTAGTTGTAGTTCAAACTTTCCACTTTCCATACAACTTTTATGCGATAACCTTACGTGTTATGTTGCTAAAAACGATCTCTAGCCAAGAACTACTTACACAGTGTCAGCAAGAGATTATGAACTCCATTATCTAAAAGAGAAGGCGGAGATGGATTGGACGTGTGTGGCGTATAGAGACTAACTCTGTCACAAAAACAGTAGAATAGAAACTGAAATAAATGAGTCACAGCTGGGATAAAATACAGAGGGCAGCCAAGAATAGAGAATGACGTGCATCTGTTGTTGCAATAAGCCCAAATAACGTCACAGACTATAGGAGAAAGAAAGAGACAGTATATAGATAGATAGATTAGATAGATAGATAGATAGATAGATTAGTAGATAGATAGATAGATAGATAGATAGATAGATAGATAGATAGATAGATAGATAGATAGATAGATAGATAGATAGATAGATAGATAGATAGATAGATAGATAGATAGATAGATAGATAGATAGATAGATAGATAGATAGATAGATAGATAGATAGATAGATAGATAGATAGATAATAGATAGATAGATAGATAGATAGATAGATAGATAGATAGATAGATAGATAGATAGATAGATAGATAGATAGATAGATAGATGGATGGATGGATGGAGGGATGGATGGATGGATGGATGGATGGATGGATGGATGGATAGATATGGATAGATAGATAGATAGATAGATAGATAGATAGATAGATAGATAGATAGATAGATAGATAGATAGATAGATAGATAGATAGATAGATAGATAGATAGATAGATAGATAGATAGATAGATAAGATAGATAGATAGATAGAAGAGAGAGAGAGCTTCCTTTCACTGATTGCTTGCTTGATATAATTCAACATATATCGAATCTTCTTCTTCTTCAAACGCTCCATATCGACCACTTGTTAACCACTCTTTATGATTTGTATGTGATCCAAGCCTAAGAGCGATTGTACGTTGTGCCAATTATGTAACTACAAGTAAGTCAACACATCCGATTTCTGCGACACTATTTATTACTAGGGTAGCTTCCTAGGCACTTCCTCAGTCATGCCTTGTAGGTCTCAGTGTTACCGTTCTTTGCTCCCTAGAGACCCCGGCAACACATGGGTGCCAGCTATAAACAAGTAATGCTTCCTCTCACTGATTGTTTGCATGAAGTATGTTCAACATATATCTCATCATATGTGCATATCATCATACGTACACTCTCTCACAGACGCACTATTCAATGTGGGTACTGCTTCAAAATCCCTGGTGCCAAGACACGCCGATGTGATATCGATTTGATTCTAAATTTCTCATTACTGGTGACATAAGATTAAACTGATTCCATTATTTATCATGTTTTCCTTAAAGCCGTCTACATTGCTCATTCTTATGCCTTTAAAAAAAAACCACACTGTTATTATGCTATAAATATGGCTGTCCAGGAACACGTACACAGATCTAGAATTACATTAGTTTACCTGTGATTATTTGTTCCACATTATTCCTAAACTTGTCAGGTTTTTTAATTCTTAAAAATAATAATAGTAAATAAATCTGTGATTATATATGAGTGATTGATTGATGTATAGGACTATCATCATTGCACTTCGGTGAGTAACCATGTGCGCTCCGATCTCTTTCTTACACATGAAGATCTCAGCTGAATTGCACGAACTCAGTAGCACGCAAGGGTCCTCTGTTTAATTTTGAAGATGATAAAGATATTTTGTAGGAATTTTATTTTAAATCTTTTCTAATGAATTTTGCCAGGGCAGCGGCTTCCAGCATGCTCATTCTAACGATTTTGGAAACTGCCAGATTCTAGATCTTGAAAATATATCGATGTCTCCGAAGGACCTGTACATTGCTCATGAATCAAGATCCTCTAGAACAGACCCCAATGATTAGATGTACAGTTTAGTCAGAGGAAGTAGAATCTAGTAAAGAGGATTATTATATAGTTTAGTATAGAGGATTATTAGCATAGTTTAGTTAGAGGATTATGTAGTATAGTTGAGTATAGATGTATTTTGTGTATCGTTTGTAAATGAATTATTGAATATTTTAACTGAATTTAATACAAGTTTACATAGGGATAGTAGCATGGAATGATTAGAGGTTATGTGGAACTGTTCAATTCGTATAGAGGACTTATGGGTATGAATTTAGCTGAAGTTATGATAGTAGGCATCATGGGCTTTATGTCATAGAAAGCGTGCTACAAGTTAAGATAGGAATGCTGAAAAGTGAAAGCAATTCATTAGTATAATGTTTAAGAAGAATCTGTAAATCATAATAATGAGAGTTTGTAGAATGTTTAGAATCATAGAGGATGATGTTGGACATAGTTTTCCCAGTGGAGGCATTGCTAGATAGCTCTCTAGCGATAGAGAGATTATTAAGCACGAGGTTAGTAAGAGTGATATGTACCATGAGACTTTGTATAAGCAGGATTAGCAAGTATAGTTTAGTATAGAGGATTATGTAGTATAGTTTAGTATAGAGGATTATATAGTATAGTTTAGTATAGAGGATTATGTAGTATAGTTTAGTATAGAGGATTATGTAGTATAGTTTAGTATAGAGGATTATGTAGTATAGTTTAGTATAGAGGATTATGTAGTATAGTTTAGTATAGAGGATTATGTAGTATAGTTTAGCATAGAGGATTATGTAGTATAGTTTAGTATAGACGTGTACGTCTTTTTGTTTCGTATCGTGTTCCTTGTTAATGAAATTATTTGAAATATTTTTAATTTGTAATTTAATACGGTTACAAAGTGTGGAAGCATCTGGTCAATGGATTAGAGCGGCTCCTATCTGGGAGACCTGTGTTCAATTCACGGTAAGGCCAAGGATTTTTTTCTGTTGGGGCGTAAATGAAAAATTTTAGACTGAACAGTTTCGCGGCGACTGCATTAGCTATTCAATTCCTCAGGCTCTCGTCCCACCTGTCCTATACCGCCCCAAAAAAAGCGGTGCTACAAGTAGTAACGAGTAGTGAATGCTGGAAAATGACCCAACACATAATACACAATTTCAGAATAAATGTTTAAGAAGAATCCTGTCAAATACCATAATAAATGAGGAGCTTTTGAAACGAACAGTGCATCCTTCGAGACAATCATTAAGAGACGAAGATGGAGGTGGTTTGGACATGTATGTCGTATGCCAGTGGGGGCATTGGCTAGGATAGCTCTCAGATGGACAGCGGATGGGCAGAGAAGATCTGGATTTCCAAAGGAAACACGGAGAAGAACGGTGGAGAGAGAGTTGAATGAGTGTGACCTGACGTGGGAGACGGTTGGTAGAAAGGCAGCAGAACGGCAACAGTGGAAGTCTCTTATGTGAAAACTTATGTAGTCAATCGGGACACGAAGAGGATATAGAATAGATAGACGGCAGCACCGACAGTTGTTTTTTAACTGAGAGAAGTACGTAGTGGCAGACAAAACTGATTTCAAATTTTTTTAAACATTGTATTTTTAAACATTAATTTTGAATGTAAAGTGACAAGTGATTTCACTAATTTAACAAGAATGTGCGAGAAACTACCACAAGGATATTCTACAGCTATGCTTTGATTGTCTCTGTGGTTAAGTGGTTACCCTTCGCCTTGCTTTTCCGAAGATCTTGTCTCGTTTCGGAGTGCGCCATTATGTTCACGAGGAGATTGTTTTAGATCCTAGGTTGTTGCCGGAGCTAAGGAGTTCGTCCTGTTTGCGAAATACTTTCGAATGGTGAAACGCAGTTTTTAGCAGAGAAGGACAGAGCCTTGATGTTAAAACCTTTTTGGTGCAATAAAGTCCAATTCATTCGGCTTTTAAACCCTTTCATCATGTTTTGTTTTGGTAATAATAAAGAAAATGGAATAAGTGTAATTGAAATTAGAAGAAAATGCAGACGGTCGCAAAATATTATCAATAAAAGTAAATACGCAATAAAACTACAAAATCAAAGATAAGTGAAGTACTCAAAATATAATGAAACTAAATATCAAAGATGAAATTACTCAATAATACTGCAATAAAACTATATATCAAAGATGAAGTACTCAATAATACTGCAATAAAACTATATATCAAAGATGAAGTACTCAAGAATACTGCAATAAAACTACATATCAAAGATGAAGTACTCAATAATACTGCAATAAAACTATATATCAAAGATGAAGTACTCAATAATACTGCAATAAAACTACATATCAAAGATGAAGTACTCAAGAATACTGCAATAAAACTACATATCAAAGATGAAGTACTCAAGAATACTGCAATAAAACTACATATCAAAGATGAAGTACTCAAGAATACTGCAATAAAACTACATATCAAAGATGAAGTACTCAAGAATACTGCAATAAAACTACATATCAAAGATGAAGTACTCAAGAATACTGCAATAAAACTATATATCAAAGATGAAGTACTCAAGAATACTGCAATAAAACTACATATCAAAGATGAAGTACTCAAGAATACTGCAATAAAACTACATATCAAAGATGAAGTACTTAAAACACAAAGTAAGGTATAGTTTTAATAAGAAATAGAAAACAATATACAACAACGTTTTGACCAAATGGTCTTTATCAAACAAAGGATACAAGAACAATACATTATATAAGAGGATGGTTTTATAAAACAGAAGTGATAGACACAGTAAAACCATGAATTATCAACTGTCATGGAATGTAAATATGTAACTAAACAATGAAAAGGAAATAAATTTAAAAATAAAAACTAGACATGAAACATTAGAAAAAAGCAATAAAATATATGCATTTACTATACTATATATATATATATATATATTGAGCTACGAGTGGGTTCGAGCTTTGTGCAACACTTTAGCCATATATAATAATGGAACATAGAGTGGCCTGTGTCTAAGAGTTCGTAATGCACCATATGATATAAAACAGCTTTCTAGAGTAAATCGACTTCAATCATCAGAGAAACACAATCGGATGGCTGTGACCTGGAAGTCACGAATGGTCAGTCAGTGCCATTGAAGCGAGACGCAACAGGGTATGGCCGTCGGCGATGTCTTACATGGGCTTATGTAATACAGACCCGTACTGTATCGCTTGCTAAAGCCATGTTTGTTATTGAGGATGACTTTACATGTCAGTCCGAGTTATCTATACCATAATTTGTAATCGTTGTATTACGGCTTTGGTAGACGAATCTCTGCCAACATTTACGTGGTTTACGTAAGCACCGTATGGCTATCTCTCTTTGTCTATATCCTCTCTCTCAAATATATATATATATATCATCATCAGGTGCCGTGCCGGCTGGCGTAGGCGATCATGGATCTCCACAAATCTCTGTCGTTGGTGTTTGCTATCAACTCAGATGTTGACGCTCTACCGTGCCATGAAGTCAGGCCACCCAACATTTTCTCTCTGTCTTCCCTGTCTCGTCTACCCTCGATTTTACCGGTTGTCACGATGTGTTCTAAACCTCTCCTCCTCATCACATGCCCGAAAAATGATGACTGCCTCTTTCTTATATTGATGATAAGCTTTCTCTGTGTCTTGATCTCATTCAACACCTCAACATTATTCATTTTAGCAGTCCGTGGGATTCTCATCATTCTTCTATAAAACCACATTTTTCGTCTTTACAGACGGTCAGTTGGCAAGTGTTTTACTATGACAACTTCTGAGTTTTCTCTCTTGTCGTTCAGCTCATATATAAGTCTCTTCTCAAAAGACTGCGCACTTTCGTAATTTGGCTTTGTCGTACCACCTGATGTTCATAATCTTGCGGGACATCGAAGGTGAAAGATGTTAAGTCTCCTCTCGTGCCTTGAGTAGGTTGTCCATGTTTCTAAGACATAAAGTAAAGAACTAATTACACAGGCTCGATATATTTGAATCTTCGTCTGCAATATCAGTTTTGTGTTGTCCCACGTTCGCTTTGATAGTTTGCCGAATGTAGTAGCCGCACCCCCTACACAAGCGTTGATTTCTTCATCAAGAGAAAGGCTGGCAGTGACCATGCACCCGAGATAGCAGAATTTTGGAACTGGTGTTAGATGATATGAGAGAGAGAGGTGAAGAGAGAGAGATAGTCATATATATATATATAAAATCTTATTATTTGTAAAATGCTTCTCTCTCTCTTTCTCTCTCTCATGAAAGGGAAGACTGCAGTAAAACTTGGTAAAATAGCGAAACACGTAGAAACAAAGTACTATAGTTTTACAAAATACAGAAACAGTGACGATATACATCAACGTTTCGACCCAAAGGCCTTTACGATTTTCTGTATTTTGTAAAACTATAGTACTTTGTTTCTACGTGTTTCCTATTTTACCAGTTTAATGCAGTTTTCCTTTCATGAAGAGAGAAAGAGAGAGAGAAGCATTTTACAAATAATAATAATAATATCACGAGCCGCCACTGGGTTGGAATATCTATCAGGTTGGTTTGCCTACTAGAGTACACCAGTATCTTTCTATGAATGAATACAATAGAAAAGTATCTTCCTCATCATCATCAAGTAGCTTGTCCGTTCCGGAACTTTGCTCCCATGAAAGTAGTCCTGAAAAACTCTCCATTCTGTGCAAGATGACCGGCGTCAGTTTCCAAGCTATCTATCTTACCATTCACATTTCATTGATTAACTTCTTTTTATTTTTTGATGACAATTACATCTTCATTGTTTAATGTTTCGTTTACCTTGAAAATAAATTTGTTTTTTTTTCCTACTAGATATTTGTTCACATTCTGCTAGATGAATGCTCTTCCTTTGCTCTGTTTTCACTTAACATTAGAATTTTGTTAAAACTCTCCAATATTTTTTTTTCCTTTCTGCAAGATATTTCTTCCCTTTCTGCAATATGGGCTTTTTGTTTCTTTTTCCGTTATATTTTTGTTCTACATTTGCAATATTTTTATTTTCTTTCTGCTATAATCACGATGTCTTCTTCAACGCATTATTGATTGCGTACGCCTATTATTATTTTTTGTTAAAGCTCTTTCGTTTTTACTGTCCTCTTTGCAATGTCCATTATACTCATGAAGACAGATTACATTTCTCAATTTAAGAGTTCTGATACATAGACAAATCCTCTTCTTAATCTACTTATTTAATTTATGTGGTTGCTTATTTCATTATTTTTTGGTTTGCCAGCAAATTTAAGTTGATATGAATGTGCTTAATTTGTTTGTTTTTATATCATTGCTTTATATCAAAGTCTGGCAAAGCTATTCCATTTTGTGAGAGAGAACTGAGCGTAAAAAAGGTAAATCAAAGATGCCATTAACTGGTTGAACGGAATAATTTAGATGAGATAGCAAGGAAATATGTAATGAAGACGTTTAGCAAAGAAGAATGCAAACACTTATAAAATAACCACCAGGAGATAGACACGAAGAAAGAGCGGACACTGTGTGATGAACGAACAAAACAGCTGCTTGACTTTGACAGGGAAGTGAGAAATGAATCAGATAATGACGCCAGACTATACGTACACAGAAATCCCGGATTCAAAGGAAGAAATGAAATAAAAAGAAGACATTGATCTCAGTATCATGACAATGGAGGGTTCTAACGAGAATTCACTGTTCATTTGATAGCGGATGATCAAGAAGAAAATAAAGTAAAGGTATGAAGCAAGATCATCATGTCACATTTCTGCTGGCGTAGGCGATCATGGATCTTCATAAAAGTCTGAACTAAGTGCTGACTACTAGTTAGATCTTGATACTGTTTCATGCAATGAAGCTAGTAAAAAGTAAAGTAAAGGAACCCTTTCATACCTCGTGGTATATAGGTCAATACAGTGTTAGGCCTGATTTTTCAGTTGACCGTTGGCACACGATGGGTGATGTGGTCAGCGTCACCTCGGCCGCCTTTACTTTCCCAGAGCATGTCTGGTACCCAGTTGAGGTTGGGTCGACCTGAGAGCCGTCGCGGTCGGAAAAATTCCACGCGTATTGCGGGAGCTGAACCCAGACCACCAGCGGCTCAATGAAGCTAGGCTTTGCATTATTTTCTCTCTTTTAGTTCTTGTCTCTCATTGATTATACCGATTGTGACAACCTTATCTAGACTTCCAGTTTTACTACATGACCCAAAAATGGTGATTATCATGTTGATAATAATGTTTTCTTTGTATCTTGACCTCTTCCAGCACATCAACATTTGTAATTTTAACAGTTCATGAAATACGCATCCATATGTCAGTACTGGCTATATGTAACAATGAAATAACTCTCTAAAATATGATACAAAGCAAATAGTGCTTGCGCTAGAGATAAAACACTACCAGTATCATTTAACAAAAATATTAGCAAATACTCTACTTGTAATGGTAAGTAATCCTTTTCAACGTGTTTCAACAGAAAAATATTTGTGAGATTAAGACACACATATTGTGGTTGTAAAAATAGCTTACTCAGTGTTTTTCCCCAACAAAACTACCAGTATCTTCGATAGACATATTTAAAAAAGATTTAGAAACTGAACATATCTGCAAGATTTTTCTTCAGTAAATGAAACAAAACTAATGAAATCCAACACAATGTAATAACGATAAGCAATCAAAGTACAAGTCACACTAATTTTGAAAGAAATATCAACCATAACATTAAGAGATTGACAACACTCCCCACCACATTTATGCTATAAGAACTAAACCTGAACATTGACATCAAACCACAGTAGAAAACTAGTCATGACAGAGGTGTCTACGTAGAATGCTAGGAGAGTCAAGTAGAGAACGATTTAGAAATGAAGACTTCAGGGAAAAAAAAGTGGGTACAAAATAGATGCTGAACTTCATCAAGAAACAACAAATTAAATGGTTCGGCCCTATAAGCAGATTACCAACAGACAATTGTAAAAGAAAAGCTACTCCAATACAGTGGATACAAGACAAAGGGTCACCCAAGCCAAAGGTGGTTACCAGAAATAGCAGAGACTGTGAAAGACTCCATGTTGGAAGCGCATACGAGGGCACGTTCTATAACTCTCTTGTTATCCTGATTCTGTGAGGTAACATAGAATTAGAGAATAGAACTGCAATCTCTGTGGCAAAGTGGCCACGACGTTTGCCTTGCGTTATGAAAATTGTGAGTTCGAATCCGGATCGTGTCGTTTAGTACACTCTGCATTTTTTCCGGAGATTCCTAAGAGTGTTTCTGGAGCGAGTTCATGTTTTGTGCAAAACTGCTGGCGGCTTGCCATTTCTGTCTAGGGTGGACGCAACCATATGGGGAAACCCAGTACAATTTTTTTCCGATCCAGAAGCACTTGAGCTTTTCAGTTCTTCGGCTTCGGTGCCATGGACATCGTAACCCTTCGGTTCGGTGCCACGAACACCGTAAATCTGGGGAATATGTGGCTTTTTCTGCCATCCCGCGGAATTGAACCCGCACACACAGAGGGATAGTCATCCGTAGTCCAACGCGCTATGAACACGCTGGGCAGACGGGCAAACCCAGTACAATAAAGTCAATCCTTCACTTTTGTATCATTTTTAGAGAGAACAAAATAAAAGAAAGCAGATAAAGAAAACTTTAATACTATAACACACACAATACATTGACTATAGAACTGTTGTTTCTACCTGTAATACTGCTTTTTTTGGGCAGTGTAGTACGAGCCGACATGTACCTGTGAAATTAGATGGTTGAGTAGCTAGTGCAGTCGTCGAGATACTCTCTGCGATGTTTATGTTACGATTTTTCTTTAATACATTGACTACACATTGAACAAATTAAGACATCAAACTATCATCTGTGTTTAGCAAACAGTTCAAATATGACACTTTTGTTCAACTTTCATATTTCAAAATATCAAACACATAACCTTTACATACAATGCAATATTATCTGAATTTTTTCCTTGTTATTATTGATCAGTTTCTTTGTAGCAGAATTTGTTTCTTAGGAGGTGCCCCACTCATTTAAACTGTGCTTGTTGTGAAATTGCGTGGTTTTTGTTGCTTGTTCCTTTGTCCAAGAGAAGAGATCGAGCGATATAATTGGAAAGATGAGTTCCTAAAAAAGACATAATGTAATAGTTTACGTTTAAACGAGCGTTGAATGGGAAAATAATGAGGCTAATGGCGATAATGATGAAAACAGAACCGTTATATGTTATTTAAATGAGGAGTTTATATTCTGTAACCGCATATTTTGTTTATTGATAAACACTATTTTACAAGTTTAGGTGAGGTTAGTAAGTAGATTTCTAGAGGATGAAAGTGTAGTTCTAAACAAAAATAAAGAACAAAGGTTACATGAGGTTAGCAAGAAGTTGTTGTCATAATCCGGTGGTCTTTGTGGCGCGGAGGTAATGGGCTCATAATCCGGTGATCTTTGTGGCGTGGAGGTAAGGGGCTCATAATCCGGTGGTCTTTGTGGCGCGGAGGTAAGGGGCTCATAATCCGGTGGTCTTTGTGGCGCAGAGGTAAGGGGCTCATAATCCGGTGGTCTTTGTGGCGCGGGGTAAGGGCTCATAATCCGGTTGTCTTTGTGGCGTGGAGGTAAGGGGCTCATAATCCGGTGGTCTTTGTGGCGCGGGGGTAAGGGGCTCATAATCCGGTGGTCTTTGTGGCGTGGAGGTAAGGGGCTCATAATCTGGTGGTCTTTGTGGCGCGGAGGTAAGGGCTCATAATCCGGTGGTCTTTGTGGCGGGAGGTAAGGGCTCATAATCCGGTGGTCTTTGTGGCGCGGAGGTAAGGGGCTCATAATCCGGTGGTCTTTGTGGCGTGGAGGTAATGGGCTCATAATCCGGTGGTCTTTGTGGCGCTGAGGTAAGGGCTCATAATCCGGTGGTCTTTGTGGCGCGGAGGTAAGGGGCTCATAATCCGGTGGTCTTTGTGGCGCGGGGTAAGGGCTCATAATCCGGTGGTCTTTGTGGCGCTGAGGTAAGGGGCTCATAATCCAGTGGTCTTTGTGGCGCGGAGGTAAGGGCTCATAATCCGGTGGTCTTTGTGGCGTGGAGGTAAGGGCTCATAATCCGGTGGTCTTTGTGGCGCGGAGGTAAGGCGCTCATAATCCGGTGGTCTTTGTGGCGTGGAGGTAAGGGGCTCATAATCCGGTGGTCTTTGTGTCGTGGACGTAAGGGCTCATAATCCGGTGGTCTTTGTGGCGTGGAGGTAAGTGGCTCATAATCCGGTGGTCTTTGTGGCGTGGAGGTAAGGGGCTACTAATCCGGTGGTCTTTGTGGCGTGGAGGTAAGGGGCTCATAATCCGGTGGTCTTTGTGGCGTGGAGGTAAGGGGCTCATAATCCGGTGGTCTTTGTGGCGTGGAGGTAAGGGCTCATAATCCGGTGGTCTTTGTGGCGCGGAGGTAAGGGCTCATAATCCGGTGGTCTTTGTGGCGTGGAGGTAAGGGGCTCATAATCCGGTTGTCTTTGTGGCGTGGAGGTAAGGGGCTCATAATCCAGTCGTCTTTGTGGCGTGGAGGTAAGGGGCTCATAATCCGGTGCTCTTTGTGGCGTGGAGGTAAGGGCTCATAATCCGGTGGTCTTTGTGGCGCGGAGGTAAGGGCTCATAATCCGGTGGTCTTTGTGGCGTGGAGGTAAGGGCTCATAATCCGGTGGTCTTTGTGGCGCGGAGGTAAGGGCTCATAATCCGGTGGTCTTTGTGGCGCGGAGGTAAGGGGCTCATAATCCGGTGGTCTTTGTGTCGCGGAGGAAGGGCTCATAATCCGAGTGATCTTTGTGGCGTGGAGGTAAGGGCTCATAATCCGGTGGTCTTTGTGGCGTGGAGGTAAGGGGCTCATAATCCGGTGATCTTTGTGGCGTGGAGTAAGGGCTCATAATCCGGTGGTCTTTGTGGCGTGGAGGTAAGGGCTCATAATCCGGTGGTCTTTGTGGCGCGGAGGTAAGGGGCTCATAATCCGGTGATCTTTGTGGCGCGGGGTAAGGGGCTCATAATCCGGTGATCTTTGTGGCTGGAGGTAAGGGCTCATAATCCGGTGATCTTTGTGGCGTGAGTAAGGGCTCATAATCCGGTGGTCTTTGTGGCGCGGAGGTAAGGGCTCATAATCCGGTGGTCTTTGTGGCGCGAGGTAAGGGGCTCATAATCCGGTGGTCTTTGTGGCGCGAGGTAAGGGCTCATAATCCGGTGATCTTTGTGGCGTGGAGGTAAGGGGCTCATAATCCGGTGGTCTTTGTGGCGCGGAGGTAGGGCTCATAATCCGGTGGTCTTTGTGGCGTGGAGGTAAGGGCTCATAATCCGGTGGTCTTTGTGGCGCGAGTAAGGGGCTCATAATCCGGTGGTCTTTGTGGCGCGGAGGTAAGGGGCTCATAATCCGGTGGTCTTTGTGTCCGGAGGTAAGGCCATAATCCGGTGATCTTTGTGGCGTGGAGGTAAGGGCTCATAATCCGGTGGTCTTTGTGGCGTGGAGGTAAGGGGCTCATAATCCGGTGATCTTTGTGGCGTGGAGGTAAGGGGCTCATAATCCGGTGGTCTTTGTGGCGTGGAGGTAAGGGCTCATAATCCGGTGGTCTTTGTGGCGCGGAGGTAAGGCTCATAATCCGGTGATCTTTGTGGCGCGGGTAAGGGCTCATAATCCGGTGATCTTTGTGGCGTGGAGGTAAGGGGCTCATAATCCGGTGATCTTTGTGGCGTGGAGGTAAGGGCTCATAATCCGGTGGTCTTTGTGGCGCGGAGGTAAGGGCTCATAATCCGGTGGTCTTTGTGGCGCGGAGGTAAGGGGCTCATAATCCGGTGGTCTTTGTGGCGCGGAGGTAGAGGGCTCATAATCCGGTGATCTTTGTGGCGTGGAGGTAAGGGGCTCATAATCCGGTGATCTTTGTGGCGCGGAGGTAAGGCGCTCATAATCCGGTGGTCTTTGTGGCGTGGATGTAAGGGGCTCATAATCCGGTGGTCTTTGTGGCGCGGAGGTAAGGGGCTCATAATCCGGTGGTCTTTGTGGCGTGGAGGTAAAGGGCTCATAATCCGGTGGTCTTTGTGGCGCGGAGGTAAGGGGCTCATAATCCGGTGATCTTTGTGGCGCGGAGGTAAGGGGCTCATAATCCGGTGGTCTTTGTAGCGTGGAGGTAAGGGGCTCATATCACGTTCCAAAGGTACTAGGTTCGTTTCTGGCTTACAGTTATATAGATATTTTAACAGAGATCTCTCATTGCAGTGTAGGAGAGATCGAATTCCTAGTCCTATAGGAGACAGACGATAAAACGGTGGTCCCTCATTGCAGTGTAGGAGAGATCGAATTCCTAGTCCTATAGGAGACAGACGATAAAACGGTGGTCCCTCATTGCAGTGTAGGAGAGATCTAATTCCTAGTCCTATAGGAGACAGACGATAAAACGGTGGTCCCTCAAGTCCTATAGAAGACAGACGATAAAACGGTGGTCCCCCAAGTCCTATAGGAGACAGACGATAAAACGGTGGTCCCTCAAGTCTTATAGGAGACAGACGATAAAACGGTGGTCCCTCATCGCAGTGTAGAAGAGATCTAATTTCTAGTCCTATAGGAGACAGACGATAAAACGGTGGTCCCTCATCGCAGTGTAGGAGAGATCTAATTCCTAGTCCTATAGGAGACAGACGATAAAACGGTGGTCCCTCATCGCAGTGTAGGAGAGATCTAATTCCTGGTCCTATAGGAGACAGACGATAAAACGGTGGTCCCTCATCGCAGTGTAGGAGAGATCTAATTCCTAGTCCTATAGGAGACAGACGATAAAACGGTGGTCCCTCATCGCAGTGTAGAAGAGATCTAATTCCTAGTCCTATAGGAGACAGACGATACAACGGTGGTCCCTCATCGCAATGTAGAAGAGATCTAATTTCTAGTCCTATAGGAGACAGACGATAAAACGGTGGTCCCTCATCGCAGTGTAGAAGAGATCTAATTCCTAGTCCTATAGGAGACAGACGATAAAACGGTGGTCCCTCATCGCAGTGTAGGAGAGATCTAATTTCTAGTCCTATAGGAGACAGACGATAAAACGGTGGTCCCTCAAGTCCTATAGGAGACAGACGATAAAACGATGGTCCCTCAAGTCCTATAGGAGACAGACGATAAAACGGTGGTCCCTCAAGTCCTTAAGGAGACAGACGATAAAACGGTGGTCCCTCATCGCAGTGTAGGAGAGATCGAATTCCTAGTCCTATAGGAGACAGACGATAAAACGGTGGTCCCCCAAGTCCTATAGGAGACAGACGATAAAACGGTGGTCCCTCAAGTCCTATAGGAGACAGACGATAAAACGGTGGTCCCTCAAGTCCTATAGGAGACAGACGATAAAACGGTGGTCCCTCAGGTCCTATAGGAGACAGACGATAAAAAGGTGGTCCCTCAAGTCCTATAGGAGAAAAGACGATAAAAGGTGGTCCCTCAAGTCCTATAGGAACAGACGATAAAAAGGTGGTCCCTCAAGGTCCTATAGGAGACAGACGATAAAACGGTGGTCCTCAGTCCTAGGAACAGACGATAAAAGGTGGTCCCTCAAGTCCTATAGGAGACAGACGATAAAACGGTGGTCCCTCAAGTCCTATAGGAGACAGACGATAAAACGGTGGTCCTCAGGTCCATAGGAACAGACGATAAAGGTGGTCCCTCAAGTCCTATAGGAGACAGACGATAAAACGATGGTCCTCAAGTCCTATAGAGACAGATAAAAGGTGGTCCCTCAAGTCCTATAGGAGACAAGACGATAAAACAGTGGTCCCTCATTTAAGTCGAGAAAGTAAGAGAAACCGTAGCAAGTTGAAAATCGGTAGAGTAGGCTGCAAGTTCGCTGTCCGGGCAACATTCAGAAACAAGATTAAAATAAAATTTATACAAATTTTTCACCCAAAATTACATTGGATGCGATCACTTGTGCTACAAGCTAATGCACTGCCCCTGAAATCGTCTTTTTGATGTAAGAAAGAGATCAGAGCACGCATGGTTATTCAACAAAGTGTACTGATGATGGTCCTACCAATCAATCAATCTATCAATCATAAGTCGTAAAATGTCTAAATCATGTTATCATTCACTGATTCCTAATTCAACTTCTGTTGTGACGTAAGCTGATTATAGAGCCCTTGTTTGTTTGAGATCAAGATCTGATAATAAAGTACTATTGTCACAATATTTCCTAGGTTGACTATATAAAAAACATCAAGTCACGCACGCAATGGTGAGGAAACAACTAAATTGATAATAGTTAGTGACAATAAATAGCAAGAATAACAAGTATTGTTGTTGCTGACAAATCAGTTTTGAAATTTCAAGAAGTCTACAATTTAAAAAATCGATTAATATCTTTAAAAACAAGACTACAAAAGAGTACTCAGAATATTATGAACAGGGAGAAAAACACAAATATGTCCATTTTGCAACAGCTCAAAATTGAAGATAATATATATAGAGAGAATAAAAATTATAGAGATAATTTTTATAGAGATTTTAATATTCTGAGAGAATAAAAATGTAAAAAAAAAAGAAGAAATATTTTGAACATTAAACTACCCAATACCCTGGAGAATATCATTCTGATGGAAATGATAACGCACAGACCAAGGAGAGGTAGACGAATGTGAAAATGTCTGCATCATTTAATAAACGAGTTGAGTATGGCAGGGCAGACTTGACTTCGGGACACTCTTTTAGAAGTATAACGAGGTACGAGACATTTAGAAATACTGTCGAAGGATCCAAGTTCTGACAGAAGCAAGGAGTATGGCAGAGGCAGACTTCGGACACTTGAAGTATAACTGGTAGACATTTAGAAATACTGTCGAAGGATCCAAGTTCTGACAGAAGCAGGAGTATGGCAGAGGCAGACTTCGGACACTTGAAGTATAACTGGTAGACATTTGAAATACTGTCGAAGGATCAAGTTCTGACAGAAGCAAGATGCAGATGACAGGATCTGAATTTGTATTTCCCAAGTTCTGACAGAAGCAAGACAGATGATGATGTTGATGAGCAGCATGATCTAGAACTTTGAATACATGGTAAATACAAGCTAAAAAATATTACTAATATAATGAAGGAAAACAGCAGTGCGTAGCTGTTAGGAACTCACTTCTTAGACTAGTGGTACGGGTTCAATTCAACAGTGAGCGTGGAATATTGTTTCGACCGTTAACTGATCTCGTGTCGATCCAGCCTCATTTGGGTACTAGAAAAAGCACGGGAAAGTAAAGGCGACTGGCGTGATGTTGATCCACATCACCCATCGTGTACCGACGGTCAATGAAAAATACGGATCTAACATCGTATTACCCAATATACTTCAAGGTATGAAAAGGGGATTTTAAATGTATATATATAAAATAGAACATCAGATTGCAGAGAATTGAAAGCTATAAGACATCAACTGTGAGCGTTTGTGGGGCCTACGGACAGTCACAACTAGTTTGACATGGAGGTACGGAGGCGGTGACGTGGTTGGCATCTCACGACTTCGTGAGTGTTTTTATACTCAGTGACTCCATGAGTATGATTTGTAAAGTTGAAACAGGAATGGTGAGACGGAATTGGGTGGAGGTACTGGTACAGACTGGGATCAAAGAAATAACCTTCATTTTTGTTCCTGGACACGCAGGAGTCAGGGGTAATGAACGAGCTGACAGATTGGCTGGTATGGCCACAGTATCCGAGGGGGCTGCATGGACCGAAATGACATTCTTAACGCACTGCGAGAGTCTTTTCGAACAGAAGAGTTTCAGGGTTGCGAGTCCCACTCGCTGACCAGATTGAGAGAGATGGGTGTCAAGATTGGTGCAGCCCGTAAAGAACGGCATACCAAATATGCAAAGAGACTGATTAATCAACATCGGACTGGCGTGTTGGGTCAATGGACGCTGCTGGATTTGTTGAGGCGGAGATCGGAGCACCTATGGACATGTCCGGAGTGCTATGATGATAGTCCTCTGATAACTGTGGGCGTCTGTAGCTTAATCAGTAGTGAGCTCGATCATAAACCAAGCATTCCTGTTTCAAACTGCGCGAACGACAATATGGAAGCAAATTTGTTCGGCGTAGATCTTTACGAACGGTAAAATTAGACCTCACTGTTCAAAAAGCATTACGTTATACTGAACGTATACGTCATGCCTAGAACATCGACGACTAATTTATTGTGGTTGATGGTGAGGCTCTGTAAAGGATATGTCCCCATTTTGATGAAGATATAAACTTAAAAAAAAAAGAATCAAAATATGTTATAGTGGGAATCCACATTGGGGAAGAGTAAATGAGAATATATACTATGAAAGAAATAAGTGTAGGTGTACTTAGTAAGATTCTTCTAGAATGAAGACACGGGAAAGGTACCAAAACTATCTCATATTTCAAGACTAATAAGTTCATTGTAGATGTTACATGAATCGTTTCTTTTCTGAAAAAATAAATGGTCTAAAGCAGAAGGATTGCCTTCATTACAATGGGACTTACCCATATCACTCGGTCCTTCTCCACAGAAATGGCACGCCATCTGCAGAGAATATTGCACAAAGCACGAACTCCGTAGCTGCATCAACAATCCTAGACATATCTGGAAAACTGGACCCGTGAACAGAACGGCGTGGTCCGGATTCGAACCCACGACCTCGGAACGCAAGGCTTTAACAACTTTGTCACAGACACTCCCACAAAGACCTTCTTTTCTGAGAGACGAAGCTATCTATAACATAATGACATTAAGTAGAGCGAGAGTCTGAATAAGTGAAATATGAGAACATCATGGGATTGTAAAAACTTCATTTGTGAAGAATAATGACATCATGAAAGTGAAAATTTGAATATGCGAACAAATATTATTATTCTGGGAGTAAAGTTGGAATAATTGTTAGCAGAATAAAAAAACTATTAACTAGAATTTGTCACATTTTATTCAGTCGACGATTCTTCGTCATAATTTTTCTCTTTCTATTCCGTCTTCTCCACGTTTGATATTTATACTTGGATTGTTTCTGGGACAGATTTGATGATGAGACACGTACATGACGTAGGCGTGAGTTTATGCTTCTAGGCGTCTGGCTATTTTTAAACATCACGTCATCAGTGCCTTAAACACATTGATAAGCACAAACTTTCATATGTGTATGTCACTTGTTATCCCAATATCATATGTGTATCTCTTTTGTTATCCCTAAGACTTTGCAATATGTGTATCTCTTTGTTATGCCAGACTTTCATATGTGTATCTCTTTGTTATCCAGACTTTCATATGTGTATGTCACTTTTGTTCTTTTCCAGACTTTCATATGTGTATGTCTTGTTATTCCAGACTTTCATATGTGTATGTTCTGTTATCCCAGACTTTCATATGTGTATGTCTCTATTATCCAGACTTTCATATGTGTATGTCTCTTGTTATCCAGACTTTCATATGTGTATGTCCTGTTATCAAGATTTCATATTGTATGTCTCTTTTATCCAAGACTTTCATATGTGTATGTCTCTGTTATCAGACTTTCATATGTGTATGTCTTTGTTATCCAGACTTTCATATGTGTATGTCTCTTGTTATCCAGACTTTCATATTGTATGTTTTATCCAGACTTTCATATGTGTATGTCTCTTGTTATCCCAGACTTTCATATGTGTATGTCTCTTGTTATCCCAGACTTTCATATGTGTATGTCTCTTTATCCCAGACTTTCATATGTGTATGTCTCTAATTATCCAGACTTTCATATGTGTATGTCACTTGTTATCCCAGACATTTATTTGTGTATGTCTCAGTTATCAGATTCATATGTATTCTCTTGTTTCCCAGACTTTCTATATGTGTATGTCTTTTGTTATCCCAGACTTTCATATTGTATCTCTTTGTTATCCCAGACTTTCATATGTGTATCTCTTTTGTTATCCCAGACTTTCATATGTGTATTCTTTGTTATCCAGACTTTCATATGTGTATTCTTTTGTTATGCCAGACTTTCATATGTGTATCTCTTGTTATCAGACTTCATGTGTATCTCTTTAGCCAGACGTTCATATGTGTATGTCTCTATTACCCAGACTTTCATATGTGTATGTCTCTAATTATCTCAGACTTTCATATGTGTATGTCTCTAATTATCTCAGACTTTCATATGTGTTATGTATCTTGTTATCTCAGACTTTAGTTTAGTTTAGTCGTCGGATCATCATCACTGCACGTCGAACCAATTAGTCCATAAGTGCACCGACATCCTCCTCAGTATGTCTCTCAGCGTGGGACGACTAACGACACCGGTTCTTTGTTGGTTTACGATTTTTCTATGGCTACAAGAATAGTGTTCTTGTCTAACTACACCACATTCGACTTGGAATATTTGCAGTCTGGTTAGTGTTGTAGGTTCACCACTATAACTTGAACCATGTACACGTCCTATCTACCTTATGGAATTTATAATATCAGCCATACTTTCATATGTGTATGTCTCTTGTTATACCAGACTTTCATATGTGTATGGCTCATGTTATGCAATACTTTCATACGTGTATGACTCATGTTATGCAAGACTTTCATATGTGTATGTCTTGTTATCCCAAGACTTCTATGTGTATGGCTCATGTTAGCCAGACTTTCATATGTGTATGAGCTATGTTAGCCAGACTTTCATATGTGTATGCAAATGTATCAGACTTTCATATGTGTATGACTCATGTTATGCAAGACTTTCATATGTGTATGGCTCATGTTATGCAGACTAGCATATGTGTATGGCAAATGGTATGCAAGACTTTCATATGTGTATGGCTCATGTTATGCAAGACTTTCATAGTGTATGACATGTTATGCAAGACTTTCATATGTGTATGACTCATGTTATGCAAGACTTTCATATGTGTATGGCTCATGTTACGCCAGACTTGCATATTTGTATGGTTAATGTTATACCAGACTTTCATATGTAGCTATATGACATACTGTATCAAGAAACTTCCAGTTATGGCAGCCTACAGTGTATACGCCCCTTCTATCAGATACTGTCCATGTGTTGCCGGGGCTCGTAAGGGGAGCAAAGAATAGTAACACTGCCACCTACAAGGCATGTCGTAAGAGGTGACTGAGGTAGGGAACTAGGGAAGCTACCCTATTAAATAGAAAACGTTGCAGAAATCAGATGTGCTGGGCAACTTGTAGGCGCAAAAAGTGCACAACGTACAATCGTTCATCTTAGGCTCAGATCACATACAAATCACAAAGATTGGTTAACAAGTGGTCGATATGGAGCGTTCGAAGAAGAAGAAGATACTGTACGTTTGTAGGCGTGTACCATTTATTACAACCAACTTCCATAAGCAGTGGCAGCTCGTCGGGGGACTGCCTAGAGTAGTTGATAGTAGCTCGGCTGCTAGCTGTGAGACGCCTCATAGCTCGGGTTCGAAACCTACTGTTCGGCATTTGTTCGAATCCCCTGGTCTTACTCAGGACGATAACGTGAGTAGCTCTGAAGTCGGAGAAAATCTGCCTGTATGGCGGGGGAATACTAATTACGAGTACATTGAGCACACAGCTGCCAGTGTAAAGTAATTTACAATGTGCACGCTGCTGCCATTGTAAGAAATTGGAAAAACGGATTTTCACGCAAAAATCAGTTTCAGAGATGAAACTTCGTCTGAGTTGAAAGCGGACGAAAAAAAAAAAAAGTGGCGACTCGTCATTAAGGGACATTGGGGCCGGGCCCTACCAAAAATAATATCTAACGTGTATTTATTATTTAATAAATTAAAATATAACCTAACCCAACATCGTGGTTTCCCCGAAAATGTGTGTCTGGCCCCACCAATAAAAATGATCACGAGCCGCCACTGTCCATAAGCATGTTTGATTTAACACTACCAACGTTGGCAGCAATCAGTAACTGTTTTTGTTATGGAAGCTTCCCGCACTGTGTGGCAGCATATACTAGTTAATGTCGAACGTACTTGAGCAACACTTACTTATGTGCGGTTGTGCTGTGATTATGCATGTATGTATGTATGTATGTATGTATGTATGTATGTATGTATGTATGTATGTATGTATGTATGTATGTATGTATGTATGTATGTATGTATGTAATGTATGTGTGTATGTATGTAAAAATGTATGTATGTATCGATGTTTGAGCGTGCGTTTGTACGTGTACGCTTGTGTGTATGGGTTGGTGGGTGGGTGGTCGAGCGTGTGGGCATGTGTGTGTTCGCATATGTATAATTGTGCGCATGTGTGTGTGCTCGTGTGAGCGTGCGCACGTGTGTGTATGTGTGTCATAGAGACATAGAAATAACTGAAAGCTGAAATGTCACATTGAATATTGAATGCCATGTATATAAGTGTTGCGAATGAGGTCAGAGATTGTACAAGACATGTAAGTGGCTATCTGAGATTGCTTGCTAGAAAGAATGTCTTTTCTTGATTGAGTTCTGTCTACATTTTGTCTCATGAAGTAGTGTCAGTTTCGTTAACTTGTTGTCTTGGGTGTCACCTCCATGGATTTGAGATGAAGAGTCGCGTAATAAAAAAAAAATGATAAGCCCTTTGCCTTGCGAGTCGAAAGTCGCGAGTTCGAATCCGGACCGCGCCGTTCTGTTCACTAGTGCCGTCTTTCCAGAGACCCCCTAGGGTTGTTGACGAAGCTACAGAGTTCGTGCTTTGTGCAATGTTATGTTATGTTATGCGATCGACGTCATGGCACATTGGACATTCCCATTCGTGCTCTGTCCTCTGTTGCAGCAGCCATCCCAAAGTCCATTTGCTCACAGTACCCATGAGACGTTGATTACTATATCTTCTCTCTCTACCACGAAGACGACACTGTCTGGCGTTTTGTGCAATAGTCTCGGCAGGTGGCGTGCCATTTCTGCGGAGAGGGACCGAACGATTTGGGGTAAAACCCGGTGCAATGAAGTCAATCTTTCGGCTTAAAAACCCTTTAATATGATTGTCACATTTATATATATGAGATCATATGTCGATGCTACAAATAAGACAGAGAAAATTGAGATAGTTTGGACATATAAAAAGACATGAAGGGCTGGAGAAGACCACCATGGAAGGAGGCATACCGGCAAAAATAAGAAGAGGAAGACCACGGAGAAGATGGATTCAGGATGTAACTGATGGCTTGAACATGACGGCTGCAGAGGCAGGACATCTGACCTATGAGAGAGAGAATTCCGGAGGACTGTTGGGGTGGCAAAGTTCTGCTCAGGATATTTGATGATGAGGATGTTGTCACATTTATATATATGAGATCATATGTGAAACATTACTATATGTGAAATCATGTATGTGAAATCATGTATGTGAAATCATGTATGTGAAATCATATGTGATACATTACTGTATGTAAAATCATTTGTTAAACATTACTGTATGTGAAATCATATGTGATACATTACTGTATGTGAAATCATATGTGATACATTACTGTATGTAAAATCATTTGTTAAACATTACTGTATGTGAAATCATATGTGATACATTACTGTATGTGAAATCATATGTGATACATTACTGTATGTGAAATCATATGTGATACATTACTGTATGTGAAATCATATGTGATACATTACTGTATGTGAAATTATATGTGATACATTACTGTATGTGAAATCATATGTGATACATTACTGTATGTGAAATTATATGTGATACATTACTGTATGTGAAATCATATGTGATACATTACTGTATGTGAAATTATATGTGATACATTACTGTATGTGAAATCATGTATGTGAAATCATGTATGTGAAATCATGTATGTGAAATCATATGTGAAACATTACTGTATGTGAAATCATATGTGATACATTACTGTATGTGAAATTATATGTCATACATTACTGTAAGTGACGTAATGAGTTTCTAGTCTGTTTATGGTGTCTTCTGTGACTTAGGGATAGTGACTCGGTCTATTAACCCCGACGTTCTGAGTTCGAATCACGCTGCGTATAATTTGGTTGCAAATTGTTTCGCGTGGATATTTACAAAAGGACGATGGCACCACCCGTTCATAAAGCAATGGCAAACTACTGAACGTAATAACGCCTAGAAAAATCACCAACAGCGTTAAAAAGCTGGGGTTGATTCGCAAAGTCCTTTATAGGATATGCAATTAACTTTTTATATCGATATAAAGGAAGAATGCAGTAAAACTATGTAGCAATGACGAAACACGCAAAAACAAAATACTGTAGTTTTACAAAATACAAAAACAAGAACGATACACGGCAACGTTTCGACCAAAAAGGCCTTTATCAAGCAAAGGATACAACAGAAGTAAGAACTTCTTGTCTACTTTGGTCTGAAATGTTGCTTTGTTAATTCTTTTTGTATTTTGTACTAAATTAGCTCGTTTTAGTTTAGAATGTTTGATGAAGTAATGAGTTTCATTGTTTGTATGAAGTAATGAGTTTCTTGTTTGTTATTGTTTTGTTTTTGTATGAAGAATAGTTTCTTGTTTGTTTGTCTGTTTGTATGAAGTAATGAGTTTCTCGTTTGTTTGTATGAAGTAATGAGTTTCTCGTTTGTTTGTATGAAGTAATGAGTTTCTCGTTTGTTTGTATGAAGTAATGAGTTTCTCGTTTGTTTGTTTGTTTGTTGTATGAAGTAATGAGTTTCTCGGTTTGTTTGTTTTGTATGAAGTAATGAGTTTCTCGTTTGTTTGTATGAAGTAATGAGTTTCTCATTTGTTTGTATGAAGTAATGAGTTTCTCGTTTGTTTGTTTGTATGAAGTATGAGTTTCTCGTTTGTTTGTATGAAGTAATGAGTTCTCGTTTGTTTGTATGAAGTAATGAGTTTCTCGTTCGTTTGTTTGTTTGTATGAAGTAATGAGTTTCTCGTTTGTTTGTTTGTATGAAGTAATGAGTTTCTCGTTTGTTTGATGAAGTAATGAGTTTCTGTTTGTTTGTATGAAGTAATGAGTTTCTCGTTTGTTTGTTTGTTTGTATGAAGTAATGAGTTTCTGGTTTGTTTGTTTGTATGAAGTAATGAGTTTCTCGTTTGTTTGTATGAAGTAATGAGTTTCTCGTTTGTTTGTATGAAGTAATGAGTTTCTCGTTTGTTTGTTGTAAGTAATATGAGTTTCTCGTTTGTTTGTATGAAGTAATGAGTTTCTCGTTTCTTGTTTGTTTGTATGAAGTAATGAGTTTCTCTTTGTTTGTTTGTATGAAGTAATGAGTTTCTCGTTTGTTTGTATGAAGTAATGAGTTTCTCGTTTGTTTGTTTGTTTGTTAAGTAATGAGTTTCTCGTTTGTTTGCTTATTTGTATGAAGTAATGAGTTTCTCGTTTGTTTGTATGAAGTAATGAGTTTCTCGTTTGTTTGTTTGTATGAAGTAATGCGTTTTGGTTTGTTTGTATGAAGTAATGAGTTTCTGTTTGTTTGTATGAAGTAATGAGTTTCTCGTTTGTTTGTATGAAGTAATGAGTTTCTCGTTTGTTTGTTTGTATGAAGTAATGAGTTTCTCGTTGTCTGTTTGTATAATAATGAGTTTCTGTTTGTATGAAGTAATGAGTTTCTCGTTTGTTTGTTTGTATGAAGTAATGAGTTTCTCGTCTGTTTGTTTGTATGAAGTAATGGTTTCTCGTTTGTTTGTATGAGTAATGAGTTTCTCTTTGTTTGTTTGTATGAAGTAATGAGTTTCTCGTTTGTTTGATAGTAATGGTTTCTTTGTTTGTTGAAGTAATGAGTTTCTCGTTTGCTTGAGTGAAGTAATGAGTTTCTCTTGTGTTTGTGTGAAGTAATGAGTTTCTCGTTTGTTTGTTTGTATGAAGTAATGAGTTTCTCGTTTGTTTTTATGAAGTTATGAGTGTTAGTGTATTTAATGGTGTAACGATCGAGTATATAGCATAATGTGTTTGTCGTTATGTATGTGAGATAATGAATGCTGATTTTTTTTT
Organism: Arion vulgaris; assembly: GCA_020796225.1. Lineage (NCBI taxonomy): Eukaryota > Metazoa > Mollusca > Gastropoda > Stylommatophora > Arionidae > Arion > Arion vulgaris. The sequence continues at coordinate 35,315,580 of CM036759.1, forward strand.
AGAGGATGTCCTGATCATGTCTGTGTGTGAACTGTCACGATCATATTCAAGTTAGAAATGTCAAGTTCACATCTATGTGATGAATGAGACTATCTTGTCTATGTGAGGAATGAGACTATCTTGTCTATGTGAGGAATGCCACGATCTATATATATGTGAGAGCTGTCACGTTCGTGTTTATATGAAAACTATCACGTCCGTGTCTATGTAAGAACTGTTATGTCCGTGTCTATTTTAAGACTGTCACGATCATGTCTATGTGAGTACTGTCACGATCATGTTTATGTGAGGAATGCCATGATCATATATACGGGAAAACTGTCACGTCCGTGTCTATGTGAGAACTATCAGGTCCTTGTCTATTTTAAGACTGTCAGGATCATGTATATGTGAGTACTGTCACGATCATACCCAAATGAAAGCTGCCACGATCGTGTCTATGTGATAACTGTTAAGTCCGTGTCTATGTTAAGACTGTCACGATCATGTCTATGTGAGTACTGTCACGATCACCTAAACGAAAGCTGCACGATCGTGTCTATGTGAGAACTGTTAAGTCCGTGTCTATGTTAAGACTGTCAGGATCATGTCTACGTGAGTACTGTCACGATCATACCCAAATGAAAACTGCCACGATCGTGTCTATGTGAGTGGCCTGGTTTTATCTATATGAAAACTGTCACTACCACAATTACAATACTAACAGAAACACATACGCAGAGGCGATATTAGAAACATAGAAAATTGTCAAAGACTCAAAAGAAATACAGGGTGTTCAAGATAATTGCAGCCCATTGACAATTCGAAAGTTGCTAGGCACAGCATTGAATTGTGTTTATTTACTATTTAAACCGGTTCTGACTAGCTCGTCCTTCGTCACATTTGTTCATCGCCCCTTCCCGCACTACAATTACACACCATCACACAACCTTGACATATACTACTTCATAACTGAACCTTCCCATTTCCATAAATATATGACAGATTAGCTCCATTCACGGGCTGCTTTTAAGTTGAACACCCTGTATATAGAAAAGAGAATAGAACATCTTATTCAAGATAATCTATAAACAACAACAACAAAACGAATTGCTGTATATATATATGTTATCTTCATGTACCTTATAGCAATGTAGAACTTAAGAACGTGCGATATAATATGAATCTCACGTTGATCTCTGAAATATAACACTTCGCTGAGGGCTCAGAGACAAGAGAACAAGGAAAGCTCTCGCAGAAGCGACATGTGCCACAGGGCATGAGGAGAATTAATCACACAAAAAATCAATAGTTGTCAAGATTGAAGAAACTAGAAAACAACAGAGAATTACAAGTACCAACAAAAAAACAATAAAAGTTATTATTAAAACAAAGCAAAAAGAAAACTTTGAGGTAGTAAGAAATGTGTTACGTTTTCAACACATTTAAATACAACCCGAACAATAGCAGATACCTTCCCTTTGCGTATCTACACCAGACTGGTGAACCAACTTTTATCATGAATTTACTGTTTCTTGGGACCTCCTCTCCGACAGCTGACTAAGCTCTGTGTTTGTAGCCAGTACTCTTCAATATACCTGCTAAACGTTGACAGTCTTGCAAGAGTGTTCTGCCACAGTCATGTCCGCTCATATTGCAGGGCTAAGGCTGAGTTGTCCAATTTTAAATTATGAACATGTGGCTCCAAGCTTTGAGTAGTAGAAGGTGAAGTATAGCAACTTATTCCGCAATATCAGATACGTTAACAAAGGATTGATGGATAGGATCATCATCATTGCACTTCGAGGAATAACCATGTGTGCTCGATCTCTTTTTACATAGAAGATCTCAGCTGCAGTGCACGAACTCCGTAGCACCGGCGAGAATCATAATTAGATCTAATTATAATTTATAGATAATAATATAATAATAATATATGAAATTATAATAATATATATGAAGATATAATTTTGAAGATGGTGAAGATATTGTTTGTAGGAATTTAATTTTTAATTTTTTTCGAATGAATTTTACCATGACAACGGTTTTTGAGCCTGATCTTTTAGATATTTGAACTGCCAAGGTCAAATTGAACACGGGACCTCGAATTTATCGTCCGTCTCCTATAGGACTATGAACTTGATCTTCCCGACACTGAGATTAGGATCTCTGGAAAAAATATCCAGATGGCTCCACGAGGGAGCGAACCTGGTATCTTTGACACGAAAGACGAGCACCTAGCCCTACGCCATGGAGACTCCTAACCATTTAGAAATCATTTTACAAAGTAGAAAGACTAATCTGTGGGTAAACTACAGGGTGTTCAACTTAAAAGCAGCCTATGAATGGAGCTAATCTGGCATATATGTATGGAAATGAGAAGGTTCAGTTATGACGTAGTATAGGTCAAGGTTGTGTGATGGTGTGTAATTGTAGTGCGGGAAGGGGCGATGAACAAATGTGACGTAAGACGAGCTAGTCAGAACCGGTTTAAATAGTAAATAAACACAACGTGATAGATTATCTGGTAAATTTCGATTTGTGAATGGGGCTGCAATTATCTTGAACACCCTGTATTATCACTAGATGGCTTGCCTATAAAAAAAAAAGTCTGTCCATTAATTCGTGAGCACGTTTGAAATTGATTTTCTCGAAAACTACCTGTTGGATCTCAGTGATTTTTTGCATGCATCCTTAGAATATCCATGACGCTAAAATAAAGCTAACCAGTAGTCCATAGATGCTACGGATTTGCACATCGGCGAATTCCTTTGATCTTTTATGACAATTGCAAATACGGGGGCTCAAATTTTAGATTTTACAGTATCCCTAGAATTTGTCCATGTCAATTCTATTCATAGGTGTATCTCCATATTAACTTGATAGGTCAAGTAATTAAGTGTGTTGCCCTTTATGTGCAATCGTGAACTTGGATACAATATGCAACAGTTAGTCCTCCCCTTCGGTCACCATTAGACCCCAGGGTGTCTTAACTTCACCACAAATTGTATGATGGTAGACGCATTTGGATATGGAAATGTATACGTTGCTATTTCTCAGTCTGTAATCAAAATATGATTTGTATCTCCGAATCTGACGATTCCATGAGGTTGATAATTGTTACTGGTTGGACAAATTGTAATCCATCTCGGTGCCAGTACTAGTCTTCCTCTCGGAGCACATGTTCAACACACTTCTTCCAGAACTGCATGTCTATCATTGAGAAGGACTCACGTGTCAGAACTTCAACATCACACATTTTAAACGTTCTGTTCTGTTCGGCAACTTGCCCTTTTACTTTAGCCCAGACAAGCTCTATCGGATTGAGCATGATATGGAGGTAGTCGCAAAGACGTGTGGCCGTATTCCGCAATGATTTTGTCAATATGAAACACCTTTGTCTTATTTGTCATCCTCACCAGGTGCAACAACTCGGGTTTCAAATATGTATCATCGAAGCTGACATTTTCCTTAGCAAGCCAAGTCCTAATTTGATCTTTTGTATTTGATGCAGTTGGTACTTTGTCTTCCGCTGATACTGCGTTGTGATAGGATGCATTATCCATTACCAAGCATGATGGTCTGTTTAGAATTGGAAGTAGATCTTTCTCCATCCAGTGCCTGAAAATATGTCCATTCATTTCTGTGTGGTAGTCCCTACCGTCGGTACTTTTTGATTGGAAAATAAGTCCAGCGTCATGGACAAGACCTTCTTCACTGCTTCCTGCATGTGTTAGTATAATACGCTGGCCTTTGCTGCTTGGTATTTTTCTTTTCTGTTCACCGTCTACTGATTGCCATTCTTTAGCATTGGTGTGGTGAGCATTGACCCAGGATTCGTCCAAATATACAATATCATAGCCTTGCCTCCGCCGCTCACGGATCTGCCTCAGGTATTTACTTCGGACAGCAATTAAATGTGGCTTTTCACAAATAATATTCCTGCCGCCTATAGTTTTTCTGAAGGTGAAGCCGGCGGCTCTTACAATTTTTCATAGAGTACTTTTAGAAATGTCTATGCTGCAATCTGATTGCAGTTTTAATTTCAGTTTCCTGAGAGTAACAAGTTGATTTGTCGCAAACATTTTCAAGAGCTCCCGTCTTATGACATCTATGTCAAAGTCGTCAATTGTTCTTTTCCGTCCTTGCTTGACATTAGTGCACTTTGTGTCCTGTTTAATCCATCGGGAAAAGGATTCTCTATTCAGACCAAGCGCCAGTTGCGTTCGTTTCTCAGGGTTATGAATATCGCAATATAGATGACCTCTTAGATTCCCTACGGAAGTGTTGGTATAGTAAAACTGTAACCTTCTGCATTGTTATAAATGTGCACTTCAGACTCATTATGAATGTGATATCAATGTCAGTTTTGATAAGCCAACAAATATGATACAATAGCTTCATACAAATAGCGAGATACGCCTATAACTATAAAACGGTATCCCAATTATAACGTCATATGCTTTCCGCTTTCAAAGTCGACTGGGTTAGGTGCACGGGATTTCGTGAAATTGTTGTATACTCACGATATTTCAATGTTACCATAATGTATTTTAGAACAACGCGTCTGTGTACCGTAAATCTGTTACTATTGTGTACAATCCGGTGAGGTTGATTTTAATATAACCTGAAGAAGAAATATTTCAAACTACATCAAATTTTCTTGGAAAAAAAAATTTCTCTAGCGTCATGGATATTCTAAGGCTGCTTGCAAAAAATCACTGAGATCCAACAGGTAGTTTTCGAGAAAATCAATTTCAAACGTGCTCACGAATTAATGGACAGACTATAGAATACAGTTTGTGCGGACGAAGTTTTCAACATTGTACCAGACAGCTTGGTTATTGTTTAGACATGATTGCGTCTTATTCACCAATAACTTTAGTCAATACTTTTCTCTGCCGTCTTGTTAGCAATCATGGTAACAGATTTATCTAACAATGATCGACATGACCTCCATCTTAGTGGATCCAGCTTAAGAACTGAGATTGAATTCCACCATTCATCGTCTGTTTTGATTTCCGGATTGTAAAATAGTTACAGAAAATTCGCCGTCATCTCCGGTAAAGATGATTTCTCAAGTCTGGTGGTAGCTTCTATCTCGATTCATCTATATTATCTTGCTGCGTGTGTGTATTTCTGCTATTCAACGCAAATGTGCTTCATCATTCAATGCTTGGTTGAATCATTCTATTATACTGTGTAACAGCTAGTGTATTCACTTATTGCTCCCATGAGACTTAGTTATCACAATGCGTTTTCAATTTCATCTGTAACTGACACAATTCTTGCAGTACACATCATTTTTTGTTACGTTTTATGTTTGTTTTTCTGTTTGCTATCTTGTAAGCATTTATATACTACTTTTCAAAGTTCGTTTTTATTATGTACGCGTATGTCTATATTACAGATGCTGTTTCTTTGTTAAGTAACAACAACTAAGATATGCAAAGAAAAAGAGACAACACATTTTCATTCTTCTTTCTTTTTCCAAATTCTGTTTTGTATCACAGCGTCAGGATAAAAAGAGATATAGAGAACGGGTTTATGTGTGTACTTCATAAATAGTTTTTTTAACCACCCTGTGATTTCTGAGACCCACATTTTACGTGGACGGCCTTTTTCTTTGTATTCACTTTATCGAAGTAGCATTGCACTTTGAAACGCACTGTATGTTGGTACATTTCATCCATAGTGTCAAAAGTTGGACTGCAGATGAGTAACATATAGACAAATATAATGAGAACATCTATGAGAAGTAATGCAGGTATCACTTTGAAATTTTAAATGATAAAAATAACGGCACCTTACCAATTTGGGTAGCAATTTCAACTGCATCTCTCTCTAGTCTGTGACGCACCTGGAGCTTAGAACAGCAATAAATGCACACAATTCGTCTATATTGTTGGCTGTTCTGTGTTGTGCTCCAGCTACGATTCATTAATTTCAGTTTTTGTTCTACTGTTCTCCTCCAGGTCCTTTCACGTTTTCGTTTACCCTCTGGTATCCCTTTCAGTGCGCTTTGCAGATTTTGTGACAGAGTTAGTCTCCATGCGCATCAGATGCCCGTTCCATCTCCAACGTCCGTTTTGGATGCTGGTGCTCATAGCCTCTTGTTGTCACTGTGCAAGCAGTTCTTCATTAGAGATAATATTTGACCAGAGTACGCATAAGATCTTTTGCAGAAAAGTTGTATGGAAATAGGAGAGTTAGGACATGTCTTGTTCTGTCATTATCCAGCATTCTGGTCGTATAGTAAACTTGATAGCACACAGCTGCAATATATATATATATAATCGTGGTTCGGATGCTGTACATTTTTTAAAATCTTATGAGAACGGTGTTTATATTGCTGTATCCATTTTCTATTGCCAGTTTTATTTCATTAAATAATTTGTTTGCTTCCCATTTAGTGATACATTTTCTGTGTACTTCAATTTTTTCTTGATTAAATTCCCTTGTTATTTGTTATGTTGGTATACTGTAACCTACTACTGTTATAGACAATATCTGCTCATATTCTCATGTATATTCTGTACAGAATGCTGTTTAACTGTAGTTTTCTTAACTTTAACTCTAGACAAATCGTTATACGAGTACCGCATTCTCTGTTTTAGGAGCATATTTACAATATCTAGGATTTACATGTGTGACTCTTTAGCGTAATGCATAAGCGTTCAGGAGGCTTGTGGTTCAGTTCCCACATTCGACTTTTCACACATGAGGTAAAGAATTGACCAGGGGCGGCTCTGATCATTTTTGTTTGTGGGGCCAGACAAACATTTTCGGAAAAATCATGGTTTATGATTAGGTTATATTTTAATTTATAAAGTAATAAATACACGTTACACATTACTTTTGGTGGGACCCAACCCCATAGGCCCTTAATGACGAGCCGCCACTGGAATTGACCCCACCCCCACCTCCTGCACACTATTGATCTAAAAATGTGAAGCGATATTTTATTCCCCAAGAAGTGAAATATGTTGTAAAATTTACATCGTTCTACAACAACATAACATCTTTACAGCGCATTTTAAAAATAGTTTTTACATTTAAAAAACATGTCAGTTTATGATCCTGTTATTTTAGTGCGCAAATATAAACAAGAAACGGAGACATAAACAAGAAACGGAGACATAAGCCCGGATACTTTTATTTGAATCTCTTTAGTGAAGCAAACATTCTCAATACATATTGATCAACTGTCTAGTATTGTTTGTCATAACATTCTTCCTGGTGTCCAATCCAATTGATGGCTGCAATTTCTGTAGCCAAACTACAAACTTAAATAATACAACAGGGAACAATCTCGGTCAGTAATAAAAACTTGCTGGAGAGAAGCCTACTAGTTCATTCGACCAGTTCTCTCTCTCTCTCTCTCTCTCTTTCTCGCTCGCTCTCTCTCTATCTATAACTCTCTTTCTCTCTCTCACTCTCTTTCTCGCTCTCTCTCTCTCTTTCTCTGTCTCTGCATCTGTCTATCTCTATATCTCTCTCTCTGTCTCTGTATATCTCTATAGATCTCTCTCTCTGTCTCTGTCTCTGCATCTGTCTATCTCTATCTCTCTCTGTCTCTGTATATCTCTATAGATCTCTCTCTGTGTCTGTCTCTCTCTATCTCTCTCTCTCTCTCTTTCTATCTATCTCTCTGTCTTTATCTCCCTAGAGACAGATCTAGCAGTAAAAACTCCACCTACATAAAATTTTCCCTAATTCTGCCTGACAGCATTTATCGATGAAGAAAGTTGTAGGAAACTTGTTCTTGTTGCTGTTGTCATTTAGCAAGGTTAGGTTCCGTCTCGGGGATATTACAGAGGACGTAAAAATAGTCAATAATTAGTATCGAACTCATGAATAAGAAAGACAAGTCTAAGAGCTTAGAACTAACTTCATTGATTTTATTTAACTAATATAGTTTGATCACTCTACGTAGAAATGACACATCACCTGCAGAGAGTACTGGACAAAGTACAAAGTAGAGATCTTTGGAGAAAATGAGCTCGTCAACAAAACTGCACGGTTCGTATTTGAACCTACAACTTTTAGAACTCAAGACAAAGATTTAACCACTTAACCATTTAACCACTTAACCATTTAACCACTTAACCATTTAACCATTTAACCATTTAACCACCAAGATCCCCAACAAGACAAAGATTTAACCACTTAACCATTTAACCCCAAGATCCCCAACAAGACAAAGATTTAACCACTTAACCATTTAACCACTTAACCATTTAACCATTTAACCACTTAACCACTTAACCATTTAACCACTTAACCATTTAACCATTTAACCCCAAGATCCCCAACAAGACAAAGATTTAACCACTTAACCATTTAACCATTTAACCCCAAGATCCCCAACAAGACAAAGATTTAACCACTTAACCATTTAACCACCAAGATCCCCAACAAGACAAAGATTTAACCACTTAACCATTTAACCACCAAGATCCCCAACAAGACAAAGATTTAACCACTTAACCATTTAACCATTTAACCATTTAACCATTTAACCCCAAGATCCCCAACAAGACAAAGATTTAACCACTTAACCATTTAACCCCAAGATCCCCAACAAGACAAAGATTTAACCACTTAACCATTTAACCCCAAGATCCCCAACAAGACAAAGATTTAACCACTTAACCATTTAACCCCAAGATCCCCAACAAGACAAAGATTTAACCACTTAACCATTTAACCCCAAGATCCCCAACAAGACAAAGATTTAACCACTTAACCATTTAACCCCAAGATCCCCAACAAGACAAAGATTTAACCACTTAACCATTTAACCCCAAGATCCCCAACAAGACAAAGATTTAACCACTTAACCATTTAACCCCAAGATCCCCAACAAGACAAAGATTTAACCACTTAACCATTTAACCCCAAGATCCCCAACAAGACAAAGATTTAACCACTTAACCACTTAACCATTTAACCCCAAGATCCAACAAGACAAAGATTTAACCACTTAACCATTAACCATTTTAACTCCCAAGATCCCCAACAAGACAAAGGATTTAACCACTTAACCACTAACCCTTTAACCCCAAGATCCCAACAAGACAAAGATTTAACCACTTAACCATTTAACCCCCAAGATCCCAAAATGATGAATACAAAGATCAGCATAATGTCCAAATAAAATATATATATCCTTCGCATGAATCATTTGAACATTTACATATTATATATATATATATTTTCCGATCCAGAAGCACTTGAGCTTTTAGCTCTTCGGCTCGGTGCCATGGACATCGTAACCCTTCGGTTCGGTGCCACGAACACCGTAAATCTGGGCAATCTGTGGCTTTTTCTGCCATCCCGCGGAATTGAACCCGCACACACAGAGGATAGTCACCCGTAGTCCAACGCGCTACGAACACGCTGGCCAGACGGGCGTATATATATATATGCTATCAGGTTTTGTGAGTGCTGGCACTGACAATCATAAATCTCCACAACTCTCTGCCTCCGGCACCCGTTACTGACAATTAACTCAGTTGTTGATGTTCTTTCCTGTCATGCTGCTCACTATTTTCTCTCAGTATCGTTCTCCTTCATTTCAGCAATGTTGCCTGATGTTACAATTTGTTCTACCTACTTTTTACTTGTTGCATGTCACGTAAACCAATGTCTACTTTATTTAAATATTTCTCAGAGATTTGTTTTTCACACATGTTCTCTTTCATACCATCTTCCTCTTCTTCAATGATCCAGCGGTACTTGGGCTCTTGCATTTCAACCCAATGCTGTGTAGTGGTATCTGCATGTGGTTGTAAGTTCTTTTATTTTGTTCCGTATAATGTTCCATTTATCTTTTAACCTTTCGTAGGATACTTAACATTCTTCTGTAAAACTATATCTCTGTATCCTCTTTATTTTTAATACTAGTTTGTTCATTGTCCAAGATTCACTTCTATTTGTTAATAATTTTAGGAATTGAAAGGAATTAAGAATGAGCGGCATTGCACTGTGTCTATGTGCTACGTACCATACACAACAGATACCGAAGCATGTGCTGCAAGACTGTCCTCTCCTGGGTAAACTGAGAAACAACACGTGGCCACAGCTAGCCGACTTAAAACCTAAGTTTTAGGGAAACCTGACATACCTGAAGCTGACGGCTCAGTTTGTGGTCCACAGTAAACTAAGCACATGACCAGAGATCGTGAAGAAGAAGAACATGTAGATTAAAACTCCGGATATCATATACATTTCTTTCTGAACAAGTAGACTAAGATTGGATCTTAAATGAATCTAGTTTTTTTTAAAGCTGAAATTTTACCAGAATAAGAGCCGATCTGCTGATTCCCAAAGTGCCCCTTGAGGAATAATTTGATATGGATATTAAGGGATCATTGTGAGATTACTCTACAACTTCTTTGTACGAGGAGGCAACATTGATGCTGATGTTATCAATAGACTGGCATTATTTTAAATCAAGTCTAACATGAATAGGGAACTAATCCAAGCTATGCCGAATATGACATGTTTATAGCCAGCACTCCACACAAAACATCTGCATATATACCGCCTATGATTCTATACAACGCTCAGTGGAGTTCTGAATCACACATCGTACGTAAGGGACTAAGTGTACGATCTAGGGGTAGAATAAAGATGCCTTTAATCAGTGAGCCACGGGAACAATCAACATACTTACCATTCGATGTTTACTAGTGGAGACCTTGCACCTGAAGGTTTGCCCAGACTGTTACAACTTCGGCTCAGCAATCAATGACCCTTATATATCTGCTGTAAGAGATGTAACATGTGTAGGTTTAACAGGAGTGATACAACTTCGACTCAGCAGTCAATGACTATTTAATATCTGCTGAAAGAGACTTGGCATTTCTATGTTTACCCAGAGCCTTGTAACGTCGGTTTAGCAAACAATGACCATTGACTCTTGAATCAAGAAGAATCATGCACATTCTCTGGAAGAATATAATATCAAATGCATAGCAAATAAAACGAACAAACTGTGTATCATTGGAAAACATCATTAAAAAACGACGATTGGGATGGATAGTGCATTTATATCGTATGCTAGTAGAGGCATTGGATAGACCAACTATCTAATGGACCACGGATGGAAATTGAAGGCATGAATGTCCAAATGAAACTTGGAGAAAAACTGTGGAAAGAGAGTTGAAAGATTATGACCTGACTTGAGTAACAGTTAGAGGAAACAAAGTTGAAAGATTATGACCTGACTTGAGTAACAGTTAGAGGAAACAAAGTTGAAAGATTATGACCTGACTTGAGTAACAGTTAGAGGGAACAAAGTTGAAAGATTATAACCTGACTTGAGTAACAGTTAGAGGAAACAAAGTTGAAAGATTATGACTTGAGTAACAGTTAGAGGAAACAAAGTTGAAAGATTATGACTTGAGTAACAGTTAGAGGGAACAAAGTTGAAAGATTATAACCTGACTTGAGTAACAGTTAGAGGAAACAAAGTTGAAAGATTATGACTTGAGTAACAGTTAGAGGGAACAAAGTTGAAAGATTATAACCTGACTTGAGTAATAGTTAGAGGAAACAAAGTTGAAAGATTATGACTTGAGTAACAGTTAGAGGGAACAAAGTTGAAAGATTATGACTTGACTTGAGTAATAGTTAGAGGAAACAAAGTTGAAAGATTATAACTTGACTTGAGTAATAGTTAGAGGAAACAAAGTTGAAAGATTATAACTTGCTTGAGTAAAGTTAGAGGAAACAAAGTTGAAAGATTATGACTTGAGTAACAGTTAGAGGGAACAAAGTTGAAAGATTATAACCTGACTTGAGTAACAGTTAGAGGAAACAAAGTTGAAAGATTATGACTTGAGTAACAGTTAGAGGGAACAAAGTTGAAAGATTATAACCTGACTTGAGTAACAGTTAGAGGAAACAAAGTTGAAAGATTATGACTTGAGTAACAGTTAGAGGAAACAAAGTTGAAAGATTATGACTTGAGTAACAGTTAGAGGGAACAAAGTTGAAAGATTATGACTTGAGTAACAGTTAGAGGAACAAAGTTGAAGATTATGACTTGACTTGAGTAACAGTTAGAGGAAACAAAGTTGAAAGACTATAACCTGACTTGAGTAATAGTTAGAGGAAACAAAGTTGAAAGATTATGACCTGACTTGAGTAACAGTTAGAGGAAACAAAGTTGAAAGATTATGACCTGACTTGAGTAACAGTTAGAGGAAACAAAGTTGAAAGATTATGACTTGAGTAACAGTTAGAGGGAACAAAGTTGAAAGATTATGACTTGACTTGAGTAACAGTTAGAGGAAACAAAGTTGAAAGATTATGACTTGACTTGAGTAACAGTTAGGGGAAACAAAGTTGAAAGATTATGACTTGACTTGAGTAACAGTTAGGGGAAACAAAGTTGAAAGATTATGACTTGACTTGAGTAACAGTTAGAGGAAACAAAGTTGAAAGATTATAACCTGACTTGAGTAACAGTTAGAGGAAACAAAGTTGAAAGATTATGACTTGAGTAACAGTTAGAGGAAACAAAGTTGAAAGATTATGATTTGAGTAACAGTTAGAGGAAACAAAGTTGAAAGATTATGACTTGACTTGAGTAACAGTTAGGGGAAACAAAGTTGAAAGATTATGACCTGACTTGAGTAACAGTTAGAGGAAACAAAGTTGAAAGATTATGACCTGACTTGAGTAACAGTTAGGGGAAACAAAGTTGAAAGATTATGACCTGACTTGAGTAACAGTTAGAGGAAACAAAGTTGAAAGATTATGACTTGACTTGAGTAACAGTTAGAGGAAACAAAGTTGAAAGATTATGACTTGACTTGAGTAACAGTTAGAGGAAACAAAGTTGAAAGATTATGACTTGACTTGAGTAACAGTTAGAGGAAACAAAGTTGAAAGATTATGACTTTACTTGAGTAACAGTTAGAGGAAACAAAGTTGAAAGATTATGACCGGACTTGAGTAACAGTTAGGGGAAACAAAGTTGAAAGATTATGACTTGACTTGAGTAACAGTTAGAGGAAACAAAGTTGAAAGATTATGACTTGAGTAACAGTTAGAGGAAACAAAGTTGAAAGATTATGACCGGACTTGAGTAATAATTTGTGGAAAGAAGGCAGAACAACAATTTAATCTCTTGTGAAAGTCGTATATGCCAAACGGGACATAAAGAATACTTAGAGATATATCGGTCACGACTAACAGGACCGTCTGTCTGTCGCTGTGGATTAGAAAAATTTGAATAGCGCGATATGGTAATGTGATGCGTTGTCTTATGATACTTAAGGGAAGAGTGTGTCTGTTACTAAATTTATCAAAGCTAATTTGAAATCAGTTTCATTTCCATTGCTGTGTTTACATATTGTGGTTCCTGTACTATTTTCAGGATGGATTTTGTTACCTTGAATCTGCGGATTTTTGTGAATTTAGGTGCTACGAAAGTAACGGACCCAGAAAATTTGAAAAATGAAATCAAATGATCATTGTATATCAAGTAAATACTGAACATAATCTACCGACCGAACGATTTTTTGGAAGCAGACGAGCCCAATTTGATGGAAAATGCAGGACTTCAACACTGTTCGTTGTTGGGAATCCACTACCACTGATTTACAAAACTGCAATTTTCTATATTTTTGTTTTCCCCTGTTCACTCGCAATGAATTCATGCGTTGTCATGGCGTCTAATATGGCACAAGTGATTTATTGTTGCATTAAGGCTTGCTTACCTTACCATTAGTGCCCATCAGGGGTCTCTGTGGCTAAGTGGTTAAGACTTTGCCTTGTGAGTCGAAGGTCTTGTGGTTCGAGTCCGACCGCGCCATTCTGTTCACGAGGGCAGTTTTTTCCAGAGACCCCTAGGATTGTTGCTGGAGCTACGGAGTTCGTGCTTTGTGTAATACTTTCGGCAGGTGGCGTGCCAGTTCTGCGGAGAGGAACATGAGCTATATGGGGTAAAACCCGGTGCAATGAAGTCAATCCTTCGGCTTTTAAACCCTTTTTCAGTGCCCCACACCATTCAGGCGAGTCGTACTTCGATTTTAGAGGCACTTGTAATTTACATCCCCAATTAAAGGATTATGGTGCGATGTAAGGTTAGAAATTTAGTAACGTTCAGCTACACTTCGCACTAGTGCAGACAAACTTTCAGTATAAAAATGATCTATAGAACAATGGCTGGAAGAAAAGTTGGAACATAATGGTAACCTACAATTCCCTGGTGGCTTGCCAAGCACCAGCACATTTGTCGCCCTTAACACAATGTCAGAGTTCTCGTCATTGACTCCTGTTCCGATAAGTTGTCTGTAATTATTCTGTAGCTGGGCATGCAATTATTTAGCTCTTATCGCTACAAATTAGCTGATATTTATAAATGTGTATTTCAAAGTCACTAAATATACCATGTTGCAAGTGTAAAGTTGCAATAGTAAAGTTGCAATAGTAAAGTTACAAGAGTAAAGCACTCACCGATTGTGGACATTATTCTTGCATTCTGTTATCGGAACTGTATTAACTCTTTCCATACCGTGAATATTAGTAAGTTCTGGTCACAATTATTTTACGATACAAAACTTTTTTTCAGACAAATGTTTGTGTTTACATTTCTTGCAATACATCATCAATATATCGGCATTTTAGCTAAGATCAAAGTGAATTGTCCGCTTGATTCCGGCCATAAGGTGGGAGGCTTAGTAAAACGCCAAGATGCACAATCATATACACTTAAACTTCGATTGCTCGATTTCGAAAGATTGATGATGCTTGGAGTTTTAAACGTTTTTACATTCATTAGTCCTGGGTAAATCCGTTCTGGTACTTCCAGGTCGGCACTACAAAAAAATCAAAGTGTGGGGCTCACTTTTTCGCGGCCAAAGGGTGGGAGCCTTCATTAAACGACAAACGGCAAAATAAAATCACTTAAGGTGGGAGACCCACCCAGATCAAAGGTTGTCCTTTTTAAAAATTAACAGAAAAAAAAATTAACAAACATATTGTCATACAATTGGACCAAATGTTGTAAATGACATTGTTTTTAATGATAAACAACGTTTAGTGTATGCATTGTAATTATTCATTTGAAAATATATTTTTAAACTCCCCCCTCCCTATCATGCAGTGGATTTTAATACCATAAGACGTGCAAAGAATGCCAAACAAGCATATGGCGTAAATCTCACCCATAATTAAAAGCCTGAACCTCCAAAAAATGTCTAACCCAATTCTTTTTGTAGATATGGTTTTTTTCAATGTAACCTTTCCAAATAAAATAAAAAATTCAAATTAAAACAGCAATATCTCTGCTAATAACAGTTTAGACAACAAAGCGGAATATATATATATATGTATATATATATATATATATATATATATATATATATATATATAAAGTATATACATAAAGTTTCCGTAAACTTTTCAGACCTTAGGTATGAAGTCACTTCAAATTTCTAAGTTCAAGTGTGCAGGAGGTAGGAGGACCATTTCCTTTCTCTAAGTGGGAAACTACGTGTGTGAAATTGAACCTACAACGCTCGCATATCCGATTCGATAATCAGATTTGAAATTCTAAGTATTACGCTGATTTGTCCAACTACAATTTATAGTTACGATAACAACTTGGAAAGTTTGTTACAAATCGAATAAAAGTGATTGATGTGTGTTACTACTCTAGTGGCTGGTGGCTGGATTGATATTCGTTTCTACACCACTACAGTGGTCAGTGGTATGATTTGAGTTAATCTACTTGGCTAACTAAGCTAATTATCTATCGTCATGGACTAGATGTAGGAAAAGTATCAGTAGACTGAAAATGAAACATTTTTTTCTTATTTAAGGAATTAACGCCTCCTTAAGCAGAGGCACGCCTCTTCAACTTAGAACGAGACTTTTATATAATGAAGTACATATGGGCGTCTGTGGCTTAGAGGTAGTTAGCTCGATCACAACCCAAGAGTCTCTAGCTCAAAAACCGTGACGGACAATTTGGAAGCGAGTTTATTCTCATGGATTTTTACGAGCGATAAAAAATAGACCTCACAGTTCACAAATCAATCAATGACAAACTCCTGAACGTATAAGGCGTTCCTAGAATTAAAATCAACGACTCTCTTACTCTGGTTAATGACAACGTCATATAAAGGATATTTGACGATTTTCAATGAAGTAAACACTAACAAACAAATAAAAGTAAGAACAAACTCATTGCGGAGAATGCAGTGTGTTTCTTAGTTTGTGTAAACTGTGCAGTTCTCTTGAGCAAATGTTGAGAGTTAGAACAATGCTCTAGCAGAGATGTAGAGCTTTGAGACAGATACTACTTATATGTTCTAGTTTGGTTTCAGATGTCATGGACAATTTAGTTCGTACTCTGATATAAATAATTTTAAAACAATTATCATCAAATTATTCTAATTATCAAACGTAATCAAATTAGTTGTATAAATTGTGTGTGTTCATGCAGTGTTTGGGAAGATAATGTAGAGTTGTTAAATAATATATTTTTTAGAATCATTGTCAGCCAGCCTTTGATGTGACATTCGTATACCACAGTATGTACTATACAGTTAGAATCATGCAGCGTTTACTGTGGAGTTTGTATCATACAGCGTTTACTGTGAAGATTGTATCATACAACATGTATTGTGAAGTTTGTATCATACAGCGACCATTGTGGAGTTTGTATTTTATAACAGTTTCTAACTATTTAGGTAGATTTCGAAATAAACAAAAGGTTGGCAAAAGTCTTGTATATTTTAACCGGGGTTTAAGGTACGAGGATGCAAAACATATGTTCTGCTTTGTGCTTGTTTTTCTTGCTGAAGAAAGTTTAATTTGTTGATGAAATACGGTTTCTACTTGCGCTTTTCTTTATGATATGGTAATTTGCTGCTAATATATTTGATATAACCACATGTACATTTAAGTTATGTTTACAATTTCCTTGTCTATTATTTGTTTTTAGAAGTGAATTTACTATACACATCACTTTACCGAAATTAACTTTAAGAGTACCACACGCCACCTAATAAACCATCCGGACAATACCAATTTCCCAGCAAGTTAACTCATATGTCAAAATATTCTATTTATAATCAAAATACTTCACTTATTCCATTTGATGCTGTTTGTGTATAATTTTTTGCAGAATAAAGCAGTTAAATTAATTAACATGATTTTTAACTCCGCAATTCTGAAATATAAAATAGTAATGTGATACTCCATTGAAAATTATATCATAATAACAATCATCTAAAAACGAGATTGTAGTGTCCGTTTTCTAAGAGTTAATGGGTCATACATCTATTATTGCATGTCTATGATTATTTCGTTATTAGATCAAAAAGTTTATATTTTATTATTAGTTTACTTGATGACATCCGTAATATTTCTTCCGTGTGGTGAACAGATACAATAAAATCTAGTACAATGTTCAGCAAAAAAATGTCTAAAGCGGACTATTCTGTTGGAAGTATTTTCACATTGTGTTGTGGTTTTTTCGTTCGTAATGGAGGACCACGTCGAAATTCGGAAGAAATAATTAAGAACAGCCCGGATGAGAAATCTGCTATTAACGGAACAAACAACACAAGGATCCCGGATAATAAGATAGTCGATACGGAAGTTGTTGGTGATGAAAGTGTAAAAGAGAAGAAGCACCGGAAGAAAATAAACGCAGACGACGTTGACAATGGTAAGTTATGTTAGGTTGTTTTCGTTTGAAGTGTTGTATCATTAAAGCAACACATCCTGCATGTTATCTTTCTATGCAGACATATATTGTCATACTAGCGCTGTTTTATGGCTAATTTGGTTTTTTGTTCGGTCCAGCAGTTTCCAGACGTCTCGTTTAATCTGCATGCTTTTGTTTCCTGATGTATCGAATATATTATTGTATATGATATTATCTTGTCTGTATTTATGACAGCGATACTAAATGTGATCTGCATTAGAATACGCATGTCTGTATTTTCTCTTTTTGGGGAGGGCGAGACTGCGTTCTTTTTCACACAATAATACTTGCTGTACATTTGTTTAGTCATTTTTAAATTTTTATAATAATTATATGTCATATGTGATTGTCATCTGCTTAACATCATATATATATCTCTCTATGTGAATAACTTGTATCATAGATGTAACTTTTATATGATAATTTTATTTGTCCACTTTTGTTTATTCCTAATTATTAATAATTCCTTATTATTTTCAGATTAGAATTAAATACCAACAGCTTTTTTTCTCATTATTATTTTCATATTATAATTATAAGCATTCTTTTATTTGGTGACTATCTTCTTCATAGGTTGATGGCCTATGCTTCCAAGTGAGGCCAATAACATTATATATGTATATAATAATAATAACAATAATAACAAAAAAATAATAATATATATATATACATCTTCTTTAAGTAATAATGTTAGGTGAACCCTTGCTTAGTACCATATAACACGATCTGTCTCCCATCTTAATGCTATTTGTATGCTAGACATAGACGATGACAGCACAAATACACAAGAAAATGTCATAATACAATCATGTCTTCATTGGACGCAATATCAGCAGCATAATTCATTGAGAGACAACAGGCCACATGTCACCGTCACATAACACGACTGCTGTCAAATAGTAGACCAGAAATAGGTAATGGTACACAGAGTTAACGAAAAATGGGAGGGACGGTCAACCAAGAACTGGACTTGTGGAATAAGTGGTCTATAGCCGAACGATTGAATTCATTGCCACGGGGCTTACCCCACATAACGTGATACCTATCCACAGAAGTCACACGCAACCTGCCGATAGTATTTTTCATAGAGTACAAACTCCGTAGCTCTGGCAACAATTCTAGGGAAATAGCAGAGTCCGTAAACAGCTGTATATACGAAGCGTAACCACTCCCGCATCCTACACTTCACCTCGGCACTGCAAGCTTACAAGAGACACAAGACGATATGAAATATGTTCGATTCTATTCTGTTTCATATGATAATTCGACGTTAACTTTTGTTTGTTTACTGTATTTTTCATATCATAATACTATGTGAACTGTTTTCTTATTTTGATATCATTTTCACACCACAATTCTATGTCAACAACATCACAAAACATAATCAATATATTAATAGATAAACGCCGAGTGGTTACCAGGGCCCACATTTAGGTGTGAAGAATAGAACCACTGTTACCTGCCACGCATGTCATAAGAGGCGACTGGGGGTTTGTAAAAGTCTATGCGTTTAGTGGTCAACCAAACCAATGTGCAACGTATACACGTTCTTGGCAAAGATCAAACATATCCAAAGAATGATTAAAATTGGTTGTAAAGAACGAACGCAAAGAAGAAGAATATATTTTTAAAAAGTGAATTACTCAGACCTTTGGCTTTAGTCAACACTAAAAGATTGGACAGAGAAGGTGGCGTTAAATTCTCTGAAAGTAGAGCTATGTTACTGAAAGAAAGGTTAACATGAGAACAACAAAAATGCATTACTAGTCATTTAGGATACAAGACCAAACGGCGTTGATGAAGAAGAAATGAACAGTGCAGACAAGAACCCGGAAGAGCACAGTCTGGTTACTTAAATAAATATTCTAATTGAAAAATATTTTAGAAAATAATTTTAACTTTGTTTACTTTTGTCTACTCTTAAGTCGGTATGTCTTTAATTACGAGTGAAAGATTTTAAACGATACGTTTGTTGAGAAGATTGAATGTGAAACAGTCATGCAATTCATAAAAGAACAACAGATTAAATGGTTTGGACACCTGACAAGAATGCCCTGGTATCGCCTACCACAGAGAGCCACACAGAAAAAGTATAATGAGTACAAAGCAAAAGGAAGAATACGCAAAAGATCGACGGCATCAAGAACAGCCTTACGAAAATGAATATCAACTTACAAAGTAAAGTTCCTTAAAACAAGCACACACACGATCACTACCCCCAACACTTCTATAAAGAAGTAAATGGTGTCAGAGAAGAAGAGAACGTTTGTTGAGCTCATTTTCTTTAATCCTACCTCAGTAAAACTCTCAGTTATTCTTCTATCATTGACTCAGTAAAACTGTCAGATATACTTCTATCATTGACTCAGTAAACCTGTCAGATATATACTTCTATCATTGACTCAGTAAAACTGTCAGATATTCTTCTATCATTGGCTCAGTAAACCTGTCAGATATATACTTCTATACTTGACTCAGTAAAACTGTCAGTTATTCTTCTATCATTGACTCAGTAAACCTGTCAGATATATACTTCTATACTTGACTCAGTAAAACTGTCAGTTATTCTTCTATCATTGACTCAGTAAACCTGTCAGATATATACTTCTATCATTGACTCAGTAAAACTGTCAGATATTCTTCTATCATTGGCTCAGTAAACCTGTCAGATATATACTTCTATACTTGACTCAGTAAAACTGTCAGATATATACTTCTATCATTGACTCAGTAAACCTGTCAGATATATCTTCTATCTTGACTCAGTAAAACTGTCAGTTATTCTTCTATCATTGACTCAGTAAACCTGTCAGTTATTCTTCTATCATTGACTCAGTAAAACTGTCAGTTATTCTTCTATCATTGACTCAGTAAACCTGTCAGTTATATCTTCTATCATTGACTCAGTAAACCTGTCAGATATATTCTTCTATCTTGGCTCAGTAAAACTGTCAGATATATACTTCTATCATTGACTCAGTAAACCTGTCAGATATATACTTCTATCATTGACTCAGTAAAACTGTCAGATATTCTTCTATCATTGGCTCAGTAAACCTGTCAGATATATCTTCTATACTTGACTCAGTAAAACTGTCAGATATATCTTCTATCAT
Organism: Arion vulgaris; assembly: GCA_020796225.1. Lineage (NCBI taxonomy): Eukaryota > Metazoa > Mollusca > Gastropoda > Stylommatophora > Arionidae > Arion > Arion vulgaris. The sequence continues at coordinate 35,336,412 of CM036759.1, forward strand.
TGACTCAGTAAAACTGTCAGTTATTCTTCTATCATTGACTCAGTAAAACTATCAGTTATTCTTCTATCATTGACTCAGTAAACCTGTCAGATATATACTTCTATACTTGACTCAGTAAAACTGTCAGTTATTCTTCTATCATTGACTCAGTAAACCTGTCAGATATATACTTCTATACTTGACTCAGTAAAACTGTCAATTATCTTTATATCATTGACTATAAACTGCCCGCTTACATATTTCCTCTTATCATAAATGATATAACTCATGAAAGATAGCCGAAAGTAATGGGAATAACTGGTGAATAATTATTAACAAGCAATAGTTCTTGTGGTGTGTAGTGTGTTGTGTGTGTGTGTGTGTGTGTCGATCTAAGCATTTTCTACAGCTACTAAAACTACATGTTTTTTTACTCATAAAAGGACCCAATTATTTCATTTTATGAATGTCAGTCTAGCTTTTGAAATGGTTGAAAGTTCCCATATCTATTTTTGCTTCACTAATTGAAAAACTGTTGCTTTCGTTTTTTGGTCGGTGAAATCCATTGACGATCTTGATGTTCTGGTAATATTTTTTCTTTTAAAAAGTTCCACATACAGAAATAGAAGACAGTAAAGACTATTTATTCACATTTATTAGATCTGATACGTAACTATTATTTGTTGTTATTAAGTATTAGAGACAGAACTTCTTCTTCTTCTTCTTTTGTCATCACATTGCTACCGGGTTGCTTCCCAGTGTTTTTGTCTTGCGTTGTTCTGGTGGATTGGCTGTTATTTTTGCTCTTTGACAGGATTCTGCAATGCCAGCTAACCATCTTATTCGTGGTCTTCCTCTCGCCTTCTTTCCTGATGCTCTGTTGTAGAAGACTCTATATACTGTGGAGTTTGGATGCATTCTTATTAAGGGCCAAACTTCATTCATCATCATTATTATCATCAAATAGCTTATCCTGAGCAGAACTGCCTCTCCCCTTCCCCCCCCAACAGTCCTTCGGAATTTCTCTCTTTCATAGGCTAGGTTCCGCCTCTGCATCATGATCAAATCATTAGTTACTACATCCTGAATACATCTTCTCCTTGGTCTTCCGCTTTTCCTCTTTGCCAGGATGTCTCCTACCATAATCGTCTTCTCCAGTCCTTCGTATCTCTTTATGTGTCCAAAATACTTTAATTTTATCATTCTTATTTGTGGCATCAACCATTTTACTTTGATGTTGAGTTCCTTCTGGATATATCTATTTATTCTCGTCTCTATCCGTGATATACGGAGCACTCCCCTGTAGCACTTATATTCAACAAAACAAATATGTTTTTCCACTGCTTTGTTAAATGTCCATGATTCACACCCTTATGTTGCCAACAGACTAAACAGGGACAGATAATCAATTTTCGACTACACTTACGTACTCCGTATTTGTTATCTGGTTCTTATTTTGCTTTATCTCCATCACTCAGTTTCGCTTGAAAAGTTACCCACCTCTCTCTATCATATCCTCTACTTCACTTCCATTTTCCGCCTGACTGCTTGCACTGACGTCAGTCTTTTAACTATTTGTTCTGAAAGTTGGACACTCATTCACGCATCCCCAACCTTGCTCTTAAGTCCGTCTGTTAACTTCTGGTTCTGAAAGTCGGGTCCTCATTTACGCTTCACCAACTTCACCATCCTCACTTAGACTTGTAATTACAAATTCCGGACTCATTCTTTCTGTCTCTTATTAACTTCTTTTTCAATTTCTGAGATTTATCCAGTATACAAGGACACTTAGATCTAAAAGAGAACTCACAGATTGAATTTTATCCAGTATACAAGGACACTTAGATCTAAAAGAGAACTCACAGATTGAATTTTATCAGTATACAAGACACTTAGATCTAAAAGAGAACTCACAGATTGAATTTTATCCAGTATACAAGGACACTTAGATCTAAAAGAGAACTCACAGATTGAATTTTGCAAGCATGTTTCTTATGAGCTTTCCCATATCATTTTTATATTGTTTTACTAAAAACACAACTGTCTCAACTAAGAGTATAAAATAACTGTTAAAATGAGAAGATAAAATATATGTTAAGATGTGAAGCTATATGTTAAGATGTGAAGCTATATGTTAAGATGTGAAGCTATATGTTAAGATGTGAAGCTATATGTTAAGATGTGAAGCTATATGTTAAGATGTGAAGCTATATGTTAAGATGTGAAGCTATATGTTAAGATGTGAAGCTATATGTTAAGATGTGAAGCTATATGTTAAGATGTGAAGCTATATGTTAAGATGTGAAGCTATATGTTAAGATGTGAAGCTATATGTTAAGATGTTAAGCTATATGTTAAGTATATGTTAAGATGGGAAGATAGAGAGCACACTTCAATGTAAAAAAAATGAAAATTAGCCCTCCTGTCTCACTTCGAAATAATAATCAATAAACTAAAGTGCATACCAGTATATTTCGTTTTAGAAGTGGGAACCCACTCTCCCAATCCTCCCCAAAGAATACAAAAAGTGGTATAAGAAGACAAAGAAAATAGGTCGAAACAAGTCTTACCGAAATTCAGTCATTTGAAAATAAATTAATTTTGACTCGCTTCCAAAACTTTGTTTTCTTTTGTTTGCCAGAAAATAGCTCATTAAAAGAAATTAGTATGCATACATGTTCAATAAATGGGTACTCAGACTTCTTATAAGCACTTCCAGTATTCAGTTATTCTTATTTGTTTCTTCTTATATTATAAATATTCATTTCTCGTATAAATTTGGTAGTCTGCTTCTTTCTTGTTCGTGTATCATCTTCTTCATTCTCTCTCATATTATTTCATAGCTTTCTCTTATAAATTAAGTGATCGTTTTCATCCCTTTCTCGTTTATTTTTTATTTCATTCTCATACTTCACATATTTTCTTATTTCATTCTCATAATACTTCACATATTTTCTTATTTCATTCTCATAATACTTCACATATTTTCTTATTTCTTTCTCATAATACTTCACATATTTTCTTATTTCATTCTCATAATACTTCACATATTTTCTTATTTCATTCTCATACTTGACATATTTTCTTATTTCTTTCTCATAATACTTCACATATTTTCTTATTTCATTCTCATAATACTTCACATATTTTCTTATTTCATTCTCATACTTCACATATCTTCTTATTTCATTTTCATAATACTTCACATATTTTCTTATTTCATTCTCATAATACTTCCCATATTTTCTTATTTCATTCTTATAATACTTCACATATTTTCTTATTTCATTCTCATAATACTTCACATATTTTCTTATTTCATTCTCATAATACTTCCCATATTTTCTTATTTCATTCTTATAATACTTCACATATTTTCTTATTTCATTCTCATAATACTTCCCATATTTTCTTATTTCATTCTTATAATACTTCACATATTTTCTTATTTCATTCTCATAATACTTTACATATTTTCTTATTTCATTCTCATAATACTTCCCATATTTTCTTATTTCATTCTTATAATACTTCACATATTTTCTTATTTCATTCTCATAATACTTCACATATTTTCTTATTTCATTCTCATAATACTTCCCATTTTTTCTTATTTCATTCTTATAATACTTCACATATTTTCTTATTTCATTCTCATAATACTTCTCATATTTTCTTATTTCATTCTTATAATACTTCACATATTTTCTTATTTCATTCTCATACTTCACATATTTTCTTATTTCATTCTCATAATACTTCTCATATTTTCTTATTTCGTTCTCATAATACTTCACATATTTTCTTACAAATTTGGTGTTCTGTTTTATTTATTTCTGTTTTATCTGACTGTGTCTATGATGTCTCGTGTATAGAAATATAGTCTACGTTTCGTTTAATCTGTATCCTTTGCTTGATAAAGCCCTTTTATTCGAAACGTCTCTGTATCTTGCTTTTTATCCTTTCACTGCTACATACTTTCTGAAGGCTGAGCTAAAATAGCTACTCTTTGTTTCTAGGTCACAAATGTGAATGTACGCATATAGAAGTGACAGTAGCAATGTATAACGTGTTAACACGTCTTTAGCCCACAGAGGAGAGATAATAACAGACGTGTTAATGTGTCTTTAGAAGTGAATGGGCAAAACGTATATATACGTCTTTAGCAGCTAAACGGTTCAAAACCCTGTAATTTGTAAAACTAGCTTACTTCGCTTGTATGTCTGTTCTGTTCCGTACTGAAACATCTGACTGAGATAATGTTAGATTTTTGTGTATTTATAATAATTGAGTGGGCATTCTTTACATATTCTGATGATGTTCGAGGTGGGTCGCATTTCACAAATCAAAAGTAAGTCGGTTTTGTTTCTTTTCTGACATCTACAGGTGCTGCCTATCAGTATGATGACGAGAGTTCTAGCGACAGTGAGGATGAGGTCTTGAAGCATTACCAGACTTCCCTAGTGAGAGCAAGCAGTGTCCGCAGTGCCAAGAGCTTTAAGAGCGGCAAAAGTAGAAAGAGTGGTAAAAGTGGACCAGCAGAGACTTCTCAAAAGACTCCTAGAAGTAAGAATTTTGTTGTACTTTTGTATCATGTTAAGTAACTGATGCAAGTCCATCAAGGGTGATGATGACCACACAAATTTTCATCCAAGGGAATGTAGTTGCGCTATGTTTGCCTGTGTGTGCGTAGATGACTAGTGAACCCGATACGGGCTTGAAATGTTCTTGTACAGTGTGGGCAAGGTATACTTGCACTTGTGGGAAGTTTTACTGCCTTTCTGTTTTGACGTGTTTGCTCCATCCGTGCTGTTCTACCTGCCTCGCAGGCCGAAGCACCGTGTCGAACAAGTGTGCACCAGGCTGATCTGTCTTGAGCAGCATTATCCCAGTTGTTGACATCTATGCCAAAAGATTTCATCGAGTTCTTGAGTGTGTCTTTTAATCGCTTTTTCTGGCCCCCTGTGAGCGTTTACCACTATGCAGCTCACCATAAAAGAGTCGTTTGGGTATTCTGCAATCTGGCATTCGAGCCACATGTCCTGCCCATATTGTCTGGGACTGCATCAAGATTGTGTAGATGCTGGGGAGAGCAGCTCTTTTTAGGATCTCTGTATCTGGGATCATATCCTGTCATTTGATGTTCATTATTTTTCTAAGGCAGACTGTGTTAAGTAACTAAGTTGAACATGAAGAGTCATAATTGTCAAATATTATTGTATATGGCAACACAAGAGGAACTCGCATAGATGAGAATCGTCGTGCTGTTGAGGTACAGAGAAAACGAGCTTCGCAAAAAAAGACAGAACATGCAACATCCACATGTCTAACCTTGATCATGTATGCCCAACATGTGGTATGAAATTATATTCTAGGATTGGACTCTCCAGTCACCTCCTCACACACCAGAGAGGCGTAGCAGCACACGTCTGAGGTTGTTGTCATCATTACTTGTGATGGATGGCTATTAATTGTACATGGCAGTTTGACTGTTTAAGTCAAAGAACCAATTTTCAATATTTAAGCATTAACCACCGTATTGAAAAATTACGTTGTGACAAAGTTAATATTTCTTAATACTTTAAATCCACAGGTGCTGTAATTTTCTAATTTTTAACGCAATTTTATGAGTGACATGTAATTTTATAGATAAATGCATGAACATTTTTCATAATCTAACGAAATTTGAAAGAATGAATAATGAAATGGTAAATATCAGAATAAAGTAATGTAAATCTTGATATATTTTAACAACGAAAGAAATTATGGCCGTAGTCATAATACATGGGGCCAAACGAGACAAACAAACGCGCGCATCCTGCGACACTTGATAGTTATAGTGTTTTTCAACTTGCTTTGTATATGCCAGAAGAAAGAAGAAAAACATCCATCACGGCTTTATAATCAATTGTCTGTCGAGACTAGCAGATACCATCATCATTACTAAATCTGCTGTCAATGTCCCCAAGTCTCACATCATCATCATCAAATAGCTTGTTCTGAGCATAACTTTGCCCCCCTAACAGTCCTCCGAAATTTCTCTCTCTCATAGTCCAGATATCCTGTCTCTGCAGCCATCATGTTCAAACCATCAGTTACATCCTGAATCCATCTTCTCCGTGGTCTTCCTCTTCTTCTCTTTGCCGGTATGCCTCCTTCCATGATGGTCTTCTCCAGCCCTTCATGTCTTTTTAAGTAGGTATGGGAGTCTCACATACTTACTTAAAGATGGTTTAGATATCTGCTGTCAATGTCCCCAAGTCTCACATACTTACTTAAAGATGGTTTAGATATCTGCTGTCAATGTCCCCAAGTCTCACATACTTACTTAAAGATGGTTTAGATATCTGTTGTCAATGTCCCCAAGTCTCACAAACCAATATATAGATGCGTTCAATTATTTCAATAGTCTGAACATTTCATACTCATCAAAGTAAGATAAATATATATTCCGTACCAGGCTCTGCATGTTAGAAAAAAATACGATGATGTCTGGAACTGATGATTAAAAGAATATTCTACCCTTTTATTTTTCTGTAGCGTGCGTGTGTCTCATTAGAGGATGACGTGGTCTAGTTCCTGTCAACACGTTCCGTCAGTGCTTCTTGATACGTATCAAAATTTGTCTTTGTTTTCTATAGAACTACTATACACGGTCTAATTTGTCTGAATAAGATTGTCAAACTGTTAACAACATGATTTACTAGATATTCCATTTTAGGAAACAGTTTCTTCTGCTCTCTGACAGTCCAGTTATTACAATCATTTCTCCCATCATGTTTTCTTATGCCTGACTTCATTTGTCACATTTACCTCGCAGACGTATTATTTGATCAAACTGTCAGTGATTTTTTAAAATAAATTGTTAATCTTGTTTAGTGTCCGGAACGGATGGAACGCACAGAGATATTTTCTATCCTCTGTCATAGATAAAATAGTGAGTTATCTTTTGCTGAGTCTGTCATAGATAAAATAGTGAGTTATCTTTTGCTGAATCTGTCATAGATAAAATAGTGAGTTATCTTTTGCTGAGTCTGTCATAGATAAAATAGTGAGTTATCTTTTGCTGAGTCTGTCATAGATAAAATAGTGAGTTATCTTTTGCTAAGTCTGTCATAGATAAAATAGTGAGTTATCTTTTGCTTAGTCTGTCATAGATAAAATAGTGAGTTTTGGTTTTTTTTGCTGAGTCTGTCATGGATAAAATAGTCAGTTATCTTTCGCTGAATCTGTCATGGATTTTTTCTTCTTCCAACGTCTTTAGACATCGACGTGTATACTTCTAATGTAGTTAGTGGTCAAATGGAGTCTATGTATATCTCCACATAGTTTGTTTTGGTTTGATATGGGGGCTGGCCATGTGTGTTTTCTCTGTTCATTGTATGTTGGACACTTGTAGAATGTGCCTCTGTCAGCTGTCTGATGCCACATATGCGTATGACAGTGGGGCATACCCTGTACTTGTTAAACAGATTATCTGCCTATTGTGCCCTGTTCGTAGTCGAAAAATGACAGCCTGTTCTCTATTGAGTTGATAGTATTCATCATCTTTTTCACGACCTGGGTGATCTCTCAACCATTTGTTCTTGTATGCAATTTTTATCCGTACTTTCGATTCCTCATATGTCATACTGGTGTCTGTCTGTGGTAACCTGCCGGACTGCTTTTGTCAATATTTCCGCAGTGTCGTTGATAGGTATTCCGCAGTGGTATGGTATCCACTATATTACCACTCTTGAAAAAATGTTGCAAAATTAGTGAAGTGATGCTACCAGTTTCTTCAAGTTGTTATTCTCTTGCTTTTTTAGAGCAGTAGTTACCGACCGGGCATCAGTCAAAAATATTATATTTTCTGTTAGATGTTTCTTAAATATTATGCCTTCTCTTGCATCTTTATGGCATCGGCCTCTTCTATATAGTATCTGGAGAATATTCTGTTAAAGTTCACTTTGTTAAGGTTAGAGTGTACTACAATTTTCCATGCAGAGATTCCATATTCCAATGTAGGGCGTACATATCCCATACGAAATGAATGAAAATCGTGACATATCCTAAAGGACGAAGCCATCAACCACAGAAAATGAGTCGTTCATTTTCTAGGCGACACTTATACGTTCAGTAGTTTGTCATTGCTTTCTGAAATATCCCATATAAAGCTTCTTTAAAACACTTTCATTTGCAACACCTCTACTCTGGTTGTGCCAGTTAGTTTTTTCATGATTGCCATCCGCAATTTTGCCAGGGTCAGGTTTTTCTTCAGTTCGCCTCCACGTTATGCATTGGTTGAAGGGGACTCCAAGGTATGTGGAGGTTTCGCTGAGAATAATACATGGTTGTTTAGCAGGAGTTTTTTTTTTACCCTAGGGCCTAGTAGATAGGGAGAAAATTGTGGTTGTTGTTTTCTTCTAATTGGCTTTAATCATTCATGTGTTGGACCATTAGTCTAGGGATGTGAGGGCCTGTTTACTTCTAATTGAGTTTAATCATTCATGTGTTGGACCATTAGTCTAGGGATGTGAGGGCCTGTTTACTTCTAATTGAGTTTAATCATTCATGTGTTGGACCATTAGTCTAGGGATGTGAGGGCCTGTTTACTTCTAATTGAGTTTAATCATTCATGTGTTGGACCATTAGTCTAGGGATGTGAGGGCCTGTTTACTTCTAATTGAGTTTAATCATTCATGTGTTGGACCATTAGTCTAGGGATGTGAGGGCCTGTTTACTTCTAATTGAGTTTAATCATTCATGTGTTGGACCATTAGTCTAGGGATGTGAGGGCCTGTTTACTTCTAATTGAGTTTAATCATTCATGTGTTGGACCATTAGTCTAGGGATGTGAGGGCCTGTTTACTTCTAATTGAGTTTAATCATTCATGTGTTGGACCATTAGTCTAGGGATGTGAGGGCCTGTTTACTTCTAATTGGCTTTAATCATTCATGTGTTGGACCATTAGTCTAGGGATGTGAGGGCCTGTTTACTTCTAATTGAGTTTAATCATTCATGTGTTGGACCATTAGTCTAGGGATGTGAGGGCTTGTTTACTTCTAATTGGCTTTAATCATTCATGTGTTGGACCATTAGTCTAGGGATGTGAGGGCCTGTTTACTTCTAATTGGCTTTAATCATTCATGTGTTGGACCATTATTCTAGGGATGTGAGGGCCTGTTTACTTCTAATTGGCTTTAATCATTCATGTGTTGGACCATTAGTCTAGGGATGTGAGGGCATGTTTTATTCTACTGATTGCAGCGGTGGTAATGCGCTTATCTGATGTCCATTGACAGGGCATCCGCATCCAGGGCGGAGTGGATCCTTCTGGGTATATTTTCTGTTATGCCATTGATGTAAATTAGGAACAGTATTAGTGACAGTACTCCCACCCACCCCCACCTCCCGAGAATCTTCTTTTCTAGTGTTGCTTCCCTGCTCTTGTACACCAGTATCTTTCTTTGGGTCGATAATATACAAAAGTATCTTTCTATGGATGCAATGCAAACGTTGCCCTTCGTTGAGTGAATATAATACAGACTAATATCTGTCGTTGAATGTGTTATGTTTCTAACTAACACAGAAATAAAAGATATCTTTAATTAAATCTGCTAGAAATACAAAATAAAGATAAATACCAAAAATAGGATCGATTATCTGGTCATGTCAACTTGTCCTTGTCATGATCGATGTTGATTCTGACTGTTGAAGCCGGCAGAGAAGAAGTGAGCAATAAATCACAGCTTGAATTCAACAAAACATTGTGTTAAAATAGTAACGATGGTGGTATATATTAGAATAACAATGATGAATATGAAAGCTGCTGTCCTGGGGCAGTTAGAAATGTCTACAAAACTGCTTGGATTCTCCGAAAGGAGTTAATTATTATTTTTCATGTTTGTCGGCTTTCCAATTTTGATATAACCAATAAAAAGCTCGTCCTTGGGTTGAAATGTTCGTGTCTTGGTTTAGAGAGGTTTCTTCTTCTTCTTGTCGATCGTTCTTGTTGGCTATTTTGATTATTATTATTGTGATGTATAAACAGCCTACACCAAGAACAGGTGTGATACCTCGCAACTTCAGCGCCATTTGGAGCTCTGGTGCTTATCCTTCGGTGACGTGTCCGATTTCAGCCAGCATTTACACTGCGGAGTGTCAGGTAACGAGAAGGCAGACAAACTTGCTTAAAAGGGAGCAGAATATGGACAAATAGATAATTAAATCGCATACTTTGAAAAAAAAGAAGCTATCGTGGACATTAGAAAAGAACCTAAACCACCAACGATGTTCTACCACACACTTGACAGAAAAGGACAGACTATCATCTTCCGACTCAGGATAGGTCATAACAGACTGAACAAACACCTACATAGACTACGATTGTCCCCATCCCCTCTGTGCCCCTGGGTGCACCGCTGAGCAAACCACAGAACATGTTCTGCAAGACTGTCTCCTGTATGTCCTCCCAAGAAAGGAATGATGGCCCTACAACACAACACTGCATTCAAAACTACATGGCACTAGAGATGAGCTCCAGACAACAGTCGACTTCATCATAAGAAGGCGTCTAACGGTATAATCATCAAAATAGCGATCGCAAAGAAGAAGAAGCCAGCGTTTACTCGGATCGATCTCTGTCAGCCTTTGGCTGTCCCAAGCCGACCTGCAAAGCAACAGGTTAGAGAGGTTTTAATACCCTACATAATACACAACAAACAATAAACAAAAAAACAAAGGCAGTTAGAATGGAAGGAGATATTGTCTAAACAACGTACATCAACTGCGTGGATAATATACAGATAAATTCAAATGGTGTCAGAATATCTTTATGTTTCTCCACCTCCTACCACACCCACTCCCTTAGTTTTTGAAAACCACATAAACTGCAAATATATAGTGTTGACGCATTGATCAATAGGAATAAAGGAATGCAATTCACGTCGAAGGATACAGGCGTTAAGATATAAAACAGCAGTCCGTACAAGCATTACTGCATAAGGTAACCGTTAGATCTCCGGCGACTAGCTGTCCCCCATTTTCAGAATATAAAATTCACATAGAACCATCGTGGGCACAAACAAAAATCATTCCAAATGAAATTTAAAAAGCTAACAGTGTCGTTCCAAGCACAAAACTCAGTAGCTAGTTGATAAAACAGGGTCCTATAAGCTCAAACATAAGGAAAATGTGATAGCAACCGTGTTAAGAACCAAACAACATTCTGAGATCTTAACTCACCCGTGTGTTGCTGGGGATCACAAGGGGAGCAAAGAATAGTAGCACTGCAATCTTCAAGGTATGTCGTAAGAGGACACTAAGGTAGGGCCCTAGGAAGCTACCTAGTAAATAAAAAAACGTTGCAGAAATCGGATATGCTGGCCTACTTGTAGGCGCATAACTGACACAACGTGTAATCGTTCATAGGCTCAGATCACATAAAATTACAAAGAGTGATTTAACAAATGGTCAAAATGGAGCCTTCGTCGAAGAAAATCCCAACTACACGCCCGCCTTTCCGCAATGCTGATCAGGTAGATGAGTTGTACAATGCTGACCAGGTAGATGAGTTGTACAATGCTGACCAGGTAGATGAGTTGTACAATGCTGACCAGATAGATGAGTTGTACAATGCTGACCAGGTAGATGAGTTGTACAATGCTGACCAGGTAGATGAGTTGTACAATGCTGACCAGGTAGATGAGTTGTACAATGCTGACCAGATAGATGAGTTGTACAATGCTGACCAGGTAGATGAGTTGTACAATGCTGACCAGGTAGATGAGTTGTACAATGCTGACCAGGTAGATGAGTTGTACAATGCTGACCAGATAGATGAGTTGTACAATGCTGACCAGGTAGATGAGTTGTACAATGCTGACCAGGTAGATGAGTTGTACAATGCTGACCAGGTAGATGAGTTGTACAATGTGGTTCAATGTATATTCTCCAAGCTATTCCCTGTTTCAAATAGACAGACTGCCCGAGTGGTTACCGGGGCCCAAATTTGGGGTGTAAAGAATAGAACCACTGTTACCTGCCACGCATGTGTAAGAGGCGACTAAGTAGGTTTGGATGAAATCGGATGCACATGTCCTAAACGTGTAGAAGTCTATGCCTTTAGGGGCCTACCAAACCAATGTGCAACGTATACACGTTCTTGGCAAAATCAAACATATCACAAAGAGTGATTAAAATTGGTGGTAAAGAACGTACGCAAAGAAGAAGAAGAAGAAGAAGAAGAAGAAGAAGAAACAGACAGACTTATCCAAGAAGAAAAATTCAATATCGAATGGTGACTGAGAAAAACATAACTAGTTCTTCATTGGGTCACAGCTCAAAGTTTTCTTCTCGGTAACGAGAAGACGTATGAGCTGACAAGAACTGGAGGCAAATTGGAACGTCCTCACCTGTATAGTATGTTGTTCATCAGCCAATTCTCTTTAACATTTGGTTCTTTCAGGACAATATTGTTCTTTCTTGTTTCTGTCCATGTCATTCGTAGGATCTTTCTGTAGCATTTAGTTTCAAAGTACTGGATTTTCCTTCTTGTTTTTAAAATACACTATGCTAACTAAACTAAAATATTGTGAACGAAATGTGTTTAGAAGATTTTATTCTGATCAAATTTCTATTGATTCAACTCTTGAAGGACATATTCGTCCTTTAGTAATACTCTTGAGTAGAGGTTAGTTAGTTATTACTGTTATAACTTCAAGCAAAATCAATGGAAACGCAATCATTATCCAGTCTAGTGCTGGTCACAAAGATTGCAGCTAAGGATTACGTTAGTACCAAGTGATGTATTTTCTTTATAACTGGTGAGACCATAAAATTGAGAGAATAACGTCACGAGAGTTGTTGTTATAGACATGTATACATTCTACCACCAGATACTGTTATGTGTCCTCTCTTACTGCTTGCTCTCCAAGCGGGAAATATTCTATTATATTATTGATTATGAATTTTGTAGAATGAGATGTCAGTACATTGAAAATTCACACATGATTGCTAGGTCTTTAGTTACAGATTTTTTGAGAATCATTGTTCGTCATAACAAGGTCGATAGGTTGCGATCTCAACTTAAGAGCGAACAATACACATGCAACCACTACAGTTGGAAAGAAGCCAGAAGGATTCTGAATAGACCCGTGGATATAGAACACATATTGTAGCTTTTTGACGAATGACGCCCATCGTAAAGACGCAGTGACTCAGGGCGTGATAATTCTCGTTTCAAACATTTATACACATGTCTATAGTATGGTAGCACTCGACATGATCGGGAAGCAATTTGGTAGAGTGAAATGAACTCAGTGACCTCTTGGTTGCTGTTTCATTGAACAGCCAAGAGACACCTTCGTTCCATAATGCTAGGGGAAGTTCAATTCTAATTCCTCTCTCTCTATATATATATATATATATATATAATATTTCTCTCGTATTATTAGACATTACATAGGTTCTGAAAGTAATTTCTCCATACCGCTCTGTCCTGGGAAATTCGTTCAATCTCTTCCAAGGAATTAAGTCCGATATTTCTCGCCTCAGCAAAGTTCGTTTCAGGGTTTCCATAGGGCGTCCTTTCTGTCTTGAAACCTTTGTCCCCCCTCACCCCTTCAATGCCTGCTTTGGTATTCTTTGATTATTTCTTCTCAAGGTGTGCCCAACATATCTCCATCTTCTCCTTCTTATAACAGTTGATACTGGTAGTTGACCAGACATTTCTCTGATTTCATCACCTCCTGAATTCATTTTATGTTCAATATTTTTCGCAGGCATAATTTTCAAATGCATTCAACTTACTTTCTATATCTTTTAGGATTGGTACAATATTGGAGTTGAAAATTCGTAACAATTCTTCAATACTATATTCAAGATAAATACAATATGACAATTGACCGAAGGAACAGAATCCAAACTCAGCTGGATCATTGAAGAAAATGACGAGGCGTGTTATTGTTTTATTTAGTTTCTTCCTCCTCGATACATCTGAAATGGGATGTTGGTATTATTATATGTAGACTAAAAATGTCCTGGGCGGGTGTTTGCGGTAAATTAGAGAGCGGAGAATCTTGCATCAACAGCATTGATTGTCAGACGCCCGCGTGGTGCCGGGGCCCGCAAGGGAAGCAAAGAATAGTACCATTTACACCTACAATGCATGTCGTAAGAGGCGACTGATGTAGGCCCTAGGAATGCTACCCTCGTAGATAAAAAAGCAGCGCAGAAATTGGATGTGCTGGCCTACTTGTAGGCGCATAACTGGCGCAACGTACAATCGCTCTTAGGCTTAGATCACATACAAATCACACAGAGTGGTTGATAAGTGGCCGATATGGAGCGTTCGAAGAAGAAGAAGAAGATTATCGGGAAGTTGAGGATGGATAAGGGGATGTTTTTTCGATCTCTTCACGACTGTCTGTTGGATGAGGACATTAAACTCTACGTTGAATATATTCAACGATTTAAGGAGTTTGGAGTTACCCGTTGTACAAGTAGAGCTGGACGCCCCAGGGGCAGGGTGAGGAGTGTGTTTAATCTTCGAGTCACAGGAACCATTAGTATGCATAACATTCGACATCTGTTGGGGTAGACTGTTCACTTATGAGTCTCCCTGGATTGCTATGACGTCCGTTCATTATACCAATAAATATGATGTATGTGCAATTTGTAGCGAGACATCAATGTCTACACTTTACGTTCCGACTTATCCTTTCTTAGCATGACATTTTTGCGAACGAACTATCCTCATATTATCGACTCTTACTCGCTTAGCCAGACTGAAGGGATGCAGCCGGTAACCAGATTCACAATTCTTAGAAAGAGTAGGGTCTTGGTCAGCTCTGGTTCTCTGACCCTAGCTTCTTTCATCCCATCCACTGTGTGTTAGTGTAAGATCAGTATAGTCCTGGCAGCTTCGTATCTTTAAAATTACGAATGGATTACATTGCTGTATCTATCATTGGCTACATATTTCTATTTGAATCCTTGTTCTTTAGTTCTCTCCATTATATTTCGATTCCTGTAACGGCATGGTCTTACGGTTGATACATTGCTTTTAATTTTTGATGTTATCCTAGTCCCAGTAGTTTCCAGTTATACTTTTATCCATGATATTATAGAACTGTCCATTTTATTTATATTCTTGTCTTATTTATATTTCCGGTTATATTTCTATCCTTGATTCAATAAAGCTGTAAGTTATTACTTTATTTTTGACTCAGTAAAACTGTCAATTATATTTCTATCTTGATCTCAGTAAATTTGAGAGTTATACTTCAATTATTACCTCAGCATTATCAAGGTCGTTACACTTCTATTCGTATTTATTACATTTTTAAGTTCAGTTTTATTTTAGAGACTACAGTAAAGCGGGTTTTATGAATAATATTACCTTTGGTTTTTGGAAATTGATGCTCACTCGTCTTCCTCAATTCTTCGATAGGTGTTCCTCAGTCTTCATATTCTTCTCTTTACTCGCATGTTTCAGCCTAGAGTATAACTTTAGCTAGATCTCCCCCACACTTTTCTCTTCACTGTTATGTTCCAGCCTAGAATATAACCTTCGTTAGATGTTCCTCGGTAAAATTCATGATAAAAGTTGGCCCTTCAGTCTAGGCCGGGAACGCAAGAGAGAGAGATGTTCCTCAGTTTCCTCACACTTTTCTCTTTACTGTTATGTTCCAGCCTAGAATATAACCTTCGTCAGATGTTCCTCAGTTTCCCCACACTTTTCTCTTTACTGTTATGTTCCCGTCTAGAATATAACCTTCAGTATCCGCATTTTGTTTAAATAACCAGCATAATCAGGAATGAACTATCTATTTCAATAATATTTGTTTTTGCGCTGATCAATCAAATAAAAAACAGCTTGTTCGATGACCAAATAATTATTTGAATTCATTCTTTTAAAATTGTTCTTCCTCATCATCAGACAGTCAGAACGACCCAGATGTTACATTAGCTGCTGAACAGGACGTATTAGCTGTTAGGACTTCAGATCATACGGAAACAAACGGCAACGAGGCGTCACCTCAAAGGGAGGTGTCCGTGATGTCTGGAGACAAAATTAAAAGCAGAGGAGAATCACTCATTTTTGAAAATCAAGCTTTCATGGCCGATGCAGGAGACAGTGTCACGGGAAGTAACAACGCCCAATCTGGAGAATGTTTGACAAGTGATGCAAGTGCAGATAGACTGACAAGTGATGTAAGTATATGGTTTATTGTCTTGTTGATGCAAGAAATACTAAAGTCTATTTTTCTCCCTTCGTAAACATACTTGACCTATCTCGTTCCAACAATATATTTCAGGGGTCTCTGTGGCTGAGTGGTTAAGCCCTTTGCCTTGTGAGTCGAAGGTCGTGTGTTCGAATCCGGACCGAGCCGTTCTGTTCACGAGTGCAGTTTTTCCAGAGACTCCTAGGATTGTTGCTGGAGCTACGGAGTTCGTGCTTTGTGCAATACTCTCGGCAGGTGGCTTGCCATTTCTGCGGAGAAGGACCGAGCCATATGGGGTAAAACCGGGTGCAATGAAGTCAATCCTTCGGCTTTAACACCCTTTAACATGTCAATCATCTGCTATCTATAACGTCTAATCTGATACTTTTGTCTACAGTGCATTCATTAGAGAATGAAAGACTAGCAATGTTTAAGCAAACAAATGAACTTTTATCGATGGGTTTATTGTTATTTTTGGATCAACAAGGAACCATGAAGGTTTTACTATTTTTTCTTCTCTTTTATTAATTCTAGTTTTCTTCAGATCTTTCTTTCATTCACTTTAATTTCAACTGTTGTCAGGGTGTTGTATACGAATGAGGAAGCTTCTAATCAGAGTTGGTCACTTGTAACTAAACTAGTATTCATTTTAATGGTCTTCCTCACAGACCTAAGCAGAACAGACCAGATCATTATATTTCGACTAGGCACCGGACACTGCAGACTCAACAAACACTTATATAGACTAGGAATAAATCAAACAACTCTCTGCTAGTGTCAGCAGACGGAACAGACACCAGAGCATATCCTGCAAGACTGTCCTCTCCTGGGTGAGCTGAGAAGCAACATGTGGTCACATCCAGTTGACCTGAAAACTAAGCTTTGGGGAAGCCTGAGAGACCTGAAGCTGACTGCCCATTTTGTGGTCCACAGTAAATTAAGCGCATGACGAGAGATCGCTGAAGAAGAAGTATTCATTTCTAAGGGTTCACAGTATAACAGCCAATGGAGAAGGAATATTTTAATAAAACTTCAATGAGTTTCAGTTGGGATGACTGGCCGGTCAGGATACAATTCTACCAAATATTCTCAGTGTTTGACACATAGTTCTTATTTCAGTGTTACTGCCCGTCTGCCCAGCGTGTTCGTAGCGCGTTGGACTACGGGTGACAAACAATCTGTGAGGGCGGGTTCAATTCCGCGGGCTGGCAGAAAAGCCACATGTTTTCTAGATTTACGGTGTTCGTGGCACCAAACCGAAGGGTTAGGATGTCCATGGCACCGAGCCGAAGAGCTGGAAGCTCACGTGCTTCTGGATAGGAAATTGTGTTTTTTTCAAATAGCTAAAACTAACAATTAAGAGACACTACAGTCTAGTGATCAGTGCACTTACTTCGTAGCTGCCTGGTCCCAGTATCCAATTCTTCCGTTGGAGTGGGTTTTTCTTACTCTAATAGGTATCAGGTCTACTCAGTCTCCATTTGGTAGCAGATGAACATTGGTAACTATGGACAGCTGGGATGATGTTGATTACTTCAACTATCGTGCTGTTGGGCAATGAAAAATAGGACCTCACACCGTCTTTGAAAACCGCGATAACCTAGTGGTTAGTGCACTCGCTACTTAGCCGCGGCGTCCGGGTTTAATTCTACAGTGAGAGTAGAACTTTTTTTCGACCGTAACGACTCTCAGTTCGACCTAGTCACAATTGGGTACCAGAAAAGCACTGGAAAGTAAGGATAGCCGGCGTAATGTTGACACATCACTTATCAGTGCTAATAAATACGTTATGAAAAATACGGACCTAACTCCATGTTCTCCAATATAATCCATGGTCTCTTAAGTCGTTCCTAAAACACCGCTTTCATATTAATATATCATTAGTATGAGAATGCTGCTCAAGACAGATCAGCCTGGCGCACACTTCTTCAACACGGTTCCTCGGCCTGCGAGGCAGATAGAACAGCACGGATGGAGCAAAAACGTCAAAACAGAAAGGCAGTAAAACTTCCCACAAGTGCAAGTATACCTTGCCCACACTGTACACGAACACTTCAAACCCGTATCGGGTTCACTAGTCATCTACGCACACACAGACAAACATAGCGCAACTACATTCCCTTGGATGAAAATTTGTGTGGTCATCATCACCCGTGATGGACGAGCATCAGTATGAAAACGGGTTCTTTCGCTTAGGACTAAAAACAATTAACAATTTTAAAAATAGAATGCTGTTTAAAAAAACATAAGCCGTTACAAAGAAAACTTGGACCAACAAGATGACTGCTAAAAAAAAAGTCCGTAATGTGTACTCCGAACCTGCGAGTGGCAGTTTTGGTTGACCTTTAGTAGCACTTTCACTGAACGAGAACACCATTAGTATCATGCTCATAGTAGACGTGTGTATTATTGCCTTTCAAAGATCACTTTCAATTTTTAATGTATTTCTACAGAAGATGTTTCTACTTCTTCTTCTTTGCGTTCGTTCTTTACGACCAATTTTAATCACTCTTTGTGATATGTTTAATCTTTGCCAAGAATGTGTATACGTTGCACATTGGTTTGTAGGCCCCTAAACGCATAGACCTCTACACGTTTAGGTCATGCATCCGATTTCATCCAAACCTCCTTAGTCGCCTCTTACGAATGCGTGGCAGGTAACAGTGGTTCTATTCTTTACACCCCAAATTTGGGCCCCGGTAACCACTCGGGAGACAGAAGATATTTAAAACTTCTTACATTTAAATATGCAAATAATTCTATCGCAAACTAAATAGACGATGATCAACAAACCAGTTAACTGCTAGGTTTACAAAAGGAAACCTTTCTTAAGAGTAAGAAACAACTAAAATGTAGAAAATCATTTTCGAGTTCTTATGCTATAAATGGTATAAATGGTATAAATGGGCAAACCAGGATGGGAGAAGAGAAAGAAAGACAATGTGCATAGAGAGGCTCGCTCCATGTCTCTCTTTTTCTCGACCTGACGCTGAAAGGCAAACAGGATTAGAGAATAGATAGATAGATAGATAGATAGATTAGTATAAATTTTGGTTAGAATATAGGCCCTTGTGTTGCCGAGGCTCGCAAGGGTAGTAAACAATAGTAACATTGCGGCCTACAAGGCATGTCGTAACAGGCCAATAAGGTAGGGGCCTGGGAAGCTCCTTAGTAAATAAAAACCCTTGCAGAAATCGGATGTGTTGGCCTACTTGTATGGGCATAACTGGCACAACGTACACTTCTCTTATGCTCAGATCGCATATAAATCACAAAGAGTGGTTTAACGAGTGGTTGATATAAAGCGTTCGGAAAAGAAGATTAGAATATAGAAATAGAGTTTGGATTCTTTGACCTATTCGGATATCTACAAAGTTCACTTGATAATATCATGCAATCTATAACTTAATTATTCTATATTGCAAACGGAATTTGAAGCCACAGACTACAACGAATTAGTTTCTGCGTTCTAATTACTTTTCTTCCTGAAGAAAGTTTTCATTAGGATGGATCTCGTTTTTAACTAGCTTATTACATTTTCTGAGTGAACGTTTCAGCTGTGGAATCAACACTACATTTGTTTGAAGCATTGATCGTTTGCGTCTGGTTTTCTCTTGGATCACCATGTAGACTTCTCCTTGTGATATTAACCATTTGAGCGTAAGAACTTTGTGCCGTCAGGCATTGAGCCATTTTATCTGGGAAAGTGTTTCCAGTAAGGTACCACATCAATGGGGATTTAGGACATACATTGTTTGCATCTGACCAACGAGCTAAAAGAACACTTATGCATAACATTAACCCTTGCTGTCATTAATACTTTATAGAGGTGAATAGTGTGTGTTTGATAACTATCTTTGCCAAAGTGAGAGAAAGGAGAAAGGTGGTATATTATTTGATTACGTAGCACAATAAAACAATAAACAGAATATCAATAAACATGAGCGAATACATAATACAAATATTAATTATCACAAAGACAGTACATTACACAACGGTCATTCTGTAGCATCGAACCGCTGCAGCGTATTGGTTAGTACTCTTGCTTCATAGACGTGTTGTTCTAGGATCAAATTTCCCAGTTGATATTACCTTTTCCGACCTAAAAATTTCAGATCTACCCAGCCTCAATTTGATACCAGAGAAACACTTAGAAGTAAAGGCGACCGGAGAAATGTTGATCACATTACCTATCCTACCGTTGAAGAAATAATACAGATATGATGATATGGAAACGATTTCTTTACTTTTTGTTATTTTTATACTGTAGCATCATTGAACTTTTGTTGATGGTAGATATATTCGCTGCTTGATTGTTGTCCAATCTCATAAACATTTGTATTATGCTTTAGTGGAGATTATTATCGATATACTTCATTTCACAGTTGGTACATAAGTCACTAACAAGTAATCCCCATTGCTGTCGGTCTGCTACCTTTCTACCCATGGTACTACTCATTTATTTCCACTTTACATCCTTCTTCTCTCTTTCTTTTGGTCTGTTCGCCTACTCGGTTCCGTCTGATATCCACCGGAGAGCTTTACTTTGTCAAAGGAGAGAGATGGGTGTCGATATTAGTACATCCCAAAAAGAACGAGATACGAAATATGCAAAAAGATTAATTTATCAACAACGAACTGACGTGTTGGCCGCTGGGCAAGGCTGGATTTGTTGAGGCTGGGGTCGGAGCACCTGTAGACATGTCCGGAGTGCTATGATGATAATTCTCATATAACTGATTAAAAAGGTTTAAAAGCCGAAGGATTTACTTCATTGCACCGGGTTTACCCCATATGGCTCGATCCCTCTCAGCAGAAATGGCACGACACCTGCCGAGAGTATTGCACAAAGCACGAACTCCGTAGCTCCAGCAACAATCCTAGGGGTCTATGGAAAAAATTGCACTCGTGAACAAAGCGGCGCGGTCCGGACTCGAACCCATGACATTCGACTCACAAGGCAAAGGGCTTCAGAAGTAGGCGGAACTACGTGGACAGTAGAAGTATGGTCAGCGAAGCTATGAATATCAGACTTGATAAAAGGTTCAAAATGTATGTGTCTATAGTGGGATAAATTTGAAAACAAATGATATACCAAATTCGACATGTAAATGAAGTAAGTAATTTTATAACATCCAAAAAACGAAATCAACTTTCGATTTAAAAAAATATATATGTCAGTTAAAACAAAATACAAGATACAAACAGGTACAATGCGATTTAACCATCGCACCCTGTCTGATTTATATCATGTATATGTCCTGTAATATAAGGAATTCAAACACCAAGCCCTCGACCCCAATTAAAATGCTCCCATGGCGTACGTCTCAAATAGTTTTTGACAGGAAATACTATTCATGTCCTTCACGCGGCGGATCTAATTTTGACCAAGAGAAGCAGCAACAAATTGAGTTTCTAGCTCTTCAAAATAAGAAATAGAAATCAGAAAGATAAAACTCGTCAATTTTAGTTGTCATCTCATATTTTTTTTTCCGATCCAGAAGCGCTTAAGCTTTCAGCTCTTCGGTTCGGTGCCACGAACACCGTAAATCTGGAGAACCTGTGGCTTTTCTGCCAGTCCGCTGAATTGAACCCACACTCACATGGAGCTTGTCACCCGTCGTCCAACGTGCTACGAACACGCTCGGCAGGCGGGCTGTCATCTCATTTAAGAGTAGTAGATATTTGATTTCAATCTACCTACTGTCTTATGTGTCACGTTGTGGTAGGTATATTATTTAAGAGTAGTAGATATTTGATTTTAATCTACCTGCTATCTTGTGTGTCACGTTGTGGTAGGTAGATCATTTAAGAGTAGTAGATATTTGATTTCAATCTACCTGCTGTCTTGTGTGTCACGTTGTGGTAGATAGATCATTTAAGAGTAGTAAATATTTGATTTCAATCTACCTGCTGTCTT
Source organism: Arion vulgaris (assembly GCA_020796225.1). NCBI lineage: Eukaryota > Metazoa > Mollusca > Gastropoda > Stylommatophora > Arionidae > Arion > Arion vulgaris. Next base: position 35,358,520 of record CM036759.1, read on the forward strand.
GTGAGTCACGTCTTGGTAGTAGGTAGCTCTATCTAAGAGACAAATATATTTATCTTTTGTCAAAGGTTAGTCTAAAACACAGCAAACAAGGAGATGAATGTTAACAGAAAATTATCATCGCATAACTTAAAGAAACTTCTGGATAATCATAGCGACTTCTTCTTCTTCTTCGATCATTCTAGGCCTGTTTTAATCATTCTCATTGTGATATATAAACAGCCACACATCAGAACGTGATGTACGTGCACAGCCTTCAGCACCTATTGGAGCCCAGTTGCTTATCCTTCGGTGGGGTGTTCTTTTTCAGCCAGCTTTTGATTTACTAGGTGAGCTTTCCTAGGGTTCGATCAGCTTTGCCGTATTTTTGGGCTTTGTGATCTACGCCGCGACAGTGAGTTACGCTGTTTATGCCCGTTCTGACTGAGAAATATTTCTCGGGCTTGTAAGCTTATCCTCGGACGGCGTCTTACTCGTATAAGACACCGTGTAAAGTATCGGCCTTCGCCAATGTTCAGACCCGAACTTCCTGTTTGATCCGTACATTGTCGGCCTTGCTTTACCGTACATTTTGAGTTTGATCCGGGAAGGAACATTCTCAGCCTCTTCTAGACGCGTATTGGTACGTGGCAATTTGCAATTAACCTCGAAAGCACTGGCATGGGGCCGAGTACAAACAATGTAGAGGGTCGTTTCAGTCGGCACTATCAGCGTAACTGAGGATTTTGCGCTCGCCGCCATCACCCGCCCCAGTTATTCCGGGGATGTTAGTTACGACTGCAATCGAACCTTGCCCGGTTGCCCCAAGGCTGGCAGTTCCGTTAGGCATCACCAACCTCAGTTCTTCCGGGGATGTTAATTTTAATCGCACAGTACCTTGCACGGTTTTCCCAGGGCGGGTAGTTTCGTTATGCACTAAACGCAACTTGTTCTTTTGCGCTCGGCAAACCTTGCCCCGTACATGTATCTGCACCGGGCTACCAATGCGGGGTCAGCTGCAATCTTCTCTCGCACCAACACGAGGGTAGACTTTTATTCGTTACGGTCCTGTCTTATTTATTCTTGCCGACGGGCTGGCAATGTTTGCCCCTCCTCAGGGCTTCGAGCTTCTCCCTACGTGGGCATACGTTTGGTCACTGTATGCACCTCTCATCCATGTCTGGGACGTTTCGTTGCTGTTTCTTTGCGTTCAGGGACTTGGGCAATATCTTGTTGGACATCGGTCAGGAGATTTGTGCATTTTCTTTGTATGTATCTTTATCGTGTTTCTGTACTTGCACTGCTACCCCTACCAGTAGTTTTCTCTCCCGATCCCTGCCCCTCTTAGCCAGACCGGAACCATAGTCTGTTTCCAGGGTCACCGCGTGGAGGTTGGGGCAGGGTCTTGGTTAGCGCGCCCCTCGCTAACCCTGGCTCATGTTACCACCATGACCTCATGAGCCTTTGACCCCGATTCCCTTTCGATAGGCTGCGGGCTGACTCTAATTTATCATTTCGTAGACAAAGACAGAGTGCCCCCGGGGTCAGAACGGAGTTTTCCTATCTCTTAGGACCGACTGACCCATGTTCAACTGCTGTTCACATGGAACCCTTCTCCACTTCAGTCTTCAAAGTTCTCGTTTGAATATTTGCTACTACCACCAAGATCTGCACCCGGGCGGCTCCACCCAGGATCGCTCCCCAGGCTTCCACGCTCACCTCGACGGCCCTCCTACTCGTCTCGGCCTCGTTTCTCGATTTGCATCGATTGCCGAGACGGCCCGGTATGGGTCCGACTCTCTAGCGCCATCCATTTTCAGGGCTGGTTGATTCGTCAGGTGAGTTGTTACACATTCCTTAGCGGGTTCCGACTTCCATGGCCACCGTCCTCATAGCGACTATTGTTTCAAGAATGACGTGACTGGGTATTCCCAGGGAAACACCTTGCCCATGCTGCATCTGATAACCGCAGTCAATAATTTTAAAAAGGCAAAATAGTTATAAATACACAAAATATACGAACATGTAATGTTAAATCCCTAGTGCAAGGTGGAAAGCTGAACAACATCAAACAAACAAAAAATTAATATAATGAATTTAAACGTATTAATGTGTGAATAAGATGGTTCAGTTCGAGGTTGCAATTAAAAGTACAATGAGATCAATGCAAATAACAATTTGCTCAGCAACCGCCTAATGATTGAGGACACTGCAAATGATGTTGAATAAATGAAGAGTTTAAAGGAGTTTGAAGTGATATGAACGAGCAGGATCGGACTTTCTGAGAAGCAAAGTAAGAAGTGTGTGTTAACCAGCGAACACATATATATATATATACATATACTGAAACACAAAATATATCTTGTCAAGCCCAAACATATCTACTCCGGTTGTTTTGTGTCTATGTTGAAACTGGCATAAGTGAATAAGTGACCATGATATGCACATCACCGAGTCGTAGTCAAGAATGCATGAAATTGCTTTGCAGAGTTACGTTAATAGGGTTCCCAAAGGTGCTATTGAGACGACGTCTTCTTAGGGAACTAAAGGATCCTCGACTATCCTGGGAGACTATAAAGAAAACAGCCAGAGACCGGGAAAAGAGGCGAATAACTGTTGAGGCCCTATGCTCCACGAGGAACGGAGAGGGATAAGTAAGTACAAAGGTGCTATAGTCTGTCCATTAATTCGTGAGCACGTTTGAAATTGATTTTCTCGAAAACTACCTGTTGGATCTCAGTGATTTTTGCAAGCAGCCTTAGAATATCCATGACGCTAGAGAAATATTTTTTTTTTCAAGAAAATTTGATGTAGTTTGAAATATTTCTTCTTCAGGTTATATTAAAATCAACCTCACCGGATTGTACACAATAGTAACAGATTTACGGTACACAGACGCGTTGTTCTAAAAATACATTATGGTAACATAGAAATATCGTTAGTAAACAACAATTTCACGAAATCCCGTGCACCTAACCCAGTCGACTTTGAAAGCGGAAAGCATATGACGTTATAATTGGGATACCATTGTATAGTTATAGGCGTATCTCGCTATTTGTATGAAGCTATTGTATCATATTTGTTGGCTTATCAAAACTGACATTGATATCACATTCATAATGAGTCTGAAGTGCACATTTATAACAATGCAGAAGGTTACAGTTTTACTATACCAACACTTCCGTAAGGAATCTAAGAGAGGTCATCTATATTGCGATATTCATAAACCTGAGAAACGAGCGCAACTGGCGCTTGGTCTGAATAGAAAATCCTTTTCCCGATGGATTAAACAGGACACAAAGTGCACTAATGTCAAGCAAGGACGGAAAAGAACAATTGACGACTTTGACATAGATGTCATAAGACGGAGCTCTTGAAAATGTTTGCGACGACAAATCAACTTGTTACTCTCAGGAAACTGAAATTAAAACTGCAATCAGATTGCAGCATAGACATTTCTAAAAGTACTCTATGAAAAATTGTAAGAGCCGCCGGCTTCACCTTCAGAAAAACTATAGGCGGCAGGAATATTATTTGTGAAAAGCCACATTTAATTGCTGCCCTAAGTAAATACCTGAGGCAGATCCGTGAGCGGCGGAGGCAATGCTATGATATTGTATATTTGGACGAATCCTGGGTCAATGCTCACCACACCAATGCTAAAGAATGGCAATCAGTAGACGGTGAACAGAAAAGAAAATACCAAGCAGCAAAGGCCAGCGTATTATACTAACACATGCAGGAAGTAGTGAAGAAGGTCTTGTCCATGACGCTGGACTTATTTTCCAATCAAAAGTACCGACGGTAGGGACTACCACACAGAAATGAATGGACATATTTTCAGGCACTGGATGGAGAAAGATCTACTTCCAATTCTAAACAGACCATCATGCTTGGTAATGGATAATGCATCCTATCACAACGCAGTATCAGCGGAAGACAAAGTACTAACTGCATCAAATACAAAAGATCAAATTAGGACTTGGCTTGCTAAGGAATATGTCAGCTTCGATGATACATATTTAAAACCCGAGTTGTTGCACCTGGTGAGGATGACAAATAAGACAAAGGTGTTTCATATTGACAAAATCATTGCGGAATACGGCCACACATTTTGCGACTACCTCCATATCATGCTCACCTCAATCCGATAGAGCATGTCTGGGCTAAAGTAAAAGGGCAAGTTGCCGAACAGAACAGGACGTTTAAAATGTGTGATGTTGAAGTTCTGACACGTGAGTCCTTCTCAATGATAGACATACAGTTCTGGAAGAAGTGTGTTGAACATGTGCTCCGAGAGGAAGACGAGTACTGGCACCGAGATGGATTACAATTTGTCCACCCAGTAACAATTATCAACCTCATGGAATCGTCAGATTCGGGATGATACAAATCATATTTTGATTACAGACTGAGAAATAGCAACGTATACATTTCCATATCCAAATGCGTCTACCATCATACAATTTGTGGTGAAGTTAAGACACCCTGGGGTCTAATGGTGACCGAAGGGAGGACTAACTGTTGCATATTGTATCCAAGTTCACGATTGCACATAAAGGGCAACACACTTAATTACTTGACCTATCAAGTTAATATGGAGATACACCTATGAATAGAATTGACATGGACAAATACTAGGGATACTGTAAAATCTAAAATTTGAGCCCCGTATTTGCAATTGTCATAAAAGATCAAAGGAATTTGCCGATGTGCAAAATCCGTAGCATCTATGGACTACTGGTTAGCTTTATTTTAGCGTCATGGATATTCTAAGGCTGCATGCAAAAATCACTGAGATCCAACAGGTAGTTTTCGAGAAAATCAATTTCAAACGTGCTCACGAATTAATGGATAGACTATAACTACGTGTGACTCAGCTTTGACCGCCTCCCTATGACCAATCCGATCTATCTCTCTCTCTCGCGATCCCGAATCAATTCGATCTTAAACACCCTGCTTCAGTTTAACTTGGTAGATGCCCGCCTGTCTAGCGTATTCGTAGCGCGTTGGACGATGGTGACAAGTCCACTGCGAGTGCGGTTCAATTCCGCGGGCTGGCAGAAAAGCCGCAGGTTCTCCAGATTTACGGTGTTCGTAGCACCGAACCGAAGGGTTACGATATCCATGGCACCGAACCGAAGAGCTGATAGCTCAAGTGCTTCTGGATCGGAAAAATCACCAAAAACTTGGTAGAAGGGATAATATAAATTTAATGTTTAAAAGGGGTTCTAAATGCAAAGGATTGCCTTAATTGCCCTATATGACTCCGACCCTGTCGGCATAAATGGTACACCATCTACCGACAGTGTTGCACAAAACAAGAACTCCGTATCTCCAACAACAATCCTCGAGATCTTATAAAGTTTAGTTTAATATTCATATAATGTTACCAGCAACACATCTGTATAAGTGTCTCTCATATTGAATAATATTTCTCCAGTTTATCAAATGATAAATTCGGATTTGCAACCCGCATCTATAATAATTGCCCTTTTTACAAAAACTGCAATGACTTACTAACAAAATGATAGAAACACTCTAAATACAATGTTCCAGTACTAGTGCTAAGTTGAAACAAACCAAAAAAAGTTAAAATTTTGGTGTTAAGTTGCATCCCAATATTTTATTGGTGAAGGAGTAAAAGAAGAGAAAAGAGAGTCCACTAATATTCAAGATTGTCTTTAGGATGGCGAAAGCACTTGTTTCTTAGACTGACGAACTTGGTTCGATACCCAGTTGAAGTGAGATTTTTCCTTCATCAAACAAGTTTCAGGTCAGCCCAACCTCTATTGAGTAGCAAAGAAAACAATGGAAACTAGAGGCGGCCGACGTGATGTTTACTGTATTTTAAATCGCGTGCTGTTGGTTGAAAAAAAAATGTCGGATCCAGACGGGAACATCTCGTTTTGGATTTTGATTACATGGACCACGTCATCGTATGGCATATTCGGTTCTCTCCTATCCTTATATTTCCACTTTGTTCTAGACATTATTTAGATTTGAATCTTAACAGCAGTTGGTTGACTTTCCAAGTGTGAAAACTTGACTGAAACATACTTCTTCTGTTTAACTTGGTAATATCCATCAGTGTAGTATATTACGTTATCTCCTACTTATGCTGTTCCTTTCTCATGTGCATTATTTAATTTGCTTGTTTTTGTGCTATAGAATTTGATGATGCTATGTTATGTTGTGCGATCGTCATCACGGCACATTGGGAATTCCCATGCGTTATCTGTCCTCCGCTGCAGCAGCCATCACAAAGTCCATTTACTCACCGTACCCATGAGAAGTTGATTAGTATACCTTCTCTCTCTCTACCACGAAGACAACACTGTCTGGCATGATGGTTACTTTCTCTCTCTCGATCGTTCTTTTTCGGCAATGTTTATCATTCTCATTATGATATATACACAGCCTTTGCCAAGAACGCAATTTTACGTCACATCATTCAGTACCATTTGGAGCTCTAGTGCTTGTCCTTCGGTGAAGTGTCCGATTTCAACCAGCGTTTACTGGGTTCGCTCTCCATCAGCCTTCGACTGTCCCCTGCCAAAATCTACAAAAGACAGCAGTTGCTACTTTCGTTTAGGGTAGTGACCCTTAGACGACCTGCCCTCCCGGGCTGTTGAGCGTCATCTACCCTGAAATCTTTTTTTTTTTTTTTTGGACTACTTGGTTTTCTTGCCGTCCAGTTTTGTGTACGGTTTACTCCGCTACACTTTGCTTGTCCCTAATCAAACTACAAGGCAGCAGTAGTTCCCTGCGAGCGGAAACGCGCACTGGTTTCAGCCTCTGCTGGGTTTTCCAGTTTTTCTGCACATTTAGGTGGATCACTCACCCTCCCGCCTGCCTCGCCCTCTCTTCGCCACACCATCAGCGCCGTGCACTTCTGTCCACCGTTGAGCCCACCCGTGCATCGTCCGCATGAGTTCTCGCTCTGCCCTTGTGCATGCCTCACCATCTCCATCAGTTCTCATCGTGCTCACATTTACCTCTGGGCTGTCCGAACCCGGGGCCTAACTCAGGCCCCAACCTCAGGGCTCCGAGTTTCGCCCTATGCGGGCCCACGTGCAACGCATCTCGGGCCCAAGTTTTGCTCCACGCTGGCCCACGTCTCTTCTCTGAGCACCCCTCATCCCTCTATAGTTTTTCGTTCAGCTTTTCTTTCATCGGTCGGGAGGGACGAGCATTTTAGTCACTCTGGGATTCCACTCGTCTGTGTTGCGAGCGGATCCCATCCAACTTGACTACGTCTGCATCTCTACCACCACCAGGGTAGCTCTCCCTCGATCCCTACCCGCTTAGCCAGACAGGAACCAGTGTCGGTTACCAGGGTCGCCACGTGGAGGTGGGGTAGGATCTTGATTAGTGCCAGCTTACTAATCCTGACGCGGCGTTCTCCCCATGCGCCTTTGACCCCATGGTTACTTTCACAAAATGCCTTCATCCCTTCATCCTGTTCTACTTTAGCCACATCATCTGACGAGAAGGTTAGATCTGGGTCATAGTGAAGTTATCACCTTCTTAAGTAGAAAGAGGACGGGACCCCTAGAATTGTAGCCGGAGTACCGAAGTTCGTGCTTTTTGCAATACTCTCTGCAGGCGGCGTGCCACTTCTACTTATGTGGAGAGTGAACGAACTATATTGGGTAAAAACCTGGTACAATGAAGTAAATCCTTTGTCTTTAACCATTTTAGAAGTGGGAGGAGGGGAGACTTCAAATTGTTTGCTTAGTTACGATTTTGCTTCGTACTATCAGACTTGCACTTCTTCTCTCATGTCATGTTGCTCTGTGTATACCAAGCTTCGTGAATAACTTATAACGTCTACGATCAAGGTGTATATTTCCTATTATATCTATTGTATGCTGAGTTTTTTGTCGTGTCTAGTATTAATTGAAAGCATTTACTTCTTTAGATGGTAGGATTAATCATTTTCTAATTATATCGGTTTATTCTTCTGTATTTATTTTGATGTCTGTATCAGATATGCTGATTGTAACTAGCAATATCACTCTTCTTTTATATCTATTACTTCTTCTGTCTGGGAATGTATGATATCCTAGAACATTGAACATATTTTTAATTGTCAGTTATATCTCTTATATACATACAATATCAGTGTTCTCTATTTGTAATGATATTATGAGTTTCCTCTCGATTTTTACTTTTTTTAAAATAAATATTGTAAATGTCCTCTTGTGTGTCTCTGTGGCTAAGTGGTTAAGCACTCGCTTTGCGTTCTGAAGGTCATGGGTTCGAGTCCGGACCCGCGACATTTTGTTCATTGGTGCATTTTTTCAGAGACCCTAGGATTGTTGCCGAAGCTATAGCGTTCCTGCTTTGTGCAATACTCTCTGCGGATGGTGTGCCATTTCTGCCGGGAGGGACTGAGCCATATAGGTTAAACCCGATGCAGTGAAGACACTTCTACAGCTTTTGACCACCTTTTGAAGACACTTCTACGGTTTTTGACCACCTTTAAATGTCCTCTCATTTCTGTGCAATATTTTTAGGGGTTTCTTTTTAAATAAAGTCCAGAATAAAGCTCGCATTTTGGGAAAAAAAAACCCAAATAAAATACTTATATTTTGGACAAAAACGAAATAAAATACTTCTATTTTTTTTGGCAATCACTATCATCATTAGTATCATTGGTATCATTATCATGTGTCGTGCATATTTGTCTGATGATTAACTTCCTCTATCTATATATGTTGGTTGTCTACTCTATGTGTTTTTATTTTTCCAACAAATATGACATATATCATGTCATAAGGTTAAGTCACATTTTAAAACACTGCTGCCATAGCTGTCTTTTGTCATTAACTTTTCCTGCATTCACAAAACTTTTCTATGTCTTGCTTTTTAATAATAATAATAATAATAATAATTCCTCTCGTACCGTTATACACTACATAGGGCCTGCAAGTAATTTCTCCATACTTCTCTATCCTGGGCAATTCGCTCAATCTCCTCCATGGAACTGAGACCGATATGTCTTGCCTTTCTCAGCAAAGTTCGTTTCAGGGTCTCCTTAGGTTGTCTTCTCCTTTTTGAATCCAACCCTTTGCATCCCACTTCAATGCCTGCTTTGATATTGCTTTCTCACTATATGTCTAAGTAATTAGATTATCTTTCTTTAACTTCATCTAACAATTGTCTTTTTATCTTATTTACTTCTAATGATATAGATTATATGCAACAAGTCATTGTCAATTGAGATCAGAATGAGAGTTATACAGTGCTACATAGAACCAATACTGACATACGAATGCGAGTCTGAGAGTTATACAGTGCTACATAGAACCAATACTGACATACGGATACGAGTCATGAACAATAAACAAACAAAATCTCTGGTGGCCACAGAGATGTGGTTTTACAGGAGAATGATGAGAATCTCATGGACTGTTAAAATGACAAATGTGGAGGTGTTGAATGAAGTCAAAACAGAGAGACAGCTTATCATTAATATAAGAAAGAGGCAGTCATCATTTTTTCGGACATGTGATGAGAAAGGGAGATTTAGAACAAATTGTAACAACCAGTAAAACCGAGGAGACGAGACAGAGGAAGACAGAAAGGTAAAATCTTGGATAGCCTGATTTCATGGCACGGAAGAGCGTCAACATCTGAGATGATAGCAAACACCAGAGACAGAGATTTGTGGAGATCCATGATCGTCTACGCAAGCCGGCACGGCACCTGTTGATGTCTTCTAATTTATTTCCATTTTGTTTGTTTGCCTATCCACGATATGCGTTATATTCTTCTCTTCAAGAATCACACCTCCGTTACCTCAATTTATATAATATGAACAATAAATGTATTCTAAAATATAAAATCACATTTGAACTTTGTCAAACTTTGAAGTTGTCAAGTTTCCATTCGATAACTTACTCGAAAGATTGTCAGTTAATTTTTTTTTTTTTTTTAGTGATGAATCTATTTTAAAACAACTTGAAAAGAATTACATAATAATTTTCAAATTTATACAGCAAGTTTGATTAATCTGCCGTCGGCAAAACGTCTTTAAAAGTATTGATTTCATGCATCAAACGTATTCTATTAGCAGACGTAGCGTATCTATCTGTTGAAAGAAATGTAAACACCCTCAAGGCAACATTCTATTCTTGTTGCACACCTCAAAGATTGAATAATAAGATAATATTCATATACGTTGCTCGACACCTTGAATAGAAAGTTATTATATCGACAACATCACATGAGAAATACATTTCAGAATTAAATTATAGAAAGATCAATCAATACAGCAAAGGTAAAAAAGTGGAGTTTTTAAAACAATACATTATTTTGTTAGTAGATATTATATTTTATCAGTAGATATGATCTTATTTTTCCTTGTTTAAAAAACTGTTTTTGTTTTCATTATGTTTTTCTTTGTTGTTCCAATCATTTGTCACCATTTAAAAGGATAACTGTGTCGTCTGCTGATCAAAGCTCTGGAATCATATTTTCACAAAAGTGATAACGAATCCACATTAATCTGATTTTTTAAATCTTTCTTAGCATTTCTTATAATATTTTCTGCAGAAGAGAATTAGGAGTTTTTTAAGAACCACAAGGGAAGCACAGGTGCCAATAAATAAAAAACGGTATTTAATGCCTGTGTTACCGCTTTTTAGAACAGTGTAGGACAGTGGGACATGAGGAATGTTATGGTCGCATGGCTAGTCACCCCGAAACTGTTCAGGTTCTAATTTTTCGTTACGCCCCCGGCAGAAAAACACTTTGGCGGTACCGGGGCTCTCACGAATGGGAGCCCGCGCTCTAGTCCATTCGATCAGACGCTCTTACTGAGTCAATGAATATGATAAATAGAGAGTGAATAAGTGTTTTTGAGTCGAAACAAAAATCCGTATTTCTTACGACACACATTTCCTAGCCCTACAGACACCCATTTCCTAGCCACAGACACCCTTTTCTCCCTACAGACACCCATTTCCTAGCCCTACAGACACCCATTTCCTAGCCCTACAGACACCCATTTCCTAGCCCTACAGACACCCATTTCCTAGCCCTACAGACACCATTTCTGCCTACAACATGCGTTTTTAAGAACGCAACCGGCTAGCTCTCCAAGAAAAGAGCCAGTTCTAGTTTTAGAACTAGAATGTAACAAAAACCATAATCTATGTTTATCTACACATGCATACATAAGCATTAAGATCATACACTACATCTACACACAGGGCCATGATGTGATATGATACAGAGAGGCGGCCGCATCAGGCGGAACGGTAATGGAGTAGCATAAGCAGATAAGAATTCAAACTACAATTTAAATCATTCAATAATTTAAAATCTTTACACAACACTTTTATATATTGGTCTATGTTATTCCGATATTGATGTATACGATTTATGATTGATCGATCGCCTCTTCCCTAGCGGTTTCGGAACCTTCTGATTTGGGTTTCGTTATTTATTGCTCTATTTTACCAAATTCATATACGTTGAAGTTTATTTGAAAATCACAATCGAAGGTTGTTTTAAAGAAAAATCATTTAAGGGCGTCATTTGAAGACTTGCATCATACTGAGAAAATATACCGCACGGCCCTGTCTACACTTGCATACATAAGTATTAAGATCATACTCTGTCTACATCTGCACTTGCATACACAAACATTATGATACCTCGTATCTACTACATGATAATACTAGTCTCTCTGCTTATTTAGTTATAACACGTAATCACAAAGTACTGTAGTCTTACAAATTACAAAAACAATGACAAAATACAGCAACGTTTCGACCAACAAGGCCTTTATCAAGCAAACGAACAACAGGAGTGACAAATTAAAAAAAATTGTTTTTGTAATTTGTAAAACTACAGTACTTTGTAATTACGTGTTTTGCCAATCACAATAGTTTTACTGCAGTCTCATCTATTTTGTGCTTATTTAGTTATAGTAACCTCATGGTTTTCTATCCTGATGTAGGAACATTTATTTGACGTCAGTGATCTCCAGCATGAGCCGTCTCTTATTTCCAAATGTGGCAGCCTTAAAGTGTCATTCCAATATGACAACGCTCACAGTCGCATGCTGGTACATATACACCAAGCAAAGGAAATTCCTGTCAAAGATAGAGGAGGGGCTAACAATACACAAGTAAGCTAATTGTTAAATTGGGAAATATATGAAACTAGTCTGTTGATTTTGATTTATTGACTTGTTAGAACTATCATCATTGCACTTCGATGAGTAACCATGTGTGCTTCGATCTCTTTCTTACACAGGAAAATTTCAGCGGCAGTGTACAAACTCCGTAGCACCGGCGAGGAACCACGATGTCATTTTGAAGATGATGAAGATATTTAGTAGAAATTGTATTTTTCATCTTTTTCTATTGAATATTACCCGGGCCAGAGACTTTCCAGCCTGCTCTTCTCGATTTTGAACTGTCAAGGATTCTTTTACGTGCTCAAATTGAATGGGGACCTACGTTTTATCGTCTGTCTCCGATAGGACTAGGAACTTGATCTCACCTACACTGAGATCAGGGATCATTGGAAAACTATTCCGATAGCTCCTCGGATGAGCGAGAAGTAGTTAGATAATATCGTTCTGAAAGTGATGTTGTGAATACGTTACTAGGCTAACGACACCAATTTTAGTTACACCATGAATTCAAATCAATGTCATTTGTTTTTCTTGGTAAATGAAATGTCATGATCTTAAGCGTTACAAGTCAGTTAAATAGTAAAATGTATGCATTCAGTACTAGTCGATTGACACTTCAGATCAGACGGAGATCACGCCAAGTAAAGTGACAAGGTATCAGATACTCATTGTTTCAAAGAAATTGCTATATATTTATACATTTTCTAAGTGTATTCTCTGCATCGCCGCTTGGTCCGATGTTGTTTATTCGTCCAGTATGACACTCACTTTGATCGCAATCACCGTTACCTGCATGGAGGTGGTCCTATCAGTTTTCCTGACACACTGTCCGTCACCAGTGGACTCCAATTATGACAGGTGGTCGCTCCTTCTGCCAGAACACCACTTTCTTAGTCTGTGAAAATACGAAATCGTGAACATTGCTACGGTGTGAGGGCTTCATTCTGAAATAGATTGAGTCCTTAAATGAACACCCTGAGTTAGATGTTGTGGATCCTACCAGTTTTGCAATTTCTTCATCTTCTGCGTTCTCACTAGATTGGGATTTCGGATTCTTTAATAAATGCAGCCGTCTGTCTCAGATTATCAGCCACGCCATACAGTTTGTCTTGGACGCTGGTGTAAGTGGGCAACCTTTTTCTTCTCAGGTCTACATACTGGGCGTAGCTCTGCAGGATATGTTCTGTTGTCATACTGCCAACCACATGGGTACAGGTCGTTGCTACCTATCTTGAATTTAGTGTACAGGTGGTGTCTCATTCTGTTTAGCAATTTAAAAGTGCATGTAAAACAGAAAATCACACAACTTGTTTACAAGATATAAACTTACTTCTAGACTGCTTCTCTCTGTAAATAATGCAAGCCCGGAGCAACTAACCCTTCCTGCAGACGTAGTTTTTGTATACTCTTCTATGTTTTTGAATTAATTTCCATTATTCTATTAACAGTTCTTTCATGTAATATCATTCTTTTCAACATGTCAGAGTCGCTGTAGGAAGACTGTTGTAACACAGTTACAACGTGTTTATGTCAGTCACAATTCTTTGTCACAACAGATTTGTGTTTTTTAAAGCGTCAGTGTTATTAATATAGACTTTAATATCTAGCACTTAGCATCGCTAGAGCTTCAAATAGACTTTAATATCTAGCTTACGTAGACTTCAAATAGACTTTAATATCTACTTACGTAGACTTCAAAAACATGAAAGCAGACCCCCTCCCCAAATGGTTGTTAACAGTTCAAAAGAGTGGTGATATAGTGAATCTTATCTAAGTGCAACATGCGTGAACATGAACGACAGACAAATAGGGAGAAAATTACTTCGGCCTGACACTAAAATAATATATGAAGAAGACCATGAGGCTTGTGAGAAGCATGTATGCAAAAGTTTCGAAATGGAAAATGGAACTTTAGACTCAGAATGCTTAGAACATGCTTAGAACATAAAGTAAAAGTTACTTCTATAATACTGCTTATAAAGGAGGTGTTGGACAGGGAGGAGGAGGACATATGCCTGTGAAAGTTAATGACCGCATGACTAGTGCTGTCGCCGTAAAACTGTTCAGGTTAGAATTTATCTTTATGGCCCCGACATAAAAAAAAACACCTTGACCTTACTGGACATTAAACCCGGGTCTTCCGCATAGGTGCCTGCGCTTTAATCTCTTCTGCCCGTGTAAACTTGTGTCACACAAGAAAACAAGAGAAAGCTTACACTTTGTCTCCAGTAGAAATCTGAAATATTTTCTATAATAGTAATTTTCAACTATTTAGTCACATGCTTCTTTATCCTATAGTCCATCTTCTTTCAGAATCTGTCACACCTCAGAATGCCATCTTTCCATTTCCTAAGATTAAAATCATCTCTTTCTAGATTACCAATCACCCTCAGAATGCCATCTTTCCATTTCTAAGATTATCCTTTTAGATCACACCTCAGAATGCCATCTTTCCATTTCTAAGATTATCTGACTCAAAAAGTGTAGTCCAATATGCATATAATATTGAAAAACTCTATTTTTCTATATTTGTATATTCAAGTATTCCTATACTTTGATTTATATAAAGATTATGAGACTGGTCGGTTACATACTGAGCTATCAGTTATATGTTCAGTTTGATCAATTTAATAACAATAGAAAATGTATATGGATTTCAAACTTCAATAAAATTAATTTTCTTTTATAGTCATAATTAATTGTTTCTTTTGGGTCTCTATGGTCAAGTTATTAAGACGCTATGTAATAGTGATATGAAGGCTGTAGTTTCGATTCCGGACCTAGTCCCATGTGCAATATTTTCTGAAGATCCTTAACATTTTTTATGGAGCTAGAGAATTCGTGCTTTGTGCAAGACTCTCGTCAGGTGGCTTGCCAATTCTACCGAGAGTGACACGTAGTCATATGGTGAAACCCAATGAAATCAAGACAGGTGACTTGACAATTCTACCGCTAGGGACGTAGCCATATGGTAAAACCCAATAAAGTCAAGACAGGTGACTTGACAATTCTACCGCTAGGGACGTAGCCATATGGTAAACCCAATAAAGTCAAGACAGTGGCGAATTTCGAGAGTGACAGATCATATGGTGAACAATGAAATCAAACATGGCTTGACAATCTATCGCTAGGACGGAGCCATATGGTGAAACCCAATAAAGTCAGTCCTTCACCTTTAGAATCTTTTTATTAATTGTTTTTATTAACAGACTGTCTGAAGCATATTACAGTAAACAATAACTTCAATTGAATGTCAGACTATTGTCAGACCATTGTAATTAACCCATTCATCCTTCTGAGCCGATATACTAGCTTAAGGTAGTTTTCATTCTAACGAAAAGCCACTATTATAACTAATTTAGTATACATTGTAAAGTAAAAGTCTCTGGAGGCACAAAAGGAATACGAAGTGGAAGGGCATAAGTTTACACACATTAAGAATTACAGTCAATGAGAAATATGTGATTGCTTTTGATAAATCTTAAATACACTGAGAAGTTCTCGATATGGCACAACGTAGGTTATTGGTAACCTCCAACCTATTTCGCTGCGTGTTTCTCTTGTAAAGTATTTAAAAATAGTTAAATCTTGTAACCTAATTAAAATAATTCACTATGATATGCTGACACACAACAAAAAACATATACGAAAAGCGTTTTCTATCGTGTGGGTAGAAAAAGCACACCAAGAGACGACATTCTGTGATTGAATTTTCATTGAACATATCTCTTACACTCGATCAGACTGTGATTTCAAAAATTCATTGTCACAATAATCTGCTATTTTTAAAAAAAAAATTATTATTTTGAATGGGTTTTGCATCAAATTCAAGTATTCATCAACTGAGTTAAGAAAAAGTATTGACTTAATTAAATTTCTAGTGCTGTCAAAGAGGGCAATATTTCATTGTTTTTAAAGTAATTCTGAAATCGCTTGGTCATCGTCACCAGAAACAAAAACTGATAACTTCTCGAAAATTGAAATATTTTTTATATGAACGTTTGAGGCACAGAGACAACTCGTAAATCGTTGAAGAGTTAGTGTCAGAAAAGTTACTGTTCAAGGCATTGTAGTACACAGATACATATTGATGGAATGGGGGATTACCTGAAACTCTTCTATGATGGTTAGTTAATTAATTCTATTATTTTCTATTATTTTTATATATCATGCGGTATTGATGCACTCTGGCTAATGTTTGGCGCAATAACACCGTTTAACTGTGCACTGGCTTGCCAGGGTAAGAGTTTCCATACTGAATGAATGAAAATCATATATTTGTCTGTGCTAAATAACCAGTCGAGACAGAGGTCGTTTTTTTTAATAATAACTTTAAATCATGCTTTCAACTTTGTTCTTGTTTTGCGAGTGAACATTCTGCAAATGTTGCTTCATTTTTTTTTTATAGAATCATTTGACAAAACGCTGCTACAAACAACACATAGAGGCAATTCATACATTTGTTCCCTATTCATTATAGTTATAAAGACATATTGAATATATCATGGTTTTCTTCTTGGTTCACTGTATTGAATATATGAATTTTTGTTTATGAAATATTTCAACAGTTTCAGAGTCTGAAATTCTAATTTATCTCTTCTTTTCTGTCAAACTGAAACCAAAAAAATTCCTCCTTTGTGTGGAACTCATTCTTTCCCCCTTCCCTCCTCGGCCACTTTTAGTTTGAGAACATCTGCTATCTGGTCTACAAATCTGTAGTCTTAGATTGACGTCTTCTACCTATAGAAATATTCTTGAATTTAAATTGTGCAGACAAGTTAGATCATCAACATTAATTATTTGTTTAGCTTGCTAGCTCAACTATTGTTTTATTATTGTTCTCATATTATCTATTTGAATATAGGTGAGAGTTATGTTGTTACCAAGCAAGAAAGAACGACACAAGACAAAAGTAAAGGACGGAGAAAATCCTGACTTTGACGAGAAGTTTTACTTCAGCAAAATCTTACCCGGTAGAGATCTTTGTTTTTCTTATTCATATATGAATTATGTGATGCCAACATAAAACTGTAAAACTAAAACGCATATCTTGTACATACAAGATACATAACAAATAATACATGTACATGTGTACGTTCACCAGTAGGACTATTTCACTCACATTACTAACAAGAATAAAAGAAATTAGATGTGGTATGCTCATGAATATAGTACACATCTCATACAATAGTTTGTGATTTGTTCAGATGTTGATTAGTTTATGTATTTCATGACCAGATGAACTACCTAGCATGGGTTTGAGATTTCGGTTGTATGGTGTGGAAAGAATGCGGAGACAGAGGATGATTGGTGAATGTATTACTGGATTTGCGTCCCTGAACTTGGAGCAGGAAACAATACACTGGATTGTCCTAGAGCCCAGAAGTAATCTGAGTGTAAGTATGTTCAAATATGTTTGCGATTTTTGGTATTGTTTTTTTTCCTGGTTATTCCCAGTCTATTTAATTAGCAGTACTTAAAAGGAATAAATATCACAGTCTATATACTAATATTTCTTTCAGCTTCTTCATAATGTATGCCCTGTCCAAGTCAATGTCTTTTCTTATTCTCTTGTTCCACTGGTTTTTGGTTCATTTGATGAGATTGAGTTCTTCATTGTTACACAATTTCAACCTTTCCATTCCCTCACCATCACCTGATGAAATTTGGTAGCTAAAAATATTTCGCCTGTTCTAAATGAAGTACCAAATTCATTTATAAAGTGTATCAATGCTATTAAAACTAATGCCAAATGTGAGCGTCTCTTCATGCTATTTTCTGAATAACAAAATGCAGACCATGTGAGACTTTTACTTCACACTGAAGTAAGGTGGCTCTCGAAAGGGAACTGCTTGAAAAGATTTTATGGAACTATTTGATACTCTTAGTGATTTTTTAAGAGGCTAACCTAAAATGAAGTATTTGTCAACGGTCGATGGCAAAGCATTTGTGAGTTATTTAGCCAATATCTTTGAAAAACTAAATATATTAAATAACCAGCTTCAATGAACAAGTAAAACTCTTGTTGATGCAAAAGCGAAGATATTTCGTTTCATTACCTTCATTGAATTATGCCAGAAATATATTTACAACAACAATTTTGAAATGTTTCATTAGCTCTAGAAATGTAAAGTGACTGGTACCGCTGCACTTGTTATTGTCGATCATCTGAAAATGCATACTGCTGAGTGACTGCAATGTTAGTGGCATTGTCTGATATTTTAAATATGCAGTATCAAGAAAAACTCGCAAAAATTCAAAGTGATGAGTCAGTTAAAGCTTTATTTAATATAAAAGGAGCGATGGCATGGCTTTGTGAGGAAACAGAAATCAAATATACAAATTCAACCAAATGTGCAAGAATACTATTGTTACCGTTTCCATCTTCATATTTAGCTGAATGTGGATTTAGTGCCATAACTGATTTTCTGCTAAAAAAAAAAAAAGAAATGGGCTGGATGTAACGCAACGAGGAGACTTGAGACTGAAGCTAACTAAATTAGAACCTATTATAAAATCTCTTTGCAGCATACATCAAGCGCAAGGATCTCACTAAATGTAAGTAATAAATAATTATTAATAATTAAAATAATAAAGAAAAAGCTGTCGCTAAAATTATTTCGTATTGAATTTCAGTTCTTCATTTCAGTTTTGAAAATTTACTTACTGTGTTTCCTCAACAATTTCCTGGTGATTTCTTCCTAAAACCTATCATTTAAGCTTCTTCAGTGAACAGTTCAATTTTTGAAAATAAAAAATTGTTTATAAGTTACATAGAGTAGTTGGGGGGGGGGCGCAGGTATACTTCATTTTGAAAGGCCTTGGTCAGCCCGTCTGCCCAGCGTGTTCGTAGCGCGTTGGACTACGGGTGACTATCCCTCTGCGTGTGCAGGTTCAATCCCGCGGGATGGCAGAAAAAGCCACAGATTCCCCAGATTTACGGTGTTCGTGGCACCGAACCGAAGGGTTACGATGTCCATGGCACCGAGCCGAAGAGCTGAAAATCTCAAGTGTTTCTGGATCGGAAAAAAAAAAAAAAAAAAGAAAGGCCTTGGTGGGGCATGACACAAAAAAGAATGTGTAACACTGCCTTAAAGGGTGGGAACCTTCAACTAAACGACGAAGGCACAATAAAACCCACTTAAACAAACTCCGGGCGCTCTCATTCTAAAGATTGATGACTCGAAATTTACACGTTCAGTCTTTCAGGCCAACAAGTGAGGCCAAATACTTAGGAGCAATTTTCACAGATGGAAGTATCGATAGCGAAATCAGCAATCGTTGCACAAAAGCTAACCAAGTATTGGGACAATTAACACCACTATTGTCACATAAAGAGATACCGCTAACAATTAAAGCAAATCTCATAAGAACGATTTTCTGGACAACACTATGTTACGAGTGTCAAACATGGCCAATAACAGCAGCTAATGAGCGAAAAATCATAACGACAGAGATGAGGTGTCTTAGAAGAGCTGCAGGTGTGACAATAAGAGACAAAATTATAAATGAAGAAATCAGGAGACTGGATGTGAAACCAGTTATGCAATTCATAAAAGAACAACGGATTAAATGGTTTGGACACCTGACCAGAATGCTCTGGTATCGCCTACCACAGAGAGCCACACAGAAAAAGTATAATGAGTACAAGACAAGAGGAAGACCACGCAAAAGATGGAGCGACGGCATCAAGAACAGCCTTACGAACATGAACATCAGCTTACAAAGTGCCTTAAAAAAGCACACACAAGATCACTACGTTTCACCCCCAACACTTCTATAAAGAAGTAAATGGTGGAAGAGAAGAAGAAGAAGTCTTTCTGGGTCCACTCGTTGTGGCACTTCCATGTAGGCCCCACAAAACTTTTCTTTTTTTTAATTCACTATAAACTTATTAATTAATTTCAGAATAATCATTTTGTAAAAAATAAAGTAGCAATAATATTATTACAGCATGCCGACTCTGGCTTTGATGTGTCCAGCTTATCTCGAAGTGACAGTGGCTCATCAAACCAGTCATTGCAACATGGGGGTATGCCGGAGCTTCTGTTGGGACTGGCATATAATGGCACCACTGGACGTCTGTCTGTAGAGGTCATCAAGGGAAGTAACTTCCGAAATATGGCAATGAACAGAGCGCCAGGTAAGCAGTAGCAGTAAGGTATAGGACTGAGTTATCTTACCATTATATTGTTTGCAGTCTCACAAAAACGTCTACGGTAACTACGGTGTGTTAGATTACTTGATTCCTAGATGGGTGGTCCCATTTTAAAAATATCCCGTTAACTTACTTGACTTATTCCTTTCCGCTCCTCATGGAGCATAGGGCCTCAACAGTTGTTCCTCATTTATTCCTGATCTCTTGCTTTTTTTGTATGGTCTCCCAGAATAGTCCAGCAACCTTCAGTTTTTCAAGAAGACAGGAGCGAAAAAGGGTGTTACCACTTCAGTTTCCTTGTGGGCTCGGCTGCTACTCACAATCTTTCTCCAGCATGGAGCCCTAGTTTGTCTGAGACTAAAATTATTTGTGTTGAATAATTTGTTGTTAGGCTCTGTAACTACTCCCTTTATTAAATGGCTGAGTAGCTAGCCCATCGCACAATCCCCAACCAGGAGGCCACATTTAATCTGACCTGTGACCAGTCCGGCTTGAGTAACCCTGTCAGGAACAATGTTCCTCCTACATAGCTCTGTAACCCCCCTCCCCCCACCACCACTACAAGATGATGACCTCATAAAGAGGATGGGATACCCTGTTGATGGATATTTTACAAATGTAATGGCTCTCAGTTGAAAATAGGCTCAATCTGGTACAATAACTCCTTTTGGAAGTAATCACAGCTGGTGTGATATTTACCACATCTGCTCACCATCTACTGTTGGTCAAAGAAAAGTACATACATTCATTCATACATAGCATTCCAAAATTTAACAAATTGTGTAGAAAAAGAGATCCTTACTTTACTTTGTACTTGATTTTAATTTTTTTTTAACTTGTTAGCAACAGACTAAGATTTTGTATCTCCTAAATAAAATACTCAGTTTATAAACTCAAGTTGAGAAAAGGCAAATCTAAACTCTGGCAAATTGTGCCAATATCATGTAGTTGCTGTACATTTCTAATTTTAATAATCTATTACTATATTAGGTGGGCGTCTGTAGCTTAAACGGTAGTGAGCTCGATCATAACCCAAATGTACCTGGTTCACACTTAGAGGTGGGTAAGTTTGGAAGCAATTTAATTTCCATTGGATTTTTAAATTGAAAGGTAAAAATAGACCTTCAGAAAGCAGTGGCAAACTACTGAACGTATAAGTGGCGCCTAGTAAATCAACAACTCGTTTACTGTGGTTGATGACTACGTCCTGTAAAGCATATGCCATGATTTTTATTCATTACTGTGTTAATTGGATGCCATAATTCAAATCACTTAAACGTTATTTTACTTTGTTTGTAGACACATATGTGAAGCTCAGTCTGATGAATTCATCTGGGCAAGAAGTCCAGCGTTGCAAGACATCAATCCGGAGGGGTCAACCTAATCCACTTTTTAAAGAGACTTTCATGCTACAGGTAGCACTTTTTCAACTTCCAGAAGTGACCTTGATGGTGTCTGTCTATAACAAGAAGAGTATGAAAAAAAGAGATGATAGGAGGGTTTTTCGTTAGGTAAGTTCCACTAACCATATGTTTTTTTTAAAAGCTATTCAAGTAGAGTAATAATTTACGTGTTTGCATGTCTTATTAATGTTCATAAAAGAACAATTCATATTTGCTTTTATGTTTTCTGTATTTTCTTCTTCTTCTTCTTCTCTCAAACACCAGCTGTTAATTCAGGAGAGAGTCATGACGCCTGGTATTGCGCTTCTGACTGATTTTTGCGTGAGGTATATATTACCCTTTTACAGGTGTTCCTCAACCATACGGACAGCCTCGCCGACTTCAGAGGTATTTAAAGCTTAGATCCTCCAAGTGTGATCGTTGCAGGAAACCTGTTGTCCGTGAAACTCCTGCTTTGAGTCCTCGTACCATTGGTACTTTTACAGCCAGAGTTAATTAGTGAAATGCGACTTCTCTATCGGATTTTCTACCTTTGGTGAGGTCGTTCCGTACGCATCGTATGATAAACACTCTTTAATGATCTTTTAGTACTGTAAATTTGGACTTGGATCTATGCCAAAAAGCATTAGCCTACTTTGCGCTGACTGGTTGAGGTCGCTCCGGTTTAGAAGCATTCTCAACCCTTCTAGGGCTAGTCATTGGAACTGTCACCTTTCTTGTATTCATTGCTCTTTTAGGATCATTTTAGCGGAAATTTGGGTTTATGATCTTCGCCAAAGAGTGTCTACAATATGCTCTCTTTCTGACTAGATGAGGTCGTTCCGTTTTCTGTATTTAAAACATAAACAAATGCTAAACTAAACTAATCACAACAGAGATGAAGTGTCTACGGAGAATGCTAGGAGTATCAAGAAGAGACTGGTTTAGAAATGAAGATATCAGGAAAAAAGTGGGTGTAACATCAGTACTTAACTTCATCAAGCCGCAACAAGTTAAATGGTTTGGGCACATAAGCATATTACCTACAGACAGTGCACCTCAAAGAGCAATGTTAATCCAATACAGTGGATAATACAAAGCAAAAGGATATCCACACAAAAGGTGAACCTCAGAGATATCAGAGACAATGAAAAGCACTATTTATGAAGTGTGAACAAAAGCCAGTTCTAGAAATCTCTTCTCATTCTCACGATCAAAAAATGATTGAGAAAAGAAAGAAAGAAGAAGAACAAATGCTGAATAGAAAGCTTAGATATTGACTTATGGACAAGAATGTACATCTCTAGCAAGTTGTTATTTGTTTGCATTCGTTCTTATCAACCAAGTTAATTACTCTTTGTTATCTGTTCAGTTTGGGCTGAGAAGATGAGTATATTGTGCACTCATTAGGCCTCTACGGCATAAAGGAAAGGCACAGCCAAAGTGTATACATATTATCCAACAGAACACAACATTATACAGACACTTGACTAAAATTTTACAAACAGAAAAACCCCACTTTAAGGTACCACATCTAGAGTTTTACTGTAGAATGATATCAGATCTGATTTGTCATAGGGTAACCATCAGAGCTGACTCAATCTATTGCAAAGTTACAACGTATATAGCAAGGAATATGATGAGAATGTAAAGACATTTGACTTGTGTACTCTCAGAAATTGGAACAAAGCTCAGTAAAATAAAGACAGTTAAAAGTATATACTACATAATGGGATCATAAGTCAAAATAGTGTAGTAGTTTGTGCACATTCTTTGTAGGCACAGTTCACGAATAAAATTCTCCAGTTGCAATGTCATTTTTTCTGAATGTAACAACTCTCAATTCCACTCAGTGTCAACTGAATGCCAGAGAAATACTCGGAAATTAAAGTTAAAATACTGGGAAATTAAGGTGGAAATACTGGAAAATTTAAGTTGAAATACTGTGAAATTAAGGTGGAAATACTGGAAAATTTATGTTGAAATACTGCGAAATTAAGGTGAAAATACTGAAAAATTAAAGGGGAAATATTGCAAAATTAATGTGGAAATACTGGAAAATTAAAGCGGAAATATTGTGAAATTAAGGTAAAAATACTGGAAAATTAAGGTGGAAATACTGGGAAATTAAAGTGGGAAGACTGGAAAATTAAAGTGAAAATACTGGGAAATTAAGGTGGAAATAATGAGAAATTAAAGTGGAAATACTGTGAAATTAAAGTTGAAAGAATGGGAAATTAAAGTTGAAATACTGGGAAATTACTGCGTGATGTTGCAAAAATCATCCGCCATGTGCCGTTGTTAAACAACAATATGGGTCTAATACTGTATTTCTTAATATACCTCATGGTATGAAAATAGGTCATATAAGTGTTTTGAAAAACAAAATGAGATGAAATAAAATATAATTTGTTCTCACTAAACAAGTTGGAACAGGATACATACTTAAGTTTGTATGTGAACTTTTTTTATCGCTAGCTTCATATCTCTGTGCTTTGATATAATATTCTGTGATTTACAAAACTGCAGGTATGAACAGCAGTGGGGAAGAGGAGAATTCTCACTGGCAGGACATGAGAGAAAGCAAAGGGGAGCAAGTATGCAGGTGGCATGTGCTACTGGAATCATAAACTAGGATCTGATCACTGACTGCCTGCTGTAAACCTGTCACTGACAGACTTGTTTCTGGTCATGCAACTTTTACATGTTTTAGAGAAAATCAAGCAAATCTGATCTATTTCCGAGCATACAGGCATGAACTATATCTGAGTACATAAACATGACATATGAGAACACAAGAATGACACATCTGTGAACATACAAACAAAGATATATTTGTTAATATACAAACATGACCTATGTCTAAGTGTAAAAGTGGGACCTACTTGTTAGCATATAGACATTGACCTTCATATTTGTATACAAACATGTTCTACTTGTTGGTCTAGAAACATATTTTATTTGTTAGCATGCAAACATGACATATCTGAAGCATACAAACATGGCCTATATATTAGCATGCAAACATGCTCTACCACCTTTACAGACAAACATATTGTATTTGTTAGTATACAAACATGACCTACATAGTAGCATACAAATATGGCCTACATGTTAGAATACAAACATGACCTACATAGTAACATACATACTTAACCTACTTGTTAGCATACAAGCATGGCCTACATGTTATTATACAAACATGACCTACATATTAGCATACAAACATGACCTACATGTGAGCATACAAACATGACCTACTTATGAAACTCAAGTCTCACATATTTATAAACATACACACAAAAAATTAAATTTATTAACCTACAAAAGCTACATATTTCTCAAAATACAAACAAACTCTACATGTTAGTATACAAACATAACCTATTTCTTAGTTGAAATTCTCAATATCATTCAGTTGCAAATAATAATTGCAATAACATTAATTGATTTGATATGCTTACCTGAAATTTTCAACTGCCAATTCCAATCAATATAATTATAAACTTCAGAATATCAAAAACATTTTACTTCCTGCAAAGTAAAAATATATGTAGCCAATGACTGTTTCAAATTTTCATAATGATCTAAAAGAATGTCAAATTTGTATTTTATAAAACAAATAAAATACACTTGTGTTCAAAGACGCATCAAATTTGCATGTCATAAGATTCTCTTTGAATTACATATTTTGTTGTCTGGTTATACCCCCTTATCGTCTGCAACATGTGATTTTGTGCCATACATACATATATAAATATATATATATAATAGCTTTCCATGTATATATATTAACAAAGATATCTATAGATAATATTTTTGTGCATACTAAATGAACTATTACAAAACTTGAAGTTTTTTTGTGATAGAGCTCATCATATTGTGATCATGAAACAAAAAAATAATCCTAGTCTTGTTTTTGAGACTTTTTTTTTTTAAGCTTTGGTTGCTTATTAATGGCTTGTTATTGTTTTAATTTGTTATTCAGGTCTACATATTTAGTGGTTAAGTAACTGACAAATATTTAAACGTATATGAACAATCTAAAATGTTATAACATGATAATATCTAAAAATGAAGTGTTGTGAATGCCATATCTTTACTTTATTAACTTTTACCTTCCTTTTATGTTGTTGAGCATCATGGAGATATGCAGTATGTTGTATACTGTCATTGTCAATGTTACAAAATATGTTGCAGGTTATAGTAAAAGAAACGCTATCTTCTTCGTCTGCCTTCTTACTAGATTGAGATTTTGTATTTTCTAATAATGGCCGCCTTCTGGCTCAGATTGTCAGCCACGTCATAAAGTTTGTCTTGGACGCTGGTGTATGTGGGCCACCTCTTTCTTCTCATGTCTGCATACAATTAATTCTGTATATCTCCATAGATAGTAATCAGAAAGGCAATGAACAAAAAGTTTGTATGTCTCCATAGGGAGTAACCAGAAAGGTTTGGCTCAGTCAATCTTCAAAGCAATGAACAAATTAAGTCTGTATGTCTCAACAGGGAGTAACCAGACAGAAAAGTTTGGCTCAGTCAGTCTTCAAAGCAATGAACAAATTAAGTCTGAATGTCTCAACAGGGAGTAACCAGAAAGGTTTGGCTCAGTCAGTCTTCAAGGCAATGAACAAATTAAGTCTGTATGTCTCAATAGGGAGTAACCAGAAAGGTTTGGCTCAGTCAGTCTTCAAGGCAATGAACAAATTAACTCTGTATGTCTCATAGGGAGTAACCAGACAGAAAAGTTTGGCTCAGTCAGTCTTCAAGGCAATGAACAAATTAAGTCTGTATGTCTCAATAGGGAGTAACCAGAAAAGTTTGGCTCAGCCAGTCTTCAAGGTAATGAACAAATTAAGTCTGTATGTCTCAATAGGGAGTAACCAGAAAGGTTTGGCTCAGCCAGTCTTCAAGGCAATGAACAAATTAAGTCTGAATGTCTCAATAGGGAGTAACCAGAAAGGTTTGGCTCAGTCAGTCTTCAAAGCAATGAACAAATTAAGTCTGTATGTCTCAATAGGGAGTAACCAGAAAGGTTTGGCTCAGCCAGTATTCAAGGCAATGAACAAATTAAGTATGTATGTCTCCATAGGGAGTAGCCAGAAATGCCTGGCCTAGCCAGTCTTCAAAGCAATGAACAAATTAAGCCTGTAGTCTCCATAAGGGATAACCAGAAAGGTTTGGCTCAGGCAAAGTCTAAGGGAGACAAACCTGAAATAAAAATCTGTTAATATCAGATGCCCTGAACCACAGGTCTAATGAAACAGCGCAATGTAAATAAACTAAAAGATTATCACTGTCAACTAAGTACTGAAAAGAAATAAAATGTATATAATATTATATTTGGTGGTTTTTTTTTCTCAAATAAATACCATTAAAATGTATGTGTGTTTAAATCTATGAATATCTTGTTGACCAATATGTTGGTAATTTTATTACTGTGATTATATTTAACTGCTTTTGATATTTATGTTCAATGTTACACAAGAATAATTTGTGTGACTACACAAGAAAAGTATGGTAAACCTATATTTTTCACTAATTGTAAACTATGTTTTATTCATTTAAACAAGTCTAGTATATGTAACAAGTCATATTTGCAGTATTTGTAATTTTTGTGTTGGTTTGATGACTAAAAGACATTACATTGACAACAGAAAAGTTATAAATAAAGCATTATAATATTAAACAGCAAATTAGCATAACAAATTCAGATTTCAAATCTGCTTTATTAAATGTTGAAATTAGTTTTCTTGTAAAGTAAATGTTATAGAAACCCTTTTTTGTACCCTCAAGGTATATTGGGTAATATTGTGTTAGGCCTGTATTTTTCATTGACTGTTGGTACATGATGGGTGATGTAGTCATTATCACACCGACCACATTTACTTCCCAGTGCTTTTACTGGTACCTACTTGAGGCTGGGTCGACCTGAGAGCCATTATGGTCAGAAAAATATTCCAAGCACACTGTTTAATTGAACGTGGACCACACAACTTAAGAAGCAAGTTCACTAACAACTACGCTACTGCAGATCCCTGTTTTCTTGTACACAATATCAAAATGTAATAACATTGAGTGTTAATAATTTAGGGAAAACCTATTGGAGAAAAGTAACATAGAAATAAATGCACTGTAGTATGAGGGTCTACCTAGATACATCCTAGACAAAAGTTGGTGATGCTGAGGTACTATGCTTGCCTTGCGATTTAAAAGGACTCAATTCACATACAGGCTATTTTCCAGAGATCATTGATCTCAGTGCAGATGAAGTCGAGTTCCTAGTCCTGTTGGAGATTAATAATAAAACATCAGTCCCATGTTCAAAAAGAACACTTTAAAAAGCCCTTAGCAGTTAAATGTAAACTGAATAGTTAAAGAACCCTTGACAGTTAAGTGAATGCTGAAAAGTTCAAAGAACCCTTGACAGTTAAGCATAAGTTGAGAAGTTCAAAGAACCCTTGACAGTTAAGTGCATGCTGAAAAGTTCAAAGAACCCTTGACAGTTAAGTGCATGCTGAAAAGTTCAAGACCATTCACAGTTAAGTGCATGCTGAAAATTTCAAAGAACCCTTGACAGTTAAGTGCATGCTGAAAAGTTCAAAGAACCCTTGACAGTTAAGCATAAGTTGAAAAGTTCAAAGAACCATTGACGTTAAGTGCATGCTGAAAGTTCAAGAACCCTTGACAGTTAAGTGCATGCTGAAAAGTTCAAAGAACCCTTGACAGTTAAGTGCATGCTGAAAAGTTCAAAGAACCATTGACAGTTTTCAGTTTCAGTTTCAGTTTGGAATATCTTCATTGCACTCGGACATGTCCATAGGTGCTCCGATCTTCGCAATATCTCCAACAGCGCCCAGCGACTGACCATACCAGATCGATTTTGATTGATGAGCCTACTCACGTACCTGCTATGCTGTTCTTTTTTCTCTCCCAAACTTCAAACCTAGCTCCTACAATCTAGTAGTTGACGTGGATTGGTTTAAATGAAAATCTTCTTTGCTGCCACACTCTATGTGGGCGTTCAAAATATCAGCTCTATCCATTGACTGGCCCTCTGAAATGGTGGCAGAGTCAGTTTGCTCTCTCATTACCAACGACACCCATGTGCCCAGGAATGAAGATAAGTGTGATCAGTGCAATTTGTTGGACGCTTGTAGTGATTCAGTCCATTGCCTGCGCACCGAACCAGCCTCTATCTTGCAGATCATACTCAATGAATCACTCAGAATGCACGCATGAGTGTAGTTTTGTGACTCCAGCCAACGTAAAGCATTAGTCACTGCCAGTACCTCCATTATCATACTGCTTGATGTCATACGAAATGCATCACTGGCCTCATGGACCATTCTGCCACATGAGCTTGCAGAGAAGACCCATGTGGACTTTTTGTGACAAACTACCGATCCATCTGTGTAAATCACAATGGCACATTCGTTGCAGTTTTCATCAATGATAGCCTTAACGTCTGCATCAGCGCCACGGATTCCTCTCGTTGCAACTTTTGTCAAAGTTAATGATGGTGGAAAAAGTATTCCCGTGTATTGAAGGCATCAGTATCCATTCTTCCCCATAATCGATATTTGTGAGCCCGCATACCATTGGCAGTTAAGTGTAAGATGAAAGTTAAAGAACCATTGGCAGTTAAGTGTAAGATGAAAAGTTAAAAGAACCATTGGCAGTTAAGCATAAGTTGAGAAGTTAAACGAACCCTTGGCAGTTAAGTTTAAGTTGAGAAACTAAAAGAACCCTTGGCAGTTAAGTTAAAGTTGAGAAGTTAAAAGAACCCTTGCAGTTAAGTTAATATTGAGAAGTTGAAAGAACCCTTGGTAGTTAAGTTAATGTTGAGAAGTTGAAAGAACCCTTGGCAGTTAAGTTAATGTTGAGAAGTTGAAAGAACCCTTGGCAGTTAAGTTAATGTTGAGAAGTTGAAAGAACCCTGCTGAAAAGCCACTTTGTTTCTTAAATTTGCATTCATGACTTTTGAAAAGCCACTGCTTAGTAAGTAAGTAAGTAAGTAAGTAAGTACAATCAAGTGATACATGGAAAGATCCTTAGTGCAGGTGCATTTTAACATATTTAGCAGGAATTGTCTTACTAAGTTATAGGAAAGAATATAACGAAGAAGTGGATCCACAAAGTCACCTAATGATATGTTCTAGTAAAGTAACACTCTTAACATTTCTCATTCCTATATCATGTGTTTTGGATTATCTTTACCTATGTCTTTGTAGGGCCTATAGCTTGACTTTTAAAGGATGGGAAGAGGGGTATGGTAATTATGCTCTGTCATTGGTTGAGAAATATTCTTCTATAACCATTTAATGGTGTCATTTTATCCATTCTATTACAAGTAACCCTTCAGTTTGGCCACATCAAGCATCACGATGGCCTTGAGAGAACAATTTTGGATGGCAGGGTCCCAGAATGCAGAGACAGAGGCAAACCAAGAAGAAGATGGCTCCAAGATATTTAAGAAACCATGAATATGACCATTGGCGAGATGGGTAAACTGGCTAGAGACAGAGTGAATTTCAGATGCACTGCAAAGAGAGCAGCGTCCTATAATGGACACACACCTTGATGATGAACTCTTCAGTAATACCGGTATATAAATTGTATAGATATCTTTAACAAGGACAGTCAACCGTAGCGTCTGTACGCATATTGATAAAAAGTTACGTTTTAAAATTTGTCTTTAAAAATTATTTTTATAATTTTAAAAAATATATAAAATATTGATGATTTTTTTCAATTTCTCCTGAAATATTTATAATAATAAATGATCAAAAAGTAGTCCAGGTATTATTGCCTGTTTGTTGCACAACACTTTAATTTTTGTATTCAAATAATTGAAGACATTTCTGTTCAATGAAAAGAGTGCTGAAAACCATTGGTCTTTTTTCTCATATGCAGAAGATATAGAAAGTTGTACAAACCAATTATTGCTTAGATAACTGAATTGTAAACATTTGACATACTCAAAAGAGAAGATGGAAATGCTGACATGTTATGAGAATGAGACAAGAAATGCCTGAGATAGCCCTCACTTGACACAGAGAAGAGAAAGGCAGATCTTCCGAAAATGATTAATGATGAAGTAGGAACTGGACCCTATTTGACATGAGCTCTGCATGAAAAGTGCTGAAAACCATGTGGTCTTTCTAAGCAGTGTATAAAATTGCATGACAATTATGTAAGTAATGAAGTAAACATTTGACACATACTTTGTTCTTATGTAAAAATACACAAATAGCACATTTCTGATACTAGTCAGCTACACCACTTGCTACACAAGAAGTTGTAGATTTTGTTGAAAATGTTTATTAAATTTATATCTTTATTTCTTATATTACTATTGTAATTGTGACAAAAGTGTGACATAAATATCTTCTGTGGATGCTTGTCAGTTTATAATTGTGACAAAAAGAGTGACATAAACATGCTCTGTGGATGCATGTCAGTTTATAATTGTGATATAAACATGTTCTGTGGATGCATGTCAGTTTATAATTGTGACAAAAGTGTGACAAACATATTCTATGGATGCATGTCAGTTTGTAATTGTGACATAAACATGCTCTGTGGATGCATGTCAGTTTATAATTGTGACAAAAGTGTGACAAACATGCTCTGTGGATGCATGTCAGTTTATAATTGTGATAAGCATGTTCTCTGAATGCATGTCAGCTTATATTTTATTCTAATATTTGAATAGTTGCAGCTGAAAAGTTATATTTCTAGAAAATGTAATTAAAGGTGCATATTTTATTTGTGCATAATTAACATAATTTCAATACACTTTATACATATATTACTAAGCATCAGACAAGTGCAAGAACTGTTCTTTGTTGCTTTTGTTGAAATTAAATTGTTTCATTGGAAGAGAATCTCAGAATTGTTGTATTTTTTCTAGTTCACCATTTTTGACAAATTTTCTTTTTTTAATTTCACCAACAATTATATGAGACACAAGGTGTAGTAAGTCACAAATGTTTGTTTCTTTATTTTTTTGCATTTAAGGTACAAGTTTTTGTTTTTTAACGGTGTATTTATATATATATATATATATATATATATATATATATGAGTATATATACATTTAGTACATGAAAGTTCATCAGTAAGGTTACAGCCAGCGTGATCAACTGATTTCTCTCGTGATTCATATATTATCATTTTGTCAATGTGGAACAGATGTGTTTTAAATGTGAAAGTACGTTTCATAGACACACAATAACATAAGTACTAAAGAATTGATAAAGGACACGTATCTGGTACGCTTAGTAACAAATATCACTGTCAAATGTATATAATAGCTATAACATGAATTATTGCATTTAATTTCAGATTTGTTCATTTTCTTTGTATTAATGTGCACCTTCACTTAGGTGGCATATTTTAATAAGTTAGTAAATATAACACACAACATTCACCGCACCAAACACACGGTATTATGTAACATTCATGTCATTCAGTACACTCTACTGCCTATCATGCCAATACCATGTCAAAGTTTACAGTGTCATTTCTAGGACACACTCGGAGGAATATATAGATTCTTCTTCTTCAAATGCTCTATCGACCACTTGTTAACCACTCTGTGTGATTTGTATGTGATTTGAGCCTAAGAGCAATTGTACGCTGTGCCAGTTATACACCTAGAAGTAGGCCAGCACATTCGATTTCTGATGTAGGTCCTACATCAGTCACCTCTTACGACATGCGTAGTAGGTCACAGTGGTACTATCCTTCGCTCTCTTGCGGGCCTCGGTACAACAAGGGCGATATAGATCCAGATGTACATGTTCACAGTCACTTATTTGATACTTGTAAACTCAGAAAGTAATAATCACACCCAAGAGCACATAAGGAAGAGACACAAAAAATTGTTCCACTCAATTCAATCTTATGCATGTCTTTCTATCTAAAACCTAGTCCTATGTATGTCTTTGAGCTTCAATAATTCACCTCTATACGCCCTTAGAAATTATGATATGAATTGGCAAAGCAACATCAGCTTTTAAAAGTCTAAATAAAATATGGAACTGCAAGTCATATAGTATTAAAATTAAATTACAATTTTTAATTCAAATGTTGTATCAATCCTAACATATGCCAGCGAGAGTTGGAAAATGACTAAAGATATAGAAAACAAGTTGAATGCATTTGAAAATAGATGTCTGAGAAAAATAATGAATATAAAATGGAACGAATTCAGGAGAAGTGATGAAATCAGTGGCATGTCTGGTCAACCACTAGTGACGACTGTTATAAGAAAGAGAAGATGGAGATATGTTGGGCACACCTTGAGGAGAAATGATCAACGAATATCAAAGCAGGTATTGAAGTGGGATGCAAAGGGTTCAAGAAATAGAGGCCGACCCAAGGAGACCCTGAAACGAACTTTGCTGAGAGGCAGGAAATATCGGTCTCAGTTCCATGGAGGAGATTGAGCGAGTTGCCCAGTATAGAGTGGTATGGAGAAATTACTTGCAGGCCCTATGTAACGTATAATGATACGAGAGGAATTATTATTATTATTATAATACGCCCTTAGAGCTCTCTTTTCCGCTGTCATTACAATGTCCACTGTATTGCATGTTTTGGGAGCCTTGCTTTTCTCACCATGAAGGCATGTTGAATCCATTGCCTTCATCTCTCTGACCATTGATGCTGCTCACCTTAAGTTATTTATTCATGGTATAAAGAAACATATCATACTCAAATCCAATGTTTAAATCTTCATGGTGTATTCTGACC
Source organism: Arion vulgaris (assembly GCA_020796225.1). NCBI lineage: Eukaryota > Metazoa > Mollusca > Gastropoda > Stylommatophora > Arionidae > Arion > Arion vulgaris. The sequence continues at coordinate 35,391,956 of CM036759.1, forward strand.
ATTCACATCTATTTTATCATGTCGTGTATACCCAAGTTTGACAAAAACATCAAAATATTTAGAGTAAAAAAATGATCAATTAAAGGTTTTAAGATGAGGAATTGTGAACTTGTATATTGTAATATTAAGACAGTTTTGAAATGCAAAATTATTTGTTTCGTGATTTAACTTGAAGGCTTTTTAAGCAATACAATGTAGCGTAATGCTTGGCTTGTTAAGTACCACAGTTATAGTGTGTTAGATTCATACAACAATGTAACTCAATACTTGGTTTGTGAAGTACCACAGTTATGGTGTGTTAGATTCATACAACAATGTAACTCAGTACTTGGATTGTGGAGTACCACAGTTATAGTGTGTTAGATTCATACAACAATGTAACTCAATACTTGGTTTGTGAAGTAACACAGTTATGGTGTGTTAGATTCATACAACAATGTAACTCAGTACTTGGATTGTGGAGTACCACAGTTATAGTGTGTCAGATTCATACAACAATGTAACTCAATACTTGGTTTGTGAAGTACCACAGTTATGGTGTGTTAGATTCATACAACAATGTAACTCAGTACTTGGATTGTGGAGTACCACAGTTATAGTGTGTCAGATTCATACAACAATGTAACTCAATACTTGGTTTGTGAAGTACCACAGTTATGGTGTGTTAGATTCATACAACAATGTAACTCAGTACTTGGATTGTGGAGTACCACAGTTATAGTGTGTTAGATTCATACAACAATGCAACTCAGTGCTTGACTTGTTAAAGGTGGATTTCATTTGTTATTTGCATGGTCAATTCCATAGGCTATCTTGTTGAAAATTGGTACCCACATTTTCTAAGTTTTAAAAATTTCAGAATTCATACCAGAATTCTGTGTAAGTGCTCTGTTGCTGGGACACTTAGCTAGTTGAAATAGATAACACAACCTGAGACAGCATCCTCGGAGTACAGAAACAGTATGCTCTGAGTATAGAGACATCATCCTCAAAGTACAGAGACAGCACCCTCAAACTACAGACAGCACCCTCAAAGTACAGAGACATCACTCTTAGAGTACAGACAGCATCCTCAGAGTACGGAGACATCACCAACACTCTCTAAGTAAAGATAAAAACTGAGTTGTTGGTTTATAATCTTACTTGCAACTTGTTTAATTTGTTGATTTATACATGTTTAAAATAAAGTGAATACATGTTTACTGTCTATTTATTTACCTGTCTATTTATTTACCTGTCTATTTATTTACCTGTCTATTTATTTACCAAATGTTTAAGACGTGTGTATATGTATTCTTTACATTTAGCTTAATATTTGACAAAAATGTAATCAAAAACAAATGTTACAGGTCTAGGGACCACTACAGATTTCTACAGTGTGTGGTTATATACAAGGAAATCTCTCAGTTTGATTATACATTATTGCCAGGAGTAAAATAGAACAAATACAAAGAAAAATACTCATTCTGAATTTGAAAACTAAAGTCAGACATCAATTTTTATTTCATAAATGAGGATGGATTTATCTTCCTATTTTCTCTAAACCTGTTTTGCCTCACAGCGTCAGGATAAGAAGAAGAGATTTCTAGAATGGGCATTTGTATGTGCTTCATAAACAGGGTTTTTTGCTGCCTCTGTTATCTCTCAAGTCCATCTTTTGCATAGACAGCCTTTTGCTTTGTATTCACTGTATTGGAGTAGCTTTGCTCTTTGAGTCGCACTGTATGTTGGTAATATGATTTTGTGGCCGGATCATTTAATTTGTTGTTTCTTGATAAAGTTCAGCACTGATGTTGTACCCACTTTTGTTGTTTTGATGTCTTCATTACTAAACTGGCCTCTTCTTGACACTACCAGCCAACATTCTGCATAGACACTTCATCTCTGTCATGACTAGTTTTCTTCTATCAGTTATCAGTTATATGAGGACTATCATCATAGCACTCTGGACATGTCCATAGGTGCTCCGATCTCCGCCCAGCAAATCCAGCAGCGTCCAGCGACCCAACACGCCAGTTCGATGTTGATTAATCAATCTCTTTGCATATTTAGTATGTCGTTCTTTTCGGGCTGCACCAATATTAACACCCATCTCTTTCAATCTGGTCAGCCCATATCCGTTGGTAACGCTGAACACTGCGTCTATGCTATGACGGGTTCTGGCGCTAGTGCACGATACTCAGTAGCACTGCCAGAAGTCCCGTTTCACTTTAGCGACTGATTCTATCCTCAGCCATACAGCTTGTCAGCACATGAAAAACTTTAAGCTTGGATTTAGTCATATATTAATGTAGCATAGTACATTATTATTGTAACGGTACGAAATTGAACCACCATCTTGCCGGCACCGGATATGACCTCCTTTTTCTGTCGTTTGATGTCAGGATCCAGGTTTGGCACTGATAGCATAATGGGGAAACTATTGTGTTGGACTATTTTATTTTAGTGTTTATGGTGATAAGTTTGCATTTCAAACAAGGTTTTACAAGGAAATATTTATATATCTTATACAAGATGATGGATTTATTGATCAATTCTCACAAGAGGATGGATTTGTAGGGGTCAATTTATATACAAAGGTGGATTCATAGAGCAACATAGCAAATTAACCTAACTGTTAATACTAAAAAAGTGAGTGCTGTATTCATTATATAGGTCTTTCATTTCCACATTATTTCCTCTTTCCTCCCTCCCTCACTAGTATATTATTATATTTCTCTTATATTGTTAGGGCCTGCAAGCAATTTCTACATACCACTCTAACCTGGACAACTCATTCAATATTTTCTATGGAATTGTCTGATATTTCTTGTCTCTCTGTTTATTTCAGAGTTTCCCTAGAGTGTTTTTTTAGTTAACCCTTTGTCTTCCACTTCAGTGCATGCTTTGTAGTTCTTTGATCATTTTTCTCAGAGTATGTCCCAATATATCTCCATTTTCTCTTTCTTATAACAGTTGTTACTAGCAGTTACCAGACATTTCTTTGATTTCATCACTTCTAAATTCGTACCATTTTATGTTCATTATTTTTCTCAGACTTTTATTTTCAAATTTATTCAGTACTTACTTTCTATATCTTTATTTTTTTCTCCATCATGCTTCTAAATAAAAGTTTAAACACCATTCAATTCTCAGCTTTCTTACCAGAGTGTAGGCTTGCTGTAACTGTACCACATTGCTATATTTTGAGAACTAGTAATTTCAGTGTTGAGAAATAACTGTATATGGATTAAACATGCACAAATTAGATTAACTGTATTGCCATACTAAACTATTATCTTTCTTATAAACTGTACATAAAGTAACATTCGAAATTTTAAAAATTGCATGAAAATTATACAGAAATAATTTAATTAAAATTTTATGAAAAATAATAACGGATTAGTTTTGTTTTTCATTTGTGTATGTATTTGTAAATGAGAGAGGTTGTTTTGTTATATTTGTTGTGTAATTGTGATGAGAGACCACAAGTGCTATGTCTAACAAATAATAGGAGCCTACAGGGATGTAAAACAAACATATGTGCACTGTACAAAGATATTAGTTTTGTTAACTAACTGTCAGTTATATGTGGACTATAATCATAGCACTCTGAACACATCTACAGGTGATACGATCTCCACCTCATCAAATGCAGCAGCATCTAGGGGCCCAACACACCAGTTGCCTTTTGATTATCAATTCTTTTTGCATAATTGGTATGTCCTCCTTTTCAAGCTTTACTAATATCAACACCCATCTCTTTCAATCTTGTTAGCGACTGGGATTCACAACCCTGAAACTCCTCTGTTACATAACTAACTTATGATGATAGCCTTTGCCAGTTAAAAATTTGAAAAACAGTCAGACAAGCAGATTTTGTATGCAAGACAGAAAACACTGTTTATGCAGGTGTTAATAAACAGAAAAACAGTAAAATATGTCATAATATATCTTTAATAATAGTTGTAATTTCAATAACATTATTACATATATTTTACATATACATTACTTCTGCAACACAAGTCAACATAAATATGTTTTCTAACATATAAATTTTCCAAATACTTCAACAGAATAAAAATGTATAAATCAAAAGTTTGTCCTAAAGCATAAAATTAACAGCAAAATCAGTAAGTTCAAGATGAGACACTCTTTTTTACCTTTTTATTTCCAAAGTTTTCCTTTGGCAAAACATGCATTTTCAAAGATAGACTTGGAGTATATTTGGTTGCATTATTGTGTTTTGATCAAAAGAAAAAATACAGGATACAGACCTGAACTTTTACTGAGTGCTTTTTTTTTTTACCATTCATCCACTATGAATTCAGTTGTAGTTATGGCGCCTAATATGGCACCTTTGATTGATTTTAAAAAAAGGGTTTAAAAGCCGAAGAATTGACTTCATTGCACCGGGTTTTACCCCATACGGCTTGGTCCCTCTCCGCAGAACTGGCACGCCAACTGATGAGAGTATTGCACAAAGTACGAACTCCGTAGCTCCAGCAACAATCCTAGGGTCTCTGGAAAAACTGCACTCATGAACAGAATGGCGCGGTCCGGACTCGAACCCACGACCATCGACTCACAAGGCAAAGGGTGTAACCACTTAGCCAATCAAGGCTTGTTTTTCATATCACCAAGTGCCCCTCGCCATTCTGAGGGGTTTAACTCTGACTGTTGATACTTGTAATTTAGATCCCCAAGTAAAGGATCAGGGTCTCCTGTAGTCCAACCATGCACCGTGTGCACACAAGAATTTTGTTCAAGCTGAACCCCGGTATTTTCACAGCACATGGCCACTAGCATAGAGTGGTATCAACCTTGCTAGCGGTGACCCCTTGATGAGTGGTAAAAATCAACCACAAAGTCAGTTGTTAAAATACATTTTGAAATGAGTTGTTCATTTATATCTAATACATAACTTTGAAGAATTGTTACAGATAATAGTTTTTACAAGATCGTTTCTTTTCATGTATTTATTTTTTTTGCAACAAATAACTGTTCATTAGATAATGACACAGCAGTTTAATAAGCATCTTTACTGTAATTGAAGAAATTTGAAATCCTACAGTTTTGCACAAGTAGGATTGCGCAGTAGGACTGCTTGATCAGTGAACCACAGGAACCATGTGTATGCATAGCATTTAATATATGTTTATGTAGACAGAGCACCTATGGGTTTGCCCAGAGTGCCTGTGGTCAGTTCTAAAACTAATAATTAACAAATGGTATATAACAGCAGATGTCTAAACAGGGTCTAATGGCAAAGGATCAACATCATTGCAACAGGTTTCCTCATATGGCTCTGTCCCTGTCAGCAGAAATGGCACATCATCTGCCAAGAGTGTTGCAAAGAGCATGAACTTCATAGCTTCAGCAACAATCATAGGGATTGCACATGGCACTCAGTAAGGATTCAAACCCACAACCTTCAGTATGACAGGCAAACATCTTAACCACTTCGCCATAGACACCCAGATATATAACAGTAGATATAAGCAAGTCTAGTAAATATAAACAATAATATTGATTACCCAGCAAGTATTGCTGTAGAATGTCTAGGTTAATAAATCTGAGATTTATTTACATTTTCCAGTCATGGAAGACAGAATAAAGTATCATTATAACATGAATAAATCTAGGAGATAAAATGAAGACTAAATCTATCTACAAGTGATAAAATAATATTTGCGGTAGAATAACATCATCTTCAGCAATGTCTTAGCTGCACCAATATAATAATAATAATAATAATAATTTGTTTAAAGTTGATGAAACTTTAATACATAGGACATAAATACTCCAAACTGAGAAGAGCTTCCCAGAGACAAGTCCAGTTGGAAACAGGTCATGAGTAATGGTCTGAGAACTTTAGGAGAAAACTAAAACTCACACCAAATTCCTCCCATTGTCTGTGCAGACTAATTGAATTCCATCAAAAACAATAAGGATAATATAAATATTAAAACAATTAAACAATCTGTATAAATAATACTAAAAATATAGTTTGAATAAAGTTTCTTTTATCCCTTTCATTCCGTAATTTATTTTACCTCCGGACACATCTACTTTGCAATGTATACTAAATTTGCCAGTAAACTGTCTTTGTGTCATATTAAAAACACACTAAGCCAGTATATCAGCTAAGAATAGCAAAGAGGTTAATGCACTGTATTGGTCGCTTTCTTAACAATGTTGCACACACAAAATGAGGTAACAGTTACTGAGTTAGTATGACTGAGATATTATACAGCAATAATAAGTAAGAAATAAGAGAATGTTTCTGAAATTATTGCCAGGCTATTACATTGTCAATTGAACTAATGTTAACCAACCTGATGAATAACTAACAATAACTAAACAAATATGAAATTAACGAAATTTATAAAAATAAATCAAACTTTTTATTTTAACTGTCAGTGTTTTCATGTATTGTATCATGCCATACATAGAACATTGTCTTGGCACCTGTCTTATCCCTGAAGTTCATGTTAAACATGAAAGTCTATACAAGAATTTCAACACAAGAAACTCAACACAAGAAACTCAACACCTATACATGATATTAGAATATCAAATGTTGGCAAGCAATCAATTGAGTAGAGAAAATGGATGCGAGAGTTAATATTTGATGTATGCTGCTGTAAATTAAGATTCTTACCTCTATAGAATATAAAAATAAATATTTCATTCTCATCAAGGTACAATTTTTCATCAAACAACTAAACTTAAAAAAAGCTGTTTCCCTCTTGCAAAATGTTATAATGCATATTTAATTTAACATAGATATCTTGGTGTCACCAAGGTAGACTCAAGATTTGTCTAACTAGAAGCTAAATAACAGTAAATTGTAAGAAAACGTATAAAACTGAAACCTTCTCAAACATAATATAGATACACTTGAGTATAGTTATGTACATATGAATTTATTAAATTTGTCAATATAATAAAAATTTACAAATTTAAAAGAATATTGAACATGCATATTACTGCAAGAACTAATGCTCACCCACTTATTTTGACCATACTGGACGGACTGTTTATCACAGCGACATAGATTTACAGGGAGTAGAACATATTACAGTGCCATACATAATATACATTGCAGTTTAAAATTACATAAATACCAAAACATAATAGATGCAGTTTTACTTGTATAGTAAACAACACTGGGCAACAACCCGGTAGCAGTGTGACGACAAAAGAAGAAAAAGTTTAAAAACAGAAGTAAAATCCATGTTAAGACTTGCATAAATAATACACAAATGTACTGCATCAAAAATGTTATATTTAAATGTAAATTAAAAGCCACTTATGGTTCTTAGTCGTCTGCTGAGAATATAAAAAATTCAAAATCTATACAAAGTCATGTACAACCTTGAAGTTCATATGCTTGGCATTAGCTGCAAAAGAAAGAGAAACTTGATAGTTCCAGTTTAGCAACAACAACAAAATTGAAGTGATGCATGACATGGATCAGTTATGACAGATCTGAAAACTGGAATTATATTTGTAACAAAATAACATGGTGAAATTAGTAATACATTTTTTTAAATAAGAAAAGCAGGTTAATTTTAAAAAATATATATATAAATGATAAAAAAGCTAAATATTTTATTGGGCTAATAAAAGTGAAAACAAAATAATCATAAACAATAATTATAGATTACATTTTGAGACATTTATTCCATCAAGAAAATGTATGTGATTAATGGCTTCCTTATTTTCACTAACAAATTAAACATATCATTTTAACAGAACAAAATGACATAACATTACTACATATCATGTTTATCTTCTGAAATAATATCTGAACAATATGATCAAAAGTTGCATATAGTTATTTTGAATATATATATATTTATATATACCACAGCTGTATGATATCAACTTTACGGCACAAATCAGAATGTTGAAGAATGACAGAGGAAGATATATCCAAACTTTTCACGTTTTCTACAACTTATTTATCTGCTAGACTTACTAACTAAAACTTACTTATGATCTTGTATGTGTTCTGGACAATAACTATCTCTAACAAAGAACTGCTTACACAGTGTTGACAAGAGAATACGAATACCATCATCCAAAAGAGATGCTGGAGATAGATTGCAGATGTGTTACACATGTAGGCTACCTCTTCCCTGAAAACTGTACTGAAATGGATGCCAGAGGGCAAAGGAAAATGTGGAAGACCCAAAATCACCTGGAGAAGAACAGTAGAAGAACAATAAAAAGTAATTAATCACAGCTGGATCACAATACAGAGGATGACAAAGAACAGAGAAGAATAGTGTACATTTTTTTTGGCTGTCCTAAACACTTTGGACATTATAGGCTACATACATATATATATATGAGAGCCGCTGTAGCGTAGTTGTTAGTGAACTCGCTCGCAAGGCTGGTGGTCTGGGTTCAGCTCCCGCAATGTGCGTGGAATTTTTCCCGACACGACGGCTCTCAGGTCGACCCAGCCTCAACTGGGTACCAGACATGCTCTGGGAAGTAAAGGCGGCGGCGTGATGCTGACCACATCACCCATCGTGTGCCGACAGTCAATGAAAAATACAGGCCTAACACTGTATTGACCCATATACCACGAGGTATGAAAGGGTTCCTTTACTTACTTACATATATATATACGAGTAACTATAAAGAGAGATATGACCATGGAGTTGAACTATTGGGACACCGACCTCTCATTCCACAGAGAGGGTATGAATCCTATTGAGTTATGTATTTTTCCTACATACAAATATGTAATAGACACTTATTACATAGGCATAAAAATCTTATGTAATACTATCTTACTTTCTTACCATCTTACTATCTAAAAAAAACTATCTTATGTAATACTGCCTATACCTGTCTTCGTTCAATCGCTTACATAGGCATAGAAACTATTTTTAACTATTGGGGAATTTACAAGTGACACAAAAATAATGTATTAGAAATTTGTGAAAATGAGCTTACTATTATAATATAAAATAATGGTAATTTATAGATTTATAAAATAAATCTAGAAATAAGGTTGCGAAGGGTTTATCAACATATTCATAACTCCTAACTTCAGGAAACATAATAATAAATTCATACAGTTTTGTATGTAGTCAAAATTTTGAAGTAGACAAACATTACTTATTAGTACTAGATCCATGCGTAGCAATGTTTTGTTTTGCTGACAATTAATTGCAGATCTTGGTAGAAAGTGTAGACATTGTAATCAACATTAAGCACAATATATTCAGCAATAATAATAATATTAGTAATACAAAATAATAGTAATAACAGCTTTGGCACATGAGTAATGGAGATAGTATCACAGAAATGGATGCCAACTTTTGAAAATTGAGAACTGGACATCTAGGATGAAAATTATTGATTTTCATTAGGTATATAAATCAAATAAACATTGGTATAGAAAGAATCATATTTACATTACAATATTTTGATAATTTGTCAGATTAAATAATATACAAGGTAATATACAGGTAGGTACAGATAATCAGATTGTATGTAATTTTTTAATGATAATCTGGAATCAATCAGTAATATTTGCTTTATCTGTGGTCAGTAATGGAATAACCTTTGAGGTAATCTGGCCATCTGTTTTTTGTAGAACGATGTCCTAGATATCAAAATCCTGCTATTTACAGTTAACAAGGAGCACTGCAGTGTGCTTGCTTGCCCGATGCATCTTTCAAAGTTTGTATGTACTTTGCAATAATGGTTTCTTGTATGTGATAACATTGATAATCCCATGCACAATCAGTCATATGACATATTTGGTAGAGTGCAGTGAGCCATGACAATCAGTTATATAACATATTTAGTAGAGCACAGTGAGCCTTGCACAAGTAGTCAGAGGACATGGTTGGTTGAGTGCAGTGGATCATGTACAGTCATATGGCATATATGGTTGAGTGCAATGGGCAAGGCACAAGCAGTGCATATGCCTTATTTAGTAGAGCACAGTGAGCCTTGCACAAGTAGTCAGAGGACATGGTTGGTTGAGTGTAGTGGATCATGACAGTCATATGGCATATAGGTTGAGTATAGGCAGGCAAGCAGTGATATGCCTTATTTAGTAGAGCACAGTGAGCCTTGCACAAGTAGTCACATGAATAGTTAGTTGAGTGCAGTGAATATAATTATGCCCTCAATAGGGGTTTAGGATCAATGAGAGAGATATTCAGAGCTTGTTTTAGAAGAATATATATTATTTTGAGGTGTTCATGCATAAAACCTTCAATCACATCTGTCATTTCTTTCTTATTACATAAAACATATTTAATCACATTTGTCATTTTTTCTTATTACATAAAACATATTTAATCACATCTGTCATTCTTTTCTTATTACATAAAACATATTTAATCACATCTATCATTTCTTTCTTATTACATAAAACATATATAATCACATCTGTCATTTCTTTCTTATTACATAAAACATATATAATCACATCTGTCATTTCTTTCTTATTACATAAAACATATATAATCACATCTATCATTCTTTTCTTATTACATAAAACATATATAATCACATCTGTCATTTTCTTCTTATTACATAAAACATATATAATCACATTGTCATTCTTTCTTATTACATAAAACATATATAATCACATCTGTCATTCCTTCCTTATTACATAAAACATATAAAAATCACATCTATCATTCTTTTCTTATTACATAAAACATATATAATCACATCTGTCATTCCTTCCTTATTACATAAAACATATTTAATCACATCTATCATTCTTTTCTTATTACATAAAACATAAATAATCACATTTGTCATTCCTTCCTTATTACATAAAACATATATAATCACATCTGTCCTGCCTTTCTTATTACATAAAACACATACAATCACATCTGTCCTGCCTTTCTTATTACATAAAACAATACAATCACATCTGTCCTGCCTTTCTTATTACATAAACACATACAATCACATCTGTCTTCTCTTATTCATAAAACACATATAATCACATTTGTCATTCCTTCCTTATTACATAAAACACAATAATCACATCTGTCATTCCTTTCTTTACAGAAAACACATTTAATCACATCTGTCCTGCCTTCCTGATTATATAAAACATATCAGCTCTATCCATTGGCTAGCCCCTGATATGATGGCAGAGCCTGTTTGCTCTCTCATTGCCAATGACACCCATGTGCCCCGGAACAAAGATAAGTGTAATTTTGTAAATTGTTGATGCTTGTAGTGATTCACTCCGTTGCCTGCACACTGAACCAGCCTCCATCTTTTCGATAATACTCAATGAATCACACAGAATGCACACATAAGTGTAGTTTTGTGGTTCCAACCAGAGTAGTGCCTTAGTCACCACCAATAATTCCATTGTCATATTTTTCAGACTACAGTTTCTATCACTTTTACCAGATGGTAATTTCCATATTCAAAATGCTTCTGCAAGCAAAGACCTTAATTTTGCAATATGTGAAGTCAACATGTTTCACTGTCACATGATCATCACTTTAAATTCTTCCATAGTTAAACTTCAATTTTTATTTTTGGACCATTAAAATATGGTGTATAATGAACAGTCTTCTTCTTTGGGTTAGTCAGTACTAAAACTGAGGTTACAGTTGTCTTATCATGGCTCACCACAGTATCGCTCGCCCTCAAATCTCTGTAGGCCTGTATGATTCTGAACCCTGATGTCTCTGCATGCCTGTCCAAATGAAAGTGTTCTTCAGGCATCTTTTCATCCTCTTCTTCTCCTTTGAATTTTTCCATTCCAGTACTTTCTGTCAAGAACTGAATGTTATATTATCACCCAGCCAGAACAGTTTACATTTCTTGATATTTTTAGTAGCTGTTTTTTTACCCTCTCTGTGTCTTCAAGAACTTGTTCATATGATTCTTTGTTTAACACTTCATAAACTTTCAAGCCTGCACAATCACCACATCCCAAACTATAGGCAAGATAAATTGTTACATTAGGGTTAATGAATATTCTAACAATGTTTACAACAAATTTGTCATATTCGTCAAATTGCAATGTCGATACATTGTCCTTCCAGTGCTATATCCTTAAAATAATTGCTATAGTTACCTTTATCCTAGTGGCAATAACGTAATATCCTGTAAAGTAATTACTACATTTATTAGTCAAATGTTTCTTCTATATTTGTTATATTTTTTCAAACACATTCAGCTGTTTTTTGTTTAATTCTACAATATTTAGATGAACCTATTTTTTTCTTCTTCATAAATATTTATTGTTTACATTTTATAGAAAGAAATGTGTAACCCCCACAAAACTGACAATTCTCTATTCATCAAAAGAAGTATAAAATACTGTTTTGCTTCAGGCAGATTACTTGGTATTTCCTTTACACTTGTCAGAATTCACTTCTCTTGAATATATGTTTTATACCTTCTGGCAGCAATCAAGCATTGGCACTACTAATTTTTTTAGTGGGCTCTATCCTGCAGTGTCACAACGAGTGGATCCAGTATGGTTGAATGTGTAAGCTTTGAGTGTCTCATCCATTCGGACTAGAGCTGCTCGGAATTTGTTTAGTGTACCTGTTGACATTTATGAAGGCTCCCACCCTCTGGCCACAATCAAGAGTTAAGCATTTCCCTTTGATATTAACCAAAAAGGCAATTTTTTTAAATTCACTGCTATCAGATTTATCTTGAAATTTGTCACTGCTAATGTTTTGAACATGTTGAATATTAATTGTCTTCTGAGAACTTGTCTTCAGTAGTTGCATCATCTGAGTCTAATGAAAGAAGACTTAAGTCTAGGTCAAGTAAGATGTCAGATGAAGAAGTACTAGATCTTGGGGTCTCAATCTCTCTAGAAGATTTAGGTGGGTTATCAGTTTCAGACAAGTCTGTTCTTGTCTTTTCATTCAACTGATGTCCCTTGGACCAGTTAGTTGTTGCTCCTGGCTTATCAGTTCTGGTCTCTGAGTTATAATACGAGTGTCCATATTGTAAAGTCTTTTTTTGAGGGCTGTCATATTTCTTTGAAGAACTAAATCTGAACTGAGGAACAGAAGTTGATGGACTTCTAGATGTTGCCCGTTGAGTCCACTGTGCAAATGTTGAATAAGTAGAGGAACTACTTGAAGTTGGTACTACAGGGATGCCACTTGTAAAAGGAACTGGTTTCTTATAAGATCCAGACATTAATATATCTTGAGAAGGAGTTGTTAGCATCTGTTGTGAGAGATGTTGTGTAGACTCTGAAGGTGTTAAATGAACTGTACTTTGCTGTGGTCTTGAATTTGATGCATCAGGTGGGGAAGTATAAGATGTATCATTACTAGAAGAAATGTAAGTATTTTGTAACAAAGAATTGATCCTGCGTTGTCCTCTCACTAAATGGTCTCGCATGTATTCAGTAAAGGATGAAGGTGTGTATGCCAAACTAGCATGTCCAGATGTCGAATCTTGTGAGCTGAAAAGAAATGTAACCTCAAATTATACAAAAGTAATAATTTTGGTATCATAAAAATATTTATTTTGTATGAAACAAAATAATTATTTTAAAGATATGTTTGATCTACTACTACTACTTGATCTTATTTCCTGTGAAATATAGGGCTACAAGTATTGTTCTTCACTGAATTCTATTCTGACAGTTCTCTTCAGCTTTGTCTTCTTCTTCTTCTTCTGCTAACATTCTTCACGGCCAATTTGATCATTCTTATTGTGATGTATAATTGGTCCACTGGCAAGAACGGAGTGATCTACGTCGGACGATTGTGCGCCCATGGTGACTAGGCCCGCCCGTCCGTTTCAGCCAGCTTTTGATTTACTAGGGTGAGCTTTCACTAGGTACGATCCTTTCGGATCTACGCCTTTTCGATCAACTTTGCCGTATATTTGGGCTTTGTGATCTACGCCAAGACAGTGAGTTACGCTGCTTTACCCGTTCTGACTGAGAAATATTTCTCGGGCTTGTCAGCTTGTCCTCGGACGGCGTCTTACTCGTATAAAACACCGTGTAAAGTATCGGCCTTCGCCAATGTTCAGGACCCGGGCTTCCTGTTTGATCCGTACATTGTCGGCCTTGCTTTACCGTACATTTTGAGTTTGATCCGGGGAAGGAACATTCTCAGCCTTTTCTAGACGCGTATCGGTGCGTGGCAATTTGCAATTTACCTCGAAAGCACTGGCATGGGGCCGAGTACAAGCAATGTAGAGGGTCGTTTCAGTGGGCACTATAAGCGTAACTGAGGATTTTGCGCTCGCCGCCATCACCCGCCCCAGTTATTCCGGGGATGTTAGTTACGACTGCAATCGAACCTTGCCCAGTTGCCCCAAGGCTGGCAGTTCCGTTAGGCATCACCACCTCAGTTCTTCCGGGTATGTTAATTTTAATCGCACAGTACCTTGCACGGTTTTCCCAGGGCGGGTAGTTTCGTTATGCACTAAACGCAACTTGTTCTTTTGCGCTCGGCAAACCTTGCCCAGTACATGTATCTGCACCAGGCTACCAATGCGGGTCAGCTGCAATCTTCTCTCGCACCAACACGAGGGTAGACTTTCATTCGTTACGGTCCTGTCTTATTTATTTTTGCCGACGGGCTGGCAATGTTTGCCCCTCCTCAGGGCTTCGAGCTTCGCCCTACGTGGCATACGTTTGGTCACTGGATGCACCTCTCATCCATGTCTGAGTCGTTTCGTTGCTGTTTCTTTGCGTTCAGGGACTTGGGCAATATCTTGTTGGACATCGGTCATGAGAATTGTGCATTTTATTTGTATGTATCTTTATCGTATTTCCGTAATTGCACTGCTACCACTACCAGTAGTTTCCTCTCCCGATCCCTGCCCCTCTTAGCCAGACCAGAACCAGAGTCTGTTTTCAGGGTCACCGCGTGGAGGTTAGGGGCAGGGTCTTGGTTAGCTGCCCCTCGCTAACCCTGGCTCATGTTACCACCATGACCTCATGAGCCTTTGACCCCCAGCTTTGTCTAAAAGACTCTGCATTTTCTATAGTTCTTCACCTGGCATTCCTTGGTCTCCCCATTCCTCTCTTCATCTGTGGGTTCCAGTGAAGTGCAGATCTGATTATCTTCTGCTGCTGCATACTTATAAAGTGTCTAAGCATCTCTACTTTATCTCTTCAACTTTTAGATGTACTGGTTTATGTATTGTTCTCATTAACAAGTATGTATTTGTTATCCCCTCATCTGATGCAGAGTAAACGGTGGAGATATCTGTTAGAACTACATAGTAGGAAATCTCTAGATAAATACTAAAATGTGCAACAGCTAATGCTATTTTGGTCAACCTATAACTGTCAGTGTTTGTTTCACATTTAGTTTCGCCTGTTCTAAAAAAAAAATAAAAACAACTTTCATGAATGGCTCGAAGAATGACTAAAGATATAGAAAGCAAGCTGAATGCATTTGAAAATAGATGTCTGCAAAAAATACTGAACATAAAATGGAACAAATTCAGGAGAAGTGATGAAGTCAGAGAAATTTCTGGTCAACCACTAGTAACAACTGTTATAAGAAGGAGAAGATGGAAATATGTTGCGCATACCTTCAGAAAAAATTATCAAAGAATATCAAAGCAGACATTGAAGTGGGATGAAAAGGGTTCAAGAAAGAGAGGACGATCTAGGGAGACCTTGAAATGAACTTTGTTGAGAAAGGCAAGATATATCAGAATCAGTTCCATGAAGAAGTATGAGCGAGTTGGTCAGGCTGGAGCAGTATGGAGAAATTGCTTGCAGGTCCTATGTAATGTATAACAGTGTGAGAGGAATTATTATTATTATGAATGGCTCAAATAAAAATAATACAACAATTAAATAACAACATACAGGCATGTTTAAAAGTGATCAGAGTCAGGAAAACTCACACAGGTAGTTGAAAGTTCAGAAAAATGTCACTATATACTTACAATCTCATTCTGGTCTCTGCTGATCGGAACAGTTTTCTTGGTATGAACTGCTTTGAATATGTCTGAAACAAAGAGAATATAAACCTACAGTAACAAAGAAAATATTAATTGTCCAAAATATGTTTATAGCAAAGAGAAAATAAACCTCTTATAAGTACCAAAGAAAATATAAACTATTCAGAAGTACATATGTAAATAAACTTTCTGAGAACTATGTGAAAATAAACTTTACAGTGTATGCTAATAGATGACAAGAGTATAAGGTGTCCCAAATCAACATCCAATAGCTTAATCTGGGCAGAACTTTGCCACCTAAATATCTTTTGGAATTCATAGGTTAGTTGCCCCACCTCTGCAGCCATAATGCTCAGATCATCCTGAATCTATCTTTTCTGTCGTCTTTCTCTTCTTCTATTTGTTGGGATGCCTCCTTCAATAATAGTCTTCTCAAAACCTTCTTATCATTTGATAGTTCTTCTTCTTCAGCGATCTCTGGTTATGCGCTTAATTTACTGTGGACTACAAACTGGACAGTCAGCTTCAGGTCTGTCAGGCTTCCCCAAAGATTAATTGTCAGGTCGATTGGGTGTGGCCACATGTTGCTTCTCAGCTTCCCTAGGAGAGGACAGTCTTGCAGGACATGCTCTGGTGTCTGTTCCGCCTGCTGACACTGGCAGAGAGCTGTTTGACTTATTCCTAGTCTATATAAGTGTTTGTTGAGTATGCAGTGTCCGGTGCGTAGTCAAAATATAATGACCTGGTCTGTTCTACTTAGGTCTTTGAGGGAGTCTTTTCCCATAATCCTATCCAGTGTTTATCTTCCAGTCTAATGCAGATTTTCTCTGTATGATAATTTTGACCTCTTGAAAAGACAGTTCACAATATTTCAATTTTCTATCTCTTATTTGTAACATCAGCCAGTTTTACATGACTTTGAGTTCATCTGGATAGATCTATTTGTTCTCTTATTTGTCCATGGTATATGGAGGACACCTCTGTAACACATATTCGAAAGCACATATGGCCTATATTCTTTTCCACTGTCTTGTTAAATGTCAATATTTCCTACCCTTATGTTGCCACTAGAAATATGCATGCAAAATGGTATAGTCCAGTAAAGAGACATGACAAAATGACTTTGTCATCAGAAATCAGACTGTCTAATCTGATGCTGGTGGCATGGTCGAATAGACATGACAGGCAAACATCTTAACCACTTCGCCATAGATACCCTGATATATAACAGCAGATATAAGCAAGTCAAGTAAATATAAACAATTTTTTTTTCCGATCCAGAAGCACTTGAGCTGAAAGCTCTTCGGCTCGGTGTCATGGACATCGTAACCCTTCGGTTCCGTGAAGCAACACCATAAATCTGGGGAACCTGTAGCTTTTCTGCCAGTCTGCGGAATTGAACCCGCATATACAGAGGACTTGTCACCTGTAGTCCAACGCGCTACGAACACGCTGGGCACGCGGGCAAATATAAACAATTTGGTACTTACTGCATGATTGGACTGTCCTCTCAACAAAGAATATGCTCTTCCTGTAAGATTTCTGTCAACAAAAGATTTTAAAACAGTGTCTTTATGTTTTACCAACACAAAATCTACACTTATTGAAATTTAAAAAAGTAAAGGAACCCTTTCATACCTCGTGGTATATAGGTCAATACAGTGTTAGGCCTGTATTTTCATTGACCGTCGGCACACGATGGGTGATGTGGTCAGCATCACGCCGGCCTCCTTTACTTTCCCAGAGCATGTCTGGTACCCAGTTGAGGCTGGAGTCGACCTGAGACCGTCGCGGTCGGGAAAAATTCCACGCACGTGACTCGTGAGTTGAACCCAGACCACCAGCCTTGAGAAGCGAGTTCACTAACAACTACGCTACTGCGGCATTGAAATAGTGGATATTAAATATTGAATCTCAAGAAATATATGAAGTTTCAAAAATAAAATAACTGATCTGTTAAATTTAAAAAATCATGCCTAAAGGCAAAGGATAGATCAAATTGCACTGTGTTTTCTCATATGACTCTGTCCCTGTTGGCAGAAATGGCACACCATTTGTCAAGATTGTTGCACAAAGGACGAACTCTGTGTCTCCAGAAACAATCTTAGGGATCTCATAAGAAAATTGAATGTGTGACTCGATCCAGATTTGAAACTACAACCTTCAAAACGACAGGCAAATGTCTTAACCACTTTGCCATAGAGACTCCCTGATCTGTTAATTAATGTCATGTTATAGTTAAGTAGTTAGTTAACAAATAATGAATTGACAATGAAAACACACAAATTATTTTACAGTAGCAATTTATAATTACTCATCTTCAAATAGCTTTTCCTGAGTAGAACTTTATTACCCCAACAGTCCTTCGGAATTTCTCTCTCTTGTAGACCAGATGTTCCATCTCTGCAGATGTCATGCTCGAATCATCAGTTGCATCCAGAATCAATCGTCTCCGTGGTCTTTCTCTTCCTTCTCTTTTAAGGGATGTCTCCTTCTATAATGGTCTTCTCAGGGACTGCCTAATAGTTGATAGTAGCTCGCTCAGATGTAGACCCTCATGCTCGGTTCGAACTCTACTGTCCGGGCATTTGTTGAGTCCCTGGTCTTACTCAGGACGATAACATGAGTACCTCTGAAGTCGGAGAAAATCTGCCTGTATGGCGAGGAATACTAATTACGAGTACATTGAGCACACGGCTGCCAGTGTAAAGTAATTTACAATGTGCACGCTGCTGCCATTGTAAGAAATTGGAAAACAGATTTTCACGCAAAAATCAGTTTCAGAGATGAAACTTCGTCTGAGTTGAAAGCAGAAGAAAAAAAAAAAAAAATGGTCTTCTCCAACCCTTCTTTCTTTTTTAAGTCCAAAATAATTCAATTTTCTCACTCTTATTTGTAGCATCAGCCAGTTTTCTTTGATTTTGAGTTCTTTCTGGACAGATCTATTTGTTCTCTTCTCTGTCCATGATATATGGAAGACGCAGCAACGTCCAGTGTCCCAACGTGCCAGTTTAATGTCTAATTTATGATTATTAATTCCTTTTTCCTCAGAGTATGCCCAACATATCTCAATTTCTGTGGTATAATATAGTTTTTATTATTTTTAATACAGATTTAGCCGTGACTAATCATTTCATTACATTTAATGGAACATGTTGTTATTGTTATTATAACTACATTGCTTTAAAACAGTGCAATGTGCTTTAAATGATATATTCTGAAGAAATTTGTTTCAGACATCATTTGTTGTCTTGATATAAGCACAAAACAATGAGATAGCATGAGAATAGTAGGTATGATACAAATGAGTACAAGACTCTATGAGAATAGTCAAATAGTAGATATGATACAAATGAGTACAAGCCATGAGATATACAAATAGTAGATATACAAATGAGTACAAGCCATGAGAATATACAATAGAAGAGTATTAGTAGTATGATACAAATGAGTACAAGCCATGAGATATACAAATAGTAGATATGATACAAATGAGTACAAGCCATGAGATATACAAATAGTATGTATGATACAAATGAGTACAAGCCATGAGATATACAAATAGTAGGTATGATACATATGAGTACAAGCCATGAGATATACAAATAGTATGTATGGTACAAATGAGTACAAGCCATGAGATATACAAATAGTATGTATGGTACCAAAAGTATGTTGCTCTAACATAAACATTGAATGACCATTACATATGACAGTGCTAACATTTATTATTTATATATATATCCACAAACAATAAGAAATAAAATAAAACTGACCTTTGAGTCATCAGCATCTGTCTTTTTTCATCCAGCCGTATCAGAGCTTCATGTGCCTTCTGTATTTGAATTTGGTTTTGTTTGTGAATCTCATTAGACTCTTCAATCAAGCGGTCTGGGTTCAAATCTTTGGTGGAATATGAGGCAATAATATTTGTTTTGAAGTCTGAGCTGAGGTTGGAGAGAACTGCATTCAAATTTAGAGGTACTGTGATGTCATGGGATGGAGGACTGCGACTTGTAGAATGGTATGATGATGAAACTGTTGTTCTTTTAGCTTGGAGCTTGTGGTCACTTCTTGATGTGGGTAAGGAATACTGTCCTGATAATTTTAATCTGACAGGAGAGGATGATAATGTTCTGTGCGTTCTGAATGGATCAGAACTTGCAGGTGCAAAATGTTTGGACTCAGAATGATGTTTCAATTCTGGTATCTCTGTAGATGTGAGTATAACTTGTCGTCTTAAGTTAATAAGATAATTTTTCCTTTCTGTGGGTGTCAGTATTCTTGGAAATCTGTCAACTGAGCTATTTGATTCAGCTGACAGTCTGTCTAAAGATGATGCAGAAGCTGGAAATGTATAAGGACTATGACTCCTTGCTTTAGTTTTCTCTGTCTCATGTCTGCACTGTTCTCTCTCCCTCTCAAGCTTAAAGACCTCAATAGCTGCATTCCTTGTCATTTTCATAACCCCACGGCCTCTAGTTCTGCGTCTACCACGGGTCCCTTTTAAGTTCCTCTGGTGAGTCTCAAGACAAGCCTCAATGTCTTTCTTGCTCCTCGTAAACCGAGACTTGTATTCATCTATGTATTCTTTTGTAATCTTTACACGTATTTTTGAATGTGCTGGTTGAGTATCTTGTCTGCCACAAGAATCCTCAAGAGTGGCAAGTAGAGCATCTGTGTGTCCAATACAGTAGTTGAGCTTTGCTTCAAGTAACTCAATTGTAAGACTTGAAGGCAAGAAGCTGAGAGATAACAACTCTATGATTTCAATTCTTTGACGGTGGAGTTTATCAAGCTCATGCTGTATTCTCAATGTGTCACTTCTCTGTTTGTCTGATGCAGATGAAGTCATTAGTGTACTTATGTCCAGCATGTTATCTTCATGAGATCCTGTACTAGTATTAGTAAAATCAATAAAGTCTGTCTGAGTAAAGTTTTCAGAGTTGATTACATCAACTTCAACATTAGTGCTGATTGTGTCCCAAATATTTTTGGTGGATCTGGAGAAGGTTGAGTCGGCTTCATTGTGCATGATATCCTCAAGATTTATAGGAGAGATACACATGGGTCTGGAAATGGAGCTTATGAAACTTGTTTCATGAAAAGTTGCCTTATCCTCCAATGATTTTCTGGATATTCCTGTTGGCAGGTCAACAGTTGATATCTTTGTGGATTCTATCATTTCAACTTCATTATGATCCTTTGAACATGCAGGTTCTTTGCTGTCAATCACGGAGAAATCTGCACACTTTTTGTTTTCAATTTTGCTATTTCTGTCAATCTGCTGCTGCTGCTGTTGTATTGGTGCAGAATTGTCAACTTCTTTGACAGGGTTGAATGACACAGTGGATGTGTGTGAACATGGAATTATGATAGTGTTCAAGAAAGGGTCATTCCCATATGCTTCTTCTGGTTGTGCCAAACTCATCATCTGTGAAATGTTGGTTGCACTATCTGTGTCCACTTCTGGTTGTGCCAAACTCATCATCTGTGAAATGTTGGTTGCACTATCTGTGTCCCCTTCTGTTTGTGCCGAACTCATCATCTGTGAAATGTTGGTTGCACTATGTACATCTACTTCTGAGTACATACTATCGTCCTGTATATGTAAATCAGTCTGAACAGCTCTACTGACACTGTTGTTTCTAGACCTTTGACTGTCTGAATGTATTAAATGTTTATTTAGATAAAGGTTGGTGTTATCCATCATAGAAAGTAAACTACTGTTCTCAACATATCCACTTTCTGCATCGGAAAATGTGAATACATTGTTAGAAATATCTTCTTTAGGACTTATTTGTGTACTACTTTTCAGGGATTCATTTCGTGCAGATGATATCACTGGATAATCCTCTTTGGGAGAGTCAGATTCTAAAGTTACTGTGGAAGAATCAATTTTGTTTGTGTCCATAGGGCCTCTAGTGTTAATTTTTCTGCTTCTTGATCTCTCAAGGAGTTCCAACATCTTGGAATGTTCATATTTTAGTTTTTCAATTTCATTCAAGATCTGCTGGTTGGAATAGTTCACGTCAGAAAGATCATACAAGGTATTTCTTTGCTTGGTAATTGGTGATCTTTCACGACCATTGTTTCTCCCAGTTTCAAAGCTAAGGTTATTGCTGTTCCTTGAAATGTTATTTCTGTCAGATCTTAGAGGTGTTTGTTCTCTAGGCTCTTCATAATCTGGAATGTCCATACTGAAAGGTGAGTCTTCAAAAAAAGTTGGAATGGATGTTGAGCTGTTTAAATAACTTGGAGAATTTACATCGAAAGATGTGAATGTAGATGAAGCAGGGTTTTCAACATGTCTGCTGTTTTTTACTTCTGAATGCAAATCATATGTTGTCTGTGTAGGAAAAAGAAGATTCGACTGGAACATAGCATTTTCCACTTCAGAAATCGTTGTTGACAATTGAATGTTATTTCTTGGTTCAAGATGTTCTTCAGACTGAATTACTGATGTTTGCGGACTTTCAAAAAATTCACTTCTCTGTAGCAACAGTACATCTCTCATAAAAAGGTCTGGTATTTCACCTACTAGATCATTTGAGGAATTTCCTAACTCAGACTTCAGGCTAAGAATAGATCCTTGTTCTATTATTTTGGATGGCTGCACAAATCCTCTATGTTCTTCTATCTTTTCTTCCTTGTGATAACTCAGCTCACCTTTATGCTTCCAGCTCATCTTTCTGTTGCCATCTATGTCAAGTGTTAAACTCTCCGATAAATTGTTGCTTTCTGATCTTTCTGCATCACTTCTACCAGTTAATGGTCTGACAATCACAGGACTTTGGGGTAAAGACTGCATTGATGGTGCTTTTTTCACAAATACTTTTGGAAGTTCTTCAAGTATCTCTTCTTTTCTGAAGCTTAGTTCACCTTCATTATCACCATCTTCAATCTCAATATTAACATTTTCTTCTTCATCTCTACTGCCATTGTTTACAATAATATTTGATGCTGTTCTATCATGTTGATAGCTACTGGAATGCCTGTGCTGATTTGAACTTGTTTGTGTATCTCTCACATAAATTTGAGCATCTGTATTTAAAATTGTAAATAATATGCTAGGATTTTGATTACTATCTTCAGCAAGAGAGGTGTCTATCATATCATGTTGTGTATCACTAATGTGTGGTGGCTTTCCTTCATCATTCTCTGTTTCATTAGAGAAAAAGATATTTGCAGATTCTACAATGTTTCTAGACAATACAGTAACATCAGTTTTGGAAATACTTTCAGTTATGTCACAGGTAGTATCTTTTTCTGAGCTGCCCTTTCTGAGCTCACTGACAGAAGATGTTTGGGAATTGTCTTCTTTAACCTTGCTGACAGATGATATTTGTAAATCATCTTTTCTGATCTTATTGGCAGATGCTGTTTGTGAAACAGCATTTCTTATCTCACTTAAAGATACAGTTGGGAAAAATACTTTCCTCATTTCTCTATCGGAAGCTGTCTGTACATCATGATCTCCTACATCACTGACTGAAGCTGTCTGCACATCATGATCTCCTACATCACTAGCTGAAGCTGTCTGCACATCATTTCCTCCTACATCACTGACTGAAGTTGTCTGCACATCATGATCTCCTACATCACTGATTGAAGCTGTGTGTACATCATAATCTTCTACATCACTAACTGAAGCTGTCTGTACATCCCGATCTCCTACATCACTGACTGAAGCTGTCTGAACATCATGATCTTCTACATCACTAGCTGAAGCTGTCTGCACATCACTTCCTCCTACATCACTGACTGAAGCTGTCTGCACATCATGATCTCCAACATCCTTAACTGAAGTTGCTCTCGTCAACATCCCTGAATTCTGACATCAACTATTGATTAGCTGTCTGTACATCATAATCTTCTACATCACTAACTGAAGCTGTATGTACATCATGAACTCCTACATCACTGACTGAAGCTGTCTGTACATCCCGATCTCCTACATCACTGACTGAAGCTGTCTGAACATCATGATCTCCTACATCACTAGCTGAAGCTGTCTGCACATCACTTACTCCTACATCACTGACTGAAGTTGTCTGCACATCATGATCTCCTATGTCATTAACTGCAGCAGTCTGCACATCACTAACTGAAGGTGTCTGCACATCATTATTTCCTACATCACTGATTGAAGCTGTCTGTACATCATAATCTTCTACATCACTAGCTGAAGCTGTCTGTACATCCCGATCTCCTACATTACTGACTGAAACTTTCTGCACAGCATC
Source organism: Arion vulgaris (assembly GCA_020796225.1). Lineage (NCBI taxonomy): Eukaryota > Metazoa > Mollusca > Gastropoda > Stylommatophora > Arionidae > Arion > Arion vulgaris. The sequence continues at coordinate 35,416,114 of CM036759.1, forward strand.
GTCTCCTACATTACTGACTGAAGCTGTTTGCACATCACTTCCTCCAACATCCCTAACTGAAGGTGTTTGTACATCATGATCTTCTACATCCCTAACTGAATGTGTCTGTACATCATGATCACCTACATCACTAACTGAAGCTGTCTGTACATCATGATCTCCTACAACACTGACTGAAGCTGTCTGTACAGTATCACCCTTCATGTCACTATATGATGTCTGTACATCATGATCTCCTACATCATTAACTGAAGCTGTCTGTTCATCATGATCTCCTACATCACTAACTGAAGCTGTCTGTACATCATGATCTACATCACTGACTGAAGCTGTCTCTATAATATCACCTTTCATGTCACTGTATGATGTCTGCACATCATGATATCCTACATCACTAACTGAAGCTGTCTCTACAGTATCATCTTTCATTTCACTGTATGATGTCTGTACATCATGATCTCGTACATCACTAACTGAAGCTGTCTGTACATCATGATCTTCTACATTACTGACTGAATATGCCTGTACATCATGATCTCTTACAGCACTAACTGAAGCTGTCTGTACATCATGATCTCCTACATCACTAACTGAAGCTGTCTCTATAATATCACCTTTCATGTCACTGTATGATGTCAGCACATTATGATCTCCTATGTCACTGTATGATGTCTGCACATTATGATCTCCTATGTCACTGTATGGTGTCTGCACATTATGATCTCCTGTCTCACTGTAGGGATGTCTGCACATTATGATCTCCTGTCTCACTGTATGATGTCTGCACATTATGATCTCCTGTCTCACTGTATGATGTCTGCACATTATGATCCCTTATGTCACTGACTGAAAAGTTTCAATATCATGATCTCCTAAGTTACTTAATTAAGGTTGTCCATGTTTGATCACCTTCTATGGCATTGGTTGAAGCTGTATGCACATTGTGATCTTTCCTTTCACTGACTGAAACTTTCTTTACATTTCGATTCCCCATTTCACTGACAGAAGCAGTTGTAAGATAACTATAATTTTCACTGACTGAATCCGTGGGTGTATCAGAACCTCCAATGTCTATGACAGAAGATGTCTGTACATTATGATCTCGAATCTCACTGATTAAAACTGTCTGTTCATCCTGATCATCTAAGTCACTAACTAAATCTGTTTGGAAATCATATTCGCTCAAGTCACTGATTGAGGCTGTCTGTACATCTTGGTCTTCTACGTCACAGATTGAAATCATCTGCTCATCATAATCTTCTAAGCCACCGATTATTGTTGTCTGTACATCATGATCATTTAAGTCATTGATTGATGCTGTCTGTACATCATGATCATCTAAGTCATTGATTGAGGCTGTCTGCACATAGTCATGATTGAGTTTGTCATTGATTGATGCTGTCTGCACATAATGATCATTTAAGTCATGCTTGATTGATGCCTGTCTGCACATCATGATCATTTAAGTCATTGATTGATGCTGTCTGCACATCATGAATGTCTAAGTCACTGATTGTCGCTGTGTGTACATCATGATTTATTAAATTACTTGTTGAGACCACCTGCACATCATAACCTTCTAAATCACTGCTTGCGACTGTCTGTACATCATGATATGTTCTATCACTGATTGAAGGCATCTTATTATTATAGTCATATACAACACTGACAGAAGTTGTTCTAATATGATCTCCTCTGTCACTGACTAAACCTGTCTGTACATCATGGTCATCAATGTCACTGACTGAAGCTGTCTGTATAGTAGGACTTTTCATGTCACTGACTGAGGACACATTCACATCAAAATCACCCATACCATCAACTGAGACAGCTGTAACATCATGGTCATCAATGTCACTGACTGAAGCTGTCTGCAAAACATGATCTCTTATCTCACTAACTGATAATGTTTGCACATCATGATCTGTTATGTCACTGAATGAAGCGGTTCGCACATCATGATCTGTTATGTTACTGACTGATGATATCTGCCCATTAAGATCTTTTCTATCACTAAATGAAGCTGTCTTAACATCACGGTTGTCCAAGACACTTACTGAAGCTGTCCTAAGATGATATTTCATGTCACTGATGGAATCTGTCTTCACATCATAATCTCCTAAGTCACTGACTACAGTTGTTTGCACATCATGATCTTGTGTGTAACTGATTTCACCTGTCTGCACATCATAATCTTCTATATCAATGACTGAAGCAGTCTTACCATCATGATCATCTATGTCACTGACTGAAACTGTCTGCACATCATAATCTCCTAAGTCACTGACTGCAGTTGTTTTCACATCATGATCTTGTGTGCAACTGATTTCACCTGTCTGCATATCACATTCTTCTATTTCACTGATGGATGGTGTCTGCATTTCATGTTCTCCTATGTCACTGATAACACCTGTCTGCAAATTATGGTCATCTTTGTCACTGATTGCTTCTCTCTGCATATCATGATATTTTATATTACAGTTTAAAGCAGTCTTACCATCATGATAATCTATGTCCCTCTTTGAAGCTGTCTGCACATCATGATCTCCTACGTCACTGACTGCATATTTCTGCATGTTACCGATTGATGCTCTCTGCATTTCATGCTCTACTGCATCACTGGTTGCACTTGTCGTCTGCATATCATGATCGGCTTTGTCACTGATTGCAACTGTCTGCACAACATGATCTATGTCACAGATTGTGGCTGTCTGAATATCGTCACCAAGTATGTGACTGATTACACTTGTCTGCATATCAAGATCTTTTATAACACTATTTGAAGCTGTCTGAACATCATGATCATTTACATCACTGATTGCACTTGCATGCACATCATTACCTTCTACATCACTGATTAGACCTGTCTGCATATCATAATCTTCTATTTCACTGATTGCAACTGTCTGCACATCATGATTTCTTATGTCACTGATTGCAACTGTCTGCACATCATGATCTCTTATGTCACTGATTGTGCCTGTCTGCACATCATAATCTCCCATGTTTATGACTGATGATATCTGTAAATTATGATCTAGAATGTCATTGAATGTGACTGCTTCAAATTCATAATCATCTAAGTCACTGATTGAGGCAGTCTGTACATCATCATCTTCTAAGTCACAGATTGAAATCATCTGCTCATCATAATTTTCTGAGCTACTGATTGATGCTGTGTGTACATCATGATCTCCTATGTCACTGGTTGCACCTGTCTGCACAGCATAATTTATCATGTCATTGGATGATGCTGTCTGTCCATAATGACTTTTACTATCACTGTTTAGAGTTTTCTGCACATCAGAATCTTCTATATCACTGACTGAGGATGCCTGCACATTATTATCACCTATATCACTGACTGAGGCTGTCTGCACATCATGGTCTTCTATAGCACTGACAGAAGCTGCCTGTACATCATGATCTCCAATGTCACTGACTGGAGCTGTCTGCATAATTTGAGCTTCAATGCTACTTATTGGAGTTTTCTGCACATCATGGTCGTCTATGTCACTGATTGGTGTTCTCTGCACATCATGAACTTCTAGGCCATTGACTGAGGTTGCCTGCACAACTTGAGCTTCTAGGTCACTGATTGAAGTTCTCTGCACATCATGAACTTCTATGTCACTGATTGGTGTTCTCTGCACATCATGATCATCTATGTCACTGACTGAGGCTGTCTGTGCAACTTGAACTTCTAGGTTACTCGTTGAAGTTCCCTGCACAACTTGAGCTTCTATGTCACTGACTGAGGATGTCTGCACATCGTGATCACCTATGTCATTGAGTGAGGCTGTCTCCACAACTTGAGCTTCTAGGTCACTGACTGAGGCTGTCTGCACTTTAGCTTCTAGGCCACTGATTAGTGTTCTCTGCACATCATGAACTTCTAGGCCACTGACTGAGACTGTCTGCACAACTTGAACTTCTATGTCACATATTGGAGTTTTCTGCACATCATGGTCACCTATGTCATTGACTGAGGATGTCTGCACATCGTGATCACCTATGTTACTGACTGAGGCTGTCTGCACAACTTGAACTTCTGGGTCACTGATTGGAGTTCTCTGCACATCATGAACTTCTAGGCCACTGATTGAGGCTGTCTGCACAACTTGAGCTTCAGGCACTGATTGGAGTTCTCTGCACATAATGACCGTCTATGTCACTGAATGAGGCTGTCTGCACATCATGGTCACTTATGTCACTGAGTGAGGCTGTCTGCACATCATGAATATCTATGTCACTGATTGGTGTTCTCTGCACATCATGAACTTCTAGGCCACCGATTGAGGCTGTCTGCACAATGTGAGCTGCAAGGTCACTGATTGGAGTACTCTGCACATCATGGTCGTCTATATCACTGACTGAAACTGTCTGCGTAACTTGAGCTTCTAGGTCACTGATTGGAGTTCTCTGCACATAATGATCGCTCATATCACTGAATGAGGCTGTCTGCACATCATGGTCACTTACGCTACTGAGTGAGGCTGTCTTCACAACTTGAGCTTCTAGGTCATGATTGAAGTTCTCTGACATCATGATCATCATGACTGACTGAGGCTTCTGACATGGTAGACACTGACTGAGGCTGTCTGCACAACTTGAGCTTCTAGGTCACTGATTGGTTCTGATCTGACTTAGGCACTGATTGAGCTGTCACAACTTGAGCTGCAAGGTCACTGATTGGAGTACTCTGCACACCATGATTGTCTATGTCACTGACTGAGGCTGTCTGTGCAACTTGAGCTTCTAGGTCAGTCATTGGAGTTTCCTGCACACCAAGGTCACCTATGTTTCCGAGCGAGGCTGTCTGCACATCATGATCTTCAATGTCCCTGACTGGGGCTGTCCGCACAACTTGAGCTTCAATGCTACTTATTGGAGTTTTCTTGACATCATGGTCGTCTATGTCACTGATTGGTGTTCTCTGCACATCATGAACTTCTAGGCCACTGATGGAGGCTGCCTGCAAAACATTAGCTTCTAGCTCACTGATTGGAGTTCTCTGCATATCATGAACTTCTATGTCACTGATTGGTGTTCTCTGTACATCATGATCATCTATATCACTGACTGAGGCTGTCTTGCAACTTGAACTTCTAGGTCACTCGTGAAGTTCCTGCACAACTTGAGCTTCTAGGTCACTGAATGAGGCTGTCTCCACATCATGATATCCAATGTCACTGACTGAGGCTGTCTGCACAACTTTAGCTTCTAGGCAACTGATTGGTGTTCTCTGCACATCATGAACTTCAAGGCCACTGATTGAGGCTGTCTGCACAACTTGAGCTTCTAGATCACTGATTGGAGTTCTCTGCACACCATGAACTTCATGTCACTGACTGAGCTGTCTGCACAGCTGAGCTTCTAGATCACGATTGAGTTCTGCACATCATGATCGCTATGTCATGACTGAGGTGTTTGCACAACTTGATCAGGTCACTGATTGAGTACTCTGCACATCATGATCACCTATGTCACTGACTGAGGATGTCTGCAAACTTGAACTTCAGTCACTATGAATTTCGACATCATGGTCAATGTCACTGAATGAGGATGTCTGCACATCTGATCTATGTACTGATTGAGGTGTCGCAACTGACTTGTCACTGATTGGTGTTCTCTGCACATCATGAACTTCAAGGCCACTGATTGAGGCTGTCTGCACAACTTGAGCTCAGATCACTGATTGGAGTTCTCTGCACACCATGAACTTCTATGTCACTGACTGAGGCTGTCTGCACAGCTTGAGCTTCTAGATCACTGATTGGAGTTCTCTGCACATCATGACAGGTCACTGACTGAGGTGTTTCACAACTGAGCTTCTAGGTCACTGATTACTCTGCACATCATGAACTTCTAGCCACTGATTGAGGCTGTCTGCACAATTTGAGCTTCAGCTACTGATTGGAGTTCTCTGCACATAATGACGTCTATGTCACTGAATGAGGCTGTCTGCACATCATGACTTATGTCACTGAGTGAGTGTTCTGCACATCATGATATCTATGTCACTGATTGAGGTGTCTGCACATCATGAACTTCTAGGCCACTCATTGAGGTTTCCCTGCACAATTGAGCTGCAGGTCACTGATTGAGCTTCTCACATCATGAGTCCTTCACTGACTGAAACTGTCTGCCAACTTTGAGCTTCTAGGCAGATTGAGTTCTCGCACTAATGACGTTACCGAATGAGGCTGTCTGCACATCATGGTCACTTACGCCACTGAGTGAGGCTGTCTCACAACTTGAGCTTCTAGGCATTGATTGAGTTCTCTGCACATCATGATCATCTATGTCACTGACTGAGGCTGTCTGCACAACTTGAGCTACTGACTGAGGCTGTCTCACAACTGAGCTGCAAGCAGTCATTAGTTCTGCACACTCAGTCACCATGCAGCGCTGTCACATCATGATCTCAATGTCCTCACTGGGCTGTCCGCACAACTTGAGCTTCAATGACTTATTGGAGTTTTCGCACATATGGTCGTATGCACTGATTGCTCTGCACATCATGAACTTCTATGGCACTGATGGAGGCTGCCTGCAAACTTAGCTTCTAGCTCATTTGATTGGAGTTCTGCATCATGAACTATGTCACTGATTGGTGTCTCTGCACATCATGATCACTATCACTGACTGAGGCTGTTGACAACTTGAACTTCTAGGTCACTGAGTTCTGCACAACTTGAGCTTCTAGGTCACTGAATGAGGCTGTCTCCACATCATGATATCCAATGTCACTGACTGAGGCTGTCTGCACAACTTAGCTTCTAGCAACTGATTGGTGTTTCTGCACATCATGAATTCGGCCACTGATTGAGGCTGTCACAACTGAGCTTAGATACTGATGGAGTTCTCTGCACACCATGAACTTCTATGTCACTGACTGAGGCTGTCTGCACAGCTTGAGCTTCTGGATCACTGATTGGAGTTCTCTGCACATCATGATCTTCATGTCACTGACTGAGGCTGTTTGCACAACTTGAGCTTCTAGGTCACTGATTGGAGTACTCTGCACATCATGATTACCTATGTCACTGACTGAGGCTGTCTGCACAACTTGAGCTTCTAGGTCAGTCATTGGAGTTTCCTGCACACCAAGGTCACCTATGTTTCCGAGCGAGGCTGTCTGCACATCATGATCTTCAATGTCCCTGACTGGGGCTGTCCGCACAACTTGAGCTTCAATGCTACTTATTGGAGTTTTCTGCACATCATGGTCGTCTATGTCACTGATTGGTGTTCTCTGCACATCATGAACTTCTAGGCCACTGACTGAGGCTGCCTGCAAAACATTAGCTTCTAGCTCACTGATTGGAGTTCTCTGCATATCACGAACTTCTATGTCATTGATTGGTGTTCTCTGCACATCATGATCATCTATATCACTGACTGAGGCTGTCTGTGCAACTTGAACTTCTAGGTCACTGCTGAGTTCCCTGCACAACTTGAGCTTCTAGGTCACTGAGTGAGGCTGTTCTGCAACTTGAACTTCTAGGTTACTCGTTGAAGTTCCCTGCACAACTTGAGCTTCTAGGTCACTGAGTGAGGCTGTCTGCGCAACTTGAGCTTCTAGGTCACTCATTGGAGTTTCCTGCACAACAAGGTCATCTATGTCACCAAGCGTTGCTGCCTCCTCATCATGATCTTCAATGTCACTGACTGAGACTGTCTGCACAGCTTGAGATTCTGGGTCACTGATTGGTGTTCCCTGCATATCATGAACTTCTAGGACATTGACTGAGGCTATCTTCACAATTTGAGCTTCTAGATCACTGATTGGAGTTCTCTGCACATAATGACCGTCTATGTCACTGAATGAGGCTGTCTGCACATCATGGTCACCTATGTCACTGAGTGAGGCTGTCTGCACAACGTGAGCTGCAAGGTCACTGATTGGAGTATCTGCACATCATGGTCGCCATATCACTGACTGAAACTGTCTGCAACTTGAGCTTCAGGTCACTGATTGGAGTTCTCTGCACATAATGAACTCTTATGTCACTGAATGAGGCTGTTGACATCATGGTCCCCAGTCACTGAGTGAGGCTGTCTGCAACGGAGCTGCAAGCATTGATTGAAATTCTCTTCACATCATGATCATCTATGTCACTGACTGAGGCTGTCTGCGCAACTTGAGCTTCTGGTCACTGATTGGAGTTCTCTGCACATCATGATTGCTAGTCACTGACTGAGGCTGTTTGCACAACTTGAGCTTCTAGGTCACTGATTGGAGTACTCTGCACATCATGATCACCTATGTCACTGACTGAGGATGTCTGCACAACTTGAACTTCAATGTCACTGATTGAGTTCTCTGCACTAATGACATCATGTCACTGAATGAGCTCTTGCATCATGGTCACTATGTCACTGAGTGAGGCTGTCTCACAACTTGAGCTTCTAGGTCATATTGAAATTTCTGCACATCAGATCATCTATGTCACTGACTGAGGCTGTCTGCACAACGTGAGCTGCAAGGTCACTGATTGGAGTTCTCTGCACACCATGAACTTCTATGTCACTGAATGAGGCTGTTTGCACAACTTGAGCTTCTAGGTCACTGATTGGAGTTCTCTGAACATCATGATTGTCTATGTCACTGACTGAGGCTGTTTGCAACTTGAGCTTCTGGGTCACTGATTGGGTTCTCTGCACATCATGAACTTCATGCCACTGATTGAGGCTGTCTCAGAACTTGAGCTCAAGGTCACTGATTGGAGTATTTCTGCACATCATGATCGCTTCATGTCACTGATTGAGGCTGTTTGCACAACTTGAGCTTCAATGTTACTTATCTGAGCTTCTCGCAAGTCATGGTCACCTATGTCACTGACTGAGGCTGTCTGCGCAAAACTTGAGCTTCTAGGTCACTCATTGAGTTCCTGCACAACTTGAGCTCTAGGTCACTGAGTGAGGCTGTCTGGCAACTTGAGCTTTAGGTCAGCTTGGAGTTCTGCACAACAAGGTCATCTATGTCACAAGCGTGCTGACTCTCATCAGGGATTTCAATGTCACTGACTGAGACTGTCTGCACAGTTTGAGATTCTGGGTCACTGATTGGTGTTCTCGCACATCATGAACTTCAGGACATTGACTGAGGCTGTCTCACAACTTGAGCTTTAGGTACTGATTGGTGTCTCTGCACACCATGAACTTCTATGTCACTGACTGAGGCTGTCTGCAAAACGTTAGCTTCTAGGTCACTGATTGGAGTTCTCTGCACATCACAAACTTCTATGTCACTGATTGGTGTTCTCTGCACATCATGAACTTCGAGGTCACTGACTGAGGCTGTCTGCGCAACTTGAGCTTCTAGATCACTGATTGAAGTTCTCTGCACATCATGATCATCTATGTCACTGACTGAGGCTGTCTGCACAACTTGAGCTTTAGGTCACTGATTGGGAGTTCTCTGCACACATGATCATCTATGTCACTGACTGAGGCTGTTTGCCAACTTGAGCTTCTATATCACTCAATGGATTTTCCCTGCACAACAAGGTCACCAATGTCACCAAACGTGGCTGCTTCCTCATCATGATCTTCAATTCCACTGACTGAGGCTGTCTGCACAACTTGAGCTTCTAGGTCACTGATTGGAGTTCTCTGCACACCATGATTATCTATGTCACTGACTGAGGCTGTCTGCGCAACTTCAGCTTCAATGCCACTGACTGGGACTGTCTGCATAGCCTGAGCTTCTGGGTCACTGATTGGTGTTCTCTGCATATCATGAACCTCTAGGCCATTGACTGAGGCTGTCTGCACATCATGGTCACTTATGTCACTGAGTGAGGCTGTCTGCACAACTTGAGCTTCAATATCACTTATTGGAGCTCTCTGCAGATCATGGTCACCTATGTCACTGAATGAGGCTGTCTGTGCAACTTGAGCTTTTATGTCACTTGTTGGTGTTCTCTGCACAACTTGAACTTCTAGGTCATTGATTGGAGTTCTCTGCACGTCATGATCACCTGTGTAACTGATTGCACCTGTCTGTATATCATAATCTGTTTGGTAACTTATTGCAACTGTTTGCACACCCTGGTCTCCTATGTCACTGACTGAGGCTGTCTTCACATCATAACCTCCTACATCACTGATTGCAACAATCTGCACCTCATGATCACCTGTGTTGTTGATTAGACCTGTCTGCATATGCCAATCTTTCATGTCAATGGTTGCAGATGTCTGCAGATCACGCATTCCTATGTTATTGACTGAAGCTGTCTGTACAACATGATCTTCTATGTCCCTGATAGCATATGTCTGCACAAAGTGATCTCCTGTGTCATTGACTACACATGTCTGCATATCACAATCTTCTACATCCCTGGTTGTGACAGTCTGCATATCCTGATATCCTATGACACTAACAAATGTTGTCTGTCTATTATGGTCATATATGTCGCTGATTGCAACTGTCTGCACATCATGATCTTTTATGTCACTAATTGTACTTGTCTGCACATCATGATCTTTTATGTCACTAATTGTACTTGTCTGCACATCATGATCTCCTATGTCCCTAGCTGAAGCTGACTGTATAACATGATCTTCTATGTCCCTGATAGGAGATGTCTGCACATCATAACCTTCTATGTCCCTGATAGGATATGTCTGGACATCATGATCTCCCATGTCACTAACTAAAACTGTCTGCATACCATTACCTCTGATGCTATTGTCAGTTGAGTATACTAATCTAGTAATATGTTCCAGATTGTCTGCATTACTTGTCATCTCAGTCACTATCATTGTTTCTGTGCTTGTGTTAACAGCACTCATTGCAGTTTTTTCATGTTCTGCATCCACAGAATTGTGAGAGTCACTACGCAGTTGCAGCATTTGAGATGTCTGGTACTGTGTTTGTACTACTATTTCTGGCATAAATTGTGTTGACTGTAATTCAATCAGTTCTTCAGTGATGGTGTATTCTGATGTGTTAGATTCTGCAAATGATGACAACATATCATCTAGACTGCTTTCTGCAATAACTGATTTGTCTACCATATACTCTTTAAGATCAACCTGGTGAATTGGTTCTTCATTGTTCTTAACTTCTACAGATTTCACTGATGTAATGACATCTTGTTGGATTTCATTATTGTTTGTCTTAAAACTTGCTGCTATTTTGTATGTCTTAGCATCTGTTTTATTTTTTTTGATGTCTCTTCGTGGTTCTTTGACTACATTGCTGTCTGATCTTGATATTGTTTCCAGGAAAACATTGCTTACATTTGCCACATCATCTCTTGGAAGACTGCTCAAACGTTCTTCTGCCTCTTCAGAATACTGTGTGCTATTGGAAATGATATGGTCAGAGGGCTCATCTGATGATTTTGTTATTGTTGCTAATTCCATATCTAATGTGGTAGTCTGTAGATCTGATTCATATCCAGATGTGAAGGTAATAGAGTCAAATGTTTCATAACTATGGGAAGTATTCATAGCATTCCCATTTTCAATAAGTCTATTTTCATTGAGTGTGTCACTATTTTCATATCTTGAATCTGTTTCATCTTGTATCTGAAGTGAGTCTGCTTTATCATTCTCATCTAAATTCAGATCTGATTCTGAACGTGAGAAATCTAAATTTATAGCCATTATATTATATCCTATCTCAGACTCTGATGAAGGTGAATTACCCAGCCAATGGTTATTTATAAGAAAAACCATATTGTCTAGCACTGATCTATCTGTTGTAAACGGTGTGTCGTAAACTGAAGCAGACAATGTTGAGTTTATTGGCTGCTGTCTCAAGTACCTTGTCAGTCCTCCAGATAGTGCTGTGGACTCTTGTTCGATCTGGTCATCAAGTAGACTGTCTTCATATCTCGACTGAGAGTCAATCAAATGTTTACTGCCATTTTTATAAGATTGAGAACCTTTCTGCAAATGTTTCATATTTAATTCATCATCACTGTCACTATACTCATATTTATGCCTGAGCACCTTTCTTCTCCTGGTCTTTCTTTTATGGGGATGTTCTTCATCACTGAAGTAATAAATACTCATATTTTCCCATGTTTCTGTTGCTGATTCTCCATGATACTCATTAGCTGTGTGTTTAGGAGACAAGTTATTATCAAATGCGCTATCTTCAATCGACGCTCGCATCATTGAGTCTCTGTGCATGGTATTTACCTCAAATTGTCGTCTCCTGGCGCTATGTGTAGTCTTACCGCCTGTTGCACCAGGAACTGTATTCAGTAACTCTCTTCTGTCAGAATCTGTATGCACTGTATCAAGAACTTCAGCTTGTGATGTCTGAACTTTGTACCTTCTGTACTCACTTTCAGCAAGGTAGCCCAGTACCCTATGCTCAGTACTATATACATCGCTATCATCTAAGCTGCTATTTATCTTGGATGTTGCAAATGAAGATGAGCTCTGCTTCTGAGCTGTATCATGTGATCTGGTAGTTAAAGACTTCATCAGTGTAGCATTTCTTTGCACAGCAGTGTTGATAACATGGTTGTCAAGCAATGGTGATTGTATAGAATTACTTGAAATTTGCTCATTTAATGAATCAGTCTGAAGTTCAGTCTCTGGGCGCACACATTTTTCACTTATTTCTGACGCCGGCACTGATGGTCTCTGCACAGACGGGAAAATTCTAGAAGCAGATGTGGGGGTGTCTTGATATGGAATGTCAGTAATTTTAAGAGTGTGAAGTTGATA